>CM039733.1:6693221-7893221 GCA_022539455.1 Dendrobium nobile | reverse complement strand
ATGATTGGTCAAAGTTTTAAATTATTATTAATTTATCATAACAAATGACCACTGTGATGTCCATTCATTTCTAAATTCTAATGTCTTTATTAATGAATGAATATACCTTTGTTTGCACTAGAATTCATATGTGAAAATAAAATCTCATGACGTTTTATTCATGTACAATATCCTTTGTTCTTAATATAACACAACAATTGTGTGATGTTTAGGCACACATCAGGAGTAAGCTTAGCAAGGAGGAAAGATTAGCCCTGGTTAGAGCAGGCAGAGAAGACAGAGGACAGTACCAGGCCAGAGCTGCCGTGAAACAGAAAAAGGTATGATCTATGAAAATTTTTATGTTTTTTCTGACATATTCACTTTCAACATTTCCAACAGTGGTCGCATGTTGTAATTGGATCTATTTTTCAATGTTTTTCTCCTTGTTGATCATTTTAATAAAAGCAAAATATTTCTTTTTAATGCGCTGCTATTATGTTTTCAATTTGTTTTAAGATGTAGTGAACTAGGAAAATGCTCTGGTAGTACCGTAAAAGTGTTGCATCTTTATGTGTTTTACGTGCTTATGCATTTTGGTTGGATGAAGTTGATCAAACAAATAATTTTTTGGATTACATAGCTTTTAAAGGATATGCGGTCAATCTCTCATTGTTATTGTGTAAGCCCACACTGAGATGTTAGAATGGTTAGGAAGGGTTATAATACTTCTTTTGAGAGGAACCCTGACGACTTGGGATTTAAATTAAGGTTACCTCAATTGAGTTTTTTTTTATTTTAGATAGTAAGCTCTGTCTATTCTTAGGTTCTCCTCTTGAAAACTAGTCAACTTGCTGTTTTCCCATATGAATAGCTGTAATATTATTGTTTGCAGCTCACGCCACCACCTTGAAGTATCAGATGGTAGTGAGAGGATGATGGAGGTGATGGTAGAGGGAGGACACGATAGCTTTTAGGGCTGTTGGAGGCCCATCGGTCGGAGGAGAGGGAGAGAAAAGAGAGATTTTAGGAGAGATCAAACCAAATTTATTCCACAAATTAGGCCTTTATAGAACATTATAACAAGGAATAATATCTTATTAAATCTTAAACAACCTCCATAGAAGAGGGAGCCATATCTGCAAATAACAACCTAGATAGTTTAAACTAAAATATAATTCCACTATAATTTATTCTAATACTATAGTTAAAATTTAAAAGCATGTTTATCCAAGCAAGTTTATAAATTAAAAATCATCCTTATACTGATGTAATATGAATATTAATCCAATAGTCTTGGTTTCAGATCTTTATCTCCCTCATATGATGCCAGATTAGTGATCTTATTTTGCCCATGGTATCCTGTTGACTATCTTTTCGGTTTAATGGTTTGGCATGAGAATCAGCATCGTCAATAGTCTTCATGAAGAAATTGGACTATTTGTAATCAATTGATCTTATCTACCGACCCTTTCATGTTTTAATTCTCAAGTATGATGTTTCTTCTTGTAGTCTTCTTTAAGGTGAATCGCTAGATTCATCCCCTTTATGATTTCCTTTTATGAGGATTTTACTTCCGTGAAATTAAAATTCCAGTTGAGTGAGGCTACCTTCTCAGCTTCCTAAAGTATATTTTGTTTTGCTTGGTAAATAACCTTTCTTATCGTTGCATAATGCATCTTTTGGCCTATGTCTGGTGGTGGTAGTATTTTGCTTCAAGATAACATTCACATCTAAAGGTATTACATGCTCCAAGAGTAGATCATCCATAAAATGTATTTCTTCAGACCTATCATCAACCATTGAAGGTTCAAAAGGCCTTAAATTTAAAATTCTTAATATTTTCTATTTAATATAGCTCCATTTACGGTGAGAGTTCTTGCTAGCAAGCATTGTCTCTAACCTCCCTTAGAATTGAAAGACTATAGTTGATTGGCTACACCTTATTTCCTTCCTCTGATTATCTTTCTACATAGAAGCTGCAACCTGTATGGCAGTTCTTTCATGCCAAAAAAAATGTTAGTCTAATTGACATTTTCGAAAGACACCATCTTTAGTGTAAGTTCACTTCATGCACACGTGTCATCAAGAAATGGTGAGTCTATCCTTGGGATTTACCCCGGGGTAGACACTTTAATACTTAAAGTTAGTTTATGAACTTGAATTCAAGAGAATATAATTTATGTTAAGGAGAATAAGCTCGTGAGAAGAGAGCACCAACCTTACCCCTTGGGGTATTTATTTTGATTTGGGTAACAATATTTTAGCTGTAGTAAAGTAGAATTGTAAGAGAATTTCTTATTTTTTCATTACATCCACTGGAGGTAACATCATTCAAAATGACTACTCCACAACCTCTCACGTGGAATCCCACAACTATGCAAATTAAGGAGGAATCAACTAAAGTAATAAGATAATGATAAACATAATCTAGAAGCTCCTAAATAAACTAAAAACCATTAGGGCTAGCAGTAGAATCCACATCGATACCTATGATAGCTTCTTTAATTTCATACCATAGGCACTTTAGTCAAGGACACATTATTTGAAACACAATTAGGCATAGCATCGCAATTAGGTAAATCAACGTAATCGCTTTCTTGAGATGGTAAATTGGAAAAGAAATTAGCGGTCAATTATTTAATTATTTTAGAATCATCAATCCAAATACCCTCAAGATTTTGAAATTTTAGAATCTTGATCTTATTTCTCTTTGTGTTTACAAAAAAATGGAAACGCATAATGTTTCTATCACCATCTTGAAGCTTCTTTAAACCAGCCATTTACCTTCAAATTTCTCATAATATTGAATATGAAAGAGTTTATATTGAACAACCATAAGATTAGCTTTATTAGTAGGGCAAACTGATTTTATAAACTTTAATAAAAAAAGTGTTCATTTTTACAATTCCTCAAATTCTGAAACACATTGCGAAAGATACTTTATTCGAATGCTTTAAGAATAACTTCAACTTTTTTATTCTTGCCGAAAGATAGCAAGAGTTGAACTACCATGGTAAAGAGAAAATAATCAAAATAGTCAATGGATTTTTTGATGGGGACATCCGATTTCGACACGTGTACCATCGCCGACGGCGCAGATCGACGGCTACGATCCAGAGCCTCTACTTTTGAGTTTTACAGCTTATGTCATGTATTATTTTCTTAGTTTTCCGAGTTTGCCCCTGAGGGTATTGTTTGACTTATGTAGCCCCGAGGGCATTTATGTCTTTTCTTTTCTTTCATTTTGAGCCTCCTTATATGAGGCAATATGCATTGTAATTTTCTTAGTTTTGATGAAATGAAAATTATCCTCTTTTGTTCTCTTTGTGAGTGCATTTCCCTTTGATGTCTTAGTGAGTTCAAAGGGAGAACTAGATCTCTCCGTGAGTTCTAGATTTAATTCGTACTTGTAGTGTGAAGGAGAAGAAGAGCAGAAATTCGAGGCGAGGAAATCGTTGGAAGAAATTCTCAGACTTCTTCCAAATTTCCCTTCTCCTCCACCTTGTGCCGCCTCCCTGGGCCAGCAACAGCCGCCGCCTCACTGGCCTTCTCGTCCCAGCCAGGCCGTTGGCCTCACTAGCCATCCCGACCCAGCAAAAATCCCCTCCCGCCGGCCCCAGCCAGGCCTCCCTCCCGCCGGCCCAAAATCCCACCCAGCAGCCGCCGGCCACTCCCGCCCACCGGCCCTTCCCCCCTTGCCGTTGCCCCCTATTTCCCTCTTCTGTTTTTTCAGTTTTCAAATTCTGAAATGTTGGGTTTAATTAGCATTTAATGTTGCCTAAATCACCTCCTTACTTTAAGCCATCAAATAAATTGGTTGGATTTGAAATTCAAATTCAAATTCAATCCAATTAAATGCTTAAGTTAGGAAACCTCTATTTTTACCCAAAACTGAATTGTTAATTTCAGATTTTATTAAATCTGAGATTAATTTCGTGGACCCCACTTGCTTAATCTCCTCTTCCCCCTTTTCTCCCCCTTGGCCGGCCCCCTCCTTGGTCTCTTCTCTCTCTCCTAATCACCCCATTAACTCCACAAATTCAGCCCCTAAACCCTCTCCATTAACCGCCCCTTTCTCCTTTTGGATTTAATTTGATTTTCAAATTAAATCCCTCCAATTAGCCCCCAAAATAACTTCCTGCAGAAAATTCCTGCAGTCTTCTTTCTCCCCCACCTTGGCCGAACTTGTAGTTTCGATGTTAGTTGAAGGATCTAAACCTTAAATTTGGGGCTTTGTTATTCTTAGCTATTTGCATTACTTGTAGTTTCGATGTTAGTTTGAGAAGCCTACTAATCTCTAAATGAAATTTCTTGTTGTTACTTAATCATTCGCTTTATAATTCATGAATTTCACTTGATTAAGCATAAAGTTTGGTAGCAAGTTATGATTCAATATTTCTATTAATTCTAAGTGCAATTCTCATCTCATCGCATGATTGATTCACATCATTTTTTATGATGGATCAAAATGATCTCCAATTACATTAAATGATCATTTTGACCTCATGTATTTAAAAACGAATTAAAATAGTTTATGATGGGGCTATTTTTTTTCTTCTTTAAGGAGTTAATGGATTAAAATGGTCATTTAATATAGTTATATACTTTTTTGATTTTCATAAAGAGTCAATTGACCATTTTGATTATTTTCTTTTATAAGAAATGTCTCATTGAGCTTGAATTATGCTCAGGAAGTCTTTTTGAAGTAGCCACATATTTTGAATTTTCACTGGCCCCTTAAAGAATAGTTATAAATCTGAACTATGAAAGAAGAATGATTAGAAGAAGCTCTCTTAAGATTTTTGAACTTGTTATGTTCAGTAGAGTTGAGCCAAGAAACCGGATAAAATATTCTATAGCCTTTCTCACATCTTATTCTTACTCAAGGTAGATGGACTACCCTTAGGACTAGCATCAATATGACCACAATCCTTCTCAATAATCGGTGGGCGACGGAGGTCAAAGGGATCGTGGTTGGCGGGTGACGGTGGTCAGAGTGAACCGTAGTCAGTGGTGATTGTTGTCAGAGTGGATTGTAGTCGGCGAGCGACGGTGGTCGAAAGGACCGTAGTTTGCCGGCGACGGTGGTCGGAGTGTACCGTAGTCGACGGGCGACAGTGGTCGGAGGGACCATAGTCGGCGGGCGATGGTGGCCGGGGTGGATCGTGGTCAGGAAGAGATTTAGCTGGTGGTGCAAGCTTGAGAAAGCAAGAGAGATCCTTTGTTTTTCATCTCTTTCTCCTCCCTCTATTTCGCGAAAAATTAGGAGTCTATTTATAGTTTTTTGGGAATGACATGCGTAGTAAATATGGAGAAGATCAAGGGCGTGTTTGAGAGTGTTTTAATGGACGTCTAATATCAACTCCCTCGATCATGGATCACTTATTGAGCATTTGAGTGTCTTAATGTTGTCAGAATTTGGCGATCTTGGGCTCGTTGGATTCGTCGCATCGAGCCGCTCGATTCATCTATAAGCATGTCACATTTGGATATCATTTGGTCATCCAATTAACGTTTCGAAGCTTCTAAATAGGTTTCATACCTTTGATTTGGACCTATCTAGGTTGGATTTGACTGGTTTTGGTGTTGTTGGGTTCGTCTCTTTGAGACGTACAGTTTGACTATAAGTTTCTTGAAATCGCAGCTTGGATTGACACGAATTTAATTTTGGAAGTTTTTAAGTCATATTTGCATCATGATTCGTGCCCGATCAAGATAATTTTTTTATTACATATCAATATCCAACCATATTTCATTATTTAATTGACTAGAAATATTTTTCTCTTGCTATTGAAGGTCTATGAAGAGAAAATAGCCGAATTGACTTGCAAAGGCCTTCCAAAAATAGAAGCAACAAAAGACAAAGTGCTATGATTCATAAAGTAAACTCTTATTATTCGGAAATTATTCCAAACTAGAATAATTGTCTATTTTACATTAGCATCAAAATAATGAGTCCACTTAAAAGAGTCCACATAAAAAAAAACCTGAAATAGAGTAAAAGTTCTTCTAACAAACAATCTAGTAGTCATCAGGATGATAATGCCTAACCAATATATGTTTTTTGTCCGATTGACCAAAATTTAAGAAATCAATTCATTTCAGATTACTCAATTTTCTGATATCCTCCATTGTTAGTTACCCAAAATTATATTTATAAACCAACTCAAATTCAAAAGAAGGCAGAGTTTTAATTTTCTCATCAGTGTAAAGAATAACAGTTGTACTTCACCGCAGCAGAAGAAAAGTTATAACCCTTTGATGGGGACATCAGAGCGTGGAAAGTCTATCAGAGACGTGGCCGTCATTCTACGGCCACGATTGAGTCGATGTATTTCTGAGTTGTACTATTTATTTTCTTTATTATTATGTCATGTTGTATTTGCTTTATTAGTGTTTCTATTTTTTATCCCTTAAGGGAGGTCGTTTGTAAGCCCAGTGGGCGTTGTCGTCTTTTTATTTTCTTGAGTCTTTGTACGAGGCTATATATAGCCCTATTGTTCTCTTTTCATGTTAATGATTGAATGATAAAAATTTTGCACATGTTTTGAATTCTTATGAGAACTTGAGAGAGATCGGAGTGAAATCCCTATGAGAGGGAGATTTGTGCATCACCCACCAACCTAGAAGAGTCGGGTTCGTGGTCTTATTTTCTACCTCTTTCCCTTCCTCCTCCCACCACCACTGCCAGCCCTATCTCCCCTTCCCCACCCACAGTCAAGTCTCCACCCTTACCGAACCCCTCTTCCCCTCACCCGCCGAAACTCCACAAACATCTCCACCACCCGCCGGCCCTAGTCACCCTCTCCCACTCCAAAATTCAAATCTCCACCTTGTGCACCTTCCGTAAGTGATCCCCCTTTAATTTGAGAATGCTTAGTTTCAAATTTCAAATTTCAAATTAATTTGAAATAGAAATTTTCTTTCCTAACTGAGGAAATCTATTTTAGAAAAGTTCCTAAATTAAACCTATTTGAATTTCAAATTCAAATTGGATTTAATTAAAACCTTTTCTAATTCCTAAACCCAAATTAAGAATCTTTTATTCCCCTCCATTAGCCCAATTAAACCCCCATAGCCGCCGGCCCCACAACTCAACCGTGATAAGGGTTTACCAATCTTCATTTCTCTCGTATTTTCATTGTGTAACTTGTTATTGTGATATGATTAATTCATGAAGGTCTTGCTCAATTATTTCTACCGAGCTTAGTAATCGTAGGACTTGAGTTTGACCTCTTTACTTCTAATATCATTGTTAGCGTAGGGATTGTGTTTGAAAGCTACTTAATTCACATTTTATTGATATTCTATGTTATTTTGATAAGTCAAGCTTTTTGGCAAGTGGTTTAGCCTAAGCGTAGGCACCCCTTTCTTGTTTTACTTTGTCAATCATACTCGTTTTTATCAATGAATCGTGCAAATTCTTATTGCATTCATTAAACACATCTTAGTCCTACATCACCCTTACTTGACATTGCGCCTGTAAAGGATTTGGATGGACCAAAATTCTCCTAAACCGATTTCTTACAAAAAATATTAGATCAGTTAGCAATCCCGTATGATAAGGAAGCTCCTTCTCCATAGGAAGATCCGAAGCCCCAAGAACAGAACTCATCACAAAAACCCTACAGTTAGCAACTAACACCAGTGTGTTGATGCTAATCAGCTAAAGAAAAGATACAGGAACGAAAGATTGGTAGAACCAACCCCTACGCCAAAAATTGATGGAAAAATAGATATCTGTACAGCAATCAACAATCTCTAAACGAAATTGCTCATGAGAGCTCCAAGAAACCAAGAAGCTGACATAAGTAATAAGTAGGTAATATCAGTTATTTTTGGGATTGCCATCCAATTGTTATGATGAGGTATTTTGTAAGTTTTTTAAGTTAAAGGAGTATGGAATACCCGCCGATGCCTAGCTTGGTTGGTGGGCGAGCACGGTTGGGTACCCCTCATCCCGTGTTCGATTCCCTCTGGCAGCAGTGCCCATTTGGGGGGGACCCAATAAGAGTTGGCCACGAGTTCTACTGGATGTGAGTAGCAGAGCTCTGCATTGGGTACCCATACCCACGCCCACCCATGTACCCACCCATACCCAATGGTATGGGTACGCTTGTGGCCTTGTGGGTGGGTTTGGGTGGGTACTCAACATCAGGGGATAAATCGATTTATATTGCTAATTACCGTATATCTTATATTACTGCAATCCTCACTACGTAGTGTGTAGCACTTAAGCACGTTGCGACTACGATAAATTCTGATATGCGGCTTGAAAGTTTACAATCATAGCAAAGGGAAACAAGCCTCAAGGTCATCAATCTGTTGCAGACTGCGTTCAAAAATCATAGAAAGTGGGTGGGATAGGTGGGTACGGCATCCCGAAAGTCACCATGGGTGGGCTAATCCCATCCGAGTATAGCATGGGTACCCAACCAGGACCCCATGTAGGGCTTTGGTGGGTAGCTCGTCTAAGCTGACCGGAGTTTACGTATCACCAAGCGTTCTCGGCTAGCTCGGGGGTGCCAGCCGACGGTTCCTCGTCAACAAAAAAAAGGATTATGAAATTTCTGTAAAACAGTAAAAAAAAACTCCATTAATTGAGGTTATCAGCATGCCAGACTATTTATTTTGAACTCTATATTTTATTAATGTATGAATTGTGAAATTAACTAACTGTTCAAGCATCTATTGCACAAGGTTGTAAGATTAGTGGACAGATTTTGATTAAATTGATTTTTCATGGTTTTTTAATGCCAGACCGGCGGCCTCAGCAACCGGCAGAAACAGCACAAGAAGGCCATGCCTCTGGCTGCCAAAAGAGATAGAGCAGCTCGTTCTCGGCAAGAGAAAAAGCAGCGGCAAAAGCGTTCAGGGAAGCAGTTCAAAGGAAGGAAAGCTTGGAAGTGAGGCTTTACATATCCTCCATTTGTTTATTTTCTCAACTTCTCAACGCCTTCAGGAAGAGCTTAAGTTAATTGATTGGATAAAAGAAGAGAAGGAAAAGAGAGGAAAATTTTGTTATCTTGGATCATCATAATAATTAAAACTATTTTATTTTTTAATTTTATCGTGCCCATTTGTGAGACATTTAGAAAATAATTTTGGGTCAGATGTATGGTCTTTTTTTTTGTTAGAGTGAATCTTAAAAGCTGTTGTATTGAGAATTAATTTATATTTAAAAATTAGTTTATATTTGAAAATGCAATTTTAATATTCTATCTGCTTATGCGCACCGCGAGTTTTCGGTGAAATTATTCTGTGCGGTCACTAAACGGCATAAAGAGGCGAATTATAATGTGCCACATCATTTTTTTGTTGTGTACTGTTGTTATTTATAGCTCAGTATTGAGTGATGCGACACATTTTGATTTTTCTCTGAACTGTTAGGTGACCCCATAATAATTTTTTGAGTATTTGAGTCCATAAACTATTAGCAGACGAATCTTTGCAATAACAATTCTGTCCCATACGATATGACAATGCTATAGAAATACGATTGCATGAAATTAGGCTTTATTTTGGGTTAATTTGTTTAGAGATTAGTATTTATTTTGGGCTTTACTATGATGTTAAAATTTTTTAATGATTTATTCAATTTTTTTTAGTTTGATGAAAAAAAGAATAGAGTATAATGGAAGATAATGTAAAATGAATGTAATATATTTTAAATATTTGAATGAGTATAAAGTAAGTGTAGATGAGTTTTTTTTTTACCTGTAATAAAATGAATGTGGTGTAGAGGTCAATAATGGAGGTGGTTGGTGGTAGGTGATGGTGGTGGCGGTTATTGATGGGTGGTGGTGGCAGCAGGTGGTGGAGGGCGGTGGTTGACATTGTCATGTGGTGGTTGTTGACAGGTGATGGGTGGCATTGGGCGGCAGTGGTGGGTGGTGATATAATGACTGATAAATTATATTGTATTTCAAAATCAATAGTTGAATTTTACATGTATTAAAATATTATTAAGATGAAAATAAATATATTGTAAAGTATTTTAAATGTAATGCAAAGTTTATTTCTATGTTATTTATTATGAATAAAAAGTAGATTAGTTAATTACACTTTTGGATTTATATTTTTTTATTTTGTTATTGTATGGTAAACAAATTTGAAAATGAGTTTTGAACTTGTAATTAATTAGACTTTGTTTTCACCATCACTGCTTCACTTTTTTTCGACAATTTTAACCAACAGATCAGTTAAAAATTATTCAGCTCAAAAAATGAACTTCATAACATTACTAGGAAGGATCAAATTATTATGGAAAATTATTTTGTGTGGACACGGAATGTTATTCAGAGACCAATAAAAATACATAACACCGCTCTTTTACTTACCTCGACTTAGTATGTTCGGTATCACGGCTCAATACCGTGACTCGGTTCCACGGCATCCGGACGTAGAGTTGCGTCGGCGTCCGAACAGAATAATTTCTTCAAATTATGACAATCTCTTTCTGCATTAAGTTCAATCTTGACAGTAGCGCAATAGTGATGTTGCTCTTGGTTTGAATGATGTCATTCTTTATACCTTGAATGAACTTTTCCTATGGCATCCTGCATTTTGATTTTTTTTTGCAGATTGAATGACTCAATTTTGACTTTTCGTGGAAGGTATAAATGCTCTCAACCGTCGTACCACAACACTAGCCGCTCAACCTGCCTAATCTCCATTCATTGAGTCATCTTCTCTCTAAATTTACTCAATTTAAAATATGGTTGGCACGCCAATTTTTATTATAAAATAAAATTTGTTTTATTATATTTTAAAATTTTAAATTATTGAGTTTGCTTAAAAAATTAATAAAGCCTAACTAAATCAAATCATCCTCACTTCGAACCCCCAAAACCCTTTGGAAAATTTTACAATTAGTATGCCCTAATTCTCGTTAAAAAAATATAATGTGTTATACTTTATTTAATATTTATTTTAAATTTTGGAATGAAGAATATAAATTATTAATTAAAATTAAAATGTTACCTTTATTTAAACTAAAATTAAATAATTTTTTTTCATAAACTCTTAATATTAAACATAAAAAATAAGAACTTAATTTTTGTTGAAGCATAGAAAATAAAAGTTTTTTTTTCTAAATTATTCACAGTAAAATTTTCTTATCAACGAGTAACCGCTATCATATTAGGCCTTGTAAAATCTGAGCGAATCTGGATGTTTTTGGTCTGGCCTGACCAAAAATAATTGAGGATTTATGATTTTCATCCATTATTCCTCCTTATGATAGGCATCTCCGCTCGCTTCAGCTGAATCTAGTCCGTGAAGAGAACCCCTAAACCCTAGAATGGAAGTAGAAACCTCGAGTTCTTCGACGGCAAGCCTCGTTGACAAAGCCGTTGTAAGAGATATATCTCCGCACGACATTTTTTCCAATATGAAGTAGATCTTTTCTTCCATTGTTTGATGCTTTGAATTTTTAAATAGGTTCCTGGTGACATTGTTTTGGACCTTAAGAGCATGTCTGATCAGACAATAAGGCTGGGAGCGGGGTTGCGCCAGGTGCTTATTAGATTAAGATTTTACTTTCTGTTATTGTGGACAAATGCATCCGCTTTCTAAACTTGCGTGTTTTCAGAATTCTGACGTGCTATCAGTGGTGAAGGCTGGGAAGCTTAAGTTCAAAAAGCCAAACAAGTACTGGGTAGAAAGCTCGCAAAAGAGAGTGAGTTATTGATGGAAAGTTTTGTTTCGTGAAATCGGGATTTTTGACTTAAAAGCACTAAAAATTTTGGGTTTTGTTGGTTGCAATACCTGATAAACTGTAAAAGTAAAAAAAAAGGTCAAAAGAAGCATGTTCCCAAACTGGAGAATGTTTTTTTTTTTTCGCAATTCAGGACTAATTGTTTATGATGTTATTTTTCGACCGTTGCATCTCTGAATACCTTACCCTGTTTTTGTTGGTGACCTTACAGTATGCTCCCTCTGTAGAAGATACAGTTCTTGGTATTGTTGTAGATGCCAGAGCAGATGTAAGCATTTCTTGTGCACAAATACTAGCAGATATTTTACGTTAATTTTCCTTGCCTTATGAACTTCTGTATATTTCCTCCATCTCTGCCTTCTTATAATCGACCTGTTAATATTATTCTTGACATGGATATGCTGTTTTATGTTGAGCAATCAATTTTGTTACATTATATAACTGTAAACGCAAAAAAAAGTTGGAAAACTGCTACCTTGCAGATGCTATATCTGATTTGGCGCGATTTAATCCAGATTCTGCTGGCCTGTATTTTTGTCTTGGTTTCATTAATCATTTGGATGCTTTTGTGGATGCTAAATCCCTTATTTATGAATTATATCGTTCTGAGCAATAAGATAAATTATTGCTAGTAAAAAATTTTCTATCGTTGCCATTCTCTTTTTGTTTTTCCATGTCATAAGGTTGTTGCCCATGAGGTGATTTCATGATTTATTTTTGTGGTTTCAGAACTTTCTAGTAGACATAAAAGGCCCTACATTAGCTTTTTTGCCTGTACTTGCATTTGAAGGAGGGACACGGAGAAATATACCAAAATTTGAGGTATCACTGTCTTGTACTTTTGTGCTATAATGCTTCCTTTTAGTTTTTTTCCCTTGTTAAAATAAGTTTTTGTTGGTCTCTGTTTTGAGCAAATCCATCTTTTTTTGGATATAACATTTGAGTTTGTTTATGCAGTGTTACTATTTGTGTCACATAAGATGTAGGCCATTTGATGACCTTGTTAGGAAAGTAGATATATTAGATTCGGCCTATATTAAGAAAGGTAGAGGCAGACGTAAAAAGACTTGGTTATAATATATTAAAAATGGTTTTTTTATTAGATTTAAATGTGAATTTGACTCTTAATAGAATTCAATAGAGAAAAAGGATATCGAGGTTTTCTAACATACTATATTAGTAATACTAGGGTTTTAGCGAACTCAGACATGGACACCGAGGTTTTAAGAAACCCTGGTATGTAGCATGTATGCCAAGTTATTTCTTATTGTTTACAAAATAGGTGAATTATTGTCCCCTTATCAAGTTTCTGATTATTTTCCTTTTTCATAAAATGCCAAACTGTAGGGAGATTTATCTATATTAAATTCTAGATGATGAATAATCGGTATGATTTTGATGATATATTTAACATGCTTTATTTAAGTATGTTGACTGGTCATAAATTGACCTATAATCATTAGTATTCCTTATTAATCTAATCCATTTGTTTATATTCTTTGTTGTTTTCTTGTTTAATTTAAGGCGTGCACTTATTATTTTTAATCTGTTGCAGATAGGTACCTTGATCTATGTTCGTGTTGTTAAAGCTAACTCCTGTATGAATCCGGAGTTATCGTGCACTGATGGTAATTTGCTTTTATTGTTTAATTTATGATAACACTTGATTATCTAGTATGAAACATGGATAATGTTCTATGACTCTGGAAGGAATAATTATCTTGCATAAACTTCTAATATTATTGATAATAAAGAACATGAGATCATAGTAGTTTGAACATTTCATGTACTGATCTGATTGACATTAATTTTCTCTTCTTCAAAACCCAATGTAAATTGATGCAACGAAAAGGATTTCTTTAATATTAATTCATTTAGATAAAAATGATTGTTCTTTATTCTAAATTAATCATGGGATGTTTATGGTATTCCTTAAGTAAACTAAGCTAAACTCTTAAATATTGAGGTGTTTTTTAGTGTAATAGTTAGGATTTCATTTAAGAAATTTCATAGTTAAGCGTGATCATCCCAGAGAAATCCTGGGAAGTTATAACAATAGGACAAAATCGTGAGGCCCTTAGGTCAAAGCGGACAATATTTCGATAGTTAAGAATTTGGGCTATTACAAATGGTATCAGAGTAAATACACCAGCCGAAAGTTGAGAATTAAGTGCTATACAATACAAAGTGTTACGCCATGTGAGACACCTTTTGAACCCTGTATAGGACAAATGCTACGTGGCGGGAGCCACTACTTGAACTTGTAGGGGCCATTTCTAGAATCCTATTTGTCTGGTGAATGATTCTGGGGTAAGGATACTGACAAGGACAAGTGGGGGAGATAGTGAAATATCTTAAGTAAAAGAAGCTAAACTCTTAAATATCGAGGTGTTTTTTGGTTTAATGATTGAAATTTTATTTAAGAAACTTTGTAGTTAAGCGTGCTCATCCCGGAGAAATTCTGGGATGGATGACCTTCTAGGAAGTTACAATAATAGGACAAAAGCTTGATGCCCTTAGGACAAAATGGATAATATCTCGATAGTTAAGAATTTGGATTGTAGCATTTAGCCTCATTAAATTTGCTCTTGAATTGCTTGAATTCTCCGCCAAAATTTACCCCTAATTAATAAAGAATTGAATAGATGTGTAGAGAGAGAGAGAGAGTATAAATAGAGAAAAGAAGAGAGAGCCTAAGTGGGGATCCTTGAGTGTATTAGGAATCAAACTCTTGGGTTTGGACTTGGAGAGTTAGTTTGATGTGTTTATCTCTCAAGATCTAGGCTTGTGTAGTAGGAGAGATATAGAGGGAGCTATGGGAGGAGATAGAGAAGTGTGGAGATTAAGTATGAGAGAGAACTTGGTAGAAAGAGAAAAGTTCGTAGGGGAGAGAAAAGGGAAGATATTGATTCCAGTTTTATTCATAATAATTAATTATTTACACTGCTTCATATTCATATTTATAGAAATAGGGTTTTATGGATAATTTAAATTAATTTAAATGTAAATCTTGGTTAGCAAAGAGATAAATCCAATAATTAGAATAATCATTAAGAAAAAATGATAATTCTAATTAATATTTTTTTCATGAAAACTTAATACATAAGGTAAAATTGCTAAAAATAATATGAAAATAATTAAGAATTTTGTTGGGATCAATTTTTTATTTTTGTTTATGATTTGATATAAACTAATAGAATATTTGATATCTTATTAAGTATGAGTTATATTTGTTTTTGGGGTCGGTGGTGGAGGTCGATGACATTAGTGACTGGTGGTGGAGGTCGATGACATTAGTGACTGGTGGTGGCGGTGGTTGGCAGTAGTGGGCTTGGGGTTGTCTTTATTTTGGAAATAATGAGAACTTTTAAAAACACCTAACATTTATTTTCACTATTTTAAAAAGAAGCTTGATTTATTTTCAATAGGAAAAAAGAAAAACATAGTTGAAAAACAAATACTCTATTTTTAAAAATAAAATGAAAACAAAATTGATCCCAAATAAGCTGTACATAAGTCATAATAATTTTGATGCATCTCTTGTAACGCATCAACTCTTTTGGCTTTTATAAAACTGTTACCCTAACGAGTCATACAAAAGCGGATTCTTGAAAGTCTTGCTTTCATGAAGGAGGTGGTGGTTGAATTATTTCATGACTTTTATATCATCAACATGTAAAATATGAACTTTGAACACCTAAATTGGGATTTGGAGGCTTTGGTTCTACTCATTTTCATGCACCATACAACTTTCTTAGATTAATAATATGAGCAAGGATATTGTCATCAAATGGTGATGGTGGTAGTGGTAACAAGAACTTAACCTATATTCTTGGCATATTCTTGGCGAGTAAGCAATAATTTTGTAATATTTGGAATAACATATATATATATATATATATATTAAGAATCTTGTAGGAATGCAAGATATGTTGATCAACATGTTTCTCTATCTTAAAGTTTTTTTTGTTTAATAGTGGCGTGATAGGAAACATTTGTAGAACTCATGTCAAACTTATCAATAATGGAATTTCAGCCTCCACAATTTTCCCAACAAATCACAAAAAACAGCAAAAAACAACATAAATATTGATGAAATCATAAGAAAAATACCAAGATATAATTGATCCTCAATTTGAGAGGAGGATATATCTCTCTCAACTCTCTAGATGCTGCTAGAGCCCAAGAACACCAACGAACCAACATAATTTAACAAAATCAAGATAACCCTAACCCTAATGCAAACCCTTCTACTTAAAGCAAATACAATAATATCCCAAAAAACTAAACAACACTCCCTAATTCAAATTTCCCTCCAACCGCCCCTTTCTCTCTCTTCTTTAAACTATGGACCCCACCCCCACCCCAAGGGGAGCGGGATCTTCCCTGCGTGGAACAGCAGGTTTCCGCCTGTTGTAAATGAAGGGCTGGCTAGACCAGTCCCTCTTGGACCGGTCTATCATGATGCAAATGACATGTTCATCTTACAATAAGGTTGAGCATGATCTCATATCTACACTAAAGAATTGCCTTAGATAAAACCTTAGAGCAGATTCAATAAGAGGTTCAATTACTGATAATTGATCTTCATCATCATTAAGCTCATCAGGGGAAGTCAGATCATTATAATATTAATCTTCAAAGCTCAAATCCACATAAGGTTCAAAATTTTGAATTGGTGAAGGTGGCCTGTGTCTAAACTTCTTGAATTGATAGGTTTTTTAATCTTCAAAGCTCAAAAAATTAGTGCATGATATGATTTACTGTCATGATAAGATAGTTTTGGATGAATATGGATCGGGCGAGTATATTTATATCAGTCATACAATCTATATTGATGATGATATTTATATTTTTGATGATAAACTATGATATTATAATAACATTGATAAAAATTAAATGATTCGTTGTTGTTGCCTTGAAAATGAATTATGAGGCCTATGAGATTGCTGGGTTTGGAATGATTGACATTAAATTGATTCTAATATAGAACTTATTTGAATATGGAATTAATATTGTTGGATTCATAGGGACGGGCATGATCTCATATTTAGACTTTCTATTCTTATAGTTGAGCTCAATCTCATATTTAAGCTAAAAAATTGTCTTAGGTAAAACCTCAAGTTTAAGAAGACATCTCAGTCTCATGGTGCAAAAGAATGAGATAATAGTGACATAAGGCCTTACAATCTCTTATAAGGTTGGGCACAATCACTTTTTTATGCTTAAGGATAGTCTAAGGTAAATCCTTAGGCTTAAGCTCAACAAAAGGCTTGATTATTGATAATCATCATCAAAAACTAGCTCATTAGCGAAATCAGTATCATCACAATACCTCAATACCAAAACCAATATACGGATTTGTTTTTTGAACTAGTGGAAGTGATAGTAGCGCTTGACTTTTTGAGATTGATATATTGCATTGGTACGTGCATGTGATCATATGTATGGTCATCATTCAATTTATATTGATGATGATATTTATGTTCTTCATGAGGCACTCAATCATCATAAGAATATTGATAATGATCATATTTTGCAACATTGGTATTTGTGAAAAATGAAAAATGAGGCCAATGAGATTGATGTTGATTGGAATGATTGGCATAGGCATGATTGTAATATGGATCATTACAAAGTTGTAATATGGAATTATTATTCTTGGATGTCCAAGGTTGGACATGATTTCATATTTAAGCGCAATAATTCTTTCTAATCGGGCATAATCTCATATTTAGGCTCAACAATAGTCTTGTTGGTAAAACCTCAGTTCAAGAAGACAACTTACTCTTACAGAAGATTGAGATAGCAGTGGCAAATGATAGCTCAATCTCATAATAAGATCAGGCATGATTTTTTATTTAGACACAAGAATAGTCTTGAGTAGGTTTAAGCTTGATAAGAGGTTCAATTATTGATCATCATCATCATCTAATACATCAACAAATTCCAGATCACCATTATCATCATCTAGTATAGTAGAATCCATATCATCACAGTAATAATCTTTTAATGACCAAATCAACACGGGGATCAAGTTTTTGAATTGATGTAGATGACATCCATGCCTATACTCCTAGAATTGACATAAGATTTTGAATCTTTGGAGTTTGAGAAATCGATATTTGATTTGATTTACCATCATGATGTGATAGTTTTGGTAGGGATGGACAAGATAATCATATGCATGATCATCATACAATCTACATTGATGATATTATTTGTATTCTTCTTGGTAGATGATATTATTTGTATTCTTCTTGAGATTCCTCAATTATCATAAGAATACTAATAAACCATCAAATGCGTAAATATTGGTTTATTATGAAAATGAATTATGTAGGCTATGGGATTGATGATGATCAAAATGATTTGATTCATTGACATAGGCATAATTGCAATATGAATCACTACAATATGGAATTATTATTGTTGGATGTCTAGGGTCCAGCTGTGGGCTCCGAAAATTCGGCCCCAACCTCCGCCCGCTGAGCTTTTTTCTTTCGGGGAGAGTTTTAACGGACAAAGTTCCGGGTTAAATTTTAGGAAGGCAAATGAGTTTGTAGATAAGACACTACCCAGAGATTTCGCCATCATTTTGCGAGGACTTTATGATTTGAGTTCTGGTTTCCTATAGGCGCAAGGCCCTTTAGTTAATTACCCTTCCCAATCAGAGGAGAGAACTTTCGATTAAGGTTAGTCGTCAATCAAATACATAGAGAATACGTAATATCTAACATATAGTAACAGCATGTATTTGGGAATTTGAAAATTTAATATTAAAAATTTCACCATCATGCACTTAAAGCGGATGGTGGGGGAATGGATGATGGACCCGATCAAGATCCCATGGTTCCGTCATCTTGGGCCATCGTGGTCCTTGGTCTACTTAGTCAGAGGAGGTAGTCGACCCAACCTGACAGAAGGATCCTTGTCGGCAGCCATAGGTTGCTTCGTCCAAGGGGACCTTGTAGACTTGGGGGAAATACTTGTTTAAGGGGACAAATTTGAATCTGCCTTAGCTAACAGAGGGCTTTGTACCCTATCGATCATATCCTATTGTTTCATATCTCAAAGATTTGATGCCACTAAGGAGCGTATTGGCTCTGGCCATAACCGATATTTCGTGGTGCCATTTGGCGGCAAAATCACTCGGTTCAGAGGGCCCCAGGTCATAAACGTTTATCCTGCGGTGCCATTTGGCGGCAAAACCGCCGATTAGAGGACACGTACCACGTCCTTATTGACAGGAGATTGTTTGAGAATGGATCTTAGTGATATTTTCGACTAAACATTAGCTATATGTGAGCTGAATTAAATTTTGATTTGTCCACCCCGACAAACTATTGCGGAGGTTGGATGGATTTTGCTATAAGTGTTTACTGATTGTATTTCAATTTTAAATACTTGGAATTTGGAATGATTTTTTGATTTTTGGTTGAGCTTGGAAGGCATTTTAAAGTGTTTATGAACCCCTCCGGTTGAGATTCACATTCAATACGGCCATCTTCGGGGTAGTGAATATGGGGTCATTTCCTCTTGAAAATATTTGCATTTTATAGATGAACCTTGTCGACTCTGTCGAGTTATCGACAGAGGATTGAGTTTTTTCATAGAATTTGTGCATTTACTTGTGAATTCTCATTGTTATAGTCTTTAAAGGCCTAATATAAATGTATGAAAACAAATATACCGGTCGTCACAACCGTATATTTGTTTGATGGTTCGAACCCTGTCGACTCCTATTGATCCGTATAGAAGGATCGGGTTTGAACTTGAATTCACTTATCGACCCGCGCAACATTCCTAGACGTCACGTGTGTACTAATAACACGCTCGCCAGGGCCCATGCGGGTGTTTGGGGGCGTTTTATAATTATTGGTTGAACCTTATCGACTCTTATTTACCTGTTTAGGGGAGATTGGGTTCACATTTATTGACCCGCGCAATATCCCTAGACGTCACGTGTATACCAATAACACGCTCGTCTGGGCCTATGCAAATGTTTGGGGGCATTTTATGATTATTTATTGAACCTTGTTGACTCCTATCTACCTGCTTAGGAGGATTGGGTTCAAATTTATTGACCCGCGCAACATCCCTAGACGTCACGTGTGTTCCTACAACAAGCTCGTCGGGGCCCATGCGGGTTTTATGATTGCACTTGCCCTTTTTGTGTACCTATGTGTATACAAAATATGGTGCATGTGCATGTGCGGGGCTTTATTTCAGACTTTGTTGACGCCTTCTGTCTGCCTGTACGAAGGTTGCAGATCTGGTGGCGTAACGTAGCAGCTTTTGGATTGAGTTGTTTGCTGCTTTGTACAGGTAGACTGTCGTGCACTACTTATTATTTTTTGCAGGTGGATTCTGATGCGCTAACTAATCTCTCCTGCTTTTAGTTATATGGATAGTTGCATTTGTTGTAGTATCATCAATCTTTGCTTGTAACGGATTAATGTACTTGCTCAACATTGGATAGTGATTGATTGTAAAGGTGTTGTGACATTGGTCGTCTTCTACTACGATGACTTGTTGGGGCGTGGGTATCTTGTATGTTCATAAAGGATCCCTCGCCTTTGTAATATATCTGTTACTATTGCTTGCAAGTGAATTGTGTTATCGTAGTTCTCTTGCATTGCACTTGTAGGCCTCAGGTTCCTTACAAGTATTCGTAGGTATTTGCATTTGTCATTGTTACATTGCTTCCATATGCTTGTGTTTTGATGTTGACCACAGAATATCATTATATTCATCAAATTCATCAGATTATCGTGCTTGTAGGATGACTTGTAGTTGTTGCTACTTGTCTTTCTAATCAATGTGATGATTCTCTAACATTCACATGGTACTTTAGCTTATTGGTTGAGAACAAGCCATCGCATTCTACCATTGCTTGTGAATTTTCTTTGCCATGAAGGTCATGGCGATTGTTGCATGACATCTATTGCATTCATTATATATTTCTATACTTTTTTCACAAGTATTTGATCGCACTCATCACCGTCTCCCTGTGCACATATCTATGAAGTAGCGATCCATACCGTCGTTAAGGGGTTTTGTACATTTGCTTGTACAATTAATATAAATGTTGCAATCAATCAATTATTGTTCTTCCATGGTTTGCAATGCATGTCATCACTAATCAACATTGAAGTTTCATTCAACATAAGCCCCATTGCTTGTAGGATTCAATGCATTTGATTGGATTGAATTTTGCATGATGAATTGACTTCTCAAATGAAATGACAAATGCTCATTGAAGATTTTGTGTTGTAAGTACGAGGATAGTATTGCATTTCTCCATTTGAACCTTGCTTGAAAATATCTTGTTACGAGTTATGATGAAATCCACAAATCCATGCTCATTTCATGTTCAAATTAATCTTATTGATGTTTGGTCTTAAGTCTCCCATTATTTGTCATTTGAATCCAAATCAAATCCAAATGAAGTCCCTTGAGGTCCAACTCAAGTCTTTGTTTGAGTTCAATTATTCAAGTCAAGTTTGAATCAAGTCCTTTGTTGTTCAGGTAGCAAGTTCAAGTTCTGTCCTCTGTAGTTCTTCACTTCTTGCAAGTTCAAGTATGAGTCCAATTTGTTGTCATTTGTTGTAAGTCCAAGTTCACAAGTCTTTGTTATCACATTGAATTACAAGTTCTTGATGCATCTTGTTTGAATTTGGATTTAATTCATTTGAATTCATTGCATATTCGGGTTCAAGTTCAATGTCAAAGTCCTCTGTTGTTCAAATGTGTCCAATCAAGCTCAAGTACGGTCTCACATTCACCCAAAATTTTGGCAGTCTCCCGGCATCTACCTGTTTAGGGAAAACTACGGGAAACTGTGCCTCCCGCCATGCTAGAGAAAAGCGTGCACGATTAGTGTCATAGGACACCGCGGCCGTAATTTTCATCCCCCACCACGCCAGAGAAAGGCGTGCATGGGTCTTCGGGCACCTGCAACTCACACTACGCACAAAAGGATGAAAATGACGAATTAAGCAGTGCACAGGTTGGCGTGATGCATTACTTAAAGGGTCAAATGACCTCCGATTGCCAAACGGATAGTGGTGTTGCAATAAGGACTTCAAATTTTGTTAGGTCGAGGCCCCTCCCAATCGAACCGGATGAGATAGGTCAAAAAGGATGACCGACACTCGAAATTAAAGCACGAGGCTGATCAAACGATGTCGGATCGACGAACAGACTTTGTCGTTGCGTTTGAAATGTTGTCAACCTATGAAAACTATATTTTGTTTATTCAATTTGAGGCATTCTGATTGGTGGCACCGATTTCAAGACAAAACATGCATATTGAGGAGAATCAGACCTCGACGTCATTCAAACGATCTTTGATTGATGAACAGACTTTTTCGTTGTGTCCGAAACGTCGCCAACATTTAGAATATACATTTTATTTAACCAATTTAGATCGTTCGAGGTGGTGGCACAAATCCCAATACGATGCATATCGAGAAAAAAATTAGCCTCGTCGCTATCCAAATGATGTCTGTTCGTAAAATAGATTTTGCCATTGTGACCAGAATATCACAAATCCTCAAGAACTACACTTTTTATGTTCAATTTAGATCGCCTAGATTGATGGCACGAATCCCAATGTAATGCAAAGACGTGTGTACCGAGGAAATTAACCTCTACGGAGACAGCATGACGTCCGATCATGAAACAAACTACGTCGCTGCGTCCCGAACGTCATCAACATGGAAAATATATATTTTATTAATTCAATTTGGATCAATCCCAATGTAATGCAAGGACTCGCATATCGAGGAAATTAGTCTCTATGAAGACGGCATGACGTCCGATCATAAAATGGACTACGTTACCACATTCAGAACGTCCTAAATATCTAAGGATGACATTCAATTTGATTAAATTAATGATGTACGAGAATGTCGATAAGCATTTCGAGGCAGAGCACAAATCACAAGATAATGATGCACATGCTAAGCAATTTAGTCTTTGATGTCGACCAAACGATCTCCAATCGATGAACGGACTTCGCCACCGCGTCCGGAATGCCGTCAATACTCTAAATGGATTATCAATTTGTCCAATTAAAATTATGCCGTGACCGACGAGGGTCCTAATACAACAACACACATTTCAAGGGAATTAAGCCTCAACATTACCCAAACGATGCCCGATCGCGAAACAACCCTGATGCATTCCTCCACTTCAACCATCCAACTTGAATTCTACTGATAATCTCCCCATCTATTTCACCATCACTCTAAACAATAGATCTAAGATATCTAAAAGTTATACTCGTATTAATGACTTGATCGCCCAAAGTCACAATCCCCTCACTAATTGTATTACTTCTAAAATTACATTCCATATATTCCGTTTTAGATCTACTCAAGTGAAAACCTTGGACTCTAAGGTGTCCATACTTCTAGAATTGACATAAATTTTTGAGGGTTTAGAGTTTCAGAAACTAGTTTATGGTATGATTTGCTATCATGTTGAGATGGTTTTGGATGGAGATGGAAGATATGATCATATGCATGTTTATCCTACAATCTACATGGATGATAATATTTATTTTCTTGAGATACTCGATTATAATAAGAGCATTGGTACAAAAGCGGATGTATCAATATTGGTATATCTTGAAAATGAATTATGAGGCCTATGAGATCAATGATGATTATAATGATTAATATGGGTATGGTTGTAATATTATCCAATTGTAATGTTGACTTGCCCTGATACAAACTTGGGTCATAGTGGATGATTATTTACAATGCTTCCTATCCTATCTTTTCTGGAATAAAGTTGCATGGATAATTTGAAATAATTTAAATTTAAACCATATAATTTGGATAATCTTGAAGAGAAGAATAATACAATATCTCATGAAAAACTAAATCTGAAAAGGGAAAAATGACAAAAATAAGTTGAAAATAGTTAAATTCCAAATTTTTTTAAGAGAATTCCGAGTTTTCTTTTTTGGTTATTATAGTCTACGATAAATTGCATATTTCACCAACTGTTCTTGATGTCCAAACATGGTTGTTGTTTTCATAGCATGGTTATCTTTTAGAGGATTCTTTCTTGAAAATAGTTAAATAAATCATATTAATCTTGATGAATGTTTCATGATCAGTTCTTGTAGTCCAGCTCTTTTGAATACTTTGTTCATCAGTACTTTGTTTCAGTCCTGGTTTATTGGCATCTTTTCACTCTTTTTATGGGTTTGGTGTCCTCATTTTCTTCTTAATTTTCTTGTATGTGTTCTTCTCATCGTCATAATTTTCTCTTATTGAACAAAATTCTGTTGCTGCTGGTAGCTAGTGGGAAAGCTGCAGAATTTGGTCCTCTGAAAGAAGGTTATATGTTTGACACATCAACAGGATTGGCAAGAATGTTAGTGAGATCAAACTTCTATTATTCATGTAATGTTGGCCCTGAAAATTTAGGCTTCATTTGGGATAGCTTTTTTACTTCTTCTTAAAACAGTTTTCTAGTAAAAAAGTTTTTATTTATGTATTAGAAAGCTGCTTTAAGAAGCAATAAGAAAGCCGTCCCAAACAAAACCTTAAACAGCCAAGGTTTGTGTTTTTGAAAAAAAATAAAAAAAAAAACTTCCTTGGGCCCTCTTCATGTATTCAGGCTATTAAGCTCTCCAACATGTCCTATTCTTGAAGCCCTTGGAAGGAAGCTTTCTTATGAGATAGCCGTTGGATTGAATGGCCGCGTATGGGTATGGCTCTCACTTATCTATGTTATGAATAGATTTTTATCATTATATATATATTTTTATGTTGTTTTTCAAAGAATTAATATCTCTTTATTTCTCAAGGTGAATGCATCCTCTCCATCTACTGTGATTCTTGTATCAAATGCAATAATGAGATCTGAATTTTTGAGTGATGTGCAGCAAAAAATTTTAGTGGAGAAATTGATGCAGAGAGTGCAAGGATGACAAATCTGTAGAATCGATAGACTATTCTCCTGGAACGGTTTCTGCCTTTTTCCATGTCTTTATTTTCTAGCATTTTTTTAAGATGTTTAAGGGAAAACAACGTAGAGAATAATTTTCTTTGTTTTTAACTCTACTTTGTACGAACTGTTGTTCAGTGCAGCAGAATAGTTTTCAATTATTTTAATCAATTATAAATTTCAAAAATTGCTTTTTAGGATGTATACTTTTATTATACTTAGCTTAATCAAAACTCTCTCACTTTCTTTCTCTCTCTATCTCTATTTACAAGTTATATATTAAGTTCCACCTGGTGTAAAAAAATTATTATGAAAATAAGAACATGTGTTTTTTTTTTCATACATTGAAATTATTCAATTTAAATGTTGGATCATTTGATAAATAAATTATTAGCGTATATTTTTGCAAACAGTATATACATACGCTGTACATGCACACGTTCATACGTAATTTTATGTATGGATTTCGCACGTAATAATTTCTCCATTTGATGATTGGCATAATTGGCTTGTTTTCTTGTTTGGTTTAAATAACAGCATATGCAATGAAATTTCAGCTTGTCAAAATTTGAACCAATTGACAAAAATTAAATTGTAGCTCATTAAAGTTTCATTTGTGACAATTTTTTTTATTTTTAAATTAGTTTTTTAATAAAAAAATAAAAAATTTTGAACTAGAAAACTTTTTTAAGAACCAGTAAGAAAGCCGCTCTATGCTTCGTTTAAGATAACTTTCTTATTACTTCTTAAAGCAAATTTTTAACACAATAATTTTAATTTTAGAATTATAAAATTACTTTAAGAAGAAGTAAAAAAAATAGTACCAAACAAAGCCTAAATTTAACTTATTGACAGGCTTGAATATTATGGATTATTTAACATGGTTACCATACTTGCTACTTCTGTAATGTAAACAGCCACAGCAAGTTGAGATTTCAATATTTAGATTCTGCTTGAGATGCAGTTATGTAAGCATAGCTGTACAGAAAGAACTAGTTTTGCCTTCCTCTGAAAGACAATTCATACAAAATATCAAGGAACAAAAAAAATATGTTAGATGAAACAAAAAATCAGTGCTACATTTGTATCTCATTGTCACTCTTGAGAAAACAGGAGACTGTGCGTGAGACTTGTATCTTTATCAAAAGTATCACCTAAGAAATCTAAAAAAAATAAAAAAAATACATCATTTTCTCATCCTAGAACCTTTGTATAAACCAAAAAAAAAAAAGAAGAAGTCAAACATCCGTTAAATCAGACAAGCTGTCCATGGATTCTTCTCTGGAATGTTGTGGGTAAGGGAGAGGATCTTCTTTAGCTGATTCCTCTACTACTGCTACTGGTAATAAGTGTCTCTTTCGCCGAGTTCTGTAATTTCTTTCCTTAATTGTGTTTGACAAAGCTTGAACTAAATCTCTCATTGATGGCCGTCTCCTGGATAACCGGTTGATAGATTTGTACGCTAGGGTTGCCACTTCATTCAGTTCTTCCAAGTCGAAAGAACCCTCAAGCCGGGAATCTGCGATCTCTTCCCAGCCACCTCTTCCGTCAGCGTTTATGGCAGCCTAAATTTCCGCAATGAATATTGTTATGATTCTCAATATTATCACTTCCAAATCTATTGCGTTTATAAATCTAAATATGTGTGGAGATTCACGCTTCATTTGGGACGGGTTTTTCTTCTAAAATTTTTATATTAAAAAGCTGTTATAAGAAGCAGAAAAAAAGCCGATCCAAATGAAGCCTCAAATTAATCTAAACATTGTTGAGCTTCAATATTATTACTTCCATTTTTTTTTTCCTTAAATTGAGGCTCAACAATCAAGTTCAAATTCATGAAAAGTACATAAAAAAAATTGTTCACGTTCAAGAGACAATTTGAAACACCAAGAAGTGTTTGAGTGCTCCACCCTTAGCAAGCTCATAGATGAAACATTTCAGTTTGATAGACTTGGATAAGGAAAAGGCTCCAGGATTCTTGGGTTATATTGTCCTACTTCACTACAGGGGCTAGATGTAGTAACTGTGCTTGGGGTCACTTGGCTCCTTAATCAAGCCTAATGGGTCAACTGGACTTGGATTGACCTTTGTGGATTATAGTTATCCTAGTAGCCCCAATTGACCTTAGGCGCCTAGATTGACCCAGTTAGACTTGGATTGATCCGATTGGAAACAAGTGAACCAATTAAACTCAAATTGACCTTATTGGACCTAGGTTGACTTAATTGGTCCCATTAAATCAATGAATCCTAGTTGATTATTGACCAAATTTGGCATGGGTTGACCTAATTGAGTATGACTGACATGATAAAGCTAATTAGCTCAGATAGGTATACAAGGACTTTGATTAGTCCTCGTTAAATCAATCGATGTACTAATTAGCTCTAATAAATTCAATTATACTAATACTAACCCATATTAGTCCTCCAGTTGACAAAACCAACTCAATTGAACATCTAATATGTCAAGTTGCCTTTGTGGCTCAATTACTAGTCTAATTGACCTCAATTTGCCCAATTGATTAGTGATTGAGTCAGTTGAGATCCATGATCTTAAATGAATCCACTTAATCACATAATGAACAAAATCTAGTGCAATTTGACACAAAATTGAAGTTTGCTTAAAATTGGATAATTTTTTTGGCTTAAATAAGTCAATCATCTAACTAATGAGCTAGATTTGGCTTAAATCAAATTTGAATTGAGGAGAGACTGAATTAAATCAAGCTAACTTGAAATCAAATCAAAATATAAATATTTATATGAATGCTATATACAACTATGTATATATCTACACACAAATATGTATGGGTGCACACATGCATATTATAATGAAATTCATATTAGAAGATAAGAAATCAATCAAGATCAATTTTTTCACTCGGATCAAGCTTGAATAGAGTACTTAACGACTCACACCTAGCTCATATTGAGATTGGAATCAAGCCAAACTATAGGCAGATTTAGCTTTTCTCTAGATCAAATTTCAAGACTTTGAGGTGATATTTTTTCTTAGAGTGTTAAGTGGAAAGAAAGAAAGAAAGAAAAGGAAGACCCGGGTGAGTGCTTGGCGCTATTATATAACTGCTTCTAAATTGATCAGCCCCTTTTTGTCCTACCAAAAGAGGTAATTTGCGCCTTTTTGCCTAACTCAACGGGACACACTTGAATGGAACAACCACATCAAACAGTTCACACTCGCCAGGTACAGCCTACCAATTATTAGTCCACGCAACATTCCCAACCCTCATATAAGTTAACATCAAGTTTTGGACAATAACAAGTATATCAAAGTACAACCCAAGTCCTCACTTCACTAAAGTGGAAAACATCAATAAATGTTTCCTCGCAGTTAGAGAAAAAAAAAATGTTCAGTTAACAAAAATCTTACCAGTTCAACATACTCCAGGAGACCCTGTTGTGGTGTTCTTCCGGCAATCAGCTCAAAAAGCAAAACTCCAAAGCTATACACGTCACTTTTCTTTGTGTAAGATCTTGAAGAAACATATTCAGGATCAAGATAGCCAAAAGTTCCCCTAATTGGTGCATGCCGGCTGACAATTTCTTCTCTTGAAAGGCCAAAGTCCGCAACCTTATGAAAACAAGAGTTTGTTATGTATTAAAATGATAATAATAGGAAATATAAAACCTTCACCCTGGTAAACCAGTTAATAAACACTTTGAGTTTTTTTCTCTAATAGATTTGGGTAGAACATCAGTTTCTATTCAAACAGTCACCCATATGCCCTGCAGTTAAATCAAATTTCAACCTTCCTCGCTTAAGGTAACAATTTTTACATGTGAGTATCTCAATCAATATACATCAAAGCTGATTAGTTCAAGCAATCTTTCTTTCAACTTTAAGGTTTTAACTTCAGTTAGCATAAGCAATATCTCTTAGGTTGAATAAAAACAATCTCAGCCTTCTAGAAATCCTTGACAATGTGAAAGAAAACAAGAAAGATATTTAAAAGCAAACATTTCTGTTCAAGCCTACTGTAACACACAAATACCAGAAACAAAATATAATATAGATCCATACTCTAGCTCTCATGGTTCTATCCAGCAAAATGTTTGAAGACTTGATGTCCCGATGAACTACAGATGGAATAGCCTGCAAAAAAAGCATAAAGAAAGAAAAAAAAATCAATGGAATCAAATAAGAGTTGCTCGTCACGTTCTTTAATAGTACCAGAAATAAGAGCCTACACCATCATGAAGATACTCCAAGCCTCTTGCAACATCCAAAGCAATATTAATCCTCAAATCCCAGCTCAATGCCAGTTTGTGCTCGTCTACAAAATATATTAGACTTTAATAATAATGAGAAAACCTATATTGATTTACAAACAAAAATTAAAACATCATATATAAATTAGGCATTAGTGAAAAATTAAGTAATAATGCATTTGTGACTTTAACAAACAGCGTGTATGTGCTAAGTTTTTGTTTCTTGAAGACTGGTTATAGAGTTTAAAGTTTAGAAGTACAGATCATTTGTTAAGAAAAAATAAATGATGAAAATCTTAAAAGTATACTCCGGTCATAAGCATAGAAATTGATAATCTATATGAGATTTATTTTTTGTATTTTATTTTTCGTTTAGTTATTTGATGTTTTGATTTCAGCTTATATACAAACCACATATTTTCACAAACATTTCTACAAGTCTGGCATAATTTATTAATGCATGATTCCAATTCATCACCTTGAATACTAATCAATATTCATTGCTGAGGTTTCTACGCACCGTTGCTCTGTTTGTAGATTTTGATTTCATGTAATTTTTGTTATTATGAATATAGCCTTCCGCCATCCCAAGTTTTCTTATTTTTTCTATTAATTTTTAACGCTGTGACCAAATAGTCCCATTTTAAAGAGTTGGGGGACCAAAATGAGATTGACAGATTAATAGCTATGAGAGATAACAGGTAGGGGGTTTGAAGCTGATCGGTGTTTTCATTACTGGGTTTCGACGCGAAGCTGCTTTGTTTGTAGATTTTGATTTCATGTAATTTTTATTATTATGAATATAGCCTTCCGCCATCCCATTTCCTTATTTTTTCTATTAATTTTTAAGGTCGTGATCAAAAAGGTCCCATTTTAAAGAGTTGAGGGACCAAAATGGTCTCTTAGCTTAGTAGGGGATCATTTTGGTCCTTTCTAAAAAGGCAAGAGACTATTTTGATCATTTTCTCTATAGAACAAAGAGTTAAGACAATGATGCATCTAAATTCAAGAAAGTTTTTTAAAAGAGCTTTCAAGAAATTAAATATATGAAACATAAGGGCCTATAAAATTTTGCACTATATTGAGACTAATGCTTGCAAATTAAAATTTTCAAAGTATTAGTATCACCATTTTATTCAAAACATCTAATTTAAATGTATTTCATGAACTTGTAGCCAATATCTTAGATTTTTCTCTCTTTCCCTTCTATCCTCGGGAATTCACATCCAACACCTTACAAAATAGGTCAATTCAACTTACTCAAGTTGTTATGAATGATGGGATTGTATACACAACTGATGGTGGATATCAGAGTTATCATATAAATTAGTAAGCCAATATGTGATCTTTTATGGATTACTCTACAGGAAATAGAGCAATAATGCCCAAATTTGTTAAAAAAATATCAAATTAATATATTGGAGACAACTTTTTCCAAGTTGAGCAAATTTAATGGAAATCTGAAAGCATGCTCATGTCAAAAACATAAAATTGATGGTATATATGAGTTTTATCATTGCCTTTTTTTTTCTTTTAGTTTTTCTATGTGAAAAATGACTATGATGTTGACTCCAAATGGGATGCGTTTTCTAGTAGTTTGAAATGTCTATTAGGAATAACTCATTCTTGCATGGTTTCATCTCAGAAGCTATAGAGTTTAAAATTATTATTGCAATGCAAATTGCTAACTACTACCCGTTGCAATTCCCATTTCTCAGTAAATTACACTTGCAACTTTTGCCTTGATTTCACTGTTGTTTCTTTCTCTTGTGGTCTCCAAAAATTTTGCACCCCAACCTCTCCACGGATTATCTTTCTATTTTCGGGTTTTGAGGAGAGTTTTAACATTTAAGTTCCGAGGCAAATTTTCAAAAGGTAGATTTGATTTTGAATAAGACACTACCCAGAGATTTCGCCCTCATTTTGCGAGGATTTTATGATCTAAGTTCAGGTTTCCTATGGGCGAAAGCCCCTATAAATAATTAACCCTCCCGATAACAAGAGAGAACTTTCGATTAAGGCTAATCATTAAAGAGGTCACATAGGTCGCAAATTCAGTGTATACTATATAATAGCAACAATTTTAGGGTTTAAATTTGGGATATGAATTTTTGAGTTTGAGATTTAAAGTTTATCATACTAAACTTAAAACAGGTGATGGGGGAAGTGAAGACGAGCCCGATCAAGATCCCATTATTCCTTCGTCCCGGGATATCTTTGTTCATGGTCTACTTAGTTAGATGAGGTAGTCGACCTAACCTAACATAAGACATCTTATCGACAGCCATGGGTTGCTTCATCCAAGGATACCTTGTAGACCTGGGGTAGTATTTGTCTAAGTGGATAGGTCTGAATCCATCATAGTTGACAGAAAGCTTTATGCTTATCGAATATACCATATGATTCATTACTCAAGAGTTTGACGCCTTTAGGGAACATACGTGCTTTGTCCGTGATTATAATATAATGGTGCCATTTTTGCGGCAAAACCATCCAATTATAGGATACGTGCACGGTCCTTGTTGGCAAGATACTATTTGAGGATGAATTTGGGTTATGAAAATTCGCGCCCTGCTAAACTCTTAAATATTGAGGTGTTTTTTAGTGTAATAGTTAGGATTTATTTAAGAAATTTCATATTAAGCGTGAATCATCCCAGAGAATCCTGGGAAGTAATAACAATAGGACAAAATCGTGAGCCCTTAAGGTCAAAGCGGACAATATTTCGATAGTTAAGAATTTGGGCTATTACAAATGGTATCAGAGTAAATACACCAGCCGAAAGTTAGAAATAAGTGCTATACAATACAAGTGTTACGCCATGTAGACACCTTTTGAACCCTGTATAGGACAAAGCTACGTGGCGGGAGCCACTACTTGAACTTGTAGGGCCATTCTAGAATCCTATTGTCTGGTGAATGATTCTGGGGTAAGGATACTGACAAGGACAAGTGGGGGAGATAGTGAAATATCTTAAGTAAAAGAAGCTAAACTCTTAAATATCGAGGTGTTTTTTGGTTTAATGATTGAAATTTTATTTAAGAAACTTTGTAGATAGCGTGCTCATCCCGGAGAATTTCTGGGATGGATGACCTTCTAGGAAGTTACAATAATAGGACAAAAGCTTGATGCCCTTAGGACAAAATGGAAAAATCTCGATAGTTAAGAATTTGGATTGTAGCATTTAGCCTCATTAAATTTGCTCTTGAATTGCTTGAATTCTCCGCCAAAATTTACCCCTAATTAATAAAGAATTGAATAGATGTGTAGAGAAGAGAGAGAGAGTATAAATAGAGAAAAGAAGAGAGAGCCTAAGTGGGGATCCTTGAGTGTATTAGGATATCAAACCTTGGGTTTTGACTTGGAGAGTTAGTTTGATGTGTTATCTCTCAAGATCTAGGCTTGTGTAGTAGGAGAGATATAGAGGGAGCTATGGAGGAGAAGAGAAGTGTGGAGATTAAGTATGAGAGAGAACTTGGTAGAAAGAGAAAAGTTCGTAGGGGAGAGAAAAGGGAAGATATTGATTCCAGTTTTATTCATAATAATTAATTATTTACACTGCTCATATTCATATTTATAGAAAGGGTTTTATGGATATTTAAATTAATTTAAATGTAAATCTTGGTTAGCAAGAGATAAATCCAATAATTAGAATAATCATTAAGAAAAAATGATAATTCTAATTAATATTTTTTTCATGAAAACTTAATACATAAGGTAAAATTGCTAAAAATAATATGAAAATAATAAAAGAATTTTGTTGGGATCAATTTTTTATTTTTGTTTAGATTTGATATAAACTAATAGAATATTTTGATACTTATTAGTATGAGTTATATTTTGTTTTGGGGTCGGGGGTGGAGGTCGATGACATTAGTGACTGGTGTGGAGGTCGATGACATATTAGTACTGGTGGTGGCGGTGGTTGGCAGTAGTGGGCTTGGGGTTGTCTTTATTTTGGAAATAATGAGAACTTTAAAAACACCTAACATTTATTTCACTATTTAAAAAGAAGCTTGATTTATTTTCAATAGGAAAAAAAGAAACATAGTTGAAAAACAAATACTCTATTTTTAAAATAAAATGAAACAAAATTGATCCCAAAAAGCTGTACATAAGTCATAATAATTTTGATGCATCTCTTGTAACGCATCAACTCTTTTGGCTTTTAAAACTGTTACCCTAACGAGTCATACAAAAGCGGATTCTTGAAAGTCTTGCTTCATGAAGGAGGTGGTGGTTGATATATTTCATGACTTTTATATCACAACATGTAAAATATGAACTTTGAACACCTAAATTGGGATTTGGAGGCTTTGGTTCTACTCATTTTCATGCACCATACAACTTTCTTAGATTAATAATATGAGCAAGGATATTGTCTCAAATGGTGATGGGGTAGTGGAAACAAGAACTTAACCTATATCTTGGCATATTCTTGGCGAGTAAGCATAATTTTGTAATATTGGAATAACATATATATATATATATATATATATTAAGAATATCTTGTAGGAATGCAAGATATGTTGATCAACATGTTTCTCTATCTTAAAGTTTTTTTTTGTTTAATAGTGGCGTGATAGGAAACATTTGTAGAACTCATGTCAAACTTATCAATAAGGGAATTTCAGCCTCCACAATTTCCCAACAAATCACAAAAAACAGCAAAAAACAACATAAATATTGATGAAATCATAAGAAAAATACCAAGATATAATTGATCCTCAATTTGAGAGGAGATAATCTCCTCAACTCTCTAGATGCTGCTAGAGCCCAAGAACACCAACAAACCAACATAATTTAAACAAATCAAGATAACCCTAACCCTAATGCAAACCCTTCTTACTACTTAAAGCAAATCCAATAATATCCCAAAAAACTAAACAACACTCCCTAATTCAAATTTCCCTCCAACCGCCCCTTCTCTCTCTTCTTAAACTATGGACCCCACCCCCACCCCAAGGGAGCGGATCTTCCCTGCGTGGAACACAGGTTTCCGCCTGTTGAAATGAAGGGCTGGCTAGACCAGTCCCTCTTGGACCGGTCTATCATGATGCAAATGACATGTTCATCTTACAATAAGGTTGAGCATGATCTCATATCTACACTAAAAGAATTGCCTTAGATAAAACCTTAGAGCAGATTCAATAAGAGGTTCAATTACTGATAATTGATCTCATCATCATTAAGCTCATCAGGGAAGATCAGATCATTATAATATTAACTTCAAAGCTCAAATCCACATAAGGTTACAAATTTTGAATTGGTGAAGGTGGCCTGTGTCTAAACTTCTTGAATTGATAGGTTTTTTAATCTTCAAAGCTCAAAAAATTATGTGCATGATATGATTACTGTCATGATAAGATAGTTTTGGATGAATATGGATCGGGCAGTAATTTATATCAGTCATACAATCTATATTGATGATAATTTTATATTTTGATGAATAAACTATGATATTATAATAACATTGATAAAAATTAAATGATTCGTTGTTGTTGCCTTGAAAATGAATTATGAGCCTATGAGATTGCGGGTTTGGAATGATTGACATTAAATTGATTCTAATATAGAACTTATTTGAATATGGAATTAATTTGTTGGATTCATAGGACGGGCATGATCCATATTTAGACTTTCTATTCTTATAGTGAGCTCAATCTCAATATTAAGCTAAAAAATGTCTTAGGTAAAACCTCAAGTTTAAGAAGACATCTCAGTCTCATGGTGCAAAAGAATGAGATAATAGTGACATAAGGCCTTACAATCTCTTATAAGGTTGGGCACAATCACTTTTTTATGCTTAAGGATAGTCTAAGGTAATCCTTAGGCTAAGCTCAACAAAAGGCTTGATTATTGATAATCATCATCAAAACTAGCTCATTAGCGAAATCAGTATCATCACAATACCTCAATACCAAACCAATATACGGATTTGTTTTTTGAACTAGTGGAAGTGATAGTAGCGCTTGACTTTTTGAGATTGATATATTGCATTGGTACGTGCATGTGATCATAGTATGGTCATCATTCAATTTAAATTGATGATGATATTTATGTTCTTCATGAGGCACTCAATCATCATAAGAATATTGATAATGATCATATTTTGCAACATTGGTATTTGTGAAAAATGAAAAATGAGGCCAATGAGATTGATTGATTGGAATGATTGCATAGGCATGATTGTAATATGGATTCATTACAAAGTTGTAATATGGAATTATATTCTTGGATGTCCAAGTTGGACATGATTTCATATTTAAGCGCAATAATTCTTTCTAATCGGGCATAATCTCATATTTAGGCTCAACAATAGTCTTGTTGGTAAAACCTCAGTTCAAGAAGACAACTTACTCTTACAGAAGATTGAGATAGCAGTGGCAAATGATAGCTCAATCTCATAATAAGATCAGGCATGATTTTTTATTTAGAACACAGAATAGTCTTGAGTAGGTTTAAGCTTGATATAGAGGTTCAATTATTGATCATCAACATCATCTAATACATCAACAAATTCCAGATCACCATTATCATCATCTAGTATAGTAGAATCCATATCATCACAGTAAATAATCTTTTAATGACCAATCAACACGGGGATCAAGTTTTTGAATTGATGTAGATGACATCCATGCCTATACTCCTAGAATTGACATAAGATTTTGAATCTTTGGAGTTTGAGAAATCGATATTTGATTTGATTTACCATCATGATGTGATAGTTTTGGTAGGGATGGACAAGATAATCATATTGCATGTCATCATACAATCTACATTGATGATATTATTTGTATTCTTCTTGGTAGATGATATTATTTGTATTCTTCTTGAGATCCTCAATTATTAAGAATACTAAAAACCATCAAATGCGTAAATATTGGTTTATTATGAAAATGAATTATGTAGGCTATGGGATTGATGAGATCAAAATGATTTGATTCATTGACATAGGCATAATTGCAATATGAATCACTACAATATGAATTATTATTTGTTGATGTCTAGGGTCCAGCTGTGGGCTCCGAAAATTCGGCCCCAACCTCCGCCCGCTGAGCTTTTTTCTTTCGGGGAGAGTTTTAACGGACAAAGTTCCGGGTTAATTTTAGGAAGGCAAATGAGTTTTTGTAGATAAGACACTACCCAGAGATTTCGCCATCATTGCGAGGACTTTATGATTTGAGTTCTGGTTTCCTATAGGCGCAAGGCCCTTTAGTTAATTACCCTTCCCAATCAGGAGAGAACTTTCGATTAAGGTTAGTCGTCAATCAAATACAATAGAGAACGTAATATCTAACATATATGACAGCATGTATTTGGGAATTTGAAAATTTAATATTAAAAATTTCACCATCATGCACTTAAAGCGGATGGTGGGGGAATGGATGATGGACCCGATCAAGATCCCATGGTTCCGTCATCTTGGGCCATCGTGGTCCTTGGTCTACTTAGTCAGAGGAGGTAGTCGACCCAACCTGACAGAAGGATCCTTGTCGGCAGCCATAGGTTGCTTCGTCCAAGGGGACTTGTAGACTTGGGGGAAAACTGTTTAAGGGGACAAATTGAATCTGCCTTAGCTAACAGAGGGCTTTGTACCCTATCGATCATATCCTATTGTTTCATATCTCAAAGATTTGATGCAACTAAGGAGCGTATTGGCTCGTGCCATAACCGATATTTCGGGTGCCATTTGGCGGCAAAATCACTCGGTTCAGAGGGCCCAGGTCATAAACGTTTATCCTGCGGGCCATTTGGCGGCAAAACCGCCGATTAGAGGACACGTACCACGTCCTTATTGACAGGAGATTGTTTGAGAATGGATCTTAGGATATTTTCGACTAAACATTAGCTATATGTGAGCTGAATTAAATTTTGATTTGTCCACCCCGACAAACTATTGCGGAGGTTGGATGGATTTTGCTATAAGTGTTTACTGATTGTATTTCAATTTTAAATACTTGGATTTGGAATGATTTTTTGATTTTTGGTTGAGCTGGAAGGCATTTTAAAGTGTTTATGAACCCCTCGGTTGAGATTCACATTCAATACGGCCATCTCGGTATGTGAATATGGGGTCATTTCCTCTTGAATATATAGCATTTTATAGATGAACCTTGTCGACTCTGCGAGTTATCGACAGAGGATTGAGTTTTTCATAGAATTTGTGCATTTACTTGTGAATTCTCATGTTATAGTCTTTAAAGGCCTAATATAAATGTATGAAAACAAATATACCGGCGTCACAACCGTATATTTGTTTGATGGTTCGAACCCTGTCGACTCCTATTGATCCGTATAGAAGATCGGGTTTGAACTTGAATTCACTTATCGACCCGCGAACATTCCTAGACGTCACTTGTGTACTAATAACAGCTCGCCAGGGCCCATGCGGGTGTTTGGGGCGTTTATAAATTATTGGTTGAACCTTATCGACTCTTATTTACCTGTTTAGGAGATTGGGTTCACATTTATTGCGCCCGCAATATCCCTAACGTCCGTGTATACATAACGCTCGTCTGGGCCTATGCATGTTTGGGGCACATATTAATGAGACTTTTTACTTGGGCTAGGGCCTATGAGTGTGTATGTTTATGGGGTTCTTTTTATTTGCTCTGCTTAGTAGGAGGTTGTTCTTTTTTTTTCCCGCGCAATCACCTAACGTCACGTGTGTTCCTACAACAAGCTCGTCGGGGCCCATGCGGGTTTTATGATTGCACTTGCCCTTTTTGTGTACCATGTGTATACAAAATATGGTGCATGTGCATGTGCGGGGCTTTATTTCAGACTTTGTTGACGCTTCTGTCTGCCTGTACGAAGGTTGCAGATCTGGTGGCGTAACGTAGCATCTTTGGATTGAGTTGTTTGCTGCTTTGTACAGGTAGACTGTCGTGCACTACTTATTATTTGCAGGTGGATTCTAGATGCGCTAACTAATCTCTCCTGCTTTTAGTTATATGGATATTTGCATTTGTTGTAGTATCATCAATCTTTGCTTGTAACGGATAATTACTTGCTCAACATTGGATAGTGATTGATTTGTAAAGGTGTTGTGTACATTGGTCGTCTTCTACTACGATGACTTGTTGGGGCTGGGTATCTTGTATGTTCAAAAAGATCCCTCGCCTTTGTAATATATCTGTTACTATTGCTTGCAAGTGAATTGTGTTATCGTAGTTCTCTTGCATTGCACTTGTAGGCTCAGGTTCCTTACAAGTATTCATAGGTATTTGCATTTGTCATTGTTACATTGCTTCCATATGCTTGTTTTGATGTTGACCACAGAATATCATTATATCATCAAATTCATCAGATTATCGTGCTTGTAGGATGACTTGTAGTTGTGCTACTTGTCTTTTAAATCAATGTGATGATTCTCTAACATTCACATGGTACTTTAGCTTATTGGTTGAGAACAAGCCATGCATCTACCATTGCTGTGAATTTTCTTTGCCATGAAGGTCATGGCATTGTTGCATGACATCTATTGCATTCATTATATATTTCTATACTTTTTTCACAAGTATTTGATCCACTCATCACCGTCTCCCTGTCACATATCTATGAATAGCGATCCATACCGTCGTTAAGGGGTTTTGTATACATTTGCTTGTACAATTAATATAAATGTTGCAATCAATCAATTATTGTTCTCCATGGTTTGCAATGCATGTCATCACTAATCAACATGAAGTTTCATTCAACATAAGCCCCATTGCTTGTAGGATTCAATGCATTTGATTGGATTGAATTTTGCATGATGAATTTGACTTCTCAAATGAAATGACAAATGCTCATTGAAGATTTTGTGTTTAAGTACGAGGATAGTAGCATTTCTCCATTTGAACCTTGCTTGAAAAATACTTGTTACGAGTTTGATGAAATCCACAAATCCAGCTCATTTCATGTTCAAATAAATCTTATTGATGTTTGGTCTTAAGTCTCCCATTATTTGTCATTTGAATCCAATCAAATCCAAATGAAGTCCCTGAGGTCCAACTCAAGTCTTTGTTTGAGTTCAATTATTCAAGTCAAGTTTGAATCAAGTCCTTTGTTGTTCAGGTAGCAAGTTCAAGTTCTGTCCTCTGTAGTTCTCACTTCTTGCAAGTTCAAGTATGAGTCCAATTTGTTGTCATTTGTTGTAAGTCCAAGTTCACAAATCTTTATTATTACATTGAATTACAAGTTCTTGATGCATCTTGTTTGAATTTGGATTTAATTCATTTGAATTCATTGCATATCGGGTTCAAGTTCAATGTCAAAGTCCTCTGTTGTTCAATGTGCCAATCAAGCTCAAGTACGGTCTCACATTCACCCAAAATTTTGGCAGTCTCCCGGCACTACCGTTTAGGAAAACTACGGGAAACTGTGCCTCCCGCCATGCTAGAGAAAAGCGTGCACGATAGTGTCATAGGACACCGCGGCCGTAATTTTCATCCCCCACCACCCAGAGAAAGGCTGCATGGGTCTTCGGGCACCTGCAACTCACACTACGCACAAAAGGAGGAAAATGACGAATTAAGCAGTGCACAGGTTGGCGTGATGCATTACTTAAAGGGTCAAATGACCTCCGATTGCCAAACGGATAGTGGTGTGCAATAGGACTTCAATTTTGTTAGGTCGAGGCCCCTCCCAATCGAACCGGATGAGATAGGTCAAAAAGACCGACACTCGAAATTAAAGCACGAGGCTGATCAAACGATGTCGGATCGACGAACAGACTTTGTCGTTGCGTTTGAAATGTTGTCAACCTATGAAAACTATATTTTGTTTATTCAATTTGAGGCATTCTGATTGGTGGCACCGATTTCAAGACAAAACATGCATATTGAGGAGAATCAGACCTCGACGTCATTCAAACGATCTTTGATGATGAACAGACTTTTTCGTTGTGTCCGAAACGTCGCCAACATTTAGAATATACATTTTATTTAACCAATTTAGATCGTTCGAGGTGTGTGCACAAATCCCAATACGATGCATATCGAGAAAAAAATTAGCCTCGTCGCTATCCAAATGATGTCTGTTCTTAAAATAGATTTTGCCATTGTGACCAGAATATCACAAATCCTCAAGAACTACACTTTTTATGTTCAATTTAGATCGCCTAGATTGATGGCACGAATCCCAATGTAATGCAAAGACGTGTGTACCGAGGAAATTAACCTCTACGGAGACAGCATGACGTCCGACATGAAAACAAACTACGTCGCTGCGTCCCGAACGTCATCAACATGGAAAATATATATTTTTATTAATTCAATTGGATCAATCCAATGTAATGCAAGGACTCGCATATCGAGGAAATTAGTCTCTATGAGACGGCATGACGTCCGATCATAAATGGACTACGTTACCACATTCAGAACGTCCTAAATACTAAGGATGACATTCAATTTGATTAAATTAATGATGTACGAGAATGTCGATAAGCATTTCGAGGCAGAGCACAAATCACAAGATAATGATGCACATGCTAAGCAATTTAGTCTTTGATGTCGACCAAACGATCTCCAATCGATGAACGGACTTCGCCACCGCGTCCGGAATGCCGTCAATACTCTAAATGGATTATCATTGTCCAATAAAATTATGCCTGACCGACGAGGGTCCTAATACAACAACACACATTTCAAGGGAATTAAGCCTCAACATTACCCAAACGATGCCCGATCGCGAAACAACCCTGATGCATTCCTCCATTCAACCATCCAACTTGAATCTACAGTAATCTCCCCATCTATTTCACCATCACTCTAAACAATAGATCTAAGATATCTAAAAGTTATACTCGTATTAATGACTTGATCGCCCAAGTCACAATCCCCTCACTAAGTGATTACTTCTAAAATTACATTCCATATATTCCGTTTTAGATCTACTCAAGTGAAAACCTTGGACTCTAAGGTGTCCTACTTCCTAGAATTGACATAAATTTTTGAGGGTTTAGATTTTCAGAAACTAGTTTATGGTATGATTTGCTATCATGTTGAGATGGTTTTTTGGATGAGATGAAGATATGATCATATGCATGTTTATCCTACAATCAACATGGATGATAATATTTATTTCTTGAGATACTCGATTATATAAGAGCATTGGTACAAAAGCGGATGTATCAATATTGGTATATCTTGAAAATGAATTATGAGGCCTATGAGATCAATGATGATTATAATGATTAATATGGGTATGGTTGTAATTTTATCCAATTGTAATGTTGACTTGCCCTGATACAAACTTGGGTCATAGTGGATGATTATTTACAATGCTTCCTATCTATCTTTTCTGGAATAAAGTTGCATGGATAATTTGAAATAATTTAAATTTAAACCATATAATTTGGATAATCTTGAAGAGAAGAATAATACAATCTCATGAAAAACTAAATCTGAAAAGGGAAAAATGACAAAAATAAGTTGAAAATAGTTAAATTCCAAATTTTTTTAAGAGAATTCCGAGTTTCTTTTTTTGGTTATTATAGTCTACGATAAATTGCATATTTCACCAACTGTTCTTGATGTCCAAACATGGTTGTTTTTTCATAGCATGGTTATCTTTTAGAGGATTCTTTCTGAAAATAGTTAAATAAATCATATTAATCTTGATGAATGTTTCATGATCAGTTCTTGTAGTCCAGCTCTTTTGAATACTTTGTTCATCAGTACTTTGTTTCAGTCCTGGTTATTGGCATCTTTTCACTCTTTTTATGGGTTTGGTGTCCTCATTTTCTCTTAATTTTCTTGTATGTGTTCTTCTCATCGTCATAATTTTCTCTTATTGAACAAAATTCTGTTGCTGCTGGTAGCTAGTGGGAAAGCTGCAGAATTGGTCCTCGAAAGAAGGTTATATGTTTGACACATCAACGGATTGGCAAGAATGTTAGTGAGAACAAACTTCTATATTCATGTAATGTTGGCCCTGAAAATTAGGCTTCATTGGGATAGCTTTTTTACTTCTTCTTAAAACAGTTTTCTAGTAAAAAAGTTTTTATTTATGTATAGAAAGCTGCTTTAAGAAGCAATAAGAAAGCCGTCCCAAACAAAACCTTAAACAGCCAAGGTTTGTGTTTTTGAAAAAAATAAAAAAAAAAAACTCCTTGGGCCCTCTTCATGTATTCAGGCTATTAAGCTCTCCAACATGTCCTATTCTTGAAGCCCTTGGAAGGAAGCTTTCTTATGAGATAGCCGTTGGATTGAATGGCCGCGTATGGGTATGGCTCTCACTTATCTATGTTATGAATAGATTTTTTATCTTATATATATATTTTTTATTGTGTTTTTCAAAGAATTAATTCTCTTTATTTCTCAAGGTGAATGCATCCTCTCCATCTACTGTGATTCTTGTATCAAATGCAATAATGAGATCTGAATTTTTGAGTGATGTGCAGCAAAAAATTTTAGTGGAGAAATTGATGCAGAGAGTGCAAGGATGACAAATCTGTAGAATCGATAGACTATTCTCCTGGAAGGTTTCTCTCCTTTTCCATTCTTTATTTTCTAGCATTTTTTTAAGATGTTTAAGGGAAAACAACGTAGAGAATAATTTTCTTTGTTTTTTAACTCTACTTTGTACGAACTGTTGTTCAGTGCAGCAGAATAGTTTTCAATTATTTTAATCAATAATAAATTTCAAAAATTGCTTTTTAGGATGTATACTTTTATTATACTTAGCTTAATCAAAACCTCTCACTTTCTTTCTCCTCTATCTCTATTTACAAGTTATATATTTAAGTTCCACCTGGTTAAAAAAAATTATGAAAATAAGAACATGTGTTTTTTTTTTATACATTGAAATTATTCAATTTAAATGTTGGATCATTTGATAAATAAATTATTAGCGTATATATTGCAAACAGTATATACATACGCTGTACATGCACACGTTCATACGTAATTTTATATGTATGGATTTCGCACGTAATAATTTCTCCATTTGATGATGGCATAATTGGCTTGTTTTCTTGTTTGGTTAAATAACAGCATATGCAATGAATTTCAGCTTGTCAAAATTTGAACCAATTGACAAAAATTAAATTGTAGCTCATTAAAGTTTCATTGTGACAATTTTTTTTATTTTTAAATTAGTTTTTTAATAAAAAAATAAAAAATTTTGAACTAGAAACTTTTTTTAAGAACCAGTAAGAAAGCCGCTCTATGCTTCGTTTAAGATAACTTTCTTATTACTTCTTAAAGCAAATTTTTAACACAATATTTAATTTTAGAATTATAAAATTACTTTAAGAAGAAGTAAAAAAATAGTACCAAACAAAGCCTAAATTTACTTATTGACAGGCTTGAATATTATGGATTATTTAACATGGTTACCATACTTGCTACTTCTGTAATGTAAACAGCCACAGCAAGTTGAGATTTCAATATTTAGATTCTGCTTGAGATGCAGTTATGTAAGCATAGCTGTACAGAAAGAACTAGTTTTGCCTTCCTCTGAAAGACAATTCATACAAAATATCAAGGAACAAAAAAAATATGTTAGATGAAACAAAAAATCAGTGCTACATTTGTATCCATTGTCACTCTTGAGAAAACAGGAGACTGTGCGTGAGACTTGTATCTTTATCAAAAGTATCACCTAAGAAATCTAAAAAAAATAAAAAAAATACATCATTTTCTCATCCTAGAACCTTTGTATAAACCAAAAAAAAAAAAAGAAGAAGTCAAACATCCGTTAAATCAGACAAGCTGTCCATGGATTCTTCTCTGGAATGTTGTGGGAAGGGAGAGGATCTTCTTTAGCGATTCCTCTACTACTGCTACTGGTAATAAGTGTCTCTTTCGCCGAGTTCTGTAATTTCTTTCCTTAATTGTGTTGACAAAGCTTGAACTAAATCCTTCATTGTAGGCCGTCTCCTGGATAACCGGTTGAAGATTTGTACGCTAGGGTTGCCACTTCATTCAGTTCTTCCAAGTCGAAAGAACCCTCAAGCCGGGAATCTGCGATTCTTCCCAGCCACCTCTTCCGTCAGCTTTATGGCAGCCTAAATTTCCGCAATAATATTGTTATGATTCTCAAATTATCACTTCCAAATCTATTTTGCGTTTATAAATCTAAATATGTGTGGAGATTCACGCTTCATTTGACGGGTTTTTCTTCTAAAATTTTATATTAAAAAGCTGTTATAAAAGCAGAAAAAAAGCCGATCCAAATGAAGCCTCAAATTAATCTAAACATTGTTGAGCTTCAATATTATTACTTCCATTTTTTTTTCCTTAAATGAGGCTCAACAATCAAGTTCAAATTCATGAAAAGTACATAAAAAAAATTGTTCACGTTCAAGAGACAATTTGAAACACCAAGAAGTGTTTGAGTGCTCCACCCTTAGCAAGCTCATAGATGAAACATTTCAGTTTGATAGACTTGGATAAGGAAAAGGCTCCAGGATTCTTGGGTTATATTGTCCTACTTCACTACAGGGGCTAGATGTAGTAACTGTGCTTGGGGTCACTTGGCTCCTTAATCAAGCCTAATGGGTCAACTGGACTTGGATTGACCTTTGTGGATTATAGTTATCCTAGTAGCCCCAATTGACCTTAGGCGCCTAGATTGACCCAGTTAGACTTGGATTGATCGATTGGAAACAAGTGAACCAATTAAACTCAAATTGACCTTATTGGACCTAGGTTGACTTAATTGGTCCCATTAAATCAATGAATCCTAGTTGATTATTGACCAAATTTGGCATGGGTTGACCTAATTGAGTATGACTGACATGATAAAGCTAATTAGCTCAGATAGGTATACAAGGACTTTGATTAGTCCTCGTTAAATCAATCGATGTACTAATTAGCTCTAATAAATTCAATTTATACTAATACTAACCCATATTAGTCCTCCAGTTGACAAAACCAACTCAATTGAACATCTAATATGTCAAGTTGCCTTTGTGGCTCAATTACTAGTCTAATTGACCTCAATTTGCCCAATTGATTAGTGATTGAGTCAGTTGAGATCCATGATCTTAAATGAACCACTTAATCACATAATGAACAAAATCTAGTGCAATTTGACACAAAATTGAAGTTTGCTTAAAATTGGATAATTTTTTTGGCTTAAATAATCAATCATCTAACTAATGAGCTAGATTTGGCTTAAATCAAATTTGAATTGAGGAGAGACTGAATTAAATCAAGCTAACTTGAAATCAAATCAAAATATAAATATTTATATGAATGCTATATACAACTATGTATATATCTACACACAAATATGTATGGGTGCACACATGCATATTATAATGAAATTCATATAGAAGATAAGAAATCAATCAAGATCAATTTTTTCACTCGGATCAAGCTTGAATAGAGTACTTAACGACTACACCTAGCTCATATTGAGATTGGAATCAAGCCAAACTATAGGCAGATTAGCTTTTCTCTAGATCAAATTTCAAGACTTTGAGGGATATTTTTTCTTAGAGTGTTAAGTGGAAAGAAAGAAAGAAAGAAAAGGAAGACCCGGGTGAGTGCTTGGCGCTATTATATACTGCTTCTAAATTGATCAGCCCCTTTTTGTCCTACCAAAAGAGGTAATTTGCGCCTTTTTGCCTAACTCAACGGGACACACTTGAATGGAACAACCACATCAAACAGTTCACACTCGCCAGGTACAGCCTACCAATTTATAGTCCACGCAACATTCCCAACCCTCATATAATTTAACATCAAGTTTTGGACAATAACAAGTATATCAAAGTACAACCCAAGTCCACACTCACTAAAGTGGAAAACATCAATAAATGTTTCCTCGCAGTTAGAGAAAAAAAAAATGTTCAGTTAACAAAAATCTTACCAGTTCAACATACTCCAGGAGACCCTGTTGTGTGTTTTCTTCCGGCAATCAGCTCAAAAAGCAAACTCCAAAGCTATACACGTCACTTTTCTTTGTGAAGATCTTGAAGAAACATATTCAGGATCAAGATAGCCAAAAGTTCCCCTAATTGGTGCATGCCGGCTGACAATTTCTTCTCTTGAAAGGCCAAAGTCCGCAACCTTATGAAAACAAGAGTTTGTTATGTATTAAAAATAAAATAATAGGAATATAAAACCTTCACCTGGTAAACCAGTTAATAAACACTTTGAGTTTTTTTCTCTAATAGATTTGGGTAGAACATCAGTTTCTATTCAAACGTCACCCATATGCCCTGCAGTTAAATCAAATTTCAACCTTCCTCGCTTAAGGTAACAATTTTTACATGTGAGTATCTCAATCAATATACATCAAAGCTGATTAGTTCAAGCAATCTTTCTTCAACTTTAAGGTTTTAACTTCAGTTAGCATAAGCAATATCTCTTAGGTTGAATAAAAACAATCTCAGCCTTCTAGAAATCCTTGACAATGTGAAAGAAAACAAGAAAGATATTTAAAAGCAAACATTTCTGTTCAAGCCTACTGTAACACACAAATACCAGAAACAAAATATAAATAGATCCATACTCTAGCTCTCATGGTTCTATCCAGCAAAATGTTTGAAGACTTGATGTCCCGATGAACTACAGATGGAATAGCCTGCAAAAAAAGCATAAAGAAAGAAAAAAAAAACAATGGAATCAAATAAGAGTTGCTCGTCACGTTCTTTAATAGTACCAGAAATAAGAGCCTACACCATCATGAAGATACTCCAAGCCTCTTGCAACATCCAAAGCAATATTAATCCTCAAATCCCAGCTCAATGCCATTTTGTGCTCGTCTACAAAATATATTGACTTTTATAATAATGAAAACTTTTTGGTCTGGCCTGACCAAAAATAATTGAGGATTTATGATTTTCATCCATTATTCCTCCTTATGATAGTCATCTCCGCTCGCTTCAGCTGAATCTAGTCCGTGAAGAGAACCCCTAAACCCTAGAATGGAAGTAGAAACCTCGAGTTCTTCGACGGCAAGCCTCGTTGACAAAGCCGTTGTAAGAGATATATCTCCGCACGACATTTTTTCCAATATAAAGTAGATCTTTTCTTCCATTGTTTGATTCTTTGAATTTTTAAATAGGTTCCTGGTGACATTGTTTTGGACCTTACGAGCATGTCTGATCAGACAATCAGGCTGGGAGCGGGGTTGCGCCAGGTGCTTATTAGATTAAGATTTTACTTCATGTTATTGTGGACAAATGCATCCGCTTTCTAAACTTGCGTGTTTTCAGAATTCTGATGTGCTATCAGTGGTGAAGGCTGGGAAGCTTAAGTTCAAAAAGCCAAACAAGTACTGGGTAGAAAGCTCGCAAAAGAGAGTGAGTTATTGATGGAAAGTTTTCTTTCGTGAAATCGGGATTTTTGACTTAAACGCTCTAAAAATTTTGGGTTTTGTTGTTGTTTTTGTTGGTTGCAATACCTGATAAACTGTAAAAAAAAAAAAAAAAGTAAAAAGAAGCATGTTCCCAAACTGGAGAATGTTTTTTTTCGCAATTCAGGACTAATTGTATATGAAGTTATTTTTCGACCGTTGCATCTCTTAATAGCTTACCCTGTTTTTGTTGGTGACCTTACAGTATGCTCCCTCTGTAGAAGATACAGTTCTTGGTATTGTTGTAGATGCCAGAGCAGATGTAAGCATTTCTTGTGCACAAATACTAGCAGATATTTTACGTTAATTTTCCTTGCCTTATGAACTTCTGTATATTTCCTCCATCTCTGCCTTCTTATAATCGACCTGTTAATATTATTCTTGACATGGATATGCTGTTTTATGTTGAGCAATCAATTTTGTTACATTATATAACTGTAAACGCAAAAAAAAGTTGGAAAACTGCTACCTTGCAGATGCTATCTGATTTGGCGCGATTTAATCCAGATTCTGCTGGCCTGTATTTTTGTCTTGGTTTCATTAATCATTTGGATGCTTTTGTGGATGCTAAATCCCTTATTTATGAATTATATCGTTCTGAGCAATAAGATAAATTATTGCTAGTAAAAAATTTTCTATCGTTGCCATTCTCTTTTTGTTTTTCCATGTCATAAGGTTGTTGCCCATGAGGTGATTTCATGATTTATTTTTGTGGTTTCAGAACTTTCTAGTAGACATAAAAGGCCCTACATTAGCTTTTTTGCCTGTACTTGCATTTGAAGGAGGGACACGGAGAAATATACCAAAATTTGAGGTATCACTGTCTTGTACTTTTGTGCTATAATGCTTCCTTTTAGTTTTTTTCCCTTGTTAAAATAAGTTTTTGTTGGTCTCTGTTTTGAGCAAATCCATCTTTTTTTGGATATAACATTTGAGTTTGTTTATGCAGTGTTACTATTTGTGTCACATAAGATGTAGGCCATTTGATGACCTTGTTAGGAAAGTAGATATATTAGATTCGGCCTATATTAAGAAAGGTAGAGGCAGACGTAAAAAGACTTGGTTATAATATATTAAAAATGGTTTTTTTATTAGATTTAAATGTGAATTTGACTCTTAATAGAATTCAATAGAGAAAAAGGATATCGAGGTTTTCTAACATACTATATTAGTAATACTAGGGTTTTAGCGAACTCAGACATGGACACCGAGGTTTTAAGAAACCCTGGTATGTAGCATGTATGCCAAGTTATTTCTTATTGTTTACAAAATAGGTGAATTATTGTCCCCTTATCAAGTTTCTGATTATTTTCCTTTTTCATAAAATGCCAAACTGTAGGGAGATTTATCTATATTAAATTCTAGATGATGAATAATCGGTATGATTTTGATGATATATTTAACATGCTTTATTTAAGTATGTTGACTGGTCATAAATTGACCTATAATCATTAGTATTCCTTATTAATCTAATCCATTTGTTTATATTCTTTGTTGTTTTCTTGTTTAATTTAAGGCGTGCACTTATTATTTTTAATCTGTTGCAGATAGGTACCTTGATCTATGTTCGTGTTGTTAAAGCTAACTCCTGTATGAATCCGGAGTTATCGTGCACTGATGGTAATTTGCTTTTATTGTTTAATTTATGATAACACTTGATTATCTAGTATGAAACATGGATAATGTTCTATGACTCTGGAAGGAATAATTATCTTGCATAAACTTCTAATATTATTGATAATAAAGAACATGAGATCATAGTAGTTTGAACATTTCATGTACTGATCTGATTGACATTAATTTTCTCTTCTTCAAAACCCAATGTAAATTGATGCAACGAAAAGGATTTCTTTAATATTAATTCATTTAGATAAAAATGATTGTTCTTTATTCTAAATTAATCATGGGATGTTTATGGTATTCCTTAAGTAAACTAAGCTAAACTCTTAAATATTGAGGTGTTTTTTAGTGTAATAGTTAGGATTTCATTTAAGAAATTTCATAGTTAAGCGTGATCATCCCAGAGAAATCCTGGGAAGTTATAACAATAGGACAAAATCGTGAGGCCCTTAGGTCAAAGCGGACAATATTTCGATAGTTAAGAATTTGGGCTATTACAAATGGTATCAGAGTAAATACACCAGCCGAAAGTTGAGAATTAAGTGCTATACAATACAAAGTGTTACGCCATGTGAGACACCTTTTGAACCCTGTATAGGACAAATGCTACGTGGCGGGAGCCACTACTTGAACTTGTAGGGGCCATTTCTAGAATCCTATTTGTCTGGTGAATGATTCTGGGGTAAGGATACTGACAAGGACAAGTGGGGGAGATAGTGAAATATCTTAAGTAAAAGAAGCTAAACTCTTAAATATCGAGGTGTTTTTTGGTTTAATGATTGAAATTTTATTTAAAAAACTTTGTAGTTAAGCGTGCTCATCCCGGAGAAATTCTGGGATGGATGACCTTCTAGGAAGTTACAATAATAGGACAAAAGCTTGATGCCCTTAGGACAAAATGGATAATATCTCGATAGTTAAGAATTTGGATTGTAGCATTTAGCCTCATTAAATTTGCTCTTGAATTGCTTGAATTCTCCGCCAAAATTTACCCCTAATTAATAAAGAATTGAATAGATGTGTAGAGAGAGAGAGAGTATAAATAGAGAAAAGAAGAGAGAGCCTAAGTGGGGATCCTTGAGTGTATTAGGAATCAAACTCTTGGGTTTGGACTTGGAGAGTTAGTTTGATGTGTTTATCTCTCAAGATCTAGGCTTGTGTAGTAGGAGAGATATAGAGGGAGCTATGGGAGGAGATAGAGAAGTGTGGAGATTAAGTATGAGAGAGAACTTGGTAGAAAGAGAAAAGTTCGTAGGGGAGAGAAAAGGGAAGATATTGATTCCAGTTTTATTCATAATAATTAATTATTTACACTGCTTCATATTCATATTTATAGAAATAGGGTTTTATGGATAATTTAAATTAATTTAAATGTAAATCTTGGTTAGCAAAGAGATAAATCCAATAATTAGAATAATCATTAAGAAAAAATGATAATTCTAATTAATATTTTTTTCATGAAAACTTAATACATAAGGTAAAATTGCTAAAAATAATATGAAAATAATTAAGAATTTTGTTGGGATCAATTTTTTATTTTTGTTTATGATTTGATATAAACTAATAGAATATTTGATATCTTATTAAGTATGAGTTATATTTGTTTTTGGGGTCGGTGGTGGAGGTCGATGACATTAGTGACTGGTGGTGGAGGTCGATGACATTAGTGACTGGTGGTGGCGGTGGTTGGCAGTAGTGGGCTTGGGGTTGTCTTTATTTTGGAAATAATGAGAACTTTTAAAAACACCTAACATTTATTTTCACTATTTTAAAAAGAAGCTTGATTTATTTTCAATAGGAAAAAAGAAAAACATAGTTGAAAAACAAATACTCTATTTTTAAAAATAAAATGAAAACAAAATTGATCCCAAATAAGCTGTACATAAGTCATAATAATTTTGATGCATCTCTTGTAACGCATCAACTCTTTTGGCTTTTATAAAACTGTTACCCTAACGAGTCATACAAAAGCGGATTCTTGAAAGTCTTGCTTTCATGAAGGAGGTGGTGGTTGAATTATTTCATGACTTTTATATCATCAACATGTAAAATATGAACTTTGAACACCTAAATTGGGATTTGGAGGCTTTGGTTCTACTCATTTTCATGCACCATACAACTTTCTTAGATTAATAATATGAGCAAGGATATTGTCATCAAATGGTGATGGTGGTAGTGGTAACAAGAACTTAACCTATATTCTTGGCATATTCTTGGCGAGTAAGCAATAATTTTGTAATATTTGGATATATATATATATATATATATATATATATATATATATATATATATATATATATATATATATTAAGAATCTTGTAGGAATGCAAGATATGTTGATCAACATGTTTCTCTATCTTAAAGTTTTTTTTGTTTAATAGTGGCGTGATAGGAAACATTTGTAGAACTCATGTCAAACTTATCAATAATGGAATTTCAGCCTCCACAATTTTCCCAACAAATCACAAAAAACAGCAAAAAACAACATAAATATTGATGAAATCATAAGAAAAATACCAAGATATAATTGATCCTCAATTTGAGAGGAGGATATATCTCTCTCAACTCTCTAGATGCTGCTAGAGCCCAAGAACACCAACGAACCAACATAATTTAACAAAATCAAGATAACCCTAACCCTAATGCAAACCCTTCTACTTAAAGCAAATACAATAATATCCCAAAAAACTAAACAACACTCCCTAATTCAAATTTCCCTCCAACCGCCCCTTTCTCTCTCTTCTTTAAACTATGGACCCCACCCCCACCCCAAGGGGAGCGGGATCTTCCCTGCGTGGAACAGCAGGTTTCCGCCTGTTGTAAATGAAGGGCTGGCTAGACCAGTCCCTCTTGGACCGGTCTATCATGATGCAAATGACATGTTCATCTTACAATAAGGTTGAGCATGATCTCATATCTACACTAAAGAATTGCCTTAGATAAAACCTTAGAGCAGATTCAATAAGAGGTTCAATTACTGATAATTGATCTTCATCATCATTAAGCTCATCAGGGGAAGTCAGATCATTATAATATTAATCTTCAAAGCTCAAATCCACATAAGGTTCAAAATTTTGAATTGGTGAAGGTGGCCTGTGTCTAAACTTCTTGAATTGATAGGTTTTTTAATCTTCAAAGCTCAAAAAATTAGTGCATGATATGATTTACTGTCATGATAAGATAGTTTTGGATGAATATGGATCGGGCGAGTATATTTATATCAGTCATACAATCTATATTGATGATGATATTTATATTTTTGATGATAAACTATGATATTATAATAACATTGATAAAAATTAAATGATTCGTTGTTGTTGCCTTGAAAATGAATTATGAGGCCTATGAGATTGCTGGGTTTGGAATGATTGACATTAAATTGATTCTAATATAGAACTTATTTGAATATGGAATTAATATTGTTGGATTCATAGGGACGGGCATGATCTCATATTTAGACTTTCTATTCTTATAGTTGAGCTCAATCTCATATTTAAGCTAAAAAATTGTCTTAGGTAAAACCTCAAGTTTAAGAAGACATCTCAGTCTCATGGTGCAAAAGAATGAGATAATAGTGACATAAGGCCTTACAATCTCTTATAAGGTTGGGCACAATCACTTTTTTATGCTTAAGGATAGTCTAAGGTAAATCCTTAGGCTTAAGCTCAACAAAAGGCTTGATTATTGATAATCATCATCAAAAACTAGCTCATTAGCGAAATCAGTATCATCACAATACCTCAATACCAAAACCAATATACGGATTTGTTTTTTGAACTAGTGGAAGTGATAGTAGCGCTTGACTTTTTGAGATTGATATATTGCATTGGTACGTGCATGTGATCATATGTATGGTCATCATTCAATTTATATTGATGATGATATTTATGTTCTTCATGAGGCACTCAATCATCATAAGAATATTGATAATGATCATATTTTGCAACATTGGTATTTGTGAAAAATGAAAAATGAGGCCAATGAGATTGATGTTGATTGGAATGATTGGCATAGGCATGATTGTAATATGGATCATTACAAAGTTGTAATATGGAATTATTATTCTTGGATGTCCAAGGTTGGACATGATTTCATATTTAAGCGCAATAATTCTTTCTAATCGGGCATAATCTCATATTTAGGCTCAACAATAGTCTTGTTGGTAAAACCTCAGTTCAAGAAGACAACTTACTCTTACAGAAGATTGAGATAGCAGTGGCAAATGATAGCTCAATCTCATAATAAGATCAGGCATGATTTTTTATTTAGACACAAGAATAGTCTTGAGTAGGTTTAAGCTTGATAAGAGGTTCAATTATTGATCATCATCATCATCTAATACATCAACAAATTCCAGATCACCATTATCATCATCTAGTATAGTAGAATCCATATCATCACAGTAATAATCTTTTAATGACCAAATCAACACGGGGATCAAGTTTTTGAATTGATGTAGATGACATCCATGCCTATACTCCTAGAATTGACATAAGATTTTGAATCTTTGGAGTTTGAGAAATCGATATTTGATTTGATTTACCATCATGATGTGATAGTTTTGGTAGGGATGGACAAGATAATCATATGCATGATCATCATACAATCTACATTGATGATATTATTTGTATTCTTCTTGGTAGATGATATTATTTGTATTCTTCTTGAGATTCCTCAATTATCATAAGAATACTAATAAACCATCAAATGCGTAAATATTGGTTTATTATGAAAATGAATTATGTAGGCTATGGGATTGATGATGATCAAAATGATTTGATTCATTGACATAGGCATAATTGCAATATGAATCACTACAATATGGAATTATTATTGTTGGATGTCTAGGGTCCAGCTGTGGGCTCCGAAAATTCGGCCCCAACCTCCGCCCGCTGAGCTTTTTTCTTTCGGGGAGAGTTTTAACGGACAAAGTTCCGGGTTAAATTTTAGGAAGGCAAATGAGTTTGTAGATAAGACACTACCCAGAGATTTCGCCATCATTTTGCGAGGACTTTATGATTTGAGTTCTGGTTTCCTATAGGCGCAAGGCCCTTTAGTTAATTACCCTTCCCAATCAGAGGAGAGAACTTTCGATTAAGGTTAGTCGTCAATCAAATACATAGAGAATACGTAATATCTAACATATAGTAACAGCATGTATTTGGGAATTTGAAAATTTAATATTAAAAATTTCACCATCATGCACTTAAAGCGGATGGTGGGGGAATGGATGATGGACCCGATCAAGATCCCATGGTTCCGTCATCTTGGGCCATCGTGGTCCTTGGTCTACTTAGTCAGAGGAGGTAGTCGACCCAACCTGACAGAAGGATCCTTGTCGGCAGCCATAGGTTGCTTCGTCCAAGGGGACCTTGTAGACTTGGGGGAAATACTTGTTTAAGGGGACAAATTTGAATCTGCCTTAGCTAACAGAGGGCTTTGTACCCTATCGATCATATCCTATTGTTTCATATCTCAAAGATTTGATGCCACTAAGGAGCGTATTGGCTCTGGCCATAACCGATATTTCGTGGTGCCATTTGGCGGCAAAATCACTCGGTTCAGAGGGCCCCAGGTCATAAACGTTTATCCTGCGGTGCCATTTGGCGGCAAAACCGCCGATTAGAGGACACGTACCACGTCCTTATTGACAGGAGATTGTTTGAGAATGGATCTTAGTGATATTTTCGACTAAACATTAGCTATATGTGAGCTGAATTAAATTTTGATTTGTCCACCCCGACAAACTATTGCGGAGGTTGGATGGATTTTGCTATAAGTGTTTACTGATTGTATTTCAATTTTAAATACTTGGAATTTGGAATGATTTTTTGATTTTTGGTTGAGCTTGGAAGGCATTTTAAAGTGTTTATGAACCCCTCCGGTTGAGATTCACATTCAATACGGCCATCTTCGGGGTAGTGAATATGGGGTCATTTCCTCTTGAAAATATTTGCATTTTATAGATGAACCTTGTCGACTCTGTCGAGTTATCGACAGAGGATTGAGTTTTTTCATAGAATTTGTGCATTTACTTGTGAATTCTCATTGTTATAGTCTTTAAAGGCCTAATATAAATGTATGAAAACAAATATACCGGTCGTCACAACCGTATATTTGTTTGATGGTTCGAACCCTGTCGACTCCTATTGATCCGTATAGAAGGATCGGGTTTGAACTTGAATTCACTTATCGACCCGCGCAACATTCCTAGACGTCACGTGTGTACTAATAACACGCTCGCCAGGGCCCATGCGGGTGTTTGGGGGCGTTTTATAATTATTGGTTGAACCTTATCGACTCTTATTTACCTGTTTAGGGGAGATTGGGTTCACATTTATTGACCCGCGCAATATCCCTAGACGTCACGTGTATACCAATAACACGCTCGTCTGGGCCTATGCAAATGTTTGGGGGCATTTTATGATTATTTATTGAACCTTGTTGACTCCTATCTACCTGCTTAGGAGGATTGGGTTCAAATTTATTGACCCGCGCAACATCCCTAGACGTCACGTGTGTTCCTACAACAAGCTCGTCGGGGCCCATGCGGGTTTTATGATTGCACTTGCCCTTTTTGTGTACCTATGTGTATACAAAATATGGTGCATGTGCATGTGCGGGGCTTTATTTCAGACTTTGTTGACGCCTTCTGTCTGCCTGTACGAAGGTTGCAGATCTGGTGGCGTAACGTAGCAGCTTTTGGATTGAGTTGTTTGCTGCTTTGTACAGGTAGACTGTCGTGCACTACTTATTATTTTTTGCAGGTGGATTCTGATGCGCTAACTAATCTCTCCTGCTTTTAGTTATATGGATAGTTGCATTTGTTGTAGTATCATCAATCTTTGCTTGTAACGGATTAATGTACTTGCTCAACATTGGATAGTGATTGATTGTAAAGGTGTTGTGACATTGGTCGTCTTCTACTACGATGACTTGTTGGGGCGTGGGTATCTTGTATGTTCATAAAGGATCCCTCGCCTTTGTAATATATCTGTTACTATTGCTTGCAAGTGAATTGTGTTATCGTAGTTCTCTTGCATTGCACTTGTAGGCCTCAGGTTCCTTACAAGTATTCATAGGTATTTGCATTTGTCATTGTTACATTGCTTCCATATGCTTGTGTTTTGATGTTGACCACAGAATATCATTATATTCATCAAATTCATCAGATTATCGTGCTTGTAGGATGACTTGTAGTTGTTGCTACTTGTCTTTCTAATCAATGTGATGATTCTCTAACATTCACATGGTACTTTAGCTTATTGGTTGAGAACAAGCCATCGCATTCTACCATTGCTTGTGAATTTTCTTTGCCATGAAGGTCATGGCGATTGTTGCATGACATCTATTGCATTCATTATATATTTCTATACTTTTTTCACAAGTATTTGATCGCACTCATCACCGTCTCCCTGTGCACATATCTATGAAGTAGCGATCCATACCGTCGTTAAGGGGTTTTGTACATTTGCTTGTACAATTAATATAAATGTTGCAATCAATCAATTATTGTTCTTCCATGGTTTGCAATGCATGTCATCACTAATCAACATTGAAGTTTCATTCAACATAAGCCCCATTGCTTGTAGGATTCAATGCATTTGATTGGATTGAATTTTGCATGATGAATTGACTTCTCAAATGAAATGACAAATGCTCATTGAAGATTTTGTGTTGTAAGTACGAGGATAGTATTGCATTTCTCCATTTGAACCTTGCTTGAAAATATCTTGTTACGAGTTATGATGAAATCCACAAATCCATGCTCATTTCATGTTCAAATTAATCTTATTGATGTTTGGTCTTAAGTCTCCCATTATTTGTCATTTGAATCCAAATCAAATCCAAATGAAGTCCCTTGAGGTCCAACTCAAGTCTTTGTTTGAGTTCAATTATTCAAGTCAAGTTTGAATCAAGTCCTTTGTTGTTCAGGTAGCAAGTTCAAGTTCTGTCCTCTGTAGTTCTTCACTTCTTGCAAGTTCAAGTATGAGTCCAATTTGTTGTCATTTGTTGTAAGTCCAAGTTCACAAGTCTTTGTTATCACATTGAATTACAAGTTCTTGATGCATCTTGTTTGAATTTGGATTTAATTCATTTGAATTCATTGCATATTCGGGTTCAAGTTCAATGTCAAAGTCCTCTGTTGTTCAAATGTGTCCAATCAAGCTCAAGTACGGTCTCACATTCACCCAAAATTTTGGCAGTCTCCCGGCATCTACCTGTTTAGGGAAAACTACGGGAAACTGTGCCTCCCGCCATGCTAGAGAAAAGCGTGCACGATTAGTGTCATAGGACACCGCGGCCGTAATTTTCATCCCCCACCACGCCAGAGAAAGGCGTGCATGGGTCTTCGGGCACCTGCAACTCACACTACGCACAAAAGGATGAAAATGACGAATTAAGCAGTGCACAGGTTGGCGTGATGCATTACTTAAAGGGTCAAATGACCTCCGATTGCCAAACGGATAGTGGTGTTGCAATAAGGACTTCAAATTTTGTTAGGTCGAGGCCCCTCCCAATCGAACCGGATGAGATAGGTCAAAAAGGATGACCGACACTCGAAATTAAAGCACGAGGCTGATCAAACGATGTCGGATCGACGAACAGACTTTGTCGTTGCGTTTGAAATGTTGTCAACCTATGAAAACTATATTTTGTTTATTCAATTTGAGGCATTCTGATTGGTGGCACCGATTTCAAGACAAAACATGCATATTGAGGAGAATCAGACCTCGACGTCATTCAAACGATCTTTGATTGATGAACAGACTTTTTCGTTGTGTCCGAAACGTCGCCAACATTTAGAATATACATTTTATTTAACCAATTTAGATCGTTCGAGGTGGTGGCACAAATCCCAATACGATGCATATCGAGAAAAAAATTAGCCTCGTCGCTATCCAAATGATGTCTGTTCGTAAAATAGATTTTGCCATTGTGACCAGAATATCACAAATCCTCAAGAACTACACTTTTTATGTTCAATTTAGATCGCCTAGATTGATGGCACGAATCCCAATGTAATGCAAAGACGTGTGTACCGAGGAAATTAACCTCTACGGAGACAGCATGACGTCCGATCATGAAACAAACTACGTCGCTGCGTCCCGAACGTCATCAACATGGAAAATATATATTTTATTAATTCAATTTGGATCAATCCCAATGTAATGCAAGGACTCGCATATCGAGGAAATTAGTCTCTATGAAGACGGCATGACGTCCGATCATAAAATGGACTACGTTACCACATTCAGAACGTCCTAAATATCTAAGGATGACATTCAATTTGATTAAATTAATGATGTACGAGAATGTCGATAAGCATTTCGAGGCAGAGCACAAATCACAAGATAATGATGCACATGCTAAGCAATTTAGTCTTTGATGTCGACCAAACGATCTCCAATCGATGAACGGACTTCGCCACCGCGTCCGGAATGCCGTCAATACTCTAAATGGATTATCAATTTGTCCAATTAAAATTATGCCGTGACCGACGAGGGTCCTAATACAACAACACACATTTCAAGGGAATTAAGCCTCAACATTACCCAAACGATGCCCGATCGCGAAACAACCCTGATGCATTCCTCCACTTCAACCATCCAACTTGAATTCTACTGATAATCTCCCCATCTATTTCACCATCACTCTAAACAATAGATCTAAGATATCTAAAAGTTATACTCGTATTAATGACTTGATCGCCCAAAGTCACAATCCCCTCACTAATTGTATTACTTCTAAAATTACATTCCATATATTCCGTTTTAGATCTACTCAAGTGAAAACCTTGGACTCTAAGGTGTCCATACTTCTAGAATTGACATAAATTTTTGAGGGTTTAGAGTTTCAGAAACTAGTTTATGGTATGATTTGCTATCATGTTGAGATGGTTTTGGATGGAGATGGAAGATATGATCATATGCATGTTTATCCTACAATCTACATGGATGATAATATTTATTTTCTTGAGATACTCGATTATAATAAGAGCATTGGTACAAAAGCGGATGTATCAATATTGGTATATCTTGAAAATGAATTATGAGGCCTATGAGATCAATGATGATTATAATGATTAATATGGGTATGGTTGTAATATTATCCAATTGTAATGTTGACTTGCCCTGATACAAACTTGGGTCATAGTGGATGATTATTTACAATGCTTCCTATCCTATCTTTTCTGGAATAAAGTTGCATGGATAATTTGAAATAATTTAAATTTAAACCATATAATTTGGATAATCTTGAAGAGAAGAATAATACAATATCTCATGAAAAACTAAATCTGAAAAGGGAAAAATGACAAAAATAAGTTGAAAATAGTTAAATTCCAAATTTTTTTAAGAGAATTCCGAGTTTTCTTTTTTGGTTATTATAGTCTACGATAAATTGCATATTTCACCAACTGTTCTTGATGTCCAAACATGGTTGTTGTTTTCATAGCATGGTTATCTTTTAGAGGATTCTTTCTTGAAAATAGTTAAATAAATCATATTAATCTTGATGAATGTTTCATGATCAGTTCTTGTAGTCCAGCTCTTTTGAATACTTTGTTCATCAGTACTTTGTTTCAGTCCTGGTTTATTGGCATCTTTTCACTCTTTTTATGGGTTTGGTGTCCTCATTTTCTTCTTAATTTTCTTGTATGTGTTCTTCTCATCGTCATAATTTTCTCTTATTGAACAAAATTCTGTTGCTGCTGGTAGCTAGTGGGAAAGCTGCAGAATTTGGTCCTCTGAAAGAAGGTTATATGTTTGACACATCAACAGGATTGGCAAGAATGTTAGTGAGATCAAACTTCTATTATTCATGTAATGTTGGCCCTGAAAATTTAGGCTTCATTTGGGATAGCTTTTTTACTTCTTCTTAAAACAGTTTTCTAGTAAAAAAGTTTTTATTTATGTATTAGAAAGCTGCTTTAAGAAGCAATAAGAAAGCCGTCCCAAACAAAACCTTAAACAGCCAAGGTTTGTGTTTTTGAAAAAAAATAAAAAAAAAAACTTCCTTGGGCCCTCTTCATGTATTCAGGCTATTAAGCTCTCCAACATGTCCTATTCTTGAAGCCCTTGGAAGGAAGCTTTCTTATGAGATAGCCGTTGGATTGAATGGCCGCGTATGGGTATGGCTCTCACTTATCTATGTTATGAATAGATTTTTATCATTATATATATATTTTTATGTTGTTTTTCAAAGAATTAATATCTCTTTATTTCTCAAGGTGAATGCATCCTCTCCATCTACTGTGATTCTTGTATCAAATGCAATAATGAGATCTGAATTTTTGAGTGATGTGCAGCAAAAAATTTTAGTGGAGAAATTGATGCAGAGAGTGCAAGGATGACAAATCTGTAGAATCGATAGACTATTCTCCTGGAACGGTTTCTGCCTTTTTCCATGTCTTTATTTTCTAGCATTTTTTTAAGATGTTTAAGGGAAAACAACGTAGAGAATAATTTTCTTTGTTTTTAACTCTACTTTGTACGAACTGTTGTTCAGTGCAGCAGAATAGTTTTCAATTATTTTAATCAATTATAAATTTCAAAAATTGCTTTTTAGGATGTATACTTTTATTATACTTAGCTTAATCAAAACTCTCTCACTTTCTTTCTCTCTCTATCTCTATTTACAAGTTATATATTAAGTTCCACCTGGTGTAAAAAAATTATTATGAAAATAAGAACATGTGTTTTTTTTTTCATACATTGAAATTATTCAATTTAAATGTTGGATCATTTGATAAATAAATTATTAGCGTATATTTTTGCAAACAGTATATACATACGCTGTACATGCACACGTTCATACGTAATTTTATGTATGGATTTCGCACGTAATAATTTCTCCATTTGATGATTGGCATAATTGGCTTGTTTTCTTGTTTGGTTTAAATAACAGCATATGCAATGAAATTTCAGCTTGTCAAAATTTGAACCAATTGACAAAAATTAAATTGTAGCTCATTAAAGTTTCATTTGTGACAATTTTTTTTATTTTTTAAATTAGTTTTTTAATAAAAAAATAAAAAATTTTGAACTAGAAAACTTTTTTAAGAACCAGTAAGAAAGCCGCTCTATGCTTCGTTTAAGATAACTTTCTTATTACTTCTTAAAGCAAATTTTTAACACAATAATTTTAATTTTAGAATTATAAAATTACTTTAAGAAGAAGTAAAAAAAACAGTACCAAACAAAGCCTAAATTTAACTTATTGACAGGCTTGAATATTACGGATTATTTAACATGGTTACCATACTTGCTACTTCTGTAATGTAAACAGCCACAGCAAGTTGAGATTTCAATATTTAGATTCTGCTTGAGATGCAATTATGCAAGCATAGCTGTACAGAAAGAACTAGTTTTGCCTTCCTCTGAAAGACAATTCATACAAAATATCAAGGAACAAAAAAAATATGTTAGATGAAACAAAAAATCAGTGCTACATTTGTATCTCATTGTCACTCTTGAGAAAACAGGAGACTGTGCGTGAGACTTGTATCTTTATCAAAAGTATCACCTAAGAAATCTAAAAAAAATAAAAAAAAATACATCATTTTCTCATCCTAGAACCTTTGTATAAACCAAAAAAAAAAAAAAAAAGAAGTCAAACATCCGTTAAATCAGACAAGCTGTCCATGGATTCTTCTCTGGAATGTTGTGGGTAAGGGAGAGGATCTTCTTTAGCTGATTCCTCTACTACTGCTACTGGTAATAAGTGTCTCTTTCGCCGAGTTCTGTAATTTCTTTCCTTAATTGTGTTTGACAAAGCTTGAACTAAATCTCTCATTGATGGCCGTCTCCTGGATAACCGGTTGATAGATTTGTACGCTAGGGTTGCCACTTCATTCAGTTCTTCCAAGTCGAAAGAACCCTCAAGCCGGGAATCTGCGATCTCTTCCCAGCCACCTCTTCCGTCAGCGTTTATGGCAGCCTAAATTTCCGCAATGAATATTGTTATGCTTCTCAATATTATCACTTCCAAATCCATTGCGTTTATAAATCTAAATATGTGTGGAGATTCAAGCTTTGTTTGGGATATTTTTCTTTCTAAAATTTTTATAATAAAAAACTGCTTTAAAAAACAGAAAGAAAACCGACCCAAACGAAGCCTCAAATTAATCTAAACATTGTTGAGCTTCAATATTATTACTTCCATTTTTTTTTTCTTAAATTGAAGCTCAACAATCAAGTTCACATTCATGAAAAGTAAATAAAAATAATTGTTCGCGTTCAAGAGACAATTTGAAACACCAAGAAGTGTTCGAGTGCTCCACCCTTAATGAGCTCATAGACGAAACATTTCACTTTGATAGACTTGGATAAGGAAAAGGTACCAGGATGCTTGGGTTATATTGTCCTACTTCATTACAGGGGCTAGATGAAGTCACTGTGGTTGGGGTCACTTGGCTCCTTAATCAAGCCTAATGGGTCAACTGGACTTGGATTGACCTTTGTGGATTATAGTTATCCTAGTAGCCCCAATTGACCTTAGGCGCCTAGATTGACCCAGTTAGACTTGGATTGATCCGATTGGAAACAAGTGAACCAATTAAACTCAAATTGACCTGATTGGACCTAGGTTGACTTAATTGGTCCCATTAAATCAATGAATCCTAGTTGATTATTGACCAAATTTGGCATGGGTTGACCTAATTGAGTATGATTGACATGATAAAGCTAATTAGCTCAGATAGGTATACAAGGACTTTGATTAGTCCTCGTTAAATCAATCGATGTACTAATTAGCTCTAATAAATTCAATTAGACTAATACTAACCCATATTAGTCCTCCAGTTGACAAAACCAACTCAATTGAACATCTAATATGTCAAGTTGCCTTTGTGGCTCAATTACTAGTCCAATTGACCTCAATTTGCCCGATTGATTAGTGATTGAGTCAGTTGAGATCCATGATCTTAAATGAATCCACTTAATCACATAATGAACAAAATCTAGTGCAATTTGACACAAAATTGAAGTTTGCTTAAAATTGGATAATTTTTTTGGCTTAAATTGTGCTCAAATCAAAGTCAATCATCTAACTAATGAGCTAGATTTGGCTTAAATCAAATTTGAATTGAGGAGAGACTGAATTAAATCAAGCTAACTTGAAATCAAATCAAAATATAAATATTTATATGAATGCTATATACAACTATGTATATATCTACACACACAAATATGTATGGGTGCACACATGCATATTATAATGAAATTCATATTAGAAGATAAGAAATCAATCAAGATCAATTTTTTCACTCGGATCAAGCTTGAATAGAGTACTTAACGACTCACACCTAGCTCATATTGAGATTGGAATCAAGCCAAACTATAGGCAGATTTAGCTTGTCTCTAGATCAAATTTCATGACTTTGAGGTGATATTTTTTCTTAGAAAGTTAAGTGGAAAGAAAGAAAAAGAGGAAGACCCGGGTGAGTGCTTGGCGCTATTATATAACTGCTTCTAAATTGATCAGCCCCTTTTTGTCCTACCAAAAGAGGTAATATGCGCCTTTTTGCCTAACTCAACGGGACACACTTGAATGGAACAACCACATCAAACAGTTCACACTCGCCAGGTACAGCCTACCAATTATTAGTCCACGCAACATTCCCAACCCTCATATAAGTTAACATCAAGTTTTGGACAATAACAAATATATCAAAGTACAACCCAAGTCCTCACTTCACTAAAGTGGAAAACATCAATAAATGTTTCCTCGCAGTTAGAGGAAAAAAAATAATGTTCAATTAACAAAAATCTTACCAGCTCAACATACTCCAGGAGACCTTGTTGTGGTGTTCTTCCGGCAATCAGCTCAAAAAGCAAAACTCCAAAGCTATACACGTCACTTTTCTTTGTGTAAGATCTTGAAGAAACATATTCAGGATCAAGATAGCCAAAAGTTCCCCTAATTGGTGCATGCCGGCTGACAATTTCTTCTCTTGAAAGGCCAAAGTCCGCAACCTTATGAAAACAAGAGTTTGTTATGTATTAAAATGATAATAATAGGAAATATAAAACCTTCACCCTGGTAAACCAGTAAATAAACACTTTTGAGTTTTTTTCTCTAATAGATTTGGGTAGAACATCAGTTCCTATTCAAACAGTCACCCATATGCCCTGCAGTTAAATCAAATTTCAACCTTCCTCGCTTAAGGTAACAATTTTTACATGTGAGTATCTCAATCAATATACATCAAAGCTGATTAGTTCAATGCAATCTTTCTTTCAACTTTAAGGTTTTAACTTCAGTTAGCATAGGCAATATCTCTTAGGTTGAATAAAAACAATCTCAGACTTCTAGAAATCCTTGACAATGTGAAAGAAAACAAGAAAGATATTTAAAAGCAAACATTTCTGTTGAAGCCTACTGTAACACACAAATACCAGAAACAAATTATAATATACATCCATACTCTAGCTCTCATGGTTCTATCCAGCAAAATGTTTGAAGACTTGATGTCCCGATGAACTACAGATGGAATAGCCTGCAAAAAAAGCATAAAGAAAGAAAAAAAAAATCAATGGAATCAAATAAGAGTTGCTTGTCACGTTCTTTAATAGTACCAGAAATAAGAGCCTACACCATCATGAAGATACTCCAAGCCTCTTGCAACATCCAAAGCAATATTAATCCTCAAATCCCAGCTCAATGGCACTTTGTGCTCGTCTACAAAATATATTATACTTTAATAATAATGAGAAAACCTATATTGATTTACAAACAAAAATTAAAACATCATATATAAATTAGGCAATAGTGAAAAATTAAGTAATAATGCATTTGTGACTTTAACAAACAGCGTGTATGTGCTAAGTTTTTATTTCTTGAAGATCTGGTTATAGAGTTAAAGTTTAGAAGTACAGATCATTTGTGAAGAAAAAATAAATGATGAAAATCTTGAAAGTATACTCCGGTCATAAGCATAGAAATTGATGATCTATATGAGATTTATTTTTTGTATTTTATTTTTCGTTTAGTTATTTGATGTTTTTATTTCAGCTTATATACAAACCACATATTTTCACAAACATTTCTACAAGTCTGGCATAATTTATTAATGCATGATTCCAACTCATCACCTTGAATACTAATCAATATTCATTGCTGAGGTTTCGACGCACCGTTGCTCTGTTTGTAGATTTTGATTTCATTTAATTTTTGTTATTATGAATATAGCCTTCCGCCATCCCAAGTTTTCTTATTTTTTCTATTAATTTTTAACGCTGTGACCAAATAGTCCCATTTTAAAGAGTTGAGGGACCAAAATGAGATTGACAGATTAATAGCTATGAGAGATAACAGGTAGGGGGTTTGAAGCTGATCAGTGTTTTCATTACTGGGTTTCGACGCGAAGCTGCTTTGTTTGTAGATTTTGATTTCATGTAATTTTTATTATTATGAATATAGCCTTCCGCCATCCCATTTCCTTATTTTTTCTATTAATTTTTAAGGTCGTGACCAAAAAGGTCCCATTTTAAAGAGTTGAGGGACCAAAATGGTCTCTTAGCTTAGTAGGGGATCATTTTGGTCCTTTCTAAAAAGGCAAGAGACCATTTTGATCATTTTCTCTATAGAACAAAGAGTTAAGACAATGATGCATCTAAATTCAAGAAAGTTTTTTAAAAGAGCTTTCAAGAAATTAAATATATGAAACATAAGGGCCTATAAAATTTTGCACTATATTGAGACTAATGCTTGCAAATTAAAATTTTCAAAAGTATTAGTATCACCATTTTATTCAAAACATCTAATTTAAATGTATTTCATGAACTTGTAGCCAATATCTTAGATTTTTCTCATTTTCCCTTCTATCCTCTGGGAATTCACATCCAACACCTTACAAAATAGGTCTATCCAACTTACTCAAGTTGTTATGAATGATGGGATTGTATCCACAACTGATGGTGGATATCAGAGTTATCATATAAATTAGTAAGCCAATATGTGATCTTTTATGGATTACTCTACAGGAAATAGAGCAATAATGCCCAAATTTGTTAAAAAAATATCAAATTAATACATTGGAGACAACTTTTTCCAAGTTGAGCAAATTTAATGGAAATCTGAAAGCATGCTCATGTCAAAAACATAAAATTGATGGTATATATGAGTTTTATCATTGCCTTTTTTTTTCTTTTAGTTTTTCTATGTGAAAAATGACTATGATGTTGACTCCAAATGGGATGCGTTTTCTAGTAGTTTGAAATGTCTATTAGGAATAACTCATTCTTGCATGGTTTCATCTCAGAAGCTATAGAGTTTAAAATTATTATTACAATGCAAATTGCTAACTACTACCCGTTGCAATTACCATTTCTCAGTAAATTACACTTCAACTTTTGCCTTGATTTCACTGTTGTTTCTTTCTCTTGTGGTCTCCAAAAATTTTGCGACCCAACCTCTCCTCGGATTCCCTTTCTTTTTTCGGGTTTTGAGGAGAGTTTTAACATTTAAGTTCCGAGACAAATTTTCAAAAGGTAGATTTGATTTTGAATAAGACATTTCACCTTCATTTTGCGAGGATTTTATGATCTAAGTTCAGGTTTCCTATAGGCGAAAGCCCCTATAAATAATTAACCCTCCCGATAACGAGAGAGAACTTTCGATTAAGGCTAATCATTAAAGAGGTCACATAGGTCGCAAATTCAGTGTATACTATATAATAGCAACAATTTTAGGGTTTAAATTTGGGATATGAATTTTTGAGTTTGAGATTTAAAGTTTATCATACTAAACTTAAAACAGGTGATGGGGGAAGAGAAGACGAGCCCGATCAAGATCCCATTATTCCTTCGTCCCGGGATATCATTATCCCTGGTCTACTTAGTTAGATGAGGTAGTCGACCTAACCTAACATAAGACATTTTATCGGCAGCCATGGGTTGCTTCATCCAAGGATACCTTGTAGACATGAGGTGGTATTTGTCTAAGGGGATAGATTTGAATCCATCATAGCTGACAGAGAGCTTTATGCTTATCGAATATACCATATGATTCATTACTCAAGAGTTTGACGCCTTTAGGGAACATACGGGCTTTGTCCGTGACCATAATATAATGGTGCCATTTTTGCAGCAAAACCATCCGATCATAGGATACGTGCACGATCCTTGTTGGCAAGATACTATTTGAGGATGAATCTGGGCTGTGAAAATTCGCGCCCCAGCTTCCTCTGATGTCGGGAGAGTTTTCATGAATTAGGTTTCGGGGTAAATTTTTAGAAGATAGATTGGGTTTGTAGATAAGACACTACTCATATATTTCACCCTCATTTTGTGAGGACTTTATGAACCGAGTTCTAGTTTCCTATAGGTTCAAGCCCCTATAGTTAATTACCCCCTCTTGGTAACAAGAGAGAATTTTCAATTAAGGCTAGTCGTCAATCAGATACGTAGAGATACATGTTATATGGTGTATATTAGCAGCATGAGTTTAGGTGTTGAAAATTTGATATTTAAAATTAAAAGTTTCACCATCTTATACGTAAAGGGTTAGTGGCGGAATGATAATGAGGTCGATCAAGATCCCATGGTTCCATCATCCCGGGTCATTGTGGACCCTGGTCTACTTAGTCATAGGAGGTATTCGACCCAACCTGATAGAAGGATTCTTGTCGGCATCAATGGGTTGCTTTGTCCAAGGGTACCATGTAGACTGTGGGCTCCGAAAATTCGGCCCCAGCCTCCCCGCCGCGCGATTTTTTTTTTATTCGGCGAGGGAGTTTTAACAAAATAAGTTCCGGGGTAAATTTTGGAAGGCAGATGGGTTTGTAGATAAGACACTACCCAGAGATTTCGCCCTCATTTTGCGAGGACTTTATGATCTGAGTTCTGGTTTCCTATAGGCGCAAGCCCCTATAGTTAATTACCCCTCTCAATCATGAGAGAGAACTTTCGATTAAGGCTAGTCGTCAATCAGATACGTAGAACATACGTGTTATCTGGCATATAGTAGCAACAATGATTGGATATTGAAGATTGGGAATTGAGGAGTTGAGTTTGGATTTGAGAATTTGGAGAGTTTGATATTTAAAATAGAAATTGCACCATCTTACACTTAAAGCGGATGGTGGGGGAATGGATGATGGACCCGATCAAGATCCCATGGTTCCGTCGTCCCGGGCCATCATGGTCCCTGGTCTACTTAGTCAGAGGAGGTAGTCGACCCAACCTGACAGAAGGATCCTTGTCGGTAGCCATGGGTTGCTTCGTCCAAGGGGACCTTGTAGACCTGGGGTGAATGTTTGTCTAAAGGGACAAATTTGAATCCACCTTAGCTTACAGAGGACTTTGTGCCCTATCGATCATATCCTATTGATTCATATCTCAAGGATTTAACGCCATTAAGGAACGTATTGGCTCTGGCCATAACCGCTATCTGTGGTGCCATTTGGCGGCAAAATCACTCGGTTCAGAGGGCCCCGGGTCATAACCGTTTACCTGCAGGGCCATTTGGCGGCGAAACTGCCGGTTAGAGGACACGTACCACGTCCTTACTAGCAAGAGATTGTTTGAGAATGGATCCTAGTGATATTTTCGACTGGGCATTTGACTCTTTGTGAGCTAGAGTAAATTTCAATTTGTCCATCCCGGCAAACTGTTGCGGAGGGTGGATGGATTTTGCTTTAAGTTTTTTGATAGATTTATTTCATTTTAAATATTTTTGGGATTTTGGAATTTTTGTGGAATTTTGGATTTTTGGATATTTGAGTGGAGCTTTAGACTTTTGATATTTGGGAGACATTTGAAAATATTTGGGAAACCCCTCCGGTTGAGATAATCATTCAACACGGCCATCATCGGGGTGTTTGGGGGTCATTTCTTTTTAATGGATTGAACCTTGTCAACTTTGTCGGGCTGTCGATAGAGGATCGGGTTTCGTAGGCTTCGTGCCTTTGAGAGTGAATTCTTATTGTTGTAGGCCTTGAAGGCCTAATATGAATGTTTTAAAATAAATATTCTGGTCGCCACGGCCACATATTTGTTTAATGGTTCGAACCCTGTCGACTCCTATTGATCCGTATAGAAGGATCAGGTTCGAATTTGAATTCACTTGTTGACCCACGCAGCATCCCTTGACGTCACGTGTGTACCAATAACACGCTTGTCGGGGCCCATGCGAGTTTTTGGGTACATTTTATAATTGAACCCTGTCTACTCCTTTCATCTATTTAGAAGGATCGGGTTCAAATTTAGTAACCTGCGAAGCATCCCTAGACGTCATGTGTGTACCAATAACACGCTCGCCGGGGCCCATGCAGGTTTTATGATTATATACCCCTATTTAGTGTACCTATGTGTATACAAACTACGGTGCACTTGTGCGGGGGTATTTGGAAATATTCGTAGACGCCTTCCGTCCGCTTGCATAGGAGTTGCGGATCCGGTGGCGTGGCGTAGCAGCTTCTGAATAGAGTTATTCACTGCTTCGTACAGGTAGACTGTCGTGCACTATTTGTTGCTTTCAGCAGGCGGATCGTAGTGCACTAACTAATCTCCTGCCTTGGGTTGTAGAAGCTCGTAGGAACTTATAGTCTTTATGCATTATGCTGTGATTTTGGCTTTTACGATATATCCACCATTGCTGGAGGTAAATGTATTCATCCTTAGATTGAAGTTGACTACATGATACTGCACTTACTGTAGTCTTTATGCATCTACCCTTGAGTGGATGTTGTACATACATTTGTATTCGTAGAGAAATCGTATGTGTTGCAGGTCTTTGCTTTGTTGCTATTTGACATTTACATGAGGACTCTTGATCTTCATGGGAAACTTTATGTCATTGATCGTTGTCATTTGTTGGAGCCTAGTGTTTATTTACACTTGAGTAACTTTGGCTTTGTGCGAGCTTCTGTATTCATCACAAAATTCCTTCTTCATAAAAGTGCACTGTTGTCTAAAGCCATCAAGTCCTTTATCATTTGTTCAAGTCTTTTGAGTTTGAATGTTCAAAGTCAAGTCCACTCATTCATTTGAGCTTGATTCAACTCGAATGCTTCACTTAGAACCAAGTCCAATATTTCTTAGTTTCATTTTGGATCCTTTATATTTTATTCAAATTCAAGCTTAGTCCACCATGATGAAGTTCAAGCTATCTTGATTTAACTCCTTTGTCATGTTCATGTCCAAGTCAAAGCTCCTCGCGCCAAACTCATTTGAGTTCAAGATCTCGTTCTAACTCAAGTCCAATCATGAGTTCAAGTTCAAGTGGCAAGTTGAAGTTCAAACGAGAGTCCAAGTTCATGTTCATTTGATATTCAAATTAAGTCCCAATTCATGTCATTTGTAGTCAATTTTGTATGTCCTAGTTCTTGTTCAAATTGAGTTTATGTCCACAATACTTAGTTCATTTGGGTCTGAGTTCTTTTATGTTAATTTGGTCCAATCAAGCTCACAAGTCCACCATTGTTCTTTGAGTTCAATCAAGTCCAGGTACGATTTCACCTGAAATTTCGGTAGCCTCCCGGCGTCTCCCCCGTTTAGGGGAAAACTACGAGAAAACTGGGCCTTTCCTACCACGCGCAATAAAGGCGTGTATGATAGGTGTCCTCTGACGAGGACACCGCGACCGTGATTTTTGTTCCTCCCACCACGCGCAATAAAGGCGTGTATGGGGTCTTTGACAGTACCTGTTTAAAAGCACAGTTTGTTTTCCCCCCGCTCGGGGGTACTTATGAATGACACAATTTGCTCTCCCCCCGCTCGGGGGTACTTATAAGTGACCCCGCCTCGCCGTAGGTGCCGCACCGGGGTCCCATCCCACCACGCGCAATAAAGGCGTGTATAGGCGATTTTCCGGTGCGCCACGAACGTCGAGGTAGAGTTTAGGCGATTGCTCGCCTCGTCGTAGGCGTCGGACCTGGGTCCCTTCCCACCACGCGCAATAAAGGCGTGTATAGGCGGTTTTCCGGTCCGCCGCATACAACGAAACGACAATCTGAGTTTAGAAAGTTCGTACCTTCGTGGGGTTGTAGAGGTTGGCACGTGGATTGAGAGGCATCATTATATTTTTTTCTTATTATAATTAATTATGCTTGATAATAATAAATTATGATTTAAAAATAATTAATTATAATTAGCAATTAATCATAGTTAATTATAATTAATAATAATTGATTTAAATTAAAATAATTAATTTTAAATAATTATAGTTAATTATTAATAAAAATAATTAACTATAATAATATTAAAAATCAATTAAAATTTATTTTAACTAAAACTAATTATTATTAACAATGATTAAATATAATTAAATATTTAATTATAACTAAACTTAATAAAAACATAATTAATTATCATTATCAATTAATTGTTATTATAATAATAAAAAAAATGCATGATTTGTACAGGATTAGAAATAGAATTTAATAGGATTTACTCTAAATCCTATTAAATACATGACATAGGAGTTCTTCAATCCCATAGTGAATTAAATCCACTATTTTCTCCCTTTTGCTTTAGAGTTCAGTCGGCCTAAGGGATTTGGCCGAAGAAGCCCTTGTAAGGGAGAAAGTTACCTTCACAGCAAGCTCCCAGGTGTTGCTTCCGATTGGACAAAAGGGGCGGCTCGGGCTGGGATCGAAGACGAGAGGGAGAGAGCGTCGGCTACAAGCAGAGGAGATCGGGTCGGCACAGAGAGGATCGGTACAGGTAGGTGGAGCTTTCACTCTGTCTCTCTCTCTCTCTCTCTCTCTCTCTTTCTCTGGATCAGAAGCAGCAAAAGGGGGTCGGGAGAGGAGAAGAGGCTGACGGGCTTAGGGAAGGTGGGCGTCTGGCTTCGGCAGAGGAAGTGGTCGGAACAGAGGTATGGAGTCGAGCGTGGAGAGGGAGTAGCGACTGGAGGTCGATCGCGTGGGAAAGTCGAGAGCAGCGAGAGTGTTGTGTGAGCCACGGGTATTTAACGACGCGATTTGGGTACGGTTGAGCGGATCTTACGCATGAATTCCGGGAAACGACTCAAACAGCGTCGCTCTCAGCGGGATTTGCGGGAAGAGATGCGAGTCCAACGGCTCCAGCAGGGATTTCAGGGATTTCGACAGGATTTCAGGATTCGTCGAGTCCGAGGTTTGCGGGATATCCGGAATTTTGGGCAGCAGCTCGATGGGTACGAGGTAAGTAAATCTCCTCTCAGATTTCTTTCTCCTTTTGTTATTTATCTAGAGGTTAACATAGACCTGGGGGAGTGTTTGCCTAAGGGGGCAAATTTGAATCCACCTTAGCTAACAGAGGGCTTTGTGCCCTATCGATTATATCCTATTGATTCATATCTCAAAGATTTAGTGTCATTGGGGAGCTTACAGGCTTTGGCCATGATCGTAATTTAATGGTGTTATAAGGTGGATTAAAATTTGTTCCCTTATATAAATATTCAACCCAAGTCTACGAGGTACCCTTGGACGAAGCAACCCATGGCTGCCAACAACGATCATTCTATCAGGTTGGGTCGACTACCTCCTCTAACTAAGTAGACTAGGGACCATGATGGTCCGAGACGACGGAACCATTGAATCTTTGATCGGGTCTATCATCATTCACCCCACCATCTGCTTTAAGTGGTGTTAACCTTTGTATAAGGACCAACAGAGCAAAAATGAAAATCCCGTAAGTCATACCTCTGCTCCGCTCGATCCAGAAATTTCGCCCGAAATCCTGCTGCCAAGCGGCGCCGCTCCAGTCGATTCTCCGTAAATCCCGGGACGTCGCCTCGATCGAACGATCACCAGTGTCGATAAATAGGAGCCAAACGCCTCACTACTCTCACACACGACCACAGCCTCCTCCCTCTGCCCTAATCCCGACCTCACTTGCTCTCGACTCTCTCCCATTTGCAGATCCCACTTGATCGCAGAAGCTCCCCAACCCGTCGCCTGCTCTGGTCGATCCCATCTCCACAGCCGACCACCTCTGCCTGTGCCGAACTCCCGTCGGTAGAGAGAGGGACCGAGAGCTCTTACCTGGTCGGCGCCTCCTTTGCCCGAACTCCCTCCTTCGACTTCACCTCCCCAGCCCGATCTCCCTTACTGCAGCCAAAGCTCCCAAAGCCTCCGATCCAAACCCGAGCTCCCTCCGACGACGTTCTCTTCCTGTTGAATTCGGAGTCACGGCATTTTGATCGGAAGCAATAACGTGAGTTCGCTAGCTGTGTAGGTGGCCTTCTCCCCTTTGCATGCTTGTTCAGCCAAATCCCATGAACCCGTCGAGCCGAGAGGGGGAGGAGGGAGTAATTTTTATTTTATTTTTATTGTTATTATTATTAGTATTATTTAATACAATTAATTATAATTAAATTATGTTTAATTATAAGTAATTATGTTAATGTTTAATTAATTAAAATTAATTATAGTTAATTATAATTAATTAAATTAATTATAATTCAATTATTTATTAATTTTAACTAATTAATGTTAATTACAATTAATTAAATTTAATTATAGTTAATTATTTTAATTAAAATTAATTATTTTAAATTAATTAACTATTAATGATAATTAATTAAGTTAATTTTTAAATTAACTTTTTTAATTATGATTAATTTTTATTTAATTATGATTAATTTAAATTAATTGTAATTAAAATAATAATAATAATATTGATACTTATCTCCCTCGATCCTCGAGCCTCCGCCACCATCAAAGCCCGCAAAGGTATGCATTTTCTAAACTCAGATTGTCGCTTCGTTGTATGCGGCGGACCGGAAAACCGCCTATACACGCCTTTATTGCGCGTGGTGGGATGGGACCCCGGTCCGACACCTACGACGAGGCGGGAATCGCCTAACTCTACTTCGATGTTCGTGGCGCACCGGAAAACCGCCTATACACGCCTTTATTGCGCGTGGTGGGATGGGACCCCGGTGCGGCACCTACGGCGAGGCGGGGTCACTCATAAGTACCCCCGAGCGGGGGGAAAACAAACTGTGCATCTTTAAACCGCCGCCATCGAAGCCCCAAAGGTACTAACTCTCTAAACTCAGATTTCTCGCATCGTTGTTTGCAGCAGACCGGAAAAACTCCTATACATGCCTTTATTGCGCGTGGTAGGATGGGACGCCGGTCTGATGATTACGACGAAGCGGGCAATCGCCTAAACTCTACCTCGGTGTTTGTGGCGCACCGGAAAACCGTCTATACACGCCTTTATTGCGCGTGGTGGGAAGGGACCCCGGTGCGGCACCTACGGCGAGGCGGGGTCATTCATAAGTACCCCCGAGCGGGGGGAAAGCAAATTGTGTCATTTAAACAGGTACCGTCAGAGCCCCATACACGCCTTTATTGCACGTGGTGGGAAGAAATATCACGGCCGCGGTGCCCTCGCAAGACGACACCTACCATACACGCCTTTATTGCGCGTGGTGGGAAAGGCCCAGTTTTCTCGTAGTTTTCCCCTAAACGGGGGAGACGCCGGGAGGTTGCCGAAATTTCGGGTGAAGACGGACCGTACTTGGACTTGATTTGCACATCAAATGAACAAAAATGAGACTCGTACATGGACTTGATTGAACTCCAAAGACATTAATAAAAGACTTAATTCAAATTCAAAATTGAAAAGAACATGAAATTGGACTGGACTCAAGCAAGAATTTGATATTGAACATTCAAACTCAAATCAAATTATAAGATTTGAAATTGCACGACGAGCAAGGATGTGAATGAACAATCAACTTGAACTTGTACTCTGGACCTGAACATTAATGGCTTGAACAATTCGAACTCAAGCGAGTACTTGAGTTGGACTACAACGGACATAGAAATGATCTTGTACATTGAGCTCATGAATTTGATTTGAACTGGACTTGGAAGAATCCAGGCTTGAGTCCGATTTGAACATCGTTGGGCCCTCACATCCAACACCAATCAAATCACACCTTCTACGGATGTGTTTAGTGAAGCATACAACGAATGTAAATGCCTGCTAGTGTCAACAATCATCTGATCGAAGACAAGTACATATATTCCTTGCAACCGAAAGATGGTTGATTAACAGACTAAGTGCAAATGTCTACGAATGTGAAACGACCTACAAACAAGTGCAAATACACAATCAAGCCCACCTGAGATTGGTGAAAGGTGGTTTCAATGCAAAAGCAAGGGTTCTCCTACGAATACTCTTAGGAGCTCGTAGTGGATACGACGATTCCCTGCAAATGGATATTTGTGGATAACAACAGTGTATGGAAACTACAATGAATCACTGTGGACACAGGTACGGATATCATCTACGACAGTGGTGATCAAGATCTACAAGTGCGTTGAGTACGACTCGATGTGCAAAAAGGACACACTCTGGCAGAAGGGAGGAAATATTTGAACAAATTAGAACCAAATTTCCTGGTGTTTCAAAGTCTCTCCTTAGTGCTATACCCGAGAAGAAAACAGTCCGGATGCCCACAAACAACGGAAATAGCAAGTATGCTGCACCGAAGATCCTAAAAGAAGTTCTTCCCAAATTAGCAGATATTGACTCCAAAGTCCAGAAAATCCTTCCCCGGTGAATGAGAAAAGGGGGAGTCGATATCAAGACAACAATGCAACGCCACCGGATCCGCAACTTCTATGCAAGCGGACAGAAGGCGTCTATAAATATTCCAAAAATACCCCCCTACACGTGCACTATAAATTGTATACACATAGTTACACTAAAAGGGAAAGTACAATCTCAACCCGCATGGGCCCCGGCGAGCGTGTTATTGGTACACACGTGACGTCTAGGGATGCTGCGCGGGTTGACAAGTGAATTCTAGTTCGAACCCGATCCTCCTATACGGGTCAATAGGAGTCGACAATGTTCGAACTTTCAAACAAATATACGATTGCTACGACCGATATATTTGTCTTAATAAATTCATATTAGGCTTTTAAGGCCTATAACAAAGAGAATTCACTGATGAGGGCATAAAGCCTACGAAACCCGATCCTCTGTCGACAGCCCGATAGAGTTGACAAGGTTCAATCCATAAAGTGAAAATAACCCCAAACACCCCGATGATGGCCGTGTTGAATTCAGATCTCAACCGGAGGGGTTTCCAAATATTTTTCAAATACCTCCAAAATATCCAAAATCCATTTCAAATATTCCAAAGCTCCACCCAAATATCCACAAAAATCCAAAAATCCCCAAAATCCAAAGCTCCACAAAAAGCCCAAATTCCATATGTTTAAAATTGAAATAAATCCATCAAACACTTAAAGCAAAATCCATCCGGCCTCCACAGCAGTTTGTTGAGGCGGACAAATCAAAAACTACTTCAGCTCACAAAAGAGCCAAATGCCTGGTCGAAAATATTACTAGGATCCATTCTCAAACAATCTCTTGCCAGTAAGGACGTGGTACGTGTCCTCTAACCGGCAGTTTCGCCGCCAAATGGCACTGCAGGTAAACGGTTATGACCCGGGGCCTTCTGAACTGAGTGGTTTTGCCGCCAAATGGCACCACGGATAGCGGTTATGGCCAGAGCCAATACGCTCCTTAATGGCGTTAAATCCTTGAGATATGAATCAATAGATATGATTGATAGGGCACAAAGCCCTCTGTCAGCTAAGGTGGATTCAAATTTGTCCCCTTAGACAAACATTCAACCCCGGTCTACAAGGTCCCCTTGGACGAAGCAACCCATGGCTGCCGACAAGGATCCTTCTGTCAGGTTGGGTCGACTACCTCCTCTGACTAAGTAGACCAGGGTCCACGATGGCCCGGGACGACGGAACCATGGGATCTTGATCGGGCCCATCATCCATTCCCCCACCATCCGCTTTAAGTGCTAGATGGTGAAACTTCAAGTTTTAAATATCAAACTTTTCAAACCTTTTCAAATTTTCAAATCCAGTTCTCAAATTCCCATACCTATGCTGCTACTATATGACAGATAACACGTATCTCTACGTATCTGATTGACGACTAGCCTTAATCAAAAGTTCTCTCTCGTGACCGGGAGGGGTAATTAACTATAGGGGCTTGCGCCTATAGGAAACCAGAACTCAGATCATAAAGTCCTCACCAAATGAGGGCGAAATCTCTGGGTAGTGTCTTATCTACAAACCCATCTGCCTTCCAAAATTTACCTCGGCGCTTATTCAGTTAAAACTCCCTCGCCGAATAAGAAAAGCGAGCGGAGGCCGTGACCGAATTTTCGGAGCCCACAAGTGGAAGGATGAATTTATAATTTTAAATATTAAATTTTCAAATACAAAATCATGTTGTTACTATACGTCGGATACTACATATCTGTTTAACGACTAGCCTTAATCGAAAGCTCTCTCTCGTTATCAGGAGGGGTAATTAACTATAGGGGCTTGCGCCTATAGGAAACTTGAACTCAGATCATAAAATCCTCGCAAAATGAAGAAGAAAACCCAGCATAATGTCTTATTCAAAACCCAATCAACCTTTTGAAAATTTGCGTCATAACTTAAGTATTAAAACTCTACTTGACGGCCCAGAAAAAAAAGGGGGCTGCAGAGAGGTTGGAGAGTGAATTTTCGGAGCTTGCACTCTGGTACCTTCTCACATTATTGCATTGACTCCTTGTTCTCTTTCTTGCTACTACTATTGCCTTCCCTCTAAGTTGCTATCCATTTCTTACATTCTTGCTACTCGTTTTAGTGACCAAATTGTTCAAATGGCAAAGCTTTAGATTTACTCCTCAACTCTTTGTTTATGACTATTTCTTTCCTATTTTTATAGGATTTTAATTCAATGTAGGCATCAGAATGATGGGAGGATTTCTATCACTAAAAATAATTGAAACATATGTTTTAGTAGATTTTCTTATATTTTGAACATTTTGTTATTTTAGGTCATTTGTAGGCTAATAGGATCCTTGAAGCAGGTAAAAAATATTAAACATCAAACATTGAAATAAAATTATGATTTTTCTCTCTTTTTGTATATGTTTGTTGAATGTGCATTCTTCGAGTGATTCATGTATGTGAATGATTATTTTGGAGGGGAGACTCTTTGTAATAGCATGATGCCTAATTCTCCCTTTCAAGCTACTTATCTCTATCCATATTCTCATCTTATGAATTATTTTAACATTGATTTTGTGTAATGATTGAAATTTCATCAATTAAGATACATATTGGGTTCTCTTTACGAAGCATGTACTTGACCATGTTAAATATTTTAAGTTTACCACTATTTTTCTTATATAATTTTAGATTTGGATGGTTATTAAGCTTTTTTTTTGGAATGAGTAAAACATGATTGATATCCTAACATTAAAAATAAGTTTTGACTAAAATTATGTCATTAGATGGTTTGTTTACATATAAGTCAGCCTTTTTATGACCCATTTAGGAGAGCAAATGTATTAGACTTAGTCTATGTTAAGAAAAGTAGAGGTAGACCTAACAAGACTTGGTTAAAAAATATTAGAAATGACATTTTTTTTATTAGATTTAAGAATTTGACTCTTAACATGACATAATGGAGAAAAAAGATTCATGTGGCCGACCCCATGTAGTGAGATAAAGGCTTGATGTTGTTATTGTTATTGTAAGAATTCATAACTTGTGGATTGTTTTTATTTTTTATTTTTGTGTTTTTATATTCCATTTCATCTGAGGTTGCATTAGAGATCCTAGACCTTGTCTTATCCTACATCAACAAGCCAAAGCTTCACAATGAAACAATTTATTGAATGAGAGAAGTTTTGCTATTCTCTAGGAACTCTAATCTCTTAAATTGCTAGAGTCCTCACATTAATAAACATATTAAGCTAATATATTGAGCTGTCTAACAAACATTAACACTTGACATAGCAAACTTCAATTTCCTCCAGATATCATTGAAAAACGAAAAGTGGCAGTGATACTCCTCTACACATTTTTGGCAGCACATTCACATGAGTATATGCTGACATGTATTCACATGTACAATGCAAACTGCCTGGCAAGAATAACATACGATAGAATATTTCCAAATTCAATGCTAAGGATAAGGTCATATTATTAAACAAGAATCCAATGTGTTTTGTGAAAAATAACGGAAATGATCAAGAAAAAGACCAGCCAAAAGTGAATTGTAAAGGCTTGTTAAATCCAACTTACTGTACAAGTGAGAAGCAAGACTGCCATTTTCCATGTAGACATATATTAACATATGCTGGCCTTTTTCTGCACAATATCCTACCAAGTTTACAAGGTTCCGGTGATGCAATCTCCCAAGAAGAAGAACCTGGAAATTACAAGTGTCATCCAAGCAAGCTAATTCGAAGCAATTTAAAGAATAGTGTTTCAATAAAACATACTTAGAAAGTTGAAACTATCAGATTTGATCAATTTTTTTTTATGCGCTTAACTAACCTGTGGCTGATGCTTTTCTTGATGAGTGCTGCTGTTGTAATTAATTTAAAAAAAAAAAAATCATGTGCCACAAAAACTCAACTAAGCATTTACTTCCACATCCTTGTCACCATTAACAAGCAATTTATGACTCCAGTTGGATTCCTTATAATTTAATCGCATTCGGCAGTTCGTATTGCCATAACAATACAGATTTGAATGTAAGCAGCACGTTAGGTTCATGTAGTGATTAACATTAACTGATGGGCTTTATTTAGGGACATGAAAGTTATCCTACACAATAACAACAACAAGCTTTTATCTTATTACGTGGTGCCAGTTATATAAATTCTTTTTCTCTATAATGTCCTAAGCAAAAAAGGATTATTCTCTTATCGTCATTACCTCTGTCTGGAATTCCTTTTCGCCTTGTTTAGAATCCGTAGCTAGCACTTTGACTGCAACTATCTCACCCGTTGACATTTGAGCTTTGTATACAGGACCAAAAGCCCCTTGACCAATCAAAGTTGTAAAATTAGAAGTTGCCTTCTGCAAATCCCTGTGATTGTCGCAGTACAGCTTTGTTATTAGTAAACAGGAGCCAGAAAGGAACTAATGAGCAAAAAATACTTTAAAGATACTAAAGCCCCACAGCTAGAACAGTTCTACAGAGAAGTATCCCACCATTGAATTTCAGAAGGTAAAGGTAATACAAATACTGAGACTGAGAGTTGCAACTTAGCAAAGATTTTCCGTGGAAAAGTAGTAATAGTTATTTAAATTATCTTCCTGCAACGTTCTTTTCATATGGGAAACCAGATTAGGATTTCTGAAGTACGAAGAAAGTCTTCAGGTGTGTGCAATCAAGCAATTAAAGAAGACAAAAAGTAAGGAAAATTTTAGAAATTTGAGCTTGTGAAGGGCTCAGTGGGGTTGTAAGGAGTGGTTTATCCAACTCTTACATGCCAGTAAAATCAAGAATCCCTTACAAGAGGAAGAACTTATGACATCCAAATTATTCATGATCTCGAAGTGAGGTTTTTGAGCAACTTATTCTCTTCTAGCATGAAAATCCCAACTTTCTTGCCTACTCCGACATCTTTTTCTCCTGACTTTTGTTCCACCTATAACTTGCTTTCTTCTCCAAAGGATCCACCACCTACTCTATTTGCAGCTTCATTGGATTCCTATCGTGTAATCTTCATCGCCAAGTCTGCCATTGGTTTTGTCGGATGCTCCTCTATTTTGTAGCTCATCACTTGCTCATAATTTAGCATCATTGCTTGCACTTCCTGCAGTTTTGTTATTTGCTCCTCATTTGGCTTTGTAACTTGCAATTCAAGTAGCTACATCGCCTGGTATAGCTAATTCATTGCCTACAACTCGAACAAATTAGTGCTTTCTCCTACAATAATTTTACATATATTCTTGGGCTGAATTGTAAGGAAAAGTCATAAAAATAATTTTAAAAAAAGCCTTCTAGTCTTTGAAGCTCCGTGCATGATCTTTATAATACTTTAAGACACAAAACCATACTTATATAAAGGCATACGTAGTTGGAGGAATCTAGCCTCAAGAGCCTTCAAGTTTCTACTCTAAGTTTCATACTCTTGCTCATCGCTAGATCTTCATCAACTTCCCTAAAGTTGCCGTCTTCTTACAACCTCACAGGATTAATTCCTTCCCTCAAAACCCTTTAATAAAAAAGAGATCATAAAAGTTTAGTTGTCATTGTATTTTCAATATCAATACAAGATGATCCAAAATTTTCAATCATCCTACATCTCATTAAAATTGAATCAGCATCATACTTCACTCCGCTATAACAACAAATTATGATATTATTAATTTCTTAAATTTTGGAAGCATGTTTTGTGAACTTTTTCATTTATTATTATGGCATCGATATGACAAAGAAGAGTGAATGTTTATGATGAATTGCTTATCTTTTAAAGCTACAATTACATAGAATCAACTATAACATTACAAAATTCTTAATATTCATCATGGAATCATCATCCAATTATGTGGATATATATTATCAAGGTCACAATCATCAACGTCAGGATGCTTATTGGGGAAATGATTTGCCTATAAATGATTAGACAAACTATTATTTGTAGGATCTAGATGATATGCTTAAACATTTAATAATCTCTTTAGGTTTGATGATAGTACCACATGCTGCCAATATTATTTTGTTGTTTGTGCTACCAAATCATCTTATTCACCACCATCACATGATCGGGTTATAGTTTGCTAAATCTTCACTCACTTTAACAAGATTTGAAAGAAATCCAATTTAGCTACCATATAAATCCAAAGATTGCCTAAAGATTTGATGCAATGCTCGTTGTCCACCTTTTCCACTACAATTATGATTGATGTGACCCTTCACAGATGACAGTGCTATGTCATCAATAAACCTCATATCAAAAATCGAATAATAGAGAGTTCTCTTGGGCGCCTTTTAGGATTGTCTCTCAGGGATTCACCTCCAGAACTCTTCTCAGAAAATCCTGTTAACAGTTTCGACAATCCTCCTCCCTCACCCAACATTTAACTTAAGCCTTTGAATCTTCTCTAACATGCCTCCAACACAAGTGCCATTAGCATTTATGGATGATCTCGTGAATTATGGCATACCACATTGCTTGCAAAACACACATTTAATGAAGAATGCCATCTCCATGACACATTCATGAACTTGTATTGTGCATTTATTGCCAGAGCATGGAGCACAGGCCATACACATTGCTAGGGAAAAATCATGAAAGCAATAATATTAACAAGATATATGACTTTGAAGGAGAAGGCAAGTTTAAGTCAGTTATTCATCATTGATAATGTCAAGACTTCTAATATCTATACAATTGAATGCTTCTATGGGTCTCCTAAGTGAGAATTGATGAGTGAAATATATTATGCAAGAACTATGAATGAAATGCAAGTATGAATGTCTTATATTAATATATAAATCATTAGGCAAATGTATTATGCATATATATGTAAGCATTAGTCAATGTGTTAAATTTGTTACACAAATACACTAAAATATTTTCTTGCATGTGCTCCGACAAATGTGTTAAAGTTACAAAAACAAATGTCTAAGAATGCTATGCAGGGTCAAATGCTCACTAATATAACATTCTATTTTCAAATTATACATAACCCGCATGTGCTCCGACAAATGCGTTAAATTTTCAAACGTCAATGTCTGAGAATGCTGCGCGAGTCAAACATTCAAGTTTCATCCTCCATGAAAGGATTGTGGTCGACCTGAATTGAATCATAAAATGTCTTCCAAATTCCTACAAAAATAAAAGTGATTTTAACGTCACCACGATGATGGTCGTGTTGAATATAAATATCAACCGGAGGGGGGGGGGGGGGGGGGGGGTGAGGAGGGGTTAAATCTCAAAACTAATAAAAGACTGAATTCTTAAAATAAAACATATCACTCAAGAACTTAAAACTAAAACTTATCTACCTCCTGCAATCATTTATCGGAGGTGATAAATTTGAAATTAACCTTAACAAAAAAAAAAAAAAAACTTAACACACAAATAGTGAATGTCGTGTTAGGTGTATCACTAAGATTCATCCCCAAACAGTCTCTTGCCAGTAGGGATGTGACACGTGCCCTCTGATCATGTGATTTTATCACAAAATGACACTATTATATTACGATCACAGCCAAAGCCCATATGTTCCCTAACGGCGTCAAACCCTTAAGTAATGAATCATAAGGTATATTCGATAGGGATAAAATCCTCTATCAGCTAAGGTGGATTCAGATCTATCCTCTTAGACAAACACCACCCCATGCGATGTGATACAAATAAGAATTGCACAGAAATATTTAAAAGGATTACAAAGCTTGCTACTTAAGATTAAGATTTCGTAAGATTAGATTAGAGAACTTTCAATCGTCAATCTTATTGTAGTAGGTAAATACAAATCAGAAGTTTAAGCAAGTTAAGAGATCTGAAATTATCACAATAAGACAAACATGTAGTAATACAATCCCACAGGTAATATTTAGAAATTTCACTATGAGGTACCATGCTCACTTACACTCAAAGTATGACTTAGCGGAGAAAGGTCTTTAGCACACCCAACGAAGCCACGAGGACTGTCGCAATGCCAATGGTCTTAATCCATGGAAAGGTCGACGGTGGTGGAGAGTTAGTCGCTGTTGGGAAGGTAGTTGGAGGTGGAGGTGGCACGGGTGGATGGCCATTAATGATCCACTCGTAGTCCGAGAATTGATCGTCGATGATGTCCACGAGGATGGGGAGGATTCGGTTCAAGTAATCTTCAACGGTGTTGTCAAAACCAAACCCGACGTCGAAGAATGGTGATCGAATGATGTGGATGTCTCCGTAGGCGCCGAGTACGAATCCGCTATCAACTTCGGGATTGGCCATTCGACATTGGAGAGGAAATGTAAGGACGTCGTCTTCTTCTTTGGCTTCAAAATTCCCAAGGTGGAGCACGGAGAGGTGCGGCCAAAGTGGAGAGAGGGGCGGCCAAAGTGGAGAGAGGGGCGGGAGTGGGAGTCGGCAAGAGGAGATGGGGGAGGCGGCTAGGGTTAGAGGAGGAGATTAGGTTAAGAGGGCTGTGGATGAGGTTTATTCAAAATCTGAAATTAATTTCAGATTTGCGTAAATTTGGAGGGAGGCTAATTTGAATTTGGATTTTTGAAGCAAGTGTAATGAATGCATTAAAATAGCATTAATGGGGATTCCTCCCTAGTATGGCCGGCGGCATGAGTGAGGGAGAGGAGAGATTAGGGAGCTTTAATCTCTTTCCAACTGAGCTTAAATGATGTGGGGAGAAAATAATGAGTCATCCAATTAAATTCCGTTTGAATTTTGAATGCGAAAAAACTTCCTTATTTAGACTTTACAAATATGGAATGTTTTTGAATTTCGAATTTTGAATTTAAAAAATTCATTAACTCCTTAATGCAAGATCTAAATTAAGGGAGAGTCATTATGAATGATGAAATCATCATAACGACTAAGAACATGGATACGGCCGGCGGCTAAGGGGTGGGGGGAGAGCTTGCAGTCGGGTCTAGGTGGTTTTGGTGGAGGTTGGATTGGAAGTGGGGAAGCTAGGGGATGAAAAGGATGTGGGAATAAGGGGACGAATATGTGGCCGGCGGCTTGGGGAAGAGCTAGGGCTGGCGGGTGAGGGAAGAAAAGGAGAACGGGAATGAAGGAGGTAGACCACGAGTTACGGACTCTTCCAATGACTGGTGGGTATTGCGCTTGCCCTCACCTCGTGCTCTCTTTCTCCTCTCTAGTGCACCACAAGATGAAGAAAAAGAAGGCAACAACAAAATTTTCATTCAAAATATTCATTAACCAATACATAAGAGAATGACCATATATATAGGCCTCACAATGACAAATAAAATAAAAGACTGGAATGCCTCTTGGGTTATAATAGTGACAAACTACCCATAAGGGCAAAAACGGAAAACTGAGAAAAATAAAATAACTAATACATAAGATGCATCAAAAGTAAAGACTCTCCATCATAGCCATCGATCTCCTGTGTCGCCTCTGATAGACACGTCGAAACCTCGTATCGATGTCCCCATCACCATGTCTACAAGGTATTCTTGAACGAAACAACCCATGATTGCTGATAATGTGCCTTCTGTTAGGTTGGGTTAACTACCTCCTCTGACTAAGTAGACCAGAGACTATGATAGCCACGAACGACGGAACCATGAGACCTTGATTGGGCTTTTCTTCATTCCCCCATCACTACTTTTAAGATTATGGTGATAAACTTTAAAGTCTCAAACTCCAAAATTCATATCATAAATTCAAACCCTAAAATTATTGCTATTATACACTAGATTTGCGACCCATACAAACTCTTTAACGACTAGCCTTAATCGAAAGTTCTCTCTCATTATCGGGAATGGTTAATGGATAATTAACTATAGGGGCTTGCGTATATAAGAAACTTGAACTCAGATCATAAAGTCCTCACAAAATTAGGGAGAAATCTTTGGGTAATGCTTAATTCAAAACACAATATGCCTTCTCAAAATTCAACCCGGAACCTAAGCTCGTTAAAACTCTTCGTCGTTACATTAAGAAAAATGGAGATGACATGGAGAGGTCGGGGCGTCAGAATTTTCGAAGCCCACAAATTTGTTTCTTAACAAGATACAATGGAGAAAAATAATTCATGTAGCCGACCCCATGTAGTGGGATAAAGGCTTGATGTTGTTATTGTTGTTGTTGGCTTTGCTAAGAGACACCAACACCATCAATTTCCAACCTACTTCATTGTACGTAACATTATGTGACCCCATCGAAGTTGTGAATCAGTAATCCATCACACACTAGAAGACGCAATGCCCATTGCTCCAGTAAGGTAATGCAAAATAAATATCAATTAGAGATTTATGCTAAGATAACATCAAAGACAGCAAAAAAAACTTCAAAGATAATAAAAAAAAAACTTCATAAAATTTTAAGAACAATAATAAAATTTAAACTATTAGATCATGTGATAGTAAGAAACGAACAAGTAAAGACTAAACATACAAAAATAGGTGAATCAATTTAGACTAGCTAACATGGGTTGACACAAGTCCAACATTTAATTAAGGGACAAGTCACTAGAGTTTCTAATCACTCAAATTTAAGTAAGGCTTGACCGATTAATCAACACATATGAGATGATGCTACTATAGATGAAATGAAATAAAATCAATATTTAGTTAGATGAAAAAACAAGGGGAGGGTTTGATACTTATCTCATGAAAGGGGAGGAATATAGTCCTTGATTTAATGCCGGCAAGTTCCTCCATGGCTTGCCCTCGAAACCCTTGCTCTTTGTTGAATAAATATCCTTGTTGCATTAGAACAAGCTAGGTTTCATTGGAAAGGTAGAATAGTGAGGGGAAAATAAAGTTTCAGCTATATGAAGATTTGGAAATGAAGAAGTCAGCTTGGGAGGTGAAGAGGTGGGATTGGCTGCTTGGGAAGGGAATTAGTTGGCTTGGGAAAGGAAAAAGTTAGCTTGGGAGGTGAAGAGGTAGGGATGACTGCTTTGTGAAGATAAAGGGCTGATGTGACTTACTTGAGAAGGGAATTAGTTGGCTTGAGAAATAAAAAAGCCAGCTTGGGAGGTGAAAGGTGGAGCTGGCACTTTGCGAAGATAAATGGTTGATGTGGTTTGATTTGGGAAAGAGAAAAAATTAAAATGATTGTGGATCTCTAAATGTCACAATTAATTGAGATAAAAGCTCAATTAATGTGAATTAATTTCAGAATTTTGGGAAGCCCAAGGGTCAAGGGAGTTGGGGAGAAGGTGGAGGCGGTTGGAGAAGAAGAGAAGGGAGGGTGGAAGCTAGTGGAGGGCAGCAAGTTGTTGCTGCTATGGGAGGTTGTTTGGGCGGCTAGGGAAGGAGAAGAAAGAGAAAAAGAAGAAAAATGACACCAACCAAGAGCTCACATGCTGTTGGGTATTTCTTTGCCTTTCTCCAAAGGACTTCAAACACAAACTCAACTCACCAAAAGAAGAGAAAGCATATAATTAGAAATTTATGTCAAAATATTCATCATCCACACAAGAGAATAATGTGTTATATATATAGGCACCAAAAACGTGAAAGGACAAAAGACAAGAAGGCACTTGGCCAAACAACATAAAAGTTCCCTCAAATAAGAGTAAAACTGAAATAAAATAAATAGCACCACATAAATCTCCTACAACACATGAATACTAAAAATATAAATACTCAATCAAGGCCGTAGATCTTCAGCCTCTACGGTGATAAACCCTCCAAGCTCTGATGTCCCCATCATTCTCCCAGGGTGGGAGAAAAATCGACCCCTTCGAGTAAGCTGTAAATGAACTCTCGTACGGGTCGAGTTTTCTCAAGCCATGTATTCGAACCATGTATCATAAAATAATATAAGCTCCAACAAATTCGGGTTGATCCTTTGCAACTCCTCATGCCCAAGCCATGTATCTTTGATCTCTGGCTTATTCTTCCACCTAACCAAATATCTTATTCTTCCTCCATCCTTAGTAGAAATAATTTCATTACTCAAAATGATATCAATTTTATCTGATTGGGGTGTATTGGGTAATTTGAAAAGTGGAGGTAGGCTAGGGTGTTCACTGGGTTGGTTCACACAAGGCTCAACAAATGGATTGGGTGGGTTAAAATCAAGTCCCTCTTAGGTTACTAGATCCTCTATATTAAAGGACAGACTTATGCCAAAATCTGAAGGAAGATCCACCACATAAGCATTGTCATTAATTTTCTTCACCACTTTAAAAGACCCAACACTCTCAACATGTAGTTTCCTAATAGCCCCTTTTGGAAACTGTTCCGGACGAATATGAACCATCACATAATCACCCACTTCAAAAGTTCTGAACTGCTTCTTAATGTCAGCCTGAAGTTTGTACGTTGCATTGCTTTGATTTATCTTAGTTAAAATCTCTTTATGCAAATCATGCAAATGATGATGCAGACTCACTAACTCTAGACCTACGGCTCATGGGAGTCAAAATCTATAGGCTGCTTAGATTTGAAGCCATATACTATCTCAGCTGGACTCAAACTCGCAGTACGATTCATGGAATTGTTATATGCAAACTCAACTATAGACAACTTAGAATCCTAATCTTTCACATGTTCACCAACTAAGGTTCTGAGAAGATTTCTTAAGCTCCTATTAACTACCTCACTCTGACCATCAGTTTGTGGGTAAAAAGCAGTAGATAACTGAAGTTTTGTGCCCATTTTCATCCACAAGGTTTTTCAAAAATAGCCCGTGAACTTCACATCCCTGTAAGACACGATAGTTTTCGGTAAATCATGTAATTTGACAACCTCATTAAAATATAATTTTTCCACAGCTGAGGCATCAAAAGTCTTATAACAAGGCAAGAAATGAGCAATTTGGAAAATATATCTACTACCATATAGATGGCATCATTCTTGCGAACGTTCTTTGGCAGGCCAAGAACAAAATCCATACTAACGTCCTGCCAATGACAAGAAGGTACATGTAGAGGCGTGTACAACCCAGTGTTTTTCTTTCTTTATTTGGCCAGTTGGCATGAATGACACCTACTGACCAACCTAGAAACATACCGCTGTAAGCTAGGCCAGAAAAATCGATATGACGCGACCTCAATGGTCTTATCCCAACCAAAATGACTAGCTAGACCGCTAGTATGAAGCTCCCATACAAAAAATTCTCTTAGTGACGTGGATGGGATGCAGAGCTTCTACGCCCGAAATAAATATCCATCCTTGATGATATAATCATCCACGATATGTTCATCAACAGAGGTGAGGATGGAGTAGATCTCTCCAAAATCAGGGCAATCAACATAATCATCTCTCAATTGCTCAAATCTAGTAACCTCGGCCCTCATCTCAACAAGAGTCATCATATGATGACTAAGGGCATCAGCAGCTTAGTTCTCCACTCTCGCCTCGTGCATAAGCGTGTATGTATATTCCTGGAGGAACTCAACCCACCTGCTATGGTGTGTGTTCAACTCCTTTTGGGAGTTTATATGACATAGAGCTTCATGATCATAAAAGATGACAAACTCTTGTGAGAGTAAATAGTGTAACCAATATGTCAAGGACTGAATCACAACATAAAATTCTTTGTCATGCGTGGAGTACCATTGATGAATATCATTCAGCTTCTCGTTGAAATAAGACAATAATGACCTTCTTGTGAAAGGACCCCACCAATACCAACTCCAGAGGCATCACAGGACACCTCAAAGACTTTAGAAAAGTCAAGTAACCTCATAACAAGTGCCTCCAACATCTTTCTCTTAACCTCATCAAAGGCCTTGGTGGAAGTTGTAGACCAATGATACTCCCCTCTTTTAAGGCACTCAATAATGGGGGGACTATGGTGATGAACTTCTTAATGAACCTCATGTAGAAGGTAGCCAAACCATGGAAGCTACGAACTTCTCGAATGCTCTTAGGGATGGGCCAATTGACTATGGCTTTTACCTTTTCGGGATCTGCAGAGACCCCACGGGCTAAGACTATCAGCCCAAGAATATGACCTGGTCTGTGAGGAAGACACACTTCTTGGGATTGGCATAAAGCTGCTCCTTCCTCAAGACACTACACACTTGCCAAAGATGGTCTAAGTGTTGATCAATAGAACGAATGTAGATAAGAATGTCGTCGAAATATACAACAACAAACTTACCCAAGAATAGTCTAAGCACCTGGGTCATGACTCTCATGAAGGTGCTTGGGGCATTGCTCAACCCAAACGGCATGACCAACCATTCAAACAGACCATCCTTTTTTTTGAAGGTCGTCTTCCATTCATTCCCTGGGCGAATCCTAATCTAATGATAGCCACTCTTCAAATCAATCTTGGAGAAAATGGTGGCTCTTGACATCATATCCAGCATGTCGTCAAGATGGGGATAGGGAAGTGATATTTGTTTGTGATTTTGTTAATATCACAGTTATCAACATACATTCGCCACGTACCATCCTTCTTGGGAGTAAGAAGGGTACGCACGGCATAAGGGCTTAAACTCTCCTTGATGAAACCTCGATGTAGGAGTTCATCAACATGCCTTTTGAGCTCAGCATGATCAATAGGGCTCATACAATAATGGGGCATGTTCGGAAAGGATGCACCTAAGACTAAATCAATAACATGTTGTATGTCCCGAAGTGGAGGTAATTGATTAGGTAGATCCTCGGGGAAGATGTCAGAAAAGTCCTGTAGGAGGGGCTGGACCTCCTGAGGGATATGACTAACAGATTCCTCTGTAATCTCATGTCCCACTAAGGCATACAGAGGTGCACCTTGGGAAACACATGAGTCTAAAACCATGGTAGATACAAGGTTTAGTTCTTTGCTTGGCTTAAAGGGCATGGGCTTGGGCTCATCCTTTGGCTTGGGGTGGCTTGGTATAAGCTTGATTTTCTTGCCCGCATGTTAAAACACGCAGATGTTTAAACAATCATAAATTAGGATATCATTATCATAGAGCCAGGGGCGGCTTAATATAATTTGTCCCACATCCATAGTAAGGATATCGCATCAAACATTCTCCTTATAATCAGAAAAGGAGATGGGTATGAAGCTTTGCTCCTTCACCTCCAAGACAGTGGAGTTGACCCACACCTGATGCGGGCATCGGTACGAAGATTTGGCGCATCTATCACAGGAGGCATCGTAAATCGATTGCTATCATTTAAACCTTCAATTATGATTTATTTTTCTGAATTTTAGTTCTAAATTAATGTATTTCCTGTTTTACCCCTAGGATAGTTTATTTGAGTGTTGTGGCCCAAGGGGCAATTTTGTAATTTTGATTTTTCTCATATTGGGGCCTATAAATAAGGGCCTTAAGCTATTGTAAGAGGATGGTTAATTGATATGAAAAATTATTTTTCACACTTGTGTTCTTCTTGTGAGAGAGCGTTAGTGAGATTTCTATGAGAGGAATCGAAATCTTCACCAGCCGCAGGATGGGTCCGGGCTCGTGAATTGAAGTCCCTTGGAGAAGGGCAACGCAATACCCACTAGTCATTGGAAGAGTCTGTGGCTCGTGGTCGTTATCTTTTCCCCTCGTCTTTCTTCCCTACCCGCCACCATCCCCAATTGCTCCCAAGCCGCCGCCTCCCTTTCCTCCACCTCCCTCCTCAAATTCGGCCACCACCAATTGTTGAATTATCATCTACTAAGTCCCCCAAATCTCTACCGCCAATCTGCTCCCAAATCCCCCACCGAATTCCCAAGCCCCTCCCCACCATGCCGCCGGCCTTCCCCTTTTTCCCCACCATGAATAAGGAATAATGGCATTATGACATCCTCCCAAAATAACCCCATTGAGTTAGGAAAGAGAAGCCCCAAATTTTGAAATTCAAAATCTTTCCTAATTTGCCCCCGCCATATTTGGAAAGTTTTGAATCTCATTCAATTTAATTTTAAATTGAATAAGGATTTAATTATTTCCCCTGAGTCAATTTGAAATTCAAATTTTGAATTTCAAAACTTTCCAATTTTGGAAGTTCCTAATTAGGAAAGTACTTAAATCCGTTTTATGATGAAATTCAAATTCAAATGGATTCCATCATAAGCTTTCCTAAATCCTATGTGCTAATTTGGAAACTCCTCAATGGCTTCCACACTCCTCCCCTCTCTCTACATGCCGCCGGCCTCACCATGAGTGGAGCCCCATTCAAGCCCATTAATTAAGGCATTGATTACAACTTAATTTGAATTCAAATTTCAAATTAATTCCCCCTCAAAACCCCTCAAATCCTGAATTTAATTTCAGGATTAGCAATAAATCTCTCCTCCCTCTCTCTTGAACCCGCCGGCCACCCTTTAATGGGTTCCCATTAATTGCCCATTAAACCCCTCAACCTCATTTGAAATTTGAGCCTCATTCCAAATTGGAGTTTGTCCATCTTCCATAGCAAAGCAATTTTTCGTTCTACATCAACACCACCTTATAAGGGTTGGGGTGAGGAACAACAGGTAGAACTAGGCGTACAACCATGTTGGAGGAAACGACATTTATGCAGCTGCCACTGTCAATGATGACCTTACAATTTTTGTCCTTCAGCTTTGTATAAGTATAGAAAATAGAAGTCCTACGCCAATCATCAAAAGGTCTAGGGTGGGATTGGATGTAATGGATGACCACAATATCATCCTCATCCTCCTCAAAGAGCTCACTATCAGGATCTATAAGATGAGTGAGGTCAGCCTCAGGATCAAGGTCTTCCCTATATACTTCTTTAATAATGGAGACCTTATAAGGGCTAGTGCACTAGGCGGCGATGTGGCCATACCCATGGCACTTGAAGCACTTAGTCCCGGGGTGGGATTTAGGTGACTCACCATGGGAGGCTTGCCCTTCAGATCAGGCCGAGTCTGGGGGGTGTTAGAAGGGGGTCGGCTGGGATGGCTAGGAGTCGGCCTAGGAGAAGAAACATGTGGGGATGATCGGCCACCAAGATGCCTAAATGGGGGTCCAGACTCATTGTGATGAATAGTGTGGTGTGGTCTAAATTCTTCCATATCCAAGATTATGCTATAGGCACTCTCTAAGGTGGTGATATTCCTAGCAAATAATTCATTGCGGAGATCTTCACGCAACCCTACACGAAATATGGATAGGATCTGTACATGAGTAGTATTGGTCTCTCCACTACAGTGTATCATAAAATCATCAAATGTTGCGATATAGTCTTTTATAGATTTCCTACCCTGGGTTAATTTGTTCCACCTATCCAACAGTCTTGGGAAGTATGATGGTGGGAGGTATTTTTGCCTCAGTTCCCGCTTCATGGTTCTCCAATCAGTGACAAGATATTCACCTCGAGATTCGGTAAGATTTTTTAGATTAGTCTAATACTGACTAGCTCTCCCAATAAGCTTCATTTCAGCAAATCTAACTTTCCACTCCTCAGAAATGTTATACCACTTGAAAAAATTATACATACCCTTGATCCAATCCAGAAAGATCTGGGGATATAGGTTGCCATCAAATGTGGGAGCATCAACCCTAATGTTTTTCAGCAAAGGAGCATCAGGATCATATATGGGATCATGACCATGGGGATGCTCAAGGTATGGCCGACCAATAGGGAGGATATTTGAGCGGCTAGGGAAGGAGAAGAAAGAGATGGAGAGGGAAGATGACACCAACCAAGAGCTCACACGCTGTTGGTATTTCTTTGCCTTTCTCCAAAGGACTTCACACACAAACTCAACTCACCAAGAGAAGAGAAAGCATATAACCAGAAATTTATATCAAAATATTCATCATACATACAAGAGAACAATGTGCTATATTTATAGGCACCAAAAACATGAAATGACAAAAGACAAGAAGACCCTTGGCCAAACAACACAAAAGCTCTCTCAACTGAGGGTAAAGCTGAAATAAAATAAATAACACCATATAAATCTCCTATAACTTATAAAAACTAAAAATATAAAGACTCAATCAAGGCCGTAGATCTCTGGTCTCTACGGTGATAAACCCTCCAAGCTCTGATGTCCCCATCAGATTGAGTTCACTGTTCTAAACAGTGTTTTGTTTCTATTGCCACCAACATCTCCAAATATATACCTTTTGTCCTCTTCTGCTGATTACAGATTTGCATATGAGCCAACTTGCGTCCACCACCTCCATGGTCACCTTCCCACTCTTTGGAGAAGAGTTTGTTTTGGCTTGGGTGAATGTAGGACAAAAAAGATTGAAGGTTGCTTTTCCAAATTAACTATTAAGCTTGTGTTTATTCAATTTAAAAATTTTAAATATTTTCATACCTTCATATATCTTTAATAAAGACACAATTCCTTTACTTGTTAGTCAAGGCATTCTTAGAAATCATTGAGAATCCTAAGTCTATAAATATGGTTCTGGTTCTGCATTGAAATTAAATTTGAATCAAATAAAATACCATTCCTCTTATTCTCCATCTTGTATCCTTCAATCTCTTCTTCCTTCTCTAGATCACTCGAGGCATCAGCCGCATCACACATGATGTCAGCTTATGTCTCTTGAAGAATATCAGCCACCTTGCTGACTCTTGAATAATTCCATCCAGGATGTCTACCTAATTAAATATTCTTAAAAAGAAAGGATGTAAAAAAGAACATTGACATTCTATAGTTCAGTGAAAGAAAATAGCAGCAGATCACTAAGGCATAATAAATATTTAGGTTTATGGATAAACATATATTTAAGAAATAAACGTAATTTAATACCAAATACATGCTTGAATCACATTGGTAGCAGACAATAATTGGAGAACTAAAGGTTGACTTCATTTCTTCTAATAACAAAGCAAACATGAATTTGAAGAAATTAAATAAGCAATATGGTTTCTTGACGAATATTCTTAATTGTTTCGTAATATATCTTGTATGAGGTGGAAGATAATTTTACTGAAGGATGTAAAGCTGCAATTAATAAAGTCTCCTTAAATTCAACATAAACCATCGTTCATTCCAACCAGCAAAGTGAATAAGAAATTAAATATGCTAAAGTCTAACAATCAATGGATTTTAAAACAAGAAGATCTAGTAGCACGAGGGATAATGGATACAGGGATCTTCGGGAAGTTGTCCACCAACAGAAGCAATAACTAATTTAAAACAATATTATCCATTCGAAAAACAGCTCAACAAAGGCAACTATATTCGGCGTTGCTTGCTAGGGAAAGAATAAAAACAAGGACGATCAACACATCAAAGAAACTAAAATTTAGAACTGAAGGAAGTAAACAATAAACTTACTTGTAAGCATACTTGGGTATGCCAGACACCGAGATCACACCTTTTCTTTTAGGTCCTTCAATCCATAATGAAATGCTGTTCTCTTCTGGAATTCTCGGGGATTCCTGGCCAGTGGTTGAGTCTGAGAGTACTGTGCAGGTATCCACTCCATTTGTTCGGATGGGTACAGTGTAAGCTCTCCTTGAGCTGCTATTTCCAATCTGAGGATTCCTTTTCCTCAACCAATTGCAGAACAATGCAACTGTTGCCAAAAGAATCCCGATCACAACGCCAACTGTCACCCCTACAATCAGTCCCCATGAGACTCCTTTCATTCCTTTAAAACATCTACAATCCTAAAAACAAGGCACCCTCTCCATTCATATACCTGAAAAACAAGTGCATTTCTGTATTCAAGGTGAAATTTCGCTTCTGTTAAGAATCTTTTGTTGAAAATATCGAGAAAAGTCAGGGAAAAATACGGGATCGTGCTGCATTAGCCAAGAAGTTCGAGACAAAATTGTCAACCGATTCAGGTCAACATCTACTAGTTGAGGACAAGAAATGATCTTCTAAAACAATAGTAAAAACATTACTAACAAACAGACGCCTCGATGAAACGAAGACAGCGTCCACAAAGATTCCAACGTTCCAATTCATGAAAGGGGCAAACAGATAAAATAATAATCAACGCTCTGCAGCCAGGCTAAGGACGGCATTTTCACAGCTATGCAAAAAAGCTACAAGGCAGGCAGGATCATTGAATAAGCTACATCATTTGAAACGCATTCAAAACTGGAAGACAACGAAATCAAATTCCTAAAGTGGGTATTCGAGAAAAAATCTCTGCGGCAAGAAAAATGAGTACTTCGGAGCCCTGATCAATAGGTCAAATATAAGTGCATAAAGCAGTGTTACAGACGGAAGAATCAGAAGATGGATCACCTCTGCAAGCAATTGCAGGCCGCCCAAGAGTCCAGCAGATCGGAGTGCGAGCTTAAAGGAGAAGCTCTCTCTGATCGAAATCAATGGAAGAATTTAGGAGGAGAGAGAAGGTGCGGAAGAGAGGGAAAACATAATAATAAAGATTAAAAACGCAGGAAGGGATTCGAGACGTGCAAGAGACACGACCAGATCTATACCCACTTACCCGGCATACTTTCTCTGCCTCCATCTGACTGGGACAAAGAAAATTATTGGGGGGTTTTACGTACATACCACTTTATTTCATGTTATTTATATATTTAACATTCAAAATATTAATATTACATGACTACCACTCATAGAATACATTTTAATGCATTGAATGAAATATTAAAATTTATGAGATGAAATGAAGGGTAAAAATGAACTATAGGAGTGATATATTTGATATTAAAATTTTATATGAGTGGTAGATATGTAATATTAATATTTTAGGTGGGATATGTAAATAACATGAAATAAACTGGTATGTATGTAAATTTCCCAAAATTATTTTGATAAAAAATATTTGACTGGTGCTCTCCACCTTACTCATGTATTCATATAAATTGTAAACTGTGTTGGCAAGTTAGTTGTCTTGAAATTTTTACCAACTTCAATGACACCAATTAAATTCTTCAAGCCAGCTAACTTTTTTTTTTTAGGGCCGCTTGCTTTTCTTAAAAAAATAAAAGGAGATTTATATACATACTATTTTATACTATTCTATTTATATATTTAACATTTAAAATTTTAATATTACATACATACCACTCATAATTCACTTTCATATCAAATATGAGTGGTAGAAATGAAATATATAAGTGACAGGAAAGAAATATAAGTGATATTAAAATAATATAGGATGATATACATGTAATATTAAAGTTTTAAGTGTTAGATATGTAAATAGGATGTTATAAAGTGATATATATATAAATTTCCCAAAAAAGTAAAAAGAAAATAAAACAAAATATAGTGTAAATCTAGGAGAATAAATGAGTTCGGCCAAGCTGTTCAGCTCAACTCATTAAAGTAAATTTTGGCTCGAGCTTATAGTTTTTATATATTATTTCAAAATAGAGAATAATATTCAAATTTTTATTTTGAAAAATATGAGCCGGCTAGCTAGCCAATGAGCTGAGTTTTGTCAAACTTGAACTCAAGCTCATTTAATATTTGTGCTTTAATTTGAGCTCTAGCTCATGATTCGATAAGTTCGACACACAAGCTCATTGTGAGTTGAGTTCGAGTTGGATCAACTCATTTAAATATAGTGTAAAAGAAATTTAATATATTTGAAATATTTAGAATTATTTGTTTTTTGAATGAACATTAAATAAATAATGTGATTAATTTTTATTTGATTTAAAATAAAGTAATCCACTTTAACTATGGAGGGAGGACAGCGTGCGATGGTGGGTGGCGGGCGAGGAGAGCCTAAATTCAATAATAATTAAAAAAAAAACTAGTTTTGAATAGATTAAATATTGCTGAAATTTATGAAAATTTTTTTGTGCATTCATTCTTCACCAAATCAAACATCAATTATTCAATTTGAAAAAAAAAACGATCTTTTGGATAATTAGAGGAAGCCCTCAAATTTATACACATAACACACACGAGACTGCAACCCATTACCTCTTAATTTGAAGTCAAAACTTTCGACCAACAAACTAAAAATAGTCACTTTTTAATAACAATGTTGCATCAAAAGAGAATGGGTGGTTGAGTTTTGGTAGATTATTAGGTGCGTCTTGCTTTTCACTGATGCTGTAACGCCTTAGCTTCCACGATTTTTATTTTAGTAATCTAGGCCTTCAAGCCACATGATTTTTTGTTGACGAAACGCCCTCTAGCTCGCTCGCTTGGCTTTCAAGCGCATTTCAAAAGAAAAAAAAATCTATATAAAAATATCCTGATTAAATAATTAAAACTTTGGGCAGCTTCCTTACCATTTTATTTTTGAGATCTCAGCAACCTTTGTTTGGGGTGCTATTATTATGTGAGGACACCGAACGGTTCTTCCATCCGGTTACGCCCTCAGTACTGAGTGGTGCTGAGCGCTCGGTATCGAGTACGGTGCATTTTTGGGCGACTTAGCGCATTGTTATTGGTGTCCGTGCAAATTCGGACGCCACACGTAATAATTTTTCTTGTTTGAGATAGACTTTCTTACTGCTTTACAACTTTTTATTATAAAAATTTTAAAAATTAACATTTTTATATTAAAAATGCTTTAAGAAGCAATAAGAAAGTTGTCCCAAACAAAGCCTCAGTCATAATTTTTATTTGGCCACTAGTTTTTTGTTGATTTTATAAAAAATTGTACTATAAAATTACTTTCTACAACAATTTTAAAAATTAATTTATTTACATCAATTTTACAAAAAAGTAAGAAAATTATCCCAAACGGAATCTAAGAGTATGTCTAGGATGGCTGCAATTTTTTATAGATGTGAGTATAAAACTGTTGTAGAGAAAATAATTATTTTGAACACAAACATTTTTTGAAACCGGTGAAAAAACGGCGGCAAAATAAAAATTATGATTGCGATCTAAAAAATAAATCAGTAAGAAAACTATCGAAGTCTAAAATAGACTTATTTTGAAATAAATGCACACATAAAATTAATCTCAGCTCCATTAAGAATCTTGTTGTAGAATCAAACATGACGTTACTTGTTGATTTTTTCTGCTGAGCTGATCGCTAATAGAGGAAAAGATCTCATTTAAGTCACAGGTTGATAGGAATTGTGGCGTAGTAATCAACAAATCCTTTAAGCTTTTGGAATGGCTTCTCATTATCGGCATCCCATTGAATTGATTAGTCTTCTTAAGAACTTTAAATAATGGAGCATGCTTCTAGATCTTCTAATTTAAAAATAAACCTGCAGCTAAGACCTGCAAGTTTTTTAATCAACTTTCTTAATTCTTGAAATGATTTTGATGATGCAATATTTAGTGCGACTTCAATCTTGCTGGGGTTTGCTCATATTTTTCTTTAAATATATTATTAGATTTAGGCTTTGTTTGGGACGACTTTTTTCCTGCTTCTTAAAGCAGCTTTTTAGTACAAAATTTAAAATTTTTGTACTAGAAAGCTACTTTAAGAAGCAGGAAGACAGTCGTCCCAAACGAAACCTTAGGCTTCGTTTGGGACGTCTTTTTTATTGCAACGGAGTTTTAGTACAAATTTTTTTATTTTTGTACTAAAACTCTGTTTTAGAAAGCAATAAAAAAGCCGTCCCAAACGAAGCCTTATTCTCTTTTATGATGTAAAGATTTTGACTTTTAGGGTATGTTAGGAACAACGTTTTCATTGTTTTGTTTTTCAAATAACAATCATAATATCTTTTAGCTACTACTTTTATACTGTTTTTTCACTGCTTTTTAAAAATACTTTGCAACAACAATTTCATAACCAACGTAATAAAACATGCAGTTGTCTCAAACAAATTCTTAAGCTTCGTTTGGAATGACTTTCTTACTACTTCTTAAAGCTGTTATACTAAAAAGTTGTTTTAGAAAACAGTAAGAAAGCTATCTCAAACGAAATCTTAGGCTTCGTTTGGAATGGCTTTCTTACTGCTGCATAAAATAGCTTTCTAGTATAAAAATTAAAAATTGTATACTAAAAAGATGCTTTAAGAAGCAAAAAGAAAGCCATCCCAAACGAAGCCTTAATCTTTGATTAGTATGGCACAAGTATTTTTTAGTAGAAAAGGTTTAACATTGCAGCATAATTCTTGGTAGGTTCAAGTCAGCCTCATCTCAAAAGAGTTCAACTAATTCTTGGTAGGTTCAAGTCAACCTCTCTTATGATGAAATAAATATGACTTCAATTTCGTGAAAAGAATGTTGCCATCATTCACAAATTAATGAGCAAAAAGCTGAAGACTTTTATTCGAAATTGTATATCTAATTAATTTTCTTCTTCTTCTTCTTCTTCTATAAAAAGAAAAAAAAAAGGCTTTCAACGATGTATCATCATCTGCTGGCAATTTTAATAAAAGTAAGAGAAAATAAGGTTTTGTTCACCAACAGCATCCGCATACATGATGCAACACAGAATATGAAGTGTCTGCTCTGAGCCTCTGCTCATTGATAAACCAACCCCACCAACAAACCATTTCTATGAAATAAAACTTTCCATTCCCACTTATTGACGTAATAGTTCTTTCATAAGTCATTCAATATACTGATAAAATAATAGAGGAGATAAATGTGCAAAATTGCTTGTTAAAGGTTATCTAATAAATTTCAGTCGAGCAAGTAGCAGCAGGCTCGCCGGTATGCAATGTAATTATGTAAAAATTGTTGACTAATAAAATCGTCTAAGTTAGATCTTTTCTTACTTTATGATTTCTGTTGTGGATGACTGTCTTTTTTGTTTAAGCAAGTCTTTGATATTCAGCTGAGGGCAGTTCCTAGTTGGGTTAGTCAAGGAGAACTCACAATTTGCCTATTAAGTGTGCTTGTATAGTCAAGGCGAATTTACGTCGAGCAAGTGAGATAAAAAAGAGTAGATATTTTGTTATGATGTGAGAGATGGGCGAGATAAAGCGCATTAATGGTGAATGTGATTCGAGCCTCAAAATTTGGGCCTCCAATTTGTCTATAAATACCACCCAACCCTATGGTGCGACACACCTTCTCTTTGTTTATCCATTGACACTCTCCTTCTCCCCACTTATTTCTTACTCTCCACTGGCGCGAGCCTTTTTTTTTTTGGTTAAAACCCACGATAGGGGCCTACATGTTAATATAAAGGGAAAATTACAGAGTCCTTAAGGGGATCTCAATCTCTCTACTGCTCAAAGAGCTACAAAAAAGAAATAAAATAAAACCTACGAGCTCGAGATCCCCTCTAAAAAACAATACAATGGAGCCTAAGAACATTCTATGCTGCTTAAAGACAAGCACCCAAAAGGAGGGAGAGGGCAAAAACCAAACAAAAAGCTCCCAGCAACAGGTCCCCACAAAGATTATGCACTGAAACATCCAAAAAGAGATCTGCAAAAACAAAGGAAAACAAAAACACTGCAAAATGATCCTAGAAAAATTAACAGAACACAAGATAAGCTAAAAATTCTCCCAAAAAGGATACGGCGTAGTAGAGAACCTCCAGCCCTGCACCAAAGAAAAAACAATAGCCATAAGGAGGAAACAGCAGAACTGCAATCCCAACACTGACTCCCCCAGATCAACAACTAACCGAAAGCCACTCCAAACCAACCACAGTCACCCAATCACACTATACTACAAACAGCAGCAACCAGGCCAGAGAACGCTAACATTGTAACACCATAACAATAGAAAACCAAACAGAACAACAGCTAGTGCATCCAACCAGACTAGCAGAAAAACAGAGTGCCCAAACACCCAACCAGAACCCCACAGGGAGCCAAAAAGAAGCAACCAGCAAAACAACAGCCCCCCACAACAAACACCGTAGCACCAACCATTAGCTTTGAACATAAGGAACACCCATCCAATCCAAATTAAGCAGGCCTTTAATAGGAACAGGCAATTGATTAAAAGAAAACTCAACGATATTATCCCACCCAACACCCAACAAAGCCAGCTCACGAGCAGGAGCATTACCTTCCTCCAGAATCGACGAAAAGGAACAGTTAATAGAAGCCGTATTATCTTTAATCCTCTTAATGGTGTAAAAGGTTGAATGAGAGCAATTAACATCATCCCTATTAAGCAAAAACTTTAAATTAAAGTAAGAGTTTACCTCCAGAACAATGCTCATAAAATCCAGAGAACCACACAAATTTAACCCATGAAGAATAGCAATAAGCAAGCCACCGAGACTGTCCCAGTGCCCAGTCTTGCCAGCAAAGGCTAAAACCAGAACCCCATTATGATCGCGCAAAAGGCCACCCACACTAGTATTGTTTCCCACATAAACACAGTCAATGTTCAGTTTAATGAGATTAATGTCAGGTTTGCACCAATAGATACTAGAACACTGCATGAGAGGATCAGGCACCTCCTTAATAATCCCGAAAGCATCCAAAGTAAAATAAAAATTCTTAAAGTGTTTCAATGCAAGAAGGTTAGCAGAAAAAAGGGCTTAACCTCGTCCAAAATATTATGAATGATTCTACTATGATCCATAGGAATACCATTAAATCGAGAATCATTTCTATCAAACCAGATAAACCAACAGATAAGAGAAGAGATCACATTCCTCACATGACCCTTATTGTTCACAAACCAGCCCTCTAATAAATTAAAGACATTAATGCACGGCTTATAGAAATTAAATTTAAATAAAGCCTAAAAAAAACTCTAAACCTTCACATCAATAGGACCAGAAATAAAAACATGATGCATATTCTCAATGTGAAAGCAACATTGGCATTTAGAAGTGATAATAAAACCTCTCTTCCTTAACAAATCATCCGTAGGAATATACTTATGAAGAAGCCTCCAAATAAACACAGAAATAGTAGATGGGATGGTGTAATGCCAAATCATTTTAAAAGGCTTATTGTCCTCATTATGACAACGAAAAGAATGCCAGGCCTCCTTAGTACTGAACAACCCGTCGTTAGTAAAAGAGCACGACAAAATATCCCTATAGCTAATATTCAAAGGGATCTTCTGAATAAGATAGATAATGGGCTGAGGGAGAATCAGAGAAAGCTTCTCCAAATCCCACCCATTAGTATTAAAGAAATCCTTCACTTTAACATTACTGATAGAAACAGTATTAAGCAAAGAGTCCAGCGAATGACCATTAACCTAACGATCTTGCCAAAAGAAAATGTTACCTTCCCCAAGACCCCAAACCAAAGATGGTTCCACCAGCCACTTAATCCTACAAAGGCGATGCCAAACCTTAGACTGACCTTTAGAATAAAAACAGTTGGAAGGATGAAAACCCCCACAATATTTAGCCCTCATAAACTTGGCCCAAAGGCCAATTATCTCTCAACTTAAACCACAATTTAAAAGAAAAGGCAGAAACCATATCATTCATGGATTTACAACCAAGTGCCCCTTCTTGAAGGGAACCACAACAATTAACCCAGGAAGTCCAGTGGATTTTAGAGATATTCGCAGACCCTCTCCAAAAAAATTTATTGAAAATTCTCTATAGCCTCGTACAAATCAACTTCGGAGGAAAAAGAGTTTGAAAGCTGTAAACCGGCATAGAAGCAAGCACACTTTTAATTAGAACCAGACGATCACCAAAACTCAAAAAATTGGACTCACAAGAAGACAATTTTTTCTGGACCGCAGAAATCAAGCCATCAAAAAGGAAAGCCTTCTTCCTACCCTTATAAAGAGGAATACCCAAATATTTTTAAGGAAGGAAGGCCTGAGAAAAACCCGTTAGATGCTTAATATCCAAAATCCTATCAGGGGTGACCGACTTAGCAATAACAAAACAACTTTTTTGTTTTTTAAAAACAAGACCACTAACCTCTTCAAAGCGATTAAAGAAGCTCAAAATTTTATTAATCTTATTCCTCGGCGCATTCGAAAACACAATGAAATCATCCGCAAAGCATAAATGAGAAATGTTAAAGCCACCAGACGACTTAAAGTAGAGACTAGGACACTTTAAAAAGAGATTCGAGAGACCTCTGGACAAGAAATCAGCAACAATAATAAAAAGTGCAGGAGAAATGGGATCACCTTGACGAAGCCCATGGGAAGCTTTAAAGAAACCATGACTCTTACCTTTAATAATAATAGAGAAGTAAGGACTTTCAATACACCCTTTAATAAGAGAAGTAAAATGATCATCAAAGCCAAATAAATGCAACATTTTATAAATAAAATTCCAGTCAATGTTATCATAAGCCTTTGCAATGTCCAACTTCATGATCATACTACGCCCCCTCATCTTCACATCAAGGTCATGACAATACTCATGAGCTAAAAGAATATTGTCCGTAATCGCACGGCCTTTAACAAAACCCATTTGATACAGAGATATAACATTAGGTAAAATTAACATAAGTCAATTCATCAAAATTTTAGAAACAAGTTTGTAGAAAATAGAACACAAACTAATAGGTCTAAAATCATTCCAAGAATTAACGTCGTTGTTCTTAGGAATAAGGACAATCGATGTAGAAGAGAAAAACTTAGGAATAGGAGAACCCTTAAAGAAATCAACCACTGCAGAACACAACATCATCAGCAATAATATTCCAGGAATGCTGAAAAAACTTAGTAGTAAAATCATCCGGCCCAGTCACAGAATCCGCATTCATATTAAACAAAGTATTTTTAATCTCATCAAAATGAGGACAACCAGACAAGCACAAATTGTCACAAATTGTCCTCATTAGAAACTAATTTAGGAATAAAGGATTGATCAACCAAAGGAACAGGAGTAAAAGACTTATTAAGATGCTTTTGAAAAAAATCAACCGCAAGATTAGCAATCTCCTCATAATTTTCAGTAATAGAACCATCCTCTTTAGTAATTTTGTGAATACCATTAACAACACGTTTTTTGTTAACCAATGCATGAAAATATTTAGTGTTCTTATCACCCTCCACCAAATGTTTAGAAGCAGCCTTCTGCTTCCAAAAAATTTCTTCCTGGGCTTAAAGCTTACCAAGACCCCCCTTGGCTTCATGAAGCAAATCAAAATTAGAAACCGAAGGGTCTAACTGACAAATCTCCTCAAAAGAACTAATCCTCTCTTCAGCCTTAAGAATATTAGTAAAGAGATTTTTAAAAATATTATGATTCCACCAATTTAAAACCACCTTTAACCTTTTCAGTTTAAACAACAGCCTATTCATACTAGAAACAGAATCATCAGAAAAAAGAGGAGCATGCCAATTATTATGAACAATATCAAAAAAAGAATGATGAGTTAACCACATATTTTGAAATCTAAACTGAGCATGCCCACCCAAAGACTTAATCTGAGCATTAATGAGTAGAGGGGAATGATCAGAAAGGGTAGTCTAAGGTGCTCCACCTTAGTCAAATTAAAGGCATTAATTCAATCATTATTAAATAACACTCTTTCTAAACGTTGCCATAAATGACCACGGTGCCAAGTAAATTTGTTACCAGAAAAACCAATATCGATAAAATTGCAAGACATAATCATGTCATTAAAGTCATCCATGGATTGATAATTAGGAAGTGAGCCCCCTAATCGCTCATCCGGATGAGAGATGGTATTAAAATCACCTTCAACCAAATAAGGGAGGTTGTAAACATCATGAAAATTAATAATTTGATCCCACAAAATCCGCCTAGAATAGTGCGAAGAGGCAGCGTACACGAAAGAAGCACCACATTGAAAATTCAAGCTTTCAATATTACAATGTAAAACTTAAGGATAGTCCCCAATAATATCAATTCTAACAAAGTCCTTCCAGAAACCCAAATTTTGTTGGCAACATTAGCAATAGCATTTTTAAAACCCAAGAACTTAGTAGTATCAAACAACTTGTCCATAGACACAAGAGGCTCAAGCAAAACGAGAATAGAAATGTTATGAATGCGACAAAGATTTTTAACCCTAAATTTCGAAGACGGGCAACCAATACCCCTCACATTCCATATAATCGCATTAAACATAAAGACAAAGATTATTGAGAAGTATGGGGGCGAGTATTTCTAGGAGATTGTAAAATGACATTGCTAGGCTTCCTACCTTTCTTACCACGGCCCTTAGAGAAGCTCAAATCATTATCTTCTCTAGCATAGCATTTAGCATTAATTTCCACTTCAGTATCAGTATAACCTCACACTGATAATTATCAGACAAGAGTAAATCATCATTATTCAGATTACCTGAAAGGTCATTAGAGGGCAAAATACCTTCCAAAAAAAAAAAAACAATCTTCTGACGTCGATATATTCTTCCCAAACCGCTTGGAACCACTATTAGAAGAATTAGGAAGAGCCGCTGTGACCTACAAAATAGAGTTCTTCTTATCAAAAACAAGTTCATTATTAATAGGCAATTCATTAGCTTTGGAAGATTACACCTCCTCAAGATCCAAAACAACCACAAGATTATCCGAGCTATTAACAGGAATAGCATCTTGCCATTTTTCAAGATCTAAGGGATCGGGTCCCTTACTAGAGCAATCTTCCTCCTGAATAGTTCTCGGGTTCATAGAGGAAACGAGATTAGAAGATGAGTCATTAGCAATATTAATATTATCATTCTCATTGGCAACCGGATCAATAGCAATGTTCTCATGATTAATCACAACAAAAGTAGAATCATTAGAAATCAGATTCATGTCCACTTCCTTAGTCACATTATCCACACCCATAATTTCACCATCTTGCACAACCAAGTTCAATGAACCAGACCCATTACCATCATCACCTTGTATCTTAGGCAAATCCTCCCCATTATTATTCACAGTACTTTTCGGGGAAACTTTATCTTTGCGAAGATTAGGATGTAAACGGAAGCATTCATTAATCGCGTGACCATGCATTTTACAATGAGAACAGAATATAGGTAAATTCTTAATTTCAATTTTTTGAAAATAACCATTAACTTCCGATATCCTAACCAAATTTCATGAGGATACTTTTTCGTAACATCCAATTCAACCAAAACACGTGCCACAGAAGGTCTAGATAGAGAAGCCTTGGCTTGATCAATTTGGAGAGGTCTACCAAAAATCGATGCCATACCAAATAAAATTTGTGCGTTAAAGAAATGTAAACGAAGATTAGGAAAAGCAATCCACACCGGGGCAATGGGAGATTTCTCCCTCACATCAAATTTCGGTGACCATTTAAGAAGCATCATTTGACAGCCTTGGATATAGTAAGAGCGTCTAGAGAAAATACAGCTATAGTATAAGTCATTAGATAATTGAATCGCAATATGCATGGGATCCAGTAAACCCACGTTAAATGAACCAGAAAGTTTTAGCGAGTAAAAAAATTTGCGAATGACGTATAGGTTAGGTCTACGCATAACAAATTTGCCAACCAAAGTAAAGGCGAAAGGAGCAGCAAGTTGTGAAACAACAGAATCTTCAAACAGCAGAGCAGGATAACCCTTAAAGGAAGACTAAATAAATTTAACCCTGTTAGCCGAAGAAGCAGAACCACCCGACAAAACTTCTTTAAAGGATCTAGTGTTACCAGAAGGAACGAAAGGCACCGCCGGGCTAGATGACGTCGGAGTCGTCATCGCCCCCCCTCCCCCCCCCCCTCCACCGACAAATCTCACAACAAGACCACAAAACACCGAAAGAAAGAGAAAAAAATAGGGAAAAAACCCCAGAAACCCAAAGAAACTGGCCAGAAAGAGAAACGGGATTACCAAAAAGACGATAGAGAAAGAAAAAGCAACCAGACACCAACGAGCGAGCGAAGCACCAGCCGCAGACGGTGAAACGATGAGAACAGCCGGAATCCCCCAAAGTCGCAACGACTAGGGCAGAGCGTAAAAAGGAGAATCTCAGTGTAATAAAAATCTTAAGTTTACTATGAAATAAAATAAGAATCTCTTGTTTGAAATGGTAGTTTGGAGAAGATGTCACAAGGTGTTTGTTAGTTTTGAGCATTATCATAACTTGCAAGGAATTAAGAAGTTTATAAATATGAAATTAATTGCTTGGGTATTAATACAAGGATGCCAACATATCGTGGTCCCAAGTACCCATTGAAGGCAAGCACCTCAACACTTTTTTTGAGGACGAACTATGCATTCCTTGCGACCACTTCAAGCTTGGCAACTCCCACTCAATCTAGAGCTCATTGAGATTATCAATTTTTATAGGTTCATGCAAATGTAGATCACATTGAACATGATTTCCATCATAGTGACCTTCCTCTCACATTTGTAATGAGAGAAGAACAAGTGGAGCCTCACCTTATTCCGCCTCGTGTATCTTGTTAAGGAATTCATGGAAGACACCAATAATTCTCCTGACTTCATATGAGGATCGATGAACGCACTGAAAAATAAGGTGATGGAATAGAAGTCCAAGTTCATATTTATGAAATCATAAGTAGCTACTTACTCACAGGCTAGTGCTAGTTAATGAGGCTTCCTTTAAGCAAGCATTGCTTTGACTACGTGGTACCTTTATTTGAGTCTCGTGGACAAGAAATTTTTTAGATGCCCATGCTTTACCTACATGAGCATTTATAGGTTACACTATTTATTTTGCTTTCTCAATATGGGCATCTATCAAAGTTAGATGAGTGGGCTATTTTAATGTCTCAATGAATTAGTGGATACAAACCTAAGATGCATCATGCATCTTTGAAAGTTATGATTAATAGAATAATTAAAAGTTGCATTGTAGAGTAAGAAGAGCACAATATTAGAGAAGGAATTATTTTATTCTATATACTCACAACTAGAGTGATTCATTTGTATAAGAGAAATATAGTATAATTATAGAGAGCTGATTCCATTTTAGATAGAAGCCTAAGACTAGTTTTGATGGTTATGAACTAGGGGCTATGATGGTTATTATAGAAATAGTGTTGTACCTGTGGACAAATTAAATGATTGATGTTTGTACCATTGATTTGAAATTTAGTATTTCCTTAGATAAATTCACATAATTAATAATCATCCGAGAGATAAATTAACATTGCATTATCAATTTGGGGAAAGAAATAATTTATTTTTGCATCCAAACTCGCCATAGAGAATGTAAAAATTATCCAGAAGTGTAAAATTCATATCCACCAATCATTTTAAATACAAAAATAACCAGGGTAGACTTTAGTCAACATCCAGAGATTTTTCCCCTCTCTTTATAAACTAAGGCATAGTTTATTTTATATAGGGATCTTGGGTTCCTATAGAGGCAATCCCTTACAGTCAATTACATATCCGAAAAGAAAACTTTCGATTAAAGTGGAGATTAGACTTATTTTGATTTTAAAATATAAGAAAGATGCCTTATATATTTTGAAAATTCAAATCATTCCTTGAAAAAAAATATTTTAAGTTTTTATAAAAATATATTTAAATAAATACATAATATTATTTTTATCATATAGTTGAGGTGTGCAAATATCTCTAAGCTTACGCCTGCTTGAAATGAAATGCGAGCTAACAATCTAATACGCACACATTCGTCCTAGATGTGTAATGCATGATAATATTAGCTTTATCCTAAGAGATTGAAGGAATAGACTAGACCTGTCAAAATTGGACCCGACCCAAAAACTCGACCCGAACCCGAGCAAAAAAATTCGGGTTTGGGTTGACCCGAACCCGAAGCAGGTTGGGTTCGGGTCCAAAAAACTGACCCGTTTATAAAACCAGGTCGGGTTCGGGTTAACCCGGGAACCCGAGAATGACCCGAAATGACCCAAAATATCGTTTGCCCGAGTCTGTCCGCCTGCCCCAACTACTCCGCCTGCCATGCGTCGCGTCGCATCGCATCGAGTCATCTGGCACCTGCGGCCTACTGTCGCAGTGTTGCATCTCTACTCTGCCTGCCCGAGTGTTCCTCCTGCACCGCGTCGCAACGAGTCTGATTGCAACGGCGCACCGCACAACATCGCTGCATCGCATTGCATGCCCCGCCTGAGTCGCAATGAGTCCGCCGGCACCATCGCCGCTGCACTGCACTGCTGCCGCTGCCCAGCGTGCGGGAAAATGAAATAACCAAACCCTAAGCGGGTCGGGTCGGGTTGACCCGAACCCGAAGCGGTTAGGGTTCGGGTCTGAAAAATCGACCCGTTTATAAAAACAGGTCGAGTTGACCTGAACCCAAATAGTACCGGGTCAGTTCCGGGTTCGAATCGAATCCGACCCTTTGACTCGAAATTGACACCCCTAGAATAGCCAGAATCTAAATTAATTACATGAGATGAGTAATATGACTTTACGTTTAAGTGACGCTAACAAGAAGACTCGCTAAAACTCAAAATTTTATCTTTTTTAGATTACTTAAATAATTTTTTAACCACTAAAATTTCTTAGAAATTTTGGCAGCGGCCCTATACCAACAGGAAAAGCGTAGTACCCTGTGCACAATGGGGACCCCGTTACCTTGCCAATGACAAAAATAAAAGTCTTAGGCTCTAGAGTATGCAGCAAAATAAAATAAGTATGTATGTGTGCATATATGAATATGTAAAGTAGTTGGTATCAATAGTATTCAAAGCTATTTCGTTCTAGAACTAATATACATATTACAATAAAGTCTGGAACATGCACACTGAGGAAAATCTAATAAGACTGCTACCCCCTAATGTAAGCGACCACCCACCTGAATGTGATGTACAAAATGTTATAAATGAAAGAGAAGACTACATAATAAAATAAATTTTATTTAATTATTTATTTAAACATATACAATAGACTCATACTCTATACGAAAGTAAGGTGGCCAGGCTCCACCACAATAAACCTGAGTTTCTAAGCCTACCATATATATAATTAAGTACATCCAATTGATGCCTAACATCAAGCCTAAAGTAATTTTATTAGAGATAAAGTCAAATATATCTCACTTAAAGGTGTTTGGGAGCTTTGCATATGTATGTTCAAAAGCAAAGGAGGATCAAACTAGATGGTAGGAGCTCAGTATTGATCATCTTTATAAAGTATCAATCTAAAGTCTATAAATTATTTTATCCTAATGCTTTTAAAGTAATTTTTAGTAGATATGTAGGGTTAAATAAAGAAGGAGATTATTAGTATTGGTAAAAGAAGAATGAGGACATTCATAACTAAGAGTGAGTACGTACTTGTTGGGATTTAAGATTCTTCACCACTCTCTCTGCATTCTACTGCCTCACCACCAATTGTTGAAGAGATAGTTAACAACTAGAGAAGATAAGAAATTTAAGTAAAATTTATGAAGTATCAAGCCATTATAATTTGAATGACCTTCACTATGTTTGAATAAATTTCACTAAACTTCAACGATTTGACACTAATGGTTTTATTCAAAAGAAGAACCTTCACTTTGTTTGTTTACATGCAAATAGAGAGCTATTAGAATGTGAAGAAACCATATGAGATTAAAGGTGGAAAAGTACAATGAATGAAGAAATCAAATCTCTCATGAATATTTACACGTCGGAGATGACAACTTCATTTGAATGAATAAAATCATTAGTGTCAAATGGGTGTAAAAAAAAAATGTAGAGGGAGAAATAGAAGCCAAAGGAAGACATTGACTATGAAGAGATATTTACTTGTGTTATTTATATAAAAAATTATTTCTTTGATAGTTTTTTTTATTGCATAAATGGTTGGCTTATTCATAAAATGAGTTTAAAATTTGTTTTAAATTGGATTTATCAAAGAAGAAATATATATTGTGCAGCCCTTAGAATATATAAAAAATGTCAATAAATGAAAACTTTATAAATCAAAAGATACTTTATATGGCTTACAAAAGTTATAAGTGCATAAAATACAATGATTGATTTTTATTTGAAATAGAAACGGCTACATTAAAAGCCTATATGAAATGCCCTCTATGTGAAGATATATTAAAATGGAGGTAATTTACTTATTTGCCTTTATATAGTTGATCTTAATTTTGTAGACAATAATCTACTAATGATTGAGTAAGCAAAGAAGAGGGTAAGAATTTAAGATGACATATATAGGACGTATGTCCTATTTTCTTTAAATAGAAGTAAAGACAAATCAAAAAGGCATTTTTTTTAGCTATCAAGAAATTCAAGATGACGAATTGCAAATTGATAAACACACCTATGAAATGTAGAACAAAATTATCAAAAGAATGAAGTAGGCAAAGAAGTGGATCCAACTTCAAAAGTTAATAGGAAGTTTAAGATATTAATTTGATATGTACAAGCCTAGATAATTTTTACGGTGTTAAAATTGCAATGGAAAATTCGATTGAGATTCATTTGAAGGCAGCTAAGAGAAATCTTCACCACATCAAACTTACCCAAGTCTAGGAACATTATACTCATTTTAACAAATTTCAACTTATTGTTACTTAGTAGTGATTGAGCTGGAGATCAAGTTGATATAAAAATAATAAGATTGAAAAATAATTTCATGCATCATGAAAGAAAAAAAGGGCATTGATGTGTGTTTCCACTACTTAAGAGATCAAATCAAGTAGAAGGAAATCCAAGTAGAGTTTGTTAATATTGAGGATCAAGTTACAAAATTTTTCATTAAGCCACATGCTATGGAACATTTCATAAAATTGAAGGAAATTCTAGGCATGACCAATGGAACAGTATTTTGTTTTATGGGGAAGTGATTCAAAATAATCTCTAAAATAAATAAGACATTGTCTTGGGCATCAAGAAAAATTCTATTTGTAAATTATTGTAGAAATATGTAAATGTTTAATTAAGATGTTAGATGGTAGGAAGTAATGGGAAGGTTTATCAAATCAACATCGTCTAAAACTCTTCTTATGCTAGCAAGTATAAATAAGTTCCATGATTTAACAATTTGCATAAACTAAATTCTAGAACAAATAGTTTAATACAAGCCTTAGTGTTTTCTTTCACCATCTTGCACATAAAATTTTCTTATTTTATCCACTATATATCATTTACATATAAATAATCTATAATAAGACATTACTCAACACGACTCAACTTATTTATAGGTTGTGGAGCAATGCCATGTTATCCTCGGAGATCATGTTTAGACCTTATGCAATTGGTTGCTTAAATGATTGGATCTTCACTGCATATCTCTTTCATATAAATTATTAGAAATGCTATTGAGGAGCAATGACTTTATGGATCCCTTAATCTGATGACTTGGAGCACTAAATCCATCCCCATGTTGGTACATGAAACTTGCCATTCTTGCAAGATTTATAGAAGCATCAATGAATCTTTGAGAGAATTGTGGCTTAGAACAAGCTGAATATTCTCTGTTCATATCATTCCATGCATCATTTATCAACATTGATATATATAAGCGAGCTTCTTCCTCAGAAGCTCCTGTTTCTTTCATGTAGCATTGAATTGATGTTGAGACATCGCCTCTCTCTTGTTCTGCCTGTATATTTAATTTCTGAAAATTAAAGAACCAATATATGTTATATATATAAAGTTCTAATTTGGTTGCGTGCTCACCGATGATGTTGCTAAGTCGTTGCAGAGGCGGAATATTAGGGATGGTAATCGAACGATATTTGGGAAATCTTGAAGCTGTTGTAGAGTCTCCTTACTTATTTTACATTTTAATAAGATATAAGTATTAAAAAGTATGACATGGCCTGATATTGAGATGGAAGCATTAGAAAGATACTCTTTTAGTGTTGGAATGTATCCTTTCTTATGCCATTTTGCTTCTACCAAGAATGTCTTGAATAAGTCTGCCCACTGCAATATATTTGAAGTACAAAATTTCAATTATTTTAAGTTCAATACATTTATAAGGAATTGTGCGAAAATATGGAAAAGATAAGATACCACTCTTTTAATATAAGGTATGGCTTCCAATCTATCATCTAAATAGAGATGATTTGCGACTCCATTGATAGTGTCGTTGAGGGCAGAAAAACAAATCTTCATATAATATGGAAGTTCTACGATGCCTTTGATGTCCCAACTAACAAATTCATGAAGATAACATATACAAGAATAAGCTCAAATTTATGATGTCCAACTTATGATGCTTTTGCTTTGTTTATATGAATGATTCGATATAGGAAATAAATTAATAAAAATAACAAAATTAAAACGAAAGGTAAAAAATGAGAAGATGATACAAACCGATCAATAATTTGGGTAAAGAGCTCAAGTTCTTCAAGGGAACCATAAACATCATAAACGTCATCAATAGTTGCAATCAACATACCAACTTGAGTAAGTTTTTCTCGGCAAAATCCATAATCAGGATGATGAACAATTCCAACAACATAAAAGAAGCATTCCATAAGCCTGTCTCTTGAGAAGCTTATTGTTTTTCCTAGATCCAATCTTGTCCACCAGCTATTAATTATTATATTTCACGGAAAAACAACATGAATCACGCATGGCCAATATATATATTAAAAAAAAAAGTGAAGACTTCGGCGACGAAGCCTTTTTTTGGTTAAATTCGGCACCTTCCGGCGTGCTTTAATTCCTTCTGATGAATGCTTTGGACCTTGTTGAAATGGATTTTCGCGAGATGAAGCAATGCAGGGCTCATGCCATCTTCAAGTTCATACATGTCTATATACATCCGAGCTTCCATCCATGGCATCCTGCGATGGAGGGGAAGATCCAAAGCATGGCCTATTGCGCTCTCAATGCTACCCGGTAAAATTTCCTGCATATTTCCCGCGTTATGTGTTTCACTGCAAATGATCTCGCAGACTCCATTTTTTTCTCTCCAGGGAAAGCCATATAAGAAGCATTGTATAAGCTTAGTAGCCCAATAACATCATCAGAGAGTGTTGGTAAGAATGCATCGTGATCACCATCCATGAAATCATCAAAAATCCCTGCATGCATGCATGCATCGATGTACAACTTATTAATACTATTTTATTTACATATTTATGGCCAACAAAAGATTGCGTTATTGTTCATCACATGTTGGAGAAGGGGAAAAAATAAATGTTTCGAGGAAACAATTATTTAATCGTTTTTTACTTAACTGTCAATAATTATTTTATTTTTTTAACCATACATTTTGTCGTCAAATCATTTATGACTAGGAGTTTTGACTAATTAATTAGTTAAAATGCGAACCTTCAGATATTTGAAATCCAAAGCGACGAAGAAGCTGGAAGCAAATAGCCGTTGATCGAAGGCCACAAAGAATAACCTCTTTGCAGTTATTGAGAGATAAAACACTTAAAACTCGGTAGATTTCCTCATGGAAGAGTGAGGACAGACCGAGTCGATCAATGGACTCAATTAGCTCGAGCTGTCGCTGGAGCTTGATCCCATCGTTTATTTGATTCCTCACTTCTTGCATTAGTTCCTCAGCTAAGCGGTTGTTTACTTCCTCCTGCAATATTATGTTCCTCGTGAAGAAAATAATGGGGGGAGAAATGAGAAACAGAGAGAAAAGAGAAAGATTAATAGACTTTGAGAGTGTTTGATAGCGTGTGCAGTGAAGTATAGTCCCACGAACTCGGTTGGTAATTGGCAGACCTCCGAGCGAATGTTTGGTTGGGGATTTCATCTTCAAATGAACTGCGAGGTTCCATTATATTGAACGTACAGGAAGCTAGCAATTAAACTTAATTAGATAGGGATGCTCGTGAGAGAGAGTGAGAGAGAGAGAGTATTGATATATTGAACAGTCAAATAGTGCCACATAGACATATATAGGCGAGAGGTTTGTTATATTTAATACAAATCGTGTATCACGAGCGCTCGACTTGTGAGGGTTACACGTATGAATTTTATTACCAGAAGTTTGTAAGTTCATACATGAAGAAGAAAAGTGAGGAAACGCATGATCGAGAAATTGGCCACGTGCCTTTCGGAGAAATTGACCATCAATTATAAGGTTTTGTGTTGATATTTTTCTTTGGTTGCTTTTTTAAGTTGTTTTCTAGTAAAATATTTATAATTCTGATACGTCTCCCAAAATTGACGTGATCGTGCACGAATCTCAGGATATATTCAAGTTGAAAACTTCTAAAATTAAATTCATGATCATATGAACTCCAATATTAGAGAACTTATAGTGAAACTGAAAATCTCGAAAAGATGAACCCAACGACACTAAAATTGATTCAATCCGAGCCCAAATGAGTCCACATCAGGAGCTCGAAGTATATTTGGAAGGTTCAAAGTCTAAATTGGATCATCAAACGATATCCAAATATAACATGCTTATAGTTGAATTGAGTGGTTCAACAAGAATAATCCAACGAACATAATATCACTTAATTTTGACATCATTTGGGTATATAACTATTTGACAAATACTCTATGATCGAGGGGATCAATATGGGCTGTCTGACAGAGCACTCAAAATCTACCCCAAATCTTCCATATATTTAATAGACCCTCACTTCTCACATGAGGAGGGGGGCTTGCGTATTAGACCTTTGTCTGGATATTAGAGAGAGCTCTGAGAATTTAAGAGCTCCATCATCACTATCGGTGGACCACTACCGACCACCAGGCTATCGTTTGACCATCGCCATGTTGTCGACCAACACTGGACTTCCACCCGGATGTCGACTGCTATCGGACTACTGGCTCGTCGCTGACTGCCACTGGACTACCACTTGGCCCCCGAAAGTCGCTGAACTTCCTTTTGACCATCATTAGACCACCTCCTAGCCGTCGACCCCTACCAGACTTCCATCCGACCGCCAACCACCAACCACCACTAGACTTCTGTTCGACTATCTTTGGACCATCGCAAGATAGCCATCAATCGCCTAAAAGCCGACCTCCAGTGGACTTCCGCCCGTCTATCGTCAAACCACCTTCTGTAGTTCATCTGACCTCTGCACCTGCCAAATACGATCCCTCCGACTACCATCAACCATCGACTACGGTCACTCATATCTCTATTGCCTGCCAGCTACGAACCCTCTAACATTCTTCACCTGCTGGCTATGATCCCTCTAACCACCGTCGTTGGCCGTTTATAGTGCCTCCAACTTTTCTCACTCATCGACTATGGTTCCTTCGAACACCATCACTCTCCATCTATAATCCCTCTGCTAGCTATGGTCTCTTTGACCACCGTCGCCCACTAACTAGGTCGGACCCTTCTACTATGGTTGACTACCGACTACAGTCAGTCCCTTCGACCATGGTCGCCCGTCGACTATGGTCCTTCTAACCACTGCCACCCATCCACTATGGTCCCTTCGACTACCATCTCTTGTCGACTATGGTCCCTTAGATCTCCATCGCCTGCTAACTATAGTCCTTCCATCCTCCATCGCTAGCTGGCTATGGCCCCTTAGACCTCCGTCACTCGTCAATTATAGTAGATCCCTCTGGCCATGGTCACTCAAGACAATAGTAATTCTAACCTCCGTCGCCCGCCGACTACGATCCCTCTGACCACCATTTCCCGTCGACTGCGGTCCCTCCAACTATGCTCCCTCCAACCTCCGTCTCTTACCAACTTTGACCCCTTTGACATTTATCTCTGTTCTACTATAGTCCCTCCGACCTCCATCACCGGCCTGTTATGGTTTCTCTAACCTTTGTCGCCTGCATACTATGGTTCCTACGACCACCGTCACACATTAACTATGGTCCCTCCGTCACCAGCCAACTACGGTCCCTTAGACCACCTTCGTTCCCCAACTATAGTCCCTCTAACTTCCATCACTCGTCGATTATGGTCCCTCTAATCTTTGTTTCATACTGATTATTATCCCTTTGACCTCTATCGCCTGTCGACCATGGTCCCTCTGATCTCCATCTCTTGTCGAATACAATCCCTTCGATCTTCATCGCCAGTTGATCGACTATGATTTCTCTGGTCACTGTCGCCCATCGACTGCTATTTCTCTGACTTCTGTTGCTCGTCAACTACAGTCCCTCCAACCTCCAATGCCCACTGACTATATGGTTCCTTTGACCTTCATCGTCCTGCTAACCAAATGAGCACGCCAATGTTCTCTTAAGAATGACTCCCTTGTCATTGGACTCTTCTAATCCCAAATATGTAATGTGCTCTATATGATACATTAAGCCCAGGCCTTCCCCTCGAGGAAGGACATATTTTGTAATTGACTATAAAAATTAGTAGAATCATTTTATTTGGGTCAGTCTTTATAGTTTTCCCCTTTTTAGGATTTTTCACAAAAAAATTTAGGTGTCTTTATGACTCTCACACCCTCTCTCTTTATCTATATATATGATATATCTTTATTCAAAGAGAATACATTAAGCTCTTTATCTCTCTACCACAGTACATGTTCCAGTCCATAATAAATTAAAAAAAAAAACGAATTAAAAAATGCTTCAGAAAACATTCTAATAATAATTATACATTTTTAATCTAATTAACAAATATATACTAAAAGTTTAATAGTTGGTTGTAAAACCAATTGAACGTTAAAAAGACACATAAAGAGAAGGATGAGTTGGTAATTTAAAATTTTTTGAAAAATCTTTTTAATTGAAAAGCAAATTAGATTTTTATGTGGAAGAATTTTAATAAACATAATCATAACTTTCAAGAATAACCCAAAAAATACTAATCATTTTGTAGAAAAAATAAATAACAATTTTTTTTAAAATTTTATATATTTTTTCTTTTTAAATAAATATTAATCCACAATAATTTTTTATATCGCAATGATAATTAAACTCAACCCAGATTGCAAAATAGTTAATATGTTGGAAAATAATATTGCAAAAAGTAAATGAAAAAAAGAAGAATATAAATCAATTTTTATAGTGGTTCGGTCAACTTGACGACCTACATCCTCTCCCTGAAGTTTCTTTGATTGTAAATTCTAACCGCCACACCTGAATCATTCATTTTATTTTTAAAGACCCATTTTGTTCCTACTACACTTTGGCCATTAAGTCTTTCTATAAGCTCCCAAACATTATTCCTAATAAATTGATTTAACTCCTCTTGCATGGCTAGGATCTAGAATTCATCAGAAAGGGCTTGATTGATGTTGGTTGGTTCAATCATTGATATAAAGGTTGAGTGGTTAACTTATTTTCAAAGTTCTTGCCTAGTTCTAACACCTTCTGAAGGATCTCCTAAGATCAGTTTATTAGGATGACTCGAAGAATATCTCTAATCTCTAGGAAAATTTATCATTGTCTAGCATTGATTAAAAATACATTATTTTTTCACTCTTTTTAGTATTTTTATCATATTTTTGTTTTTTTAAAATTTTTGCTTGTTATTTATTTTTTGAGGCCTCTTATGATCAACTCCTTCTATCCTTAAAATTCATTTTTTTTGTTCACATCGTCCTAGATGATATTCATATCATCCTAGGAAATATCATTAATTCACCCTTCATTATCCATCTGATGTCTGATTTGACTCTATTACTTAAGATCATCCTGGACGATCCACATCATCTTAGACGATCCACATCATCCTAAACGATCCACATTGTCTTGGACGATCTGATTAAATTCTGCCTTAATTATTGGTGATCGTCCTGGATGATCCACCTATTCGTCCTAGATGATCCACATGGCAAAAATGGTTAAACATATTAAATTTGGCCGGTACGATCCATTATTGTCAATCATCCTAGATGATCCACCTGTTTGTCCTAAACGATCCTTAAAGTCAAATATTATACTGGCTGACTCATTAAGATGATCACCTGTGTCTAATCGTTCTGGATGATGTCTGATCGTCCTGGATGATAGGATCACCTTTTTGACCAATCATCCCAGACGCCATTATTGCTCCTGATCGTCCAGGATGATTCTACAATTGTCCTGGATGATGTCCCCGACCATATATAAAATGATGTTATGAATCGATTTTCTTCACTTCAAATTTTTTGAATCCTTCTCTCTTTTAGCAAAAATCCTTTCTACGGCTGGTGAAAAGTATTCCAAGATGCTTATTAGAAGCTCTTAGAGTGCCACTGTCGTCCCTCGATCCACTGAGGTGGCTGACAAAGCTGCCTATCTTAGCTACAAAACTATTGGAATCACAACTTTCAAGACTGTCAATTCGCACACCCTCACTTACCCGGTCCTAGCTAGATCTATTTACTCACACTACTCTCACCTTTATTCTGACACTTACTTTCCCTTTTCATTATGAACTCCTCTACAAGATCTTTGCTAGTATGAGGATTAATTCTATATACACTGCACTCCAATCCTAAGTTCAAAAACATCCCATAGAAATCACATATCAGGACTGTCATGAACTTCTCAAACTTTTTACCACTGGAGACAAGCTTCATATATTGTCTTCAGATCCTAATTTTAACTAGGTACTCTCAATTAATTCCTAAGAAACACTAAAGCCACCTATCATGATGGTGCCTCAAGCTCCTTAGTAAAAGATGATATGACAATTCAACATGTCCTTAGAACCTCTATGATCCCAAAAGCTGGTGATCATGTTCACATCACTCCCTACTTTCAATCACCATCTATTACATAATAGCATATAGGGACTTCAATGCCTCAGATATTCTTTTTCACTATATTGAGTATTTAACTAGTATTAGGGATCCAGGGCACAAAAGAAAACCCAATCTGGCCTTAGGACACTTCATATCTTTTGTGCTTTAATCAAAATATAATCTCTAATATCCTACCCCACCAAACTACCAACTTGCCTTATACACCAACAACTCCTTCCATATATTTCACAATACTCGCCTCCACCCAAAGCATGACGAGGAGGAGGGAGCAGAGGAAGAGGCTATTCCTGAACCCATTCCTATCCTCCAACAGTCACAGTTAGATCAGTTGGTGGAGAGGTTGGACCAGTGGGAGGTTAGGTTTGACTCCTACATCATTGATAGAAGCAACATCATATATTAGATGTTGATCATTTTAATGCATATGTGACTCAACAATATCAGCAGCATGACCAGGATATGGCCTAATTTGGGGAGTAGTTTGCTTCTATTCAAAGTTTCTCATAGCTTCCACCACCACCTCCTTCACTTGATCAGGGTCCCTAGTACCTATAGTTTGCTTGATATTTTTTATGTGTTGTTTGTACTTATGTTATTTTCTATATGATGTTCTATTTTGTATTTTTCTATTTCCTCCTTTTTTTATGTTAAAAGGGGGAGTAGTTGTTATTATTGTATCATTTGGTTGTTTTAGTAAAATTTATATTGCTCTTCTTTGTTTTATGTTTCATTTTCTTTTAATATGCTTGATTTGAAATTGTCTAACAAATGTTTGTCATCATTAAAAAAGGGGGAGATTATTATAATTTTGGATTATAATTTTGATGATAACAAACATTCTATGTATTCTTATTTTTCTATTATTATTAGTACTGGACATCTATTTTGGTTGTCTTGTATACTAATTTTTCAGGTCCATAAGATTAATTGCAATTCAAGTCAGCTTAAGATTAGGTAGATTAGGACTGAATCAATATGTAACTTTAATTCGAGTGATTTTTACTCTTTTTTGAGTAAAATGTAATAAGGTGAATATTGATGTTAAGTAACCTTGCACACACACAATCAAGAGGAGAAATTCTATAAATTTAAGAGTTTTTCTATTTTGATCATATTATACAGAACAATCCAAAATCATCCTAGACGATCAGTTAAAAATAGAAACCCTAATTAGGACATATGTGTCAAGTTAGTCAAATTAAGCAAATCATCTTGGACGATATTCATATTATCTTGGATGATAGACTCAAATCAGAAAGAATAAGCTATCAAACTCTATTAAGTAAGATATTATTTTTAGAAATTATACAGGATAATATTATATCATTATGAATAATTCATTATAATCATTCCTAAATTAGTTTACTGATTAAGAAAACTAATTAAGGTTAGATTGATCAATTATATCGTCCTGGACCATCCCATGATTGCCTTGGACGATCAGTAAAAAAAAAGTCTTAGTTTTCTCCTAAATCACCTGGATGTCCCGAATTATGTGCTGGATGATCAATTATAATTCTTTATTATCCAGATGTCTCTATTGGATGACTTGAACTATTGTTGGATGATAATCACAGATTTTGAAATAATAGTACATGACCATCCAAGCATCATCCTGGACGATCAATTATATTTTTTCATCATCCAACATGTATATCCTAGACGTTCAAAAGTGCTGGATGATATATATAATTTTGAACTAATCATATAGGACGATGTCCTCATCTTGTTAGACAATCAAAATAAATAATGTGTTCTAATCATCTAACACAGCCAGGTCGTCCTAGCTAGAAGGGCAAAAATACACTGATCATACAGGAGGATCTATCGATCATCATAGATAATCTTTGACGACAAGTTACAAATTAGGGTAATTTTTAAGACCTTCTTTATAATATCTCTTAATTATTATTGAGAAAATCTTTTATTGTTGTCTTGACCTGAGAGAGCTTAGGGAAGGAGAGGGAGAGCTTGGGAGAGAGAGAGAGAATCTTGTGAGGGGGAGTTTGTTAGGTGTTTATAAAGGTTGCTCTAAGCAATGATTCGAGTTGTCTTATCCATTCATCTTCTTGGCTCCTTGGTGGCTCTAGGGAGGTCTTCGTAAACAATCGATCAAGGTTCTCTGCTTGCTTTAGGAGGAAGAAAAGGAGTTCAGATTTTCTGCCTCATCGGGGTTAGTGAAAAGGAGTGTAAAGGATTCTCTATCTTGCTATGGGAGTAAAATGAGAGTCATTGTATTTTAGTGCAATACCTTGAGGAGAGGCTCCGGGGAGTGGAAATATGCCAAGTTGATTGAACCACTATAAAATCTGGTGTGTTCTTTATGTGTTATTCATGCATTTTATTTTTTTGCATATTAATTTTTGTGGTTAATTATGTTTGTTTTAAAATATTCAAAAAGATTTCAAAAAGATTTTTCTTTTTGTTTAAGAATTTTAAAACTACCAATTCACTCACCTCTTGGTTAGTGATGAGGATCAAAACCTGCAGGAAGAAATTACAAGACAAATAATAGCAAGAACTGTGGTTCTATATTGTAAAATGAAAAATTGCCTTTCTCCTCCTCTACAATCTGCTCATATACCTATCTCTTCTCTTCCTTCGGTATTCCCAAACAGGGGCTGCAAGCAAAAAAGTGTAAAGTGTACTATGTAACTAACTAAAGTAATATTACTAGTGGCCACATGCTCTACTAGTGCTAACAGCAAGATAACAAGAAAACTGGTAGATAAAATACTCCTCAGGTGCACCGTAGTATAGATGCACCGCATCATTCGCCCCCGCCGTGAGAAGAATCAGAGTGTACTGATTCGATGTTAATGAAACTATCATCTGGCGGCACATAAGCAAAAAGATCATTAACATTAAAAGTGTGCGATGTGGTAAACTCAGCCGGTAGATCGACGACGTATGCATTGTCATTAATCTTTTTACTGATTGCAAACGGTCCCCATTTCCTCCGTCTCAGTTTGGATTGAGGACCCGGCGGCAACCTCTCCTTGCGTATGCGCACATACACCAAATCACCTGGCTGAAATAATTGTTCCCTGCGTCAAGTATCCGCCGCTGCTTTGTACATTTGAGTTGAATTTAAGAGCTTAAGGCGTACGTCGGACATCATTTGGACAAATTGATCCGCGAATACACCCGCAGCTTTGCTTTGGCTCTTAGGGAGGACTGCAACGTCAAGCACAGTGTTAGGCAACTTAGTGTAAACAATGCTAAATGGACTCATACCGGTCGACCGATTAGCCATTGAATTAAATGCGAATTCCGCTTGGCATAGAATATCATCCCACAACTTAAGATGTTCTTGAACAAGGCAACGAAGTAAGTTGCCAAGAGTTCGGTTGACCACTTCAGTTTGCCCATTTGTTTGCGGGTGATATGCCGAACTCAATTGAATTTTGGTACTCATGCGTCTCCACAACTCCCGCCAAAAATGGCTTATAAATTTGACATCTCTGTCTGAAGTGAGACTCCGAGGAATGCCGTGAAGACGGACTACTTCTTTAAAGAACAACTTGGCAATATTGAGGGCGTCGAACGTCTTTTTGCACGCAATGAACTGAGCCATCTTCGAAAACCGGTCCACCACCACCATGATGGAATCATTGCCTCGCTTTGTTCTCGGAAGACCCAAGACAAAATCCAAGCTTAAATCCTCCCATATAGATTCTGGAATAGGCAATGGTTGGTATAACCCGGTATTCTGGCCGCCCCCTTTATAGCTTTGACATACTGTGCATTGTTGTATAAATTTGATCACATCCCGACGAAGATGTGGCCAAAAGAATCGGGTTTGTAATTGTGCAATAGTGTTATCACGCCCCATATGGGCTGCCAACTCACCCGCATGTGCCTCATGTATGATGACATGCTGCCAAGAGGATTTCGGTATGCACAATAAGCCCCTTTTAAATAAAAATCCTTCCCGTATGGAGTAGTCAGCAACCGGCTCCTTATTCCTGCATTTGGACCATATAGCATTGAAATAATCATCCGTGGAATATAACTCTTTTATGCATTCCAATCCCAAAAATTTGGTTTGTAGTTGGGTTAAAAGAACAACCCGCTGGCTTAGAGCATCCGCTACCCGATTTTGATTTCCACTTTTGCGTTGTAACACAAAAGTAAATTTCTGCAGAAATATAACCCAACGAGCGTGCATCCGGTTAATGTTTTTCTGTGTGTTGATATACTGAAGGGCCTTGTGATCACTACAAAGAACGAAGTCTTAATGTAGCAAATAGTGTTCCCATTGCTTCAATGCTCGGATAACCGCGTAGAGCTCTTGCTCATATACAGTCCATTTCTGTCTAGACGGACTTAACTTCTCACTGAAAAACTCGATCGGTTTGTTGTCTTGAGATAGAACTGCACTAATTCCCACTATTGAAGCATCTGTATCGACCATGAAAGGCTTGTCGAAATCGGGTAATGCCAAGACGGGTGCATTAGTTAATGCTGCTTTGATCCGATCGAAACTCTTCTGCTGTTCCTCCGTCCAGGCGAATTGCGATTGCTTGAGAACATCGGTGATTGGGGCCATGATTACGCTGAACCCTCTAATAAACCGGCGGTAGAAATTCGCCAATCCATGGAAACTGCGTATATCAAAAAAACTGCGAGGCTTCGGCCAATCACGAATAGCACAAATCTTCCGAGGATCCACCTCCACTCCGGCAGCCAAAATTAGAAACCCAAGGAATGCGACTTGAGGCATTGCAAACTCGCATTTAACAGTATTCAAATACAACTTGTTGTGTCGTAGGGCCTCAAAAATCATTGTTAAATGCTTCAGGTGGTCTTCTAGTGTCAAACTGAAGACTAATATGTCGTCAAAGTATACGACACAACATTTATTTAAGAATGGTTTTAAAACCTCATTCATTAACCTCATAAATGTCGCCGGAGCATTGCACAACCCAAATGGCATGACTCGCCATTCATATAAACCTTGGCGAGTTTTAAAGGCTGTTTTCCACTCGTCTCTCGGGCGAATCCGTATTTGATGATAACCAATGCGCAAATCTAATTTGGAGAAAATCTGAGCTCCTGCCAATTTATCCAGCATATCTTCCATTCGCGGCATTGGAAAACGGAACTTAACCGTGATCTTATTTATAGAGCGGCTGTCAATACACATCCTCCAACTGCCATCTTTCTTGGGCACTAACAGAGCAGGTACAGCACAAGGACTGAGGCTGTGTTGAATTAGCTGTTTATCTAGCAACTCATCAACAGTCTGCTGTAACGTCTTGTGCTCGTTCGGGCTCATTCGATAGTGCGGCAGATTAGGCAATGATGCTCCCGGAGTCAGTTCAATCTGATGTTGAATGGTTCTAACAGGTGGCAATTCAGATGGTAATTCGGCTGGTGCAATATCTGCATAATCCCGTAATAATTGGCTGATGTGGCTCGGTAAGTTTTGGGATTCAATGGTGCTGTTTTGCTCAGAGACGACTAAAGCCAGAATACATTCGGATTCCTTCCAAGCACTAAGCAGAGCTTTGTGAGTAACAGCAAATAGAGCTGTCTTGCCACTATGTATGCTGTTTTCTTGCTCCAGAGACTGCGGTAGAAGTCTCAACTTCTTACCTTTCCACTCGAATGCATAAGTATTTGCGCGGCAATCGTACACTGCTCCCACATCGAATTGCCACGGTCTTCCCAGAATCAAGTGGCACACATCCATGTCCACTACGTCACATAGAACTTCATTTACGTAGTGGCGGCCAATGGATAAAGATACGTTGCACATATCAGTCACCGCAATCTCTATTCCTCGCCGCACCCAACTGATTTTATACGGATTGGGATTAGGTGACGTTTTAAGTTGTAGTGCCTGAACTACAGCATGAGAAATAACATTCTCGGTACAACCACTGTCCACGAGTAAGTCACAAACCTTACCCTTGATTGTGCATTTGGTTTTGAACAACGCATTGCGTTGAGTTCGGACGGGTCATCACGGAGCAATGAGTAGTTTTTGTAGCACACAAACTAGAGGTTCCCCTTCATCACCCAACACATCTTCCACCTCGGCATCTGCCTCTCCACTGTCACCTTCTGGGTCCTCATCTTCTTCGCCCTCCATCAATTGAATCTGTGCCCGAGTCGGACATTCATTGGATTTGTGGCCCACTTGAAAACATCTAAAACATTTGATACCCGAAGGCTTAGCATACGGGTTCTCTCTCACAGGTCCTTTACCCTTCTGAATTTCCTTGGGATCTATCACTTTCTTCCCACTGCCGGAGGCTGCATTTGTGGTAATTGGACCCGTCACTGTTTTGCTATTGCCGAAAACACTTTGAGAATTCAATCGATTGTTGTCAGCTGACAAATCAAAATTTTTCCTGAATGGCCGATTCTGTGACTGTCTTTCCATTGATTCTCCACCTTTAGGGCATAATTAACGGCTTGTGACAACGACCAAACCGAATTCAATTCAAGCCTATCTTGAATTGATTCTTTCAATCCGCCGATATACCTTGCAACCAATTGATTGTCTGATTCATTGAGGTTATTTCGCGCGCTCAACCGATAGAATTCTTCCGTATAATCATTCACTAATCGGGAACCTTGCGAGCAGTGTTGGTATTGCATATATAACATTTGTTCAAAATCTGTTGGTAAGAATTGACCTCGTAATAGTTGTTTCATACGATGCCAACTCCGCACATTACCCTTTCCTTCCCTTCTCCTGAATTGATTGACTTGCTGCCACCAAGCGCCGGCTCCGCCCTTGAGTCGGCAAGCCACATATTTTACTTGTTTCTCGGGCTCAATCTCCATATACTCAAAAAAAGTCTCCACAGCCCTCTCCCAATCCAAGAAATCCTCTATATGCAATATGCCCTAAAAAAAAGGTATATCTAATTTAACCCGAAATTCACCATGATACCGATCTCTGATGTTCGGGCGGCGTCTTCGATTCATCACAGGTTCTTCTTCCGAATCAGTGAGTTCGCCTGAATTGAAATGCCGCAAATCAGTTTCAGATTCTGAATCCACTGGCCTTGGAATTTCTTGTCGACGCTCTCTGTCCGTCGCGGGCTCCCGTCTCGCTGCGGGTATGATCACCGGAGCTGCTGTTCGAGCGTGTGTATTTCGATCAAGACGAGCGTTAATCAACCTCAATTCCTGGCGCATTTCTCCGAACAATCTTTCCAGATTGTTGCCGATATCTTCAGTCTTCCTTACCAGTTGGCGGTGCTCCGACCATAGAGCTTCAAGGCTGTGATCTTCTCCGGAAGCCACCCGGTTGCTTGTATCTCCCATTCTTAGCTCTGATACCAAGATGATGAGGATCAAAACCTGCAAGGAAGAAATTACAAGACAAATAATAGCAAGAACTGTGGTTCTATATTGTAAAATGAAAAACTGCCTTTCTCCTCCTCTACAATCTGCTCATATACCTATCTCTTCTCTTCCTTCGGTATTCCCAAACAGGGGCTGCAAGCAAAAAGTGTAAAGTGTACTATGTAACTAACTAAAGTAATATTGCTAGTGGCCACATGCTCTACTAGTGCTAACAGCAAGATAACAAGAAAACTGGTAGATAAAATACTCCTCAGGTGCACCGTAGTATAGATGCACCGCATCATTTAGCCTCGGACTAGTTCATCAGGGCTTAACAAACCTAACTAACTTTCATATTTTTTTGGGTATTTCACTAATCAATAATAACTCTCATTCATCCCACGACTATACAAAGAAGTCCTTGTAGACTCCTATCTCAAAATCAAAATAATAGCTTAAATAGAGAACATAAAAAAATCTTAATTATTTAATTTTATCGACTCAATTTGTATTGTAAGATTTTAGGATCTTATAATACGATTAGTTCATTGTCGTCATAGATCATCCTATATAATTATAAATCGTATAGTATACATTGTTCAAATCAAATATTAGATCAACAAGATGAAGCAAAGTTCGTCCAAAGTGTCATTGTTAGGTGATTCTTACTATCTGATCTAAGAACGTACTGAACAATCTATAATTAATACATATCTTATTTGATTCCTTAATCGCTGAACTTAAATGAGACAATATTAATTAAATATCATACAACATAAGTAGTATCATACATTACAAATAGTACAACTTTTAAAATTTAAAATATTCTATTTTAAGTAAGCTGGATTTGATGGTGGTTTCTAAAAATAGCTAATCGTCCAGTACAATGTTTTGGTTCTACAATACGATTAGTTATAATTAAAGTTATTTCTCTCATTTATTAAAAAAATTAATTAATTTTTGTTTGAACTGATAGCACTGTATGATATGAATTGTACCATATGAATAAAAAAATATTTATTTTTCATCCCCCCTTGAGTGTGTGTGTGCATAGTTGCTAAGCTAATATACACTTAATTACAGACATTGAGTCAAGGAAAAAAAATCATAGACTCTTTCAAAATAAGATCTAACATATGCAATACTTTCATGAGTTATGATTCTTCAACGATGCTTTGTGTATGTTGAATCTAAAATGTTAGTGATGCACACCAAAAAATAAAATAAAAATGCAGTATAAATCATGAGAAACTAAATAAACATCAAATAATGTTTATAATCATCAAAACATAAGGCTGGGCTCCTGGGCTCCTGTTTTGCAGCATATATATATATATATATATATATATATATTTATATATATAAAAAAAATTAAATTCATGTTATGAATGATTTGCTTGTTATGAATCTTTTCATCTTCTTTGTTAAGAGGTTGATAATCTACAATTTGTTATTTATATAAGCTTACACGGATCGAAATTCTCATTATAATGATCAATAATAAAACGGCTTAAATCCTATTGGAATGCGATGTTGGAGAATCGTGTACTTCAAATAGAAATGAAGACTCTTGAAAATTGCGGTGAGCAATAAGTTATTTCTTGTTATATAAATGAAAATCCATCTAAGCAAGACATCAAAATTTACCTCTTATTATGCGCACAACAGGTGTCAATAAGATGAGGTTGGTTCAAGTCCATTGAGGCTGCAGAAAAATTATGGGTTGGTCAAGAGTCATGAAAAAGTTGTTTATAAAATGGAAGAATCAAGAAGACCTTGTTAAGGATGGGGTTGAGGAACTGCAACATATTGATTTCGCAGCATTGCAAGGATGTCATCAAAATTGATTAGCCCTAATTTATTGATTATGAGATAAGCAAATTTCATCGTACTGTGACGGTATTGTCAGTTGAGTCGACTCTTGTAGGAGCAAAAGGATTTGAGTTTGCAGTTACTTGATCCTATAAAGACAATCCTTCGAAGTCAAGTCTAGGTGGCCCTCTCCAGCCATTTGTATTATGTTGGGCTTGATTAAGATATTGGTTATCAGACATTGAATAAGTTCTCATAAACTTTGGGATAATGAGACTCCTCCTAACTGCGACATATCTTATTTTCTACTATTAAATTTTATAATATCTTTAGTTTCTTTTGGAGATAGGAAGTTATTTTAATGAGAAGAAGTCCTTAAAGAATTTGTTCACTAGAAGTATTTCCTTCTCTTAAAAATAGATAAACTAATGATAAAATAAAATCATTAGATGGTGAATATATTTCATTAAATTTGTTGCAGGGTAACTCATAAAAATCTTGTAATAGTATAATAAGGCAAGTTTTTTATGTTTTATTATGAGTTTTTATTTTTTTAATGCATAAAATAAATAACACAAAGATTATGGATGTGCATAACTCACCTAACAACATGCTCACAAAAATGAGTGGTTGTAGATGATACAAAGAAGAAAAAAATATCTAACACCCCTCAAATATTATTTTATAAGCCACATAATTGGTTTTTTAAAGGAATTTGTAGACAATTCCTTTGATGTAACAAATAAGATGCACAACCATAAATAATTAAAAAAATATAAATTTGCAAAGAGATAAGCTCATTGAGTGGACTATGTAGTCCTTCAAATAAAGTAAAATGTCAATAATTATATTGGATTGAAAATGCTAGCTTTTGAAAGACACGCTACCTTAGATCAAGAACCTGCCTACCACATAATTTGTTCTTAATTATTGGCCAATTCAAACAAGGAAGCACGAAAATTATTTTGATATTGAGATGTCAACCACAATGCATGCAGGACCATAAATATTCATTTCATGAATGTTACATATTTTATTTTTGCATGTCTTTCATCTTTCAATCCTTATATGCATGTGAAATGTAAATGAATTTAGTCAAACCATTTCCTATTTGTGTTTGACTTTTCATCAAATAGTACATATTGATACCTTTGATTATAAATTTTTTATCCAGTATTTAAGTGCATTAGTGATGTTAGAATTAAATGATCATGAACACGTTAGATTCTGATTATTAAGCAGCTTAATTTGGTTATAAGCACTTAAGATTTGTGGAACATTTGGTCATTCTATTAATGTTCATAAGTTTCAAATGTAATAACCTTTAAATTTTAAAAGATATGTTTTGACCTACATCAGTCAAAAAATATTTTAGGAGTCAGTAATAGTCAAAATTATAAAGAATCTTTACAATAACATAGATATTATTTTATTTTAATTATAATTATTCTTTTCCTAATTTTTGGGTATTGCTGTAATTTCTTAAGAAATTGACACATGTTGGTACAAATGAGATTTTTGGGGCTGTCAAGTGTTCGTTTTGCAAATTGATTTTATTAGAGCATTTTAGACATGCTTAGCTAACTTATGAATGCTTTTTTTTCATAACTTTTGGATCCCCATATTTTAATATATAAAAGAATTTTTAAGGACTTTATTCTAAAAATTACATAATTGGCATAATTACATTTATGTCCTTAAGATATTTTATTAAAAATAATCTTAAAGCTCTTAAAAGTCATTCACTTTCATTCATTTAACAACAAAAATTTATTTCACTCCTTTTCTCCGCCATAACGCACCGTCTCTTGTGATTTTAGGGTTTTCTTCATCCCCTCATTTTTTCGATTCTGCGCTCGTTCTTCTCCCTTGCTTTCATTAGGTGCTCATTCAAGATCATGTTTTGGGTGCTATTTTTGGTTGTTTGCCCTTTTCGGTCAACCTTTCTCATGGCAGGTGCCTCGTCTTCCACTCAGTGGGGGAATGCATATGTTCTGATGATGGGTAAGAATAAAGGCTTCTTTAACCTGGATGCTGATGATTAAAGATTTCCCTCTCGCTCTCGATCTTTCAAAGATGTTCTTTATGGTAGCTCTTAGACAGGTGACATTCTTCCAACTTTAACCCAAGAAGTTTTTAATGATGTGCCGACGGTGCTTTTGTCCGAGGAAGAAGTTCTTAAACTTGCATCTTCCTTTCAATTTACGTTAGTGGGTAAATTTGGTATGCGTAGGCCGAATCTGGATTCTATTCACCTCTTTTTTGGTAGTCTCAAATTATCGAGTTTTTACTCTATGATTTTACTGGATTCTTGATATGTTGCCATATAGCTTTCCAATGATTTAGATTATAGTAGGGTGTTTGCGAAAAGTTCTTACTTCATCCATAATTGTCCAATCTGTATTCTAAAATGGACTCATTTTTTTTTATATTAAAGAGGAATCACCTATTATGCCGATTTGGATTTTGTTTCCTAATTTGCATTTACATTTTTTCAATGTGAAGGTTTTACACGCTCTTGGCTCCATTTTTGGGAGGCCGCTTCAGACAGATCAAGCGACCGCATCTAGGACACGGCCGTCTATGGCTAGGGTCCTAGTTGAGGTTGATATTACAAAAAAGCATGCCAAGGAAATTTGGATGGGATCAAAAGTTTTTGTTTATTTATAAAAAGTTGAGTTTGAAAAAGTTCTTGATTTTTGTTCTCATTGTAAGGTGCATGGCCATGCATCAACTGACTACTTTAAGTTACATCCAAATTTTTAAAAAAATTCTATCCCGCTTGTTGGGAAGGTTGGTTCTACCAAGAGAGAATTTGTACCTATCATGATTGATAATGAATTGATCCAGTTGGATTAGGTTGAACCGCCTTCCCCTAATGACAAGCTAGAAAATTATGTTAATTTAGACGTGGAGCTTCCAGAAAATAGAGTAGTTCTTTTATCAGAGAAGAATGCTATTAGTGCGGGTGTTTCTAAGAATGAGATTAAAAATGGTCCTAATATTTTTGTTTCGATTGACTCTATGCTCCATGAAAATGATAATCCTGAGTTACCTTTATCTCAATCGCTCCCTAATGCCAATAGAGAAGTTGGAAAATATAATGATTTATTAGGTACTGAGTATGTGTCTAATGAGGGCTGTGGATCATAATAGTATTATGGTTAATGTGGATTCTAATTCTTCCAATCATAATGAGAATGCTTTTAAAACTATTGATGATGAAGGCTACTCTAAGGTTGGTAAAAAGAAAGGTAAACATCTTAAAATTTCCTTATCTTCTACGCCTCGTTTTACCAGAGCTCAAACTATTTTAAAAGATTATAATGGTTAAGGATCTTTTATGGAATGTGAGTGGTATTGGGGGGGGGGGGGGGGGGGGGGGGGGGGGGGGCTTTAAAGTTAGAGTTAGAAATTTGTGTAGAGTGCATAATATTCAGTTACTAGTTTTGATTGAACCTTTTATTTAGAATTATAAGCTTGATTTTACTGCCTCTTGTTTGGGTTTTTCCATGTATTACGTTGACTATTCTATTCTAATAAAATCTGGATTATATGGAATAGTGCCATTAATGTGAATATTATTTTGGATTTACCCCAAGTTGTTTATTCTCAAATTGAGTTTTTAAATATTAAGTGTAATGATGCTGCTTTTTCTAGATTGAGTCGCCTTCCCCTTTGGGAGAAATTAGTTGATTTTTCTCTTAATGTTAATGGTCCATGGTGTGTTGGTGGTGATTTTAATATTATATCTAATGCTTCTGAGAGAGTTGGGGGGGGGGGGGGGGGTAACTCCTCTCATCCTAATGCTATGGAAGACTTTAATTATATGATTAATGATTGTAATTTGCATGTCATTTGGGTTTTCTAGGAGTGCTTGTACTTCAAATAGAGCTACTATGTGGCAAAGACTTAACATGATCCTTTTCAATAATGATTAGATTATACTAATTTTGTTATGTCTAATGTGGAACATTTAAATGGAACTCATTTCGATCACGTGCCTTTACCTTTGACCATCAATGCTAATAGATCTATTGGTCCTTCTGCTTTTAGATTTCAAAACATGTGGCTTTTACATAATGATTTTATGAATGTGGTTCATACCAAATGTCATGCTCCAATTTACCTTGATAATAATGCTACTGCATGTCGAGATTATGGTCTAAGTTGAGTAGGTTAAAGCAGACTCTAAGATGGTATAATAAAAATGTTTTCAAGAATTTTTTTTACTAATATTAAGGAAGCGGAGAATAAGGTGATTTAGTTGGATAAAGTTTATTTGGAAAATCCTATTATTAAAAATCTCTATAGCCTTAACAATGCTAAGGTCTCTCTCTTTCAGTTGCAGAACCAGGAGGAAATTTTATAGAGGCAAAAGTCTAATGCTAAGATTATCTTTGAGGATGATAGGAACACCAATTGTTTCCATGCTATGGCTAATAAGAAAAGAGTTAAAAATCATATTCATAAAATTATTAATAGTGATGGAAATGCTTTCAAATTTGAGGATTTAATTTTTAATTTGGGGGTTGATCACTTCAAAATTAGTTTTAATAATATGATAGCTCTATTCCTATTGTCAATCCTTATGTTATCCCTCACATTATTACTAAAAATGACAACCATTTACTCACTCAAACTCCTTCTGAGATGGAGATTTGGAATGTTATTAATGACATAAATGGGGATTCCGTGGCTGGTCATGATGGGTTCACCACCAAAAATTTTCAAAAAAACTTGAAATATTATTAAATTTGAATGTAACAGAGGTGGTGAAAGATTTTTTTGATGGCAACCCTTTTCCTAAAATTTTCTCTTCTAGGAATATTATTCTTATTCCTAAAAAGGATGCTACCAATAACTGGAGTGAGTTTAGACCGATTAGCATTTTGTTCTTTTCTTAAAAAACTTAATTCTAAAATTATTTCTAGTAAATTGGTTAATATTCTGCCTAGAATCATTTCTTATAATCAGACTGGTTCTATGAAGGGGAGGAGCATTTTTGATAATGTTCTTCTCGTCTAAGAGCTCATGCATGATATTAATGCTAAAGTGATAGGGGCAACATCATATTGAAACTTGATATTACTAAAGCTTATGATAGCCTCAATTGGAATTTCTTGTACAATATTTTGTCTTTATTTGGGTTTAGTGCCTCTTTCATTCTGCTTATTAAGAATAGTATTGAGAAATATTATTTTTCTGTGAATATTAATGGGAGGAATCATGGCTTTTTTAAATCCTCTCAAAGCTTAAGGCAAGGTGACACCATATCTCCTGGTCTTTTTATTATTGTTGTGGAGTATCTGTCCAGGGGGTTGGAAGAGTTATATTTAAGATATTTGAAACTTCTTTTTCATACTATGTTGGGTATCTCGATTACTCATCTTAGTTTTGCTGAGCATTTTATTATCTTTTCTAATGGCTCTATTGATAACATTAAAGTTTTAATCAAATTTCTTTCCTAGTTTCAAGATATGAGTGGTTTAGTCAATAATAAAGATAAAAATAGTTTTACTGTTTCTAAGTCTATTAATCGTAGTAGAAATAATGTTATCCAAAGAATTTGTGGCTTTCATTCCAAGTTATTGCTCATTAGGTATTTGGGTACCCCTATTTTTAAAGGTAGAAAAATCACCTTTTTAAGGGTATGTTCACTATTTTTTAAAGGAAACTTTCTAATTGGTCTTCTAACTTTCTTTCTTTTGGTGGGATGCTTATGCTGATTAAAAGTGTTTTGAATTCTATTCCCATTTTTCTTTTTCATACTTTGCAACCTACTGTGTCTAATTGCCTTAGACCAGAGAAAATTCTTAATAAGTTTTTCTGGGGATCGAATAATAATAGTAATTATATTCATTGGGCTTCTTGGAAGAATATTTGTGGGCTGTTTAACGAAGGGGGATTAGGTTATTTTGGATACAGTTCAGGTTTTTTCTCATAAATTATAGTTTTCTTTTAGATCTAACATCAGTTTATGTGCTCAATTTATAAAAACTCTGATTCTATGTTTGGAAAAGGCTTTGCCACATCAAATGGGAGGCAGAGCAAATTATTCAATGGGGTTTGGGTGAAGATGATATTTTTTTTTGGCAAGACAATTGGTTGGGGCCTTGCTCTATAGATAGATTTATATATATATATATGCATACTCTAGATAATATTAAGGTTAATAACTTTATTATTAATGGTAGTTGAAATGTCAATAAACTTTTGGAGGCCATTCCTCCTATTTTAATTGATAATATATTGACCATTTCTTTACAATTACAGTGCAAGGTTAAAATTTTATTCAATTTGTCTTCATATGATAAATTTTAATTGAAGAATGTTTGGAATACTATTAGATTTAATTATGATACTTTCCTAAAAAAAATTATGATACTTCCCACATTTATTCTGCTATCTGGCATAACAATATTCCTCTATCTTACTCCATTATTGTGTGGAGGTATCTTAAAGGTTTTCTTCCTATTGATGAATTACAATGGAAAAAAGGTTTTAGTTTTCCTTCTAAATGTCAATGTTGTTCTAATGTGGAAAATGTCAATCATGTTTTTGTGAATGGGGATATTGCTCATAGAGTTTGGAGTTATTTTTTTGCTATGGCTAAGAAGGGTAATTTTAATATTAATAGTGATGTTTTGTCTATGGTAAAGTGTTGGATGACAATCTCTAAAGGCCACATCTACGACATAATGCCCATCCATATTTTGTGGTATCTTTGGAGAGCTAAAAAATGATTCTGAGCATAGTGACATTAAGATGGATGCTAATCAAATTATTTCCAATGTTAGACATAAAATTGTTCAATTTTACTCTGTCAATCTAATTACTATTTAGAATTTCTACAAGTGCATTGACATGGCCTTAGATTTAGGTATTTCCTGTGATTGTGTGCCGTCTAACTGTATTGAGAAGATTGTTAGGCTGATTAAACTTCCCGCTCTGTATATTAAACTTAACTCTGATGGGTCTGTTGGGGCCAATTGTGCGAGAGCGGGTGTCATTATTTGTGGTCATTTGGGTTGTGTGTTAGCTCCTTTCGATGGTCCTTTAAATTTTTGTAATCTTATTACTGCCAAGCTTATGAGTTTTTCCTATGGGCTTGATATTTGTATTAGATTGGGTTTTGAGTATGTGTGGATTGACTTGGATGCTATGTTTTTAATTCAAAACATTGAAAATGTGGTGCCTGATAATCCTCAAAACTTTTATCTTTTTAGGAAAATTAAACAATCCCTCTCTACTCTTAATTATTCTATTTCTCATATTTATTAGGAAGCTAATTCGTGTGCTGATTAGTTGACAAAATTTGGTTGTCAACTTGATGGTTTTTAGGAGTTGAATATTAGGGATTTACCCACTATGGTGAAAGGTATTATTAACTTGGACAAAACTGGTTTTCCTTATATCCATAATGTTTGAGGTTTTTGTTATCTTTGTTAGTTTGTCTCTAGCTGTTTGGTTCTTTGGCTCAGTTTCTTTTTCTGTGTTAGGTGTGCTAGTTCCTGCCTTTTTTGTGGATGTTATCTGTGTTGTGGGTTGCCTCTTCATCTTTAAGTTCCTTTTAGCGGGTGTTGGTACATGCTAACTGGTGCTTTGGGTATTCTGGTTGGGTTGCTATGAGGTTGGGTTTGTGTTGGTTGTGGTTATTTTTCTAGTTATTTCGGTGGCATCTGATTTTGGCTTGGCCTACTCCTCTCAACTTTATGGAGCTGGTTTTTAGTATTTAGCTGTGCGAGTGTGGGGTACTGAAGATGGGGTGTTCTGCTGTTGCTTATTTTTATTTTTGGTGTTATGTTCTGGGGTTGTTGTTGTGTTGCTGCTATTTTTGTTTATATTCGATCATTTGGCCTCTACTACTGGGTTGTTATCTCCTGCTGGATTTTTTTTTAATATGGATTGCTTGTTTATTTTGTGCATGTGTGATTTAATGGAGACCGATTCCTCTGCAGACTAGTCTGGTTATTCCCGTTTATGTTGGATTCTAGATTATTTGTTAAACATTTCTTTCTTTCAAGAGGTGCAATATTTCTTCTTCTATAGCATCAATGACATATGCTTAATTACTCAAATTATCTTTTTTACTTCGACCTTTGTTGCAGGAATTTTTTAATTTGTGCAGGTGGGTTGTTTGAAGTTTTTGGTTGTTTGCTCGACATTTTTTGGAGAAAGATTGTACTGATTGTGATTTTTTTAGCTTTCTTTTTTGGGCACGATCTCTTAGCCTCCCTAGAATGTTGCTAGGCATTGTTGTAATTTGGTGTAGTAGGGGACTTTCGGCTCGTAAGGTATTCTTTTTAATTTTATTTGTAGCTCCTCGGAACATTAGTGAGCTGAAGGTCCATCTAAGGACTTTGTTTTTTTGAATTTATATTAATGCGTAGGCCCCATCGTGGGTTTCCCCTAAAAAAAATAAAGAAGCACAATGGAGAAGGAAATAAAAAGAGAAGAAAAAGAGAGGAGGCAGAAAAGAGAAACTAAATTTTAGAAATTGTGGAGTCGTTTTTGCTAGTTTATTCAATTGAAAAATTTATTCATCTAAAGGTAGGTCACATTATGTCTATATCAATTTTCAAAAATATGAAGTTTATTTTAGATTTCAGATTAAATTTATATTTCTGTTACAAAAAAATGGAGATAACTTTTCACTGGTAAAATTTTTACTGTTTATCTTTTTATATTTTATAGAGATTGAGATTTTAATCATTTTGAATTTAAAAATTTTATATCGGGGTTTTTAGAATTTATATGATTTTTATAGAATAAAAAATAATCTCGACTATGAAAAATAATATTGCAGTACAATTAATGTCTTAAAATAGTATTTTGCATGATCTTTGATAATTTAGTTATTTTTTGGAAAATATGTATTTTTACTTGGTAAGATTTTTTGTTGCCTACTATTAAGGCATTTTGACAAATTCTAAAATGCATTTCCTTATACATCATTTATTGCTATTCATTGAAATATGTACTTCATAATTGAAATGGATGATTCTACTAAAATCTATCAGGTGAAAGAAGTTTTGCTCGAGTGATATATGCACATTATGCTTTAGAGTTATTAAAATATGTCTATTACTCATAGTAGTTGAATTTTTTTTGTTATTTATAGTTGTTAAAATTTGTATGTTTCCAAGAGTTATTAAACTTTGTTTTGTTGGGAGGCAAAAGGATAACTGCAGGAAAATACTCCATTACCGGTGGACCAAATCTGCTGGTAACAATAGAAATCTGTCAACAATTTTCTTTTTCCAGCAAATTTATGTTGAAAAATGATCTGATGGTAATTCACACGTCATAAAATGAATACCAACAAAGTTTTTCCACCATAAACTTTTCCAGCAGCCTTTCAAGCAAAATTTTGGCAGAAAAATGATGAAAAAATGGCGTCTTCCCTTTAACATATTCCGACATTTAATCCGCCGGTATTTCCACCAGAAAATGTACGCCAAATTTTTTGGTGGATAATTTGCCGCCTTAGTCACCGACAGAATATCCGCTAGAAATTCTAGCGTAAATTTACGTCAGAAACGTTGAAATTTCTGGCGTCCATTTTCCAATGTTTAATCTGGAAGAGCATATTAATACTATGTTTTAATCATTCATTTTTGTTAATATATTTCAGCATTTAATCCACTAGTATTTTCTGCAGAAAATATATGCAAGAATTTCTGGTGTATATTTTACACAGTAAATACTAGCATATTAAACGCCAGAATATGTTAACTGGAAAATGTCATTTTCTCATCATTTTCAACCAAAATTTCGTCTGAAAGGCTGCTGGAAAAGTTTCTGACAGAAAAACTTGGTCGGTATTCATTCTCCAATGTGCGAATTAAAGTCGGATCTTTTTTCATCAGAAATTCACCAAAAATGGAAATTTTCGATGGATTTCTATTATTACTGGTGAATTTAGTCTGCCGACAACAGAGCATTTTTCTGTAGTGATTTAGAGCCAATGTCACATAATATAGAGTGCACTTGTTCCGCATATTAGAACAACTTCAATGCCATGTTATGCTCAATGCAAATGAAATGCAATACAAATTGAATTCCAACCTAATGCATGAAATTTTTGTACAAAGCCAAATTGCATGTATACAAGTCTACTCACTAAACTTTTCCTAAATCACTTCTAATTTTAGAAGGGCATTCACATGAATATTTGAAGACTTTTACATAACTATTTTAATTGCAAGAAAATCTTTTTGTACTTATAATGGAGCTCATATTCTAGAATAATCTCTTGAAGAAGATACTAAGATTCTATTCTAGATTACTAATCCTTAGGAAAATTTAGAATTGCATGTAATAAATTTTGTTATATAAAATATAAGAGTTTTTTTTAGAGTCATTAGTAACCATTAGATTAAAATATATTTACATAATTCTAATAAAGTTAATACTAATACAAAAAAAGTGTTGTATTTGAATTTGTATCAAACAAAAGAGAAAAAAAGTAATATCTTTCACCTTCTCTCGTCTTCTTCCTAGTATAACTTGCATTTTTCATCTTCTCTTTTCTCTTTAGTCTTGCCAAGTTATTAAAAATATTAAATCATAATAATATTGTTGCGTCTTAGAGTATTCACGGTGGTAGAGAAATATAAAATTTAGTGTCTTAGCGTTGTACGAAGATCCAGCACACAAGCAGATAAGAGAGAGGGTGTAGCATTCATAAGAGACACTAGAGTTTTTACATGGAAACCCCTGAAAAGGGGGAAAAACCATGGGGCCTGGCCCATTTGAATGAATCCACAACTATTTGCAATTAATTACAAATGAGGCCCATCTTAAGGAGAAGGCCTTGGCTTGATGTTAAAAAGTACATCATATAGAGCGTATTACATGGTGTGAGTTACAATAATAACCATAAACATGTTTATTTGGTCGGCATGACCATAGTTGATAGGATAGAGGCCAAAAAGATCGTAGTAGGAAGGAGACTGAGGTCAGAAAGATCGTTGTCTGGCAATGTAGATCAGAAGGACCATTGTAGGCGATAGTGGCCGAAAGGACCATAGTCGGCAGGAGACAGGGGTCCAAAAGACCATAGTTGTGAGAGATCGTTCCTTTGATTTGTCTTCCAAGACCTGATTTTCCTTCCAGGATCTTCCAGGCCGATTTTGGATCGTCCTGGGACGATCAGTGCAAGACAAAATCCCGAGAGCAAGGGTTTTTATCATCCGCGGAAAATTAATTATCGTCCTCAGATATCGTCCTGGACGATTGGATTTTGTTCACATCGTCCTGGACGATGTGGCGATCGGCCGGGCCTATCAGCTTTGTTTTATAAAGAAATCAGCTCGTTGTGAAGAGAGAGAAAATATTTTATAAAAAATCCAAAATATCTGAGGAGAGAGAAAGAGAGAAAGAGAAGGAAAGCGAAGGAAAAGCTCGTTTTTGGAGGCCGCGGAGCGCTTTTCATCCGACACCGCTGTTGAGAAAAGTGTTTATCTCGCTGTAAGGACTCCGAATCCTATTTCTGTTTTCGAAGATGTTAAGTTTCGGTCATTTTGTGCTCAGATTTGTGTTTTCGTTACCAAAAAATGAGCCGCATTTTGTATTGACAAAACTTTCACCGCACAACTTTTGATATGTTATTGATATGATTTTTCTACACGTTTTGAGTATTTTCTGTAATGATTCTACCGGTTATTTTGGGTTCTGTGCGATTTTGATCGAATAGATAAATATCAGGTTGTTGATTGATGTTGCTTCAGTAGAATAGAAGTCTTATAATGTTGTTGTGCACGTTCTGTGGTAATTTGGTAAATTTTTGATTTGGTGATTTTTGTGTAAATTCCGTATACGGCTATGCCGCTGGATTTTCGTACGATTTCCGATTTTCCCGAAATTGATGATTTGAATGCATATGAATGTGACTATCTGATCATTGATACTAAAAGACAAGTGGAACCTGGTTGAACCGTTGGTTGGAGATCGACTTGACCTGTACAGGATGGTGGGCCAATGGGCTTTCCTTTAAACTATTGATCATTGATATAAAGATTGGGAGTCATAAGGAGTTTAATATGCCGACGGGCGGCCGACGGGCACAGAGTGACGACTCTTATTGAACCAACAGATGGATATCTACAACAACACTATGGATTTCTACAACAGCACTATTGATAATAGCCAGTATTTGTACTTGTTCAGTAAGACCATTGTATGGAATTGCATGTGTATGGTATTGCATTGTATGGATTTCCTGATATGCATTGATCTATTGATTTCTGATTGATTTATTGATATTGATGGATTTATCATATTGGATTGATTTATTATTGAATGGATTTACTGACAGATTTATGGGTTTCTGTTACTACATGATTTCATTGATCTTGTATGTTATTGATTCATGGATACCGACATCGATATGGATATGGATATCGTATTGATTTATGGATACAGATACCGAGATTATTGATTCATCGATATTATGGTTTCATTGATTCACGGACACTATTGATACTACTGATACTGAGACCGATACTACAGATTCACTGATACATTGATTCATAGTACCGATCATTGATTGATTGATTGATTGGGTTGATTGTTTATTGATTTATCGATTTGATTGTTGTATATGATTTTATTGCATTGATTGATTTCAATTGTATTTGCTGATCGTATTGATTTATTTCAGCTGCTTTTACGATGTATTGATTTGATTGTTTATGAGATTCTATGTCGATTGATATCATTGACCGAAAGAAATTATTCGACTGAATTGATTGATGTGATTTCACTGTTGTAGCATCGTTCGTAGTCGTCATTGGATTGTTCTCTTTGTGGATATGGATACATACGCTGCCGTACTGATAGGGAGCAAGGGAGATTGAACAAGTGATTGATTTGCAAGTGTATGTTTTGATACGATTCCATTCTATTAATTTGACTGATAAGACGGCTAGACGACTGTATTGATGTAACTGATGTTATCGATTGCTATGATAGAGATTGTAGAGATTTGATGCACGCATTGATTTTTGGAGCTTTATAGATTTCCTACTGTTTACTGATTTTATTGATTTCTGTTCTGTATTGATTTTCGTATCTGCATTGACTCATTGATCATGTACGACTGATTGATTCGACTTGATTTGATTGACCTGCATATTATTTCCAGTGTCGTGCTTTGATTTCAGTTGTAGGCTTTGGTGACCTGCTGGGCTATTTAAGCTCATTATATGTGGTTAATATTTCAGGTGCAGAGCCTCCCGCGTGAAGCTTCTTTGGTCGCTAGTGTAGTTTTGTTTTGTAGCCTTTGGCAGGCTTTTATTTTGTAGCCGTATGACTATTGTATATATCCTTTTGGACGCTCCTTTTGACTGTGTATATGTTGATATGTAAATTATAGTAGTTGCTGTATTTCTTTTCTGTAATGCAATTATCTCTGAATGACTGTATTGATCTGAACGAAAGAAAAAAAAAAGAAGAATGTCAGATGAATCCTTTCACTATTGATATCTGGGACGCTACAATTGGTATCAGAGCGAGTGTAGTGAAAAGATTTGCTTATATCCAGAGTGATAGTGATAATTGCATTATTTGATTTGTTTTGTTTTACGTGTTTGATTTCCCCGATTTTATTTGATCTGAATGATTTGTATTGACCAGGCCAATGGATCTGAAAGGAAAGACAGTTGAGTCTGCTACTGACTTCCCGCTCACATCTGAAAATATGAATAAGTTTGCTGACATGGTCGCTCAAATGGTGAGCGACAAGTTAGTAAAACGTTCTGGACGTAACAAGAAAAGTGGGGAAGGTAGCAGAACAAGGACTATTAATGTTTGTACATGTTGTGGGAAAAGACATTCGGGACAATGTTATCAGAGAACAGGGTAATGCTTTCGATGTGGTGCATATGGACATAGAATGACGGAATGCCCAAGTTCTGGACTTAGGCAAGGACCTGTTCTGAATGTTCAGACTGAAAATATACAAGCAATGGTAGAAGATGTTTCTTCAGTGCCTGAAGATGTGACTGGTACGAGTTTAGTTTATTGTATGTTCCGATGTGATTTGTACGATTTTCCAATTGATTGGATTTGTTTTGTTTCGGTTTTGCTCCGGACCCTTAGGGAAATGTCGGGATGACATTTTTCTAAGGTGGGGAGATTGTGAGAGCTCGTTCCTTTGATTTGCCTTCCAAGACCTGATTTTCCTTCCAGGATCGTCCAGGCCAATTTTGGATCATACTGGGATGATCAGTGCAAGACAAAATCCCGAGAGCAAGGGTTTTTATCATCCGAGGAAAATTAATTATCGTCCTCAGATATCGTCTTGGATGATTGGATTTTGTTCACATCGTCCTGGACGATGTGGCGATCGGCCGGGCCGATCAGCTTTGTTTTATAAAGAAATCAGCTCGTTGTGAAGAGAGAAAATATTTTATAAAAAATCCAAAATATCTGAGGAGAGAGAAAGAGAAGGAAAGCGAAGGAAAAGATCATTTTTGGAGGCCGCGGAGCGCTTTTCGTCCGACACCGCTGTTGAGAAAAGTGTTTATCTCGCTGTAAGGACTCCGAATCCTATTTCTGTTTTCGAAGATGTTGAGTTTCGGTCGTTTTGTGCTCAGATTTGTGTTTTTGTTACCAAAAAACGCGCCGCATTTTGTATTGACGAAACTTTCACCGCACAACTTTTGATATGTTATTAATATGATTTTTCTACACGTTTTGAGTATTTTCTATAATGATTCTACCGGTTATTTTGGGTTCTGTGCGATTTTGATCGAATAGATAAATATCAGGTTATTGATTGATATTGCTTCAGTAGAATAGAAGTCTTATAATATTGTTGTGCACGTTCTGTGGTAATTTGGTAAATTTCTGATTTGGTGATTTTTGTGTAAATTCCGTATACTGCCGTTATGCCGCTGGATTTTCGTATGATTTCTGATTTTCTCGAAATTGATCATTTGAATGCATATGAATGTGACTATCTGATCATTGATACTGAAAGACAAGTGAAACCTGGTTGAACCGTTGGTTGGAGATCGACTTGACCTGTACAGGATGGTGGGCCGACGGTCTTTCCTTTAAACTATTGATCATTGATATAATGATTGAGAGTCATAAGGAGTTTAATATGCCGACGGGCACAGAGTGACGACTCTTATTGAACCAACGGATGGATATCTACAACAACACTATGCATTTCTACAACAGCACTATTGATAATAGCCAGTGTTTGTACTTGTTCAGTATGACCATTGTATGGAATTGCATGTGTATGGTATTGCATTGTATGGATTTCCTGATATGCATTGATCTATTGATTTCTGATTGATTTATTAATATTGACGGATTTATCGTATTGGATTGATTTATTATTGAATGGATTTACTAACGGATTTATGGGTTTTTGTTACTGCACGATTTCATTGATCTTGTATGTTATTGATTCATCGATACCGACATCGATATGGATATGGATATCATATTGATTTATGGATACAGATACCGAGATTATTGATTCATCGATATTATGGTTTCATTGATTCACGGACACTATTGATACTACTGATACTGAGACCGATACTACAGATTCACTGATACATTGATTCATAGTACCGATCATTGATTGATTGATTGATTGTGTTGATTGTTTATTGATTTATCGATTTGATTGTTGTATATGATTTTATTGCATTGATTGATTTCAATTGTATTTGCTGATTGTATTGATTTATTTCAGCTGCTTTTACGATGTATTGATTTGATTGTTTTTGAGATTCTATGTCGATTGATATCATTGTCCGAAAGAAATTATTCGACTGAATTGATTGATGTGATTTCACTGTTGTAGCATCGTTCGTAGTCGTCATTGGATTGTTCTCTTTGTGGATATGGATACATACGCTGCCGTACTGATAGGGAGCAAGGGAGATTGAACAAGTGATTGATTTGCAAGTGTATGTTTTGATACGATTCCATTCTATTGATTTGACTGATAAGACGGCTAGACGACCGTATTGATGTAACTGATGTTATCGATTGCTATGATAGAGATTGTAGAGATTTGATGCACGCATTGATTTCTGGAGCTTTATAGATTTCCTACTGTTTACTGATTTTATTGATTTCTGTTCTGTATTGATTTTCGTATCTGCATTGACTCATTGATCATGTACGACTGATTGATTCGACTTGATTTGATTGACATGCATATTATTTCCAGTGTCGTGCTTTGATTTCAGTTGTAGGCTTTGGTGACCTGCTGGGCTATTTAAGCTCATTATACGTGGTTAATATTTCAGGTGCAGAGCCTCCCGCGTGAAGCTTCTTTGGTCGCTAGTGTAGTTTTGTTTTGTAGCCTTTGGCAGGCTTTTGTTTTGTAGCCGTATGGCTATTGTATATATCCTTTTGGACGCTCCTTTTGATTGTGTATATGTTGATATGTGAATTATAGTAGTTGCTGTATTTCTTTTCCGTAATGCAATTATCTCTGGATGACTGTATTGATCTGAACGAAAAAAAAAGAAGAATGTCAGATGAATCCTTTCACTATTGATATCTGGGACGCTACAATAGTTGGCCGAAGATTGGGGTCAGAAAGACCATTGTAGTATGTCTGTACTCTGGTAGAACTCTTCTCATCAGGTGGTGGCCCAATAGAAGTTTGGGACTTAGGTGATGGTCTGACAGAAGTTCGGGCCCAGGTGGTGATCCGGTAGAAGTTCGGTCCTCAGGTGGTGGTCCGATAGAAGTCAGGCATCAGGTGGGGGTTTGGCAGAAGTTCGAGCCATAGGTGGTGGTTCGGCAGAGGTCTTAACCTCAGGTGGTGGTCCGGTAGAAGTCAAGCATCATGTGGTGGTCCGGCAGAGCTCAGGGCCTCAAGTGGTGGTCCTGCGGAGGTGAGGCTTCAAGTTGTGGTTTGGCAGAGCTCAGGCCCTCAAGTGGTGGTTTAGCAGAACTCTGGTGTTAGGTGGTGGTTCGGAGGAGCTAAGGTTCTCAAGTGGTGGTCCGGTGGAGGCGAGGTTCTCAAGTGGTGGTCTATGGAGCAACGAAGTCAGGCGGTGGTCCTACAGAACTCAGGGCCTCAAGTGATGGTCCGGCAGAGGTGAGAGCCTCAAGTGGTGGTCCGACGGAAGTGAGGGTCTCAAGTGGTGGTCCGGTGGAGCTTAGGCCTCAAGTGGTGGTTCGACGGAACTTAGGCGGTGGTCGAGGAGGAGCGAGGAGGTAAGAGCGATCTCTGATCTCTCTCTTGATCTCTTGCTTGGAGCCCCTTTTCCAAGAGAAATGAGGGGTCTATTTATAGATTTTTGGAGTGGCATGACCCGTAAATAGGTGAGAGATCAAGGGTAAATGGGGAGTGGTTGGATGGATGACAGATGTTGAATCCCTTGATCATGGACCATTTGATGGACATTTGAATGTCTTAGTGATGTCGGAATTTGGTGATATTGGGCTTGTTGGATTTGCTTCGTCGAGCCGCTCGATTCAACTATAAGCACATTATGTTTGGAAACCGTTTGGTAATCCAAATTATGGTGTGAACCTTCCAACATCGCTTATAACCCTTGATTTGGACCCGTTTAGGCTCAGATTGCGTTGGATTTGGTGTCGTTGGGTTTGTATTCTCGAGACGCTCAGTTCGACTATAATTTTTCTGAAATTGGAGTTCAGATGGTTCTAGTTTTAATTTTGGAAGTTTCCAACTTGATTTTGCCTTGAGATTTGTGCCCGATCAAGATAATTTTTTTGATGATATATCAAATATATTAATGAATATTTGTAGTATATGATATAGGAATGTGTTTCACATTTAAGTCAATTTCTTGCGTCAAATTTTTATTATCATTTAAAGAAAAAAATTATTATCATTTGGCATGACAAAAAAATTAATAATTCAAAAACTTAATTTTTTTTTTTTGAGGAATATGTGGTAATGATGAAGAAGAGCATATTAATACTATGTAGATTTAGTAATTTTGTATGTGACTTCAAAATATAACTTCTTGTTTGTTCATCCTTTCAATGTATGTTTTTTCATATGTTCGTATACAAATTTGACTTATATTTATAATTAAGTTCCTGAAAGCAAGTATAATAACTGATGAACTTTAATAAAGTTTTGAAAAGCCATACAATTAAATTTTTTATTGGGAATTTATAGAGAATTTTGATCTTTGATGTAACAAAAAGGACGTGAAACAACAAATAACTCAAATATATAAATTTGCTAGGAAAAATGACTTCATTGACGGGACCAATCAATCCTTTCATTAATTGAGAAAAAAGTGAGCAATTATTAGATTCCTTATGCATACGACAAAATTGGGTGTTAATTATAGGCCAATTATTTTTTGGGGATATTTAAGTCATTATAAGGAAAATTCATACACATCGCATAAGCCAGATTTAAATCCAAGATCTCTTGATTGGTAGTCAAATCTTCAAAGCAACAAACCAAGGTGAGCTGTGTCTAATCAGTCCTTTCATTAATGGAGTAAAACATGAGCAATTAATGGATTCTTTATGCTTACTATATAATTTGGTGTTAATTATAATCCTTTTTTGGATATTTAGGTCAATTAATGTAAACTCATTCACACATTACATACGCATGACTCAAATCCAAGACCTCTTGGTTGATAATCAAACATCCCAACTAATAAACCAAGGTGAGCTGCATCCAACCAGTCCTTTCATTAATGGAGTAAACGTGAGCAACTAATGGATTCTTTATGCAACAAAATTGAGTGTTAATGATAGGCCTTTTTTGGGACATCTAGGTCAAGAAAGGCAAACTCATACACACATCATTTATGCAAGGCTCAAACTCAAGATATTTGGTTGGTAGCTAAAGCTTCCAACCAACAAAATCAGATGACCTATGCCCAATCAATCATTTTATTAATGGAGTAAAACATGAGCAATTAATGGATTCTTTATGCGTACCACAAAATTTAGTGTTAATTATAGGCCAAATTCGGTGTTAATTTTGCACATACCATAAATCTTCGTGTCATGAATGTACCACATGTGTGAGCATAGGCACGTTAGATTTTTTTTGAAGTTTTAGCATCATCCCCCACATTCACATGTGCATTAAAAATATTAAAAAATACAAAAACCTATATATGGATCCATGAAGGGTAGAAAAATAAAAAAAAATTGTATTATTGCAATGAAGGGTGGTAAGGTAAAAAGAAAGCATTATATTATTGCAATTTCTACCAAAAATGTGGATCACGAAAGACAATATACTTGCAAGCGAATAGGGCCACAAAAAACACAGTTGAGTAGTGAGGAAAGGGTGAGAAATGAGAGTTGTAGAGCGAGTAATGATTGAATAAATTGATATTTATTACATATATTGTATTTATATCCACCATCAGAAATATGAGGTTTCCATAGCACTTATTACTAGCAATTTTAGAACTTATGTTATATGGTACTTATAGTTACAATTTAAACCATTGTAATTACACTATAATAAAAATGATCCATAATATATAAGTATTTATATCTCTAATTGGTACATCACCAAAAAATTTTCATGACCGGCCACAAATCATGAGGCAAAATCCAATTGGAAACTTCTAAAATTAAAATTGGGGCCATCCAAACTTCAATTTTTGCAAACTTACAATTGAACTGAACGTCTCAAGAATACAAACACAATGACCTCAAATTCAACTCAATCCGAGCCCAAATCAAGGACCCGAAGCATCATTGGAGGGTTCAAACCACAATTTGGATTATCAAACGGTTTTCAAACATAACATTCTTATAGTCAGGACTTTCTCTAACGCTGCTTCCTCATCTGAATTAAGCAACCTGACGAGACAAATCCAATGAGCCCAAGATCATAGAATTCCAACATCATTAAGACCTTCAAATGTCTATATAATAGTCCACAATCAAGGGATTCAACATCGTCCGTCCATTCAAACCACTCCACAATTACCCTTGATCTTCCTCCTATTTATGGGCCATACTACTCTAGAAAATCTATAAATAGACCCCTCCTTCCTCTTGAAAAGGGGCCCAAGCAAGAGAGCAAGAGAGCAAGAGAGAGATCGCAGATCGCTCTTGCCTCTTAGATCCTCCTCGACCACCACCCGAAGGTCTGCCGGACCACCACCTGAGGCTCGAAGTTCTGCCGGATAGCCACCTGAGGCACGAAGATCCATCGAACCACCACCTGACACCGGAGTTCGGTTGGACCATCTCCTCGGGCTCAAAATTCTGTCAGACCACCACCTGAGGCCTAGAGTTCTGCTGAACCTCCACCTATTACTCAGACTTCTGTCAGGCAATCACCTAATCAGAGTTCTACCGGACCACCACCGGAGGCCCAGAGTTATGTCAGACCACCACCTAAGGCATGAAGTTTTGATGAATGACCACCTAAGGCCTGGAGTTTCACCGGACCACCACATGACACCAGAGTTCTACCAGACATCCACCTAAGGCCCGATCCTCTATCGGATCACCACTTCGCGTCAAAGCTTTGCCGAACTACCACTTGATGCCCAAACTTCTACTAAACCACCACCTGAGGCTCAGAGTTTTGTTGGACCACCACTTAAGGCATGGACTTCTATCGGACCACCACCTAAGGCTCGATCTTCTACCGGACCACCACCTGACCCTGAACTTCTAGCGGACCACCATCCAAGGCTCAAACTTTTGCTAGATAATCAACTGAGGCTAGGAGTTCTGTCGGACCACCACCTAAGACCTGAACTTTTATCGGACAACCACCTGAAGCCCAGACTTCTACAGGACCACCACTTGAGGTCCATACTTATGCCGGACCACCACCTTAGGCTTAAAGTTTTACTAGACCACCACAAGAGGCTCGTAGTTCTCCCAGACCACCACTATCTTACAAAAATGGTCTTTCCAACCTTCGTCTCCTATTATAGTCCTCTGACCTCTATCGACAGACAATGATCTTTCTGACCCTTATCTTCTGTCGACTATGGTCCTTCCGCCTCCATCGCCTATAATAGTCCTTTTGACCTCCATCGACATACAATGGTCTTTCTGACCCTTGTCTCCTACCAACTACGATCCTTCTGACCCTGTCACCTACTACGATCCTTTCAACCTCCATCGATAGACATCGATCTTTCTGACCCTTGTCTCCAGCTGACTACGGTCTTTCTAACCCCATTGCCTACTACGATCCTTCTGACATCCATTACTAGACAATAATCTTTTTGACCCCTGTATCCTATCAATTATGGTTCTTTTGACCACTGTTGCCTACTACGATCCTTTTGACGTCCACCGTCAGATAACGATGTTTTTGACCCCTGTTAATTGCCGATTATGATCCTTCCAACCTCCATCACCTGTCGACTATGGACATGCCGACTAAATGAATATATCAATTCTTATTCTTCCATTTTCTACCATGTAACACATTCTACGTAATGTATATATGTTATATCAAGCCAAGGCCTTCCCTCCCATGAAGGGCCTCATTTGTAATCGACTGCAAATAATAATGGATTCATTCAAATTGGGTCATGCCTCGTGGTTGTTCCCCCTTTACAAGGGTTTCAATATAAGAACTCTGGTGTCTCTTATGAAAGCAACACCTTCTCTCTTATCTGCTTGTGTTCTGGATCTTCGTACAATGCTAAGACGTTAAACTTCATATTTCTCTACTGCCGCAAATATTCTAGGACACAACACTAACATATGTAAATATAACCATATGTTGTTTCCCATTCAGATATCTCAACTAAAACTAGTGATTGGGAGAAAGATCTAATAACACAATGCACTTATATAAAATTTCTCTTTGCCCCAATCTCAATGTCGAATGATATTAAAGGACCTTTTATAATTTCTTTAATAGGAATTAGACAATTGTTTCCACTCGTGTGCAATTCTATACTTTTTAATTGCGGGAAAGAGTAGATTCTTGTGTCATTAATCATATAGTGGAACATTTCAATTTCATTAAATTAATTTTTGTTCTCCTGATGGCGAAGGGGAATTTTTTTTTATTTGAATCAGTTATTTTTATTTGAAGATATAGATTGTTTTATAATATATTTTTATCAATAATATGTTTTATTACGTGAAATAAGTGTTGCAAGAAAACAATGATACATATAACTTTAATCATTTTCACTTAACTTTCAAAAAATATTTTTTCTTTAAACATAGGTTTTATCTTTGCTATTGGAAATTAAATCTAATTTGGCCTCAGACTATTTGGATTTTTGTTATTATAATGGAGCTCATATTCTAGAATAATCTTTTGGAGAAGATGCTTAGAATGTATCTATTCTAGAATAATACTTCTAAGAATTTAGAATTGCATGTAATGTTTTTATTATATAAGATAGAAAGATTTTTGGAGAGTCATATGTAATCATTAGATTAAAATATATTTACACAATTTTAATAAAGTTACTACTAATATAAATAGTGTTGTATTTGAATTTGTATCAAACAAAAGTGAAAAAAAAGTAATCTCTTCCACCTTCTCTCATCTTCTTCCTAGCCTAGGTAGCCTTTTCATCTTCTCTTCTCTTTATATTAAATAATAATAATAATATATTAATAAATATTTATTGTATATGATATAGGAATGTATTTCTCATGTAAGTCAATTTCTTGTGACAAGTTTTTATTATCATTTGGCATGATAAATAATAATAATAATAATAATAATAATAATAATAATTCAACTATTTTAATTTTTATTTTATTTTATTGGTTAAGAATTATTGTATATACTCCCCTTATTGTATAAATACTTGATAAAAATGTTTAGAATATTTTCATTTAGTGGTTATTGCCTTATTGGTCAGCAATTTCTGTATTATTTTGTTGCCAAAAAAAGTCGTCTGAGTGATAAGACAGTAATTTTCAGCATTCTTAATAGTCAATTCTATTAGGAAGATAATTATTTAGTGTTTTTCATATCCTTTTGTAATTATTTATCCTCTTTTCTTTCACTATTTACTCCAATTAATCCCATATGAATATGTGTATATATATTTTTGGGATGTTTAAGTCAATTAATGTAAATTCTTACACACATCATATACGTAAGGCTCGAACCCATGATCTCGTGGTTGTTAGTTAAATCTCCAAACCAACAGACCAATGTGATCAGCTGCGTCTAATCAGTCCTTTCATTAATAGAGTAAAACATGAGCAATTAATGGATTCATTATGTGTACGACAGAATTGGGTAGTAATTAATTAGTCTCCTTTTTTGAATATTTAGGCCAATTAATGCAAATTCATACACACATTACATACACATGACTCGAAACAAAATTGAGTGTTAGTTATAGGCCTTTTTTGGGACATTTAGGCTAATGAAGGAAAACTCATACACACACAACTTATGTAAGATTTGAACTCAAGACTTTTTGGTTGGTAGCTAAGGCTCCCGACCAACATACCAAGATGACCCGTGTTCAATAAATCCTTTTATTAATGAAGTAAAACGTGAGCAATTTATGGATTCTTTATGCATACGACAAAATTCGGAGTTAATTATAGGCCAAATCAAACAAGGAAGATGGAAAACTTTATTGACATTGAGTTCTTTACAGACCATAAATGTTTGTGTCATGAAGTACCACAAGTATGAGCATATATAGGGACATTAGATTTTTTTTGAAGTTTCAGCATCACCCCCGACATTCACATGTGCAATAAAAGTATTTACAAATATAAAAACCTATATATGTATCAATGAAGGGTAGAAAAGTAAAATAAAGCATTGTATTATTGCAATGAAGGTGGAAAAGTTAAATAAAACATGTATTATAGCAATTTCTAAAAAAAATGTGGATCATGAAAGACAAACAATTGGCAAGCGAATAGAACCACAAAATACATGAATAGAGCGGATTCTTACGTCATTAATCATATAATGGAACATTTCCACTTCATTAGGTAGATTGTTCATCACCTGCTGGTTAAGGGGAAATTTTTTCGTTCCGAATCAATTATTTTTATTTGAAGATATATATTGCTTTTTTTATCTATTTTTAGCAATAATGTGTTTTGTTATGCGAAATAAATGTTGCAAGAAAAATATGATCTGTTTAACTTTAATCATTTTCTCTTAACTTTCAAAAAATGTGTTTTTCTTTAAACATAGGTTCTATCTTTGCTATTGGAAATTAAACCTAATATGACCCATGGCTATTTGGATTTTGGTTATTATAATGGAGCTCATATTCTAGAATAATCTTTTGAAGAAAATGCTGAGAATGTATTCTATAGTAATCCTTAGGAAAATTTAGAATTGCATGTAATATCTTTTATTATGTAAGATAGAAGAGTATTTTTAGAGTCATTTGTAAACATTACATTAAAATATATTTACACAATTATAATAAAGTTTTTTTTTTACAATTATAATAAAGTTACTACTAATATAAATAGTGTTGTATTTGAATTTGTATCAAACAAAAGGTCAAAAAAAAAGTAATCACTTTCACCTTCTCTCATCTTCTTCCTAGCCTAAGTAGCCTTTTTCATCTTCTCTTTCCTCATTAGTCTTGTTTAATTATTACAAATATTAAATATTAATAATATGTTAATAAATATTTATTTTATATGATATAGGAATCTGTTTTGCAATTAAGTCAATTTCTTGCATCAAGTTTTTATTATCATTCTGCATGACAAAAAAAAATCAACAATTATATATATATTTGAGGAATATGTGGTAATGATGATGAAGAGCATATTAATACTATGTATATTTAGTAATTTTGTATGCGGCTATAAAAGAGCATATTCTTGTTTGTCCATCCTATGAAGGTATGTTTTTCCATAAGTCCATATAGAAGTTTTTTTTTTTTTTGGGGGGGGGGGGGGGGGGGGGTTGGGTGGAATTTGGGCTTAGCCCGTATATTGAGCAAAGAAGAGATTACAAGTAAATAAGAAAGCCTCTAGAAAAATGAGGCAAGCTCAACGAGAGCCCAAAATAACAAAATTACATCCTTTAAATGGCAAAAAAAAAAAAAAGATTACAAGATGATAGCAAAAATACACCCATCTGCATGAACAGACCTGCGCCACTGGGGAGAAAAAAACTGGAAGCAGAAAATAAGAAGAGATTACAAGTAAATAAGAAAGCCTCTAGAAAAATGAGGCAAGCTCAACGAGAGCCCAAAATAACAAAATTACATCCTTTAAATGGCAAAAAAAAAAAAAAAGATTACAAGATGATAGCAAAAATACACCCATCCGCATGAACAGACCTACGCCACTGGGGAGAAAAAAAACTGGAAGCAGAAAAACAAAAACTCATTAACAGGTGCCATAATAATGTTGCCAGGCTCAGATTTAGCAGATATGTGAACCGAATCGATATTCCCTGTTTGCCCAAAGGACGTCCAAGGGGCCTGCATATGGGTACATCATTGTCCATGGAATTACCCCAGGCAAAGCAAACCAGAACAACTTTCTAAGATACACCATGATATATCAATAAGGGCCCAATTCAAAGCAGCTCCAATAGAGAGGAGGAATCCTTCCATTTACTAATTTTCTCATGCATCGCTCTTTTAATGTTAAGAGCAGTAGTAATAGAGCTGCTAGAAACATTGCCAAACCTTCTATTATTTCACTCTTTCCAGATAAAATAAATGCAGCCACTAGTTAAAAGAAGAAACAGATTTTTGAGCTGCTGGTTAGAATTATAAATTTCTTCTATCCATTCAAGCAAATGCAATATCGACGGCCTGATCAACAGTCCGTTAATAGTAGGCATCAGGCGAGAAATAACAGAGAAAGAGTAAGAGCATTCAAAAAATAGGTGGGAGGATGATTCAGGAAAAGAATGACAAAGTTCATAGGAGGGAGAAACATTAATGTTTCTCTTAATTAAAGCATCAGCTATTTTCAGTGCTCCCACCACAGACATCCACGAATATATCGAATATCTTAGAACAAATTTAGAGTGCCAGATCAGGTGAGCCCAGGTGCAGGTGCTCTTCTGCTTATAGAAGCCTTTTATATAGGCACTGAAAGTTCCAGTGTCAACATTTTCCCACAATAAGCATGAGTCACTGCTTTGGTGAATGCAAATAGTAGAAATTGTGTTCTTAATAAGGTTTGCAGAGTCTTAGGGAGGACCCAGCTATTCCTCGAGATAATAGAATTGAGAGTGGCATCCCAGTTCATGAAATTAAGCAGTAACACCCCATTTTTAGTATCCGATAGAGTAGCATCATGGCACCAATGGTCCCAGTGAATGGAGATTGGAGCGAATTCAGTGATCCTGAATTTTAAAAAAGGTTTGGCAATTGTTGCAATATTACATAGAGATTTCCATAACTTAGAGGCGGGTGAAATAGGAGGTCTCCAGGGCGAAATGTATCTTTTTAGAAGCCATAAAGATAGTAAAGAAGAAGCATTGTACATTCTAAAAATAACTAAACAGTTAAACGCAAATTGGATTGCATTCATAGAGGGGATACCCAAACCACCACAGGACTTAGGTTTGCAAATTTTATCCCAAGATATCATGTGCATCTTTTTGTTACCAGCAGAATCCCCAAATAACATAAACTTAGAGGAGATCTTTTTGACAAACTTCAAGTTTGACTGATATTTATAATTAAGTTACTAAAAGTAAGTATTATAATTGATGAACTTTAATAAAGTTTTGATAAGCCATACAATTGCTTTTATTTTTATTAATTTTTTTTTTTGAATTTGTAGAGAATTGCGATCTTTGATGTAACAAATAGGACGTGAAACAACAAATAATTCAAATATTTAAATTTGCTAGAAAAAATGACTTCATTGAGTGGACTAATTAGTCCTTTCATTAACGGAGAAAAATGTGAGCAATTATTGGATTCCTTATTCGTACGACAAAATTGGGTGTTAATTATAGGCCAATTATTATTATTATTTTGGATATTTAAGTCAATTAAGGCAAATTCATACACATCACATACGCAAGACTCAAATCCAAGATATTTTGATTGGCGGCCAAATCATCGAACCAACAGACCAAGATGAGTTGCATCCTTTCATTTATGTGTAAAACATGAGCAATTAATGGATTCTTTATGCGTACAATAGAATTGGTTGTTAATTATATCTTTTTTTGGGACATTTAGGCCAATTAATGCAAATTCATACACACATTACATTTGCATGACTTAAACCCAAGACCTCTTTGATTGGTAGCCAAACCTCCCAACTAATAGACCATGGTGAGTAGTATCTAATCAGTCCATTCATTAATGGCATATACATGAGCAGCTAATGAATTCATTATGCAGCAAAATTGAGAGTTAATTATAGGCCCTTTTTTGGGATATTTAGGCCAATCAAGGTAAACCCATACACACATCATTTATGCAAGACTAAAACTCAAGGCCTTTTGATTGGTAGCCAAAGATCCTAACCAAAAGATTATGATGAACTGTGCCCAATCAGTCATTTTATTAATGGAGTAAAATGTGTGAGCAATTAATGAATTATTTATGCGTACCACAAAATTTGGTGTTAATTATAGGCCAAATCGAACATGGAGGTTGAAAAACATTATTGAGGTTTGTTGCGTCTTGGAATATTCGCGATGATAGAAAAAATATAAAATTTAACGTCTTAGCTTTGTACGAAGATACAACACACAATCAGATAAAAGAAAAGGTGTAGCATTCATAAGAGACACCAAGATTTTACATGAAAAACCCTGAAAAGGGAAAAAACCATGAGACCTAGCCCAATTTGAATAAATATGCTATTATTTATAGTCAACTATAAATGAGGGCCTTCCTTGGGGGAAGGCCTTAACTTAATGTATTAAGTATATATCATATAATGTGTATTACAAGATGAGACTTGAAAGAATCAATATTGATATATTTGGTTGGTCGGTAGAACCATAGTCGGCGGGCAACAGAGGTTGGAAATACCATTTTCTAGTGACAAAGGTATTAAGGATCATAGTCAGAGGGTGGCAGAGATTAAAAGGACTGTAATTGGTAGGCGATGGAGGTTGGAAGGATCATTATCTACTGACGGAGGTCAAAAGGACCTAAGTCGGCAGGACACAAAGGTCATAAGGACTACAGTCAGCTGACGATGGAGGTCAGAATGATCATTTCCTGATGATGGAGGTTGGAAGGATCATTGACAGGTGGAAGTCTGGAGTCCGGTAGAAATCTGATAATGGGTAAAAATCCGACATCATGTAGAAGTTCGACGAAAGTTTAGTGTAAGGCAGAAGTTTGTTGGTAGGTAGAAATCCGGCGATGAGTGGAAGTCCGATGTTGGGTAGTAGTCAGATAAAAGTTTGGTGATTGGTAGAAGTCTGGCGATGGGTGGAAGTCCGACATCAGAAGTCAAACGACTGGTAAAAGTATGGCATCTAGTAGAAATATGATGATGTGCAGAAGTCTGGCATAGGGTAGAAGTCCAACGTAAGATCGCTGACTTGCAAAAACTTAGAGATGGGTGGAAGTCTGACATCGTGTAGAAGTTTTGCAATGGACAAAAGTCCTATGATGGGTGAAAGTTTGACTATAGGTAAGAGTTTGACGAAAGTCTGGTGACAGGCAAAAAACCAACGACAGACAAAAGTTTGGCGTCAGGTAGAAGTCCGACAAAAGTCTGACGACGGGCAAAAGTCTAGCGATGAGTGGAAGTCCGGCGTCGGCTAGAAGTCTAGCGATTGGCAAATGTCTGGCGTCAGGTGAAAGTCACCGGTGAAAGTCTGGTGACAAGTGGAAGTCCAGTGATGGATGAAACTTCAGTGTTGGGTAGAATTCTGATGAAAGTTTAGTGGCGGGAAGAAGCCCGATGATAGATGAAAGTTTGACATTAAGCAGAAGTCTAGCGACGGGAAAAAGTCTAGCGTCATGTAGAAATCTAATGAAAGTATGGAGAGTAGAAAAAGTCGAGAGACAGACAGAAGTCTGGCATCGGGTTGAAGTCCAATGATAGATAGAAGTTTGATGATGGGTGAAAGTGTGAAAGCCAGATTTCAGTTTTCCTTCTAGGTTCGTCCGGACGAAGTTGTGGTTCGTCCGGGACGAACAAAGTAAAAATTGGTGACAGAGAGATTCGTCTCAGGACAAAGATAGGTTCGTTGGGATAACATTTTTTCAGAGAGCAAGTCGTCCAGGGACGAAAGAATCGGAATTAATTTTCATCTGTACGAAATTTTTCCAGTGAGGAGACCGTCCCGGACGATCTTGTTTTATAAATATCTGAATAGTGTCATTTTTAAGAGAGAGAATAAGGGCAGGAGAGAGAAAAATGAAGGAAAAGGAAGAAAATCCACATTTTGGGCGACTTCGGTTCTTTTTCGTCAATCGTCGTAGTTGGAAAAGTTGAGCGACTCGAGGTAAGGTACATTATGCCTTTCTCAATTTTTAGAAATGTGATTTTTAACAGATTTTCTGTTTCAAATTCATTTTTCGTTAGCGAAAATATGGTATAATTTCGTACCGATAAAACTTTTACCGCGCAACTTTTGGTATGTTTTAGAAATGATGATTTTGTACATTTTGAGTATTTTTTGGAAGATTTTTACCGGGTATTTTGAATTCTACGGAGTTTTTATCGAATAAAAAATTATCTGGATGTTGAAAAATATTACTTCAGTACAATGAAAGTCTTAAAATGATGTTTTACAATATCTATGATAATTTGATAATTTTTTGAAACTATGAATTTGATCTGTTGAAATTTTTGTGGACTGCCGTTATGCCGCTGACAATTTTTCTAATGTAATCTGATTTTTTTGAATTTGATGATTTGATGTGTTTGAATGATCTGAAGGGAATTATAAGGGGCCAAAATCCATTGAGATTTTTTCTGTGTTAGGGAAGGGAGGCATAAGGGGCCAGAATCCTTTGAGATTCTGCCAGGTTACGAGAATCTGAAAATAAATTCTGATCTGATATATATTATGGTGCTATAAGCACAAGGGAGGCATATGAGGCCAAAATCCTTTGAGATTTTGTCTGTGTCAGGGAAGGGAGGCATAAGGGGGCAGAATCCGTTAAGATTCTATCTGGGTCAGGGATATGTGATATGTGTTCTTCTCTGCTTTGACAATATGCTTTGTGATTTGTACAATTCTGTGATATGAGATTCGAAATACGATCCGAACTATGATTTGAAATCTGATTTAAATAATTCTGTTATATGAAATGAATTCAGTTCTTTTGTATTAGTTATTTGATTTCTATTTGATTATCTGTTTTGTACGCACATCTGTTTATGTATGATTATCTGAATTTTGTACGGCTACTTGAATAAACTGTTCTAATGATTTTTGTTATGAGTTTCTGGAGATTTTGATTAGCTAGTGTAGTCTTGCTGAGCTGTTAGCTCATCCTTATTATCTGTGTGGTTTTTAGGTTCTGGGAAAGGGAAGGATGTTTTGGACTAGCCGTTCAGTTTCAGATCTGAGACTAGGTATTTTTGTACTTTTGATTTTTGTGCAGTCATGACTTTTCTATTATGTTATGTACTTTCTGCTTAGAGCCATGCACTGTAATGTACATGATTATTTTGATGAAAGAAAGAAAAAAATCATGGATGAACTTTTCTGTATACTTGGATGTTTATGGTAGCTCTGTGTTTTCTGTATGTCTGATTATTGGAAGAAAGTCTTTAACCAAATTCCAAAACTAGATCTTGTATTCATCCGTCGTGACTCGACGCGATGGGATTCGTTTCGGTCGGGTTGGGTCGTAACAATTTGAGGGGTATTAGAGCATAGTTTTGGAATATGGTATTGTAAGACAGAGTTATAGGAATTGATCTGTAAGTTTTGTGGGGTAGTTTTAGTCTGTCTGGATTTTTATTATTTTGCTTTATGTGCATAGTTATAGTCTGTGTGATATGGATCTGCCAGACCCAGATATGACAGATGGATAGAGTGCTAGTCAGGCAGCCCCTGTGAATAGTTCTGCCCTAGTGGTTGGTTCAGATACAGTTTCACAGTTTTCTATGTTGGTTGCTCATATGATGAGTGAGACGCAGAATAGAGTTTATGCTGTTAGATCTGAAGATGTAGATCGACATCTACAAATGGTTCTGAGATTGAAATCTCCAAGGTTTGAGGGCACTGTTGAGCCCAGAGTAGTTGAGGATTGGTTAAGGAGATTGGAAAAGACATTTGATGGCATGCAAGGTCCTCCTGATAGGAAGGTACCGTTAGCAATTTTTCTATTGGATGGTGAGGCAGAGCGCTGGTGGATGGGCCAGCAAGAGGAGAACTTCCAAGGTAAACTGAACTCCTTGATTACTTGGAAGAATTTTCTGAAGTATTTAGATCTTGGTTTGTACCCCCTTCTGCAAGACAACAAATGCAGGACACTTTTCTGAGATTGGTTAAGGGGAGCAAGACAATTATGCAGTACGAGGCAGAATTTACTGTGTTAGCCAGATATGCTCCATAATTGGTGAGTACTACTGCGGAGAAGTGCTATAGATTTTTAAGGGGACTACGAGGTAGTCTGAGGCAACCCCTAGTACCATTTTATATTTCTGATTTCTCTGAACTTGTGGAGAGAGCTTGACTGATAGAGAATGATCTGATGGCTACTTAGCAGCGATGGAGCGTTAGCAGGAAGTGATTCATTGGTGATGCATCTGGCAGCAGTTTTTCTGGAAAGAAAAATAGATTTGTATCTGGAGACTCCAAGAGGAGTGGACAGTCAGTATCTACTACAGTTTCTGGTAGTGGTAGTGTGGCCAATTCGGGGTCAGTCAGTGGGGCACCTGTGTGCCAAACTTGTGGACAAAGATATTTTGGCCAGTGTTACAGGATGACTAGTCAGTGTTTCAGATGTGGTCAGCCAGGACATCGGATAGCAGAGTGTCCATAAGCCGATTTTATCAAAGATCTGAGTTTAGATCAGAGAGCTTTGTTAGACTGGCAGGAAGGCCGAGGGCAATTCCTCCACGTAATATTTCTGAAGGATCATCTGGTAGAGCTGGTAGTTCGGGTTCTGTGGCGAGGAGACCACTTAGTGGAAATCAGAGAGAGCTTAGTAGTTCTGTAGCTCCAGCTCTAGTTCAACTACGTGTGTACTGTTTGAATCAGCAAGAGGCTCGAAATGCTCTGGATGTGGTGACAGGTATTATTTACATTTCTGAATATCCTTGTCGTGTTTTGTTTGATTCTGGAGCTAGTCATTCATTTATTTCCGAACGCTATTTTGATGCTTTGCACCTGGATTCTGTTACATTACCTGTTTTACTTTCTATTCTTTTACCGGCTGGAAATAATTTGATAGCCCGGAAGTTTTGTTTATGTGAGATTGAAATTTCTGGTAAGAAGTGGAAGTTTTGTTTGATTTTGTTGCCGATTTCTTCATATGATGTTATTTTGGGTATGAATTGGCTGAGTCTGTCTGAGGTTCAGATTGATTATTTGAAGAAGCAAGTTAGCTTGTTCATGGATGGTGAAAGTTATGTATTCCAAGGGTTAAGAGGTGTTTTGTCTTGTTTGATTTCTATGTTGGAAGTTAGAAGAATGAGGAAGAAGAGTTGTACGGTATTTTTGGCATCAGTATGAGAATTGAATATAGATGCAGGTTCTATTTCTGATATCCCAGTTGTACGAGACTTTTCAGATGTATTTCCTGAGGAGTTGGTTGGTTTACCTCCGGACAGAGATATTGAATTTTGTATTGATGTATTTTCGGGTACAGCTCTGATATCTAAAGCTCCGTACAGGATGGCACCGAAGGAACTTACGGAGTTGAAAGTTTAGCTCTAGAAGTTGGTGGATAGAGGATTTATCCGTCCTAGTGTTTCGCCTTAGGAAACACTTATTCTGTTTGTGAATAAGAAGGACAATATAATGCATATGTGTGTGGACTACAGAGATTTGAATAAAGTCACAATCAAGAATAAGTATCCGTTACCTCAGATTGATGATTTGTTTGATCAGCTTGCTGGATCTTTTGTATTCTCAAAGATCGATTTAAAATCTGGTTACTATCAGGTAAAGGTGAGAGAAGCTGATGTTATGAAAACAGCTTTCAATACTTGGTATGGGCACTACGAGTTTTTGGTTATGCCATTTGGGGTAACCAACGCACTAGCTATTTTTATGGATCTGATGAACAGAGTGTTCAAAGCTTATCTGGATCAGTTTGTGATCGTCTTCATAGGTGATATTCTAGCATATTCTGCTTTCGAGGAAGATCATGCCAGACATTTGAGAAGTGTATTAGAGACTTTGATGTATCATCAGTTGTATGCAAAATTCACCAAATATGAATTCTAGCTGAAGAGTATTTCTTTTCTAGGACTTGTAGTGAGTGGTGAAGGTATTTTTGTTGATCTGCAGAAAATTCAGGTAGTTGCAAATTGGCCAAGGTCTACTACAGTGTTTGAGATACGTAGTTTCTTGGGCATGGCTGGATATTATCGAAAATTTGTGAAGGGATTTTCTCAGATTTCTGCACCTTTGACGAGACTGACTCAAAAGTCAGTAGCTTTTGTTTGGACACCAGAGTGTGAAGCTATTTTTAGAGATTGAAGAATTGTTTGACTTCTGCTCCTGTGTTAGTACTCCAATCTGGTACGGAAGGATTTCAGGTATTCAGTGATGCTTCACTTAAAAGTTTAGGATGTGTTCTGATGCAGCATGGTCGGGTAATGGCTTATGCCTCGAGATAGTTGAAACCACATGAAAAGAATTACCCGATGCATGATTTGGAATTGGCTGCTGTTGTATTTGCTTTGAAGATTTGGCATCATTACTTGTATGGCGTCAGGTGTGAGATATTCACAGATTATAAGAGTTTGAAGTACATATTTACTCAGAAGGATCTGAATTTGAGGCAAAGAAGATGGCTTGAGTTGATCAAGAATTATGATATGACTATTCAGTATCAGCCTGGTAAGGCTAATGTGTTGGCAGATGCCTTGAGTAGGAAGTCTTCTGGATTATCATAGCTCACTTTTGATGAGTATCTGATACGAGATATGGAAAGATTGCAACTGGAGGTGATTTCCCTACTGGTCTGAATTCTGGTGTTTTGACTCAGATGAATATTCAGTTTTTTTTGGAACAGAAGATTCATGAAGCTCAGAAGTCCGATGTTGAATATTTGAAGTTGATTGATCAGATCAAATCTGGTAAGAAACCTGAACTACGAATTTTTAATTATGGTATTATTTTCTGTAAGAATAGGCTGTGGATTCCTATGTCTGGAGATCTAAGGAAAGAGATTATGCACGAATCTCATTATTCACGCTATACCATTCATCCAGGAAGTGGTAAGATGTATGGAGATATTAAAAGCTTGTCTTGGTGGCCTGGAATGAAAAATGATATAGTAGAGTTCGTTTTGAAATGTGAAGCCTGTCAATTAGTGAAGGCAGAGCATCAACGACCAGGAGGTCTTTTGCAGTCGTTGCCTATCCCTAAGTGGAAGTGGGAAAAGGTGACGATGGATTTTGCTATGGGTTTTCCCAGATCGAGGCAAGGGCATGATGCTATTTGGGTGATTGTTGATCGATTGATGAAGTTTGCAGATTTTCTTCATATAAGACAAATGGATCCGGTGGATAAGTTAGCTTAGATTTATGTTAAAAAAATTGTCAGAATGCATGGTGTGTCAAAAGTGATTGTATCTGACCGGGATGGACGGTTTACTTCCAGACTTTGGAGAGGTATTCAGCAAGGATTGGATACAAAGTTGCATTTCAGTACGGCTTTTCATCCACAGACTGATGGACAGTTTGAGAGGACTATTCAGGTACTAGAAGATCTTCTGAGATTATGTGTTTTGGATTTTGGAGGTAGTTGTGAATATCATATCCCACTGATAGAATTTGTATACAATGATAATTATCAGTCAAGTATTGATATGGCACCCTACGAAGCTTTATATGACAGAAAGTGTAGAACTCCTTTGACTCTGACTGAGATGGGAGATAAACAAGTGATGGATTCAACTTTTGTAGATGAAACTGTTATGAAAATCGATTTGATTAAAGAAAGATTGAAAGCTGCACAAGATAGACAACAGAAATATTATTATCAGAAGCACATATTTGTAAAATTTCAGTTGGGTGACTTTGTCTATGTCAAAGTCAGTCCGATGAAAGGTGTTAGCAGATTTGGAAGAGTAAGCAAGCTCAATCCAAGGTCTGTCGAACCTTTTGAAATCATCGAGAGGGTTGGTAATTATGCTTACAAGTTGTTATTGCCTGATCAGATATCTGATATACATAATGTGTTTCACGTATCCTCTTTGAGAAAGTGGATATTTGATTCTGGACAAAAAATTTCTATTGATGATGTAGAGATTCAGGAGAATCTATAGTATAAAGTAGAGCCTGAAAAGATTCTGGCTTGTGATATAAGAAAGTTAAGAAGTAAATAGATTTCGATGGATAAGGTTCAGTGGAAACATAAAACAGTAAGAGAGGCTACTTGGGAGAAGGAATCAGATATGAGACAGTTATATCTGAATCTATTTTGACTCAATTTTGCTTTGGGAATGTCGAGGACGACATTATTCTGAAGGTGGGGAGATTGTGAAAGCCAGATTTCAGTTTTCCTTCCAGGTTTGTCCGGACGAAGTTGTGGTTCGTCCGGGATGAACAGAGTAAAAATTGGTGACAGAGAGATTCGTCCCAGGATGAAGATAGGTTCATCGGGATGAAATTTTTCCAGAGAGCAAGTCGTCTAGGGACGAAAGAATCAGAATTAATTTTTGTCTGTACGAAATTTTTCTAGTAAAGAGATCGTACTTGGACGATTGAGTATCGTCATGGACGATCCTGTTTTATAAATATCTGAATAGTGACATTTTGAAGAGAGAAAAAGGGCAGGAGAGATAAAAATGAAGGAAAAGGAAGAAAATTCACATTTTGAGAGACTTCGGTTCGTTTTCGTCCGTCACCGTAGTTGGAAAAGTTGATCAACTCGAGGTAAGGCACATTATGCCTTTCTCAATTTTCAGAAATATGATTTTTGACGGATTTTCTGTTTCAAATTCATTTTCCGTTAGCGAAAATCTGGTATAATTTCGTACCGGTAAAACTTTTACTGCGTAACTTTTGGTATATTTTGAGAATAATGATTTTGTGCATTTTGAGTATTTTCTGGAAGATTTTCACCGGGTATTTTGAATTCTGCAGAGTTTTTATCGAATAGAAAATTATCTGGATGTTGAAAAATATTGCTTCAGTATAATGAAAGTCTTAAAATGATGTTTTACACTATATGTGGTAATTTGATAATTTTTTGAAACTGTAAATTTGATATGTTGAAATTTCTGTTGACTACCGTTATGCCGCTGACGATTTTTCTAATGTAATCTGATTTTTCTGAATTTGATGATTTGATGTGTTTGAATGATTAGAAGGGAGTTATAAGGGGTTAGCATCCGTTGAGATTCTGTCTGTGTCAGGGAAGGGAGGTATAAGGGGCCAGAATCCTTTGAGATTCTATCACAGTCCGAGAATCTGAAAATAAATTCTGATTTGATATATACTCTGGTGCTGTAAGCACAAGGGAGGCATAAGGGGTCAGAATCCTTTGAGATTCTGTCTGTGTCAGGAAAGAGAGGCATAAGGGGCCAGAATCCATTGAGATTCTATCTGGGTTAGGGATATGTGATTTGTGATCTTATCTGCTTTGACAATGTGCTTTGTGATTTGTACGATTCTGTGATATGAGATTTGAAATACGATCTGAACTATGATTTGAAATCTGATTTGAATAATTCTATTATATGAAATGAATTCAATTCTTCTGTATAAGTTATTTGATTTCTATTTGATTATTTATTTTGTACGCACATTTTTTTCTGTACGATTATCTGAATTTTGTACGACTACTTGAACAAACTGTTCTTATGATTTTTGTTGGGAGTTTCTAGAGATTTTGATTGGCTAGTGTAGTCTTGCTGAGCTGTTAGTTCATCCTTGTTATCTGCGTGATTTTCAGGTTCTGGGAAAGGGAAGGAGGTTATGGACTAGCCGTTCAGTGTCTGATCTGAGACTAGGTATTTTTGTATTTTTGATTTTTGTACAATCATGGCTTTTCTGTTCTATTCTGTACTTTCTGCTTAGAGCCATGCACTGTAATGTATATGATTATTTTGATGAAAGAAAGATGAAAATCGTGGATGAACTTTTCTGTATACTTAGATGTTTATGGTAGCTCTGTATTTTCTATATGTCTGATTATTGGAAGAAAGTCTGAAACCAAATTCCAAAACTAGATCCTGGATTCATCCGTCGCGACTCGACGCGATGGGATTCGTTCTGGTCGGGTTGGGTCGTGACAGAAAGTTTAGCATTGGGTAGAAATCAGATGAAAATTTGGTGAAGGGCGGAAGTCCGACGACGTGCAAACGTTTGGTGTCAGGTGGAAGTTCGACGAAAGTTTGGTGACGTGTAGAAGTTCGGCGATGGGTGAATGTTCGGCGTCGGGTAGAAGTCTAGTGATGGGCATAAGTCTGGCATTGGATAGAAATCCAACAAAAGTTTGGTGGCTAGCAAAAGTTTCTTTAGTGGAGGTTTGGTTTATTTGAATCAGCTCAGCTTGCTGCTTTTTATGGTTCGCTTGCATCCGTTGGGCTGCCATGTTATATCTCTGATGCTATCCTCCTTGATTTTTTTGGCTTTGTGTCGTCCTTTTCTTTTTTGCTTATTTTTGTAACTAGTAGATAATCTTAGACTCATTAGATTTTTCTTTTCTTTTGTCTTGTAGCTCTTTAAGTATTTTTTAAGTTTTTGATCCTTTTAAAGATCATGAACCTTTTTATTTAATTAACATGTAAGTTCAAAGTGGGCTTTAACCAAAAAAAATTTAGGAATGATATCATGCACTCTGAGTTGAAACTATACCAATTTGTATTCTCTAAGGCATAAGTCTGGCAAACTAAGCAACCCAAACATGCACCAACATCAAAGCCACAAGTAGTTTACCTAACCATCAAATGAGCGCACCAACAACAAACTCCAACATAAATTTTGACTACAGTTAGATTCTTGTCATTTCTTTTTGTTCTTCCTCTTTTTCTTACCAGAACCAAGAAAAGAATATTCTTTAGTGATTTGTAAAACATTTAAATTGATATTTTTGTGAAAATCACCTTCTTCAACAAATGAAGCTCTCCCTTTTCCAAGATAGAGGGGGAACATCTGACATAGGGATCATCATGATCCTCAATAGAAAGCATGGTCTCATGAAGCAAGTCTTCCAAATTAGGCTGAGAAATATCATCCAAATAAATATGAATGAAAATTTGCGAACTAAGTTGGAGACATCAATACTACTAGAAGAAAGATCATATCCTGCAAAAAGAGTCATTTGATTACAAATTTGAACTTCGAGGTTAGTATTAGCATTCTCGATAAGGTTTGGAACAACAACAATAGAAGATAAAGGTTTATCAATATATTCCACACGTTTAGAGCTATCAAAAGAAATAAAATCAGAAGAATCCACGCAATCCTCATTAATGTAAGTATTATCACTATCAGCAGAAGGTACACTAATAGGCATAATCTGATCAATATCTTTAGATTTATCTTTTCTCAAGTGGGGATAAAAAATAAAACACTCAACTGAACCATGATCATGAATTTTACAATTACTAAAAAAAGGAAGATTTTCTAATTTATCTTTTTGAATATAACCAAATGATTCAAGTGGAGCCTTAAGACATTAGAGTTTTCATCAAAAGAAAAAAATTGATGGTCAATTTGGTCTTTCCCTTTATAGGAGAGGAATTATAACAAGTGTGTTGTAAGTGACATTGGAACTCACTAATGATGGTGATGGTGGTTGTTCGTATTGCTAGTTATTATGGGCATCAATTTTGTGGGGAATTATGTTTGTCAAGGTTGTTAACGAAGATGATTCTTAGCACTATTGATGATGATAGTCATTGGCTTTACTAATAATGTGATTATCATCCTAGTTGGTGACAACTAGCAGTAACATTGTTAGTGATAAGAATAATTGATGTTTTTAGACATGGTACACATTGACATTGGTGATGATAACAACCACCAAAGCATGGAAACTCTTTGAGCCTTAGAAATCTTTTGTAGAATTTTCTTAAGGTCTATTGAGTGCCTTCATGAATATGAAGAAGTATTACATATTTATAGAATTATGGAGAGAAGAACCTAATCATTTTTTAATATAAGACAACATATTCAATCGAAAGGTTGGAGTTGTTCCACAATAATCACTAAGCATTATTTTTGACATTTTAGTTCTCTAGTAATATTGAAATTGAGTGATCATAAACTAAACAAATTCTGGTGGTCTGATGTTGGTGAGATTTTTAATTGTCTTATGGGCATGAACAAAGACCCTGTAGCTAGCCCTGATGATTTTATTATCCAATTCTTCTTTTAGTGTTGGAATATTATCAAAGAGGACCTCTGCAATGTTATTATGGTCATTTTTAATAATGGTAATGTCCCTAAATATTTTTCTAGCACCTCTATTGCTCTTATCCCTAAGACTAATAATCATGAATATTGGAATGATTTTAAACCTATTAGTCTTTGCTTTACTTTTCATAAACTTATTTCTAGAATTTTATCATCTAGATTGACATGTATTCTTCTTAAGATTATATCTAAAAATCAAACGGGCTTTGTCAAAGGGAGAAACATCATTGATAATGTTCTTCTTGCTCAAGAGCTTATCATGGTATCAACAAAATAGTAAGGTTCATAATTTAATCTTCAAATTGGATATCTAAAGCTTATGATAAATCAATTGGAATTTATTTATAAAATGCTAAATTTGCTTGGTTTTTGATAACTAGTTTATTAATCTTACTAAGAACATTATAAAAATGATTCATTTTCCATCATAATTAATGAAAATTCTAAGGGTTTCTTTAAAGCTTCCTAAGGCATTTGACAAGGAGATCATCTATCTCCTACTATGTATATCATTGCGGTTGATTATTTTTCAAGAGGCTTAATTTACTATTTTACTTACAATAAAAGCATTTGCTATTGTAATTCTGGCGGTCTTAATATTTCTCGCCTTTCTTTTGCTGATGATATTATTCTTTTTTGTAATGCTTCCATTAGTAGTATTAAAAATATTAAGTATTTCATAAATTTTTTTGAAAAAGAAAGTTGTATATTTTTTTCAAGGAAAACCCACCGACGAGCATACACATTAATTAAAATAAATAGTTACGCGTTCTTAAAAGGTAGAAGAGCTACAATCAAAAGGAAAAATAATACCTAAGAGCGAAAGATCACACATAATTATAATCAACAGAAAACCTATAAAAAGACATCTAGGGAAGTTAGGAGCCATCATTTAAAATACAAGATCGAGAACATAGAATCTTGAAAAACTAGTGCTTCTAAAAAGAAAACCTTAGAAGAAGAAAGCAAAGCAAGGTAGAGTAGAGCCAAAATATAACATAAAAAATTAAAAAACCTAGAAATAGAGAACAACAAAGAAAATGGAACCCGCCAATAAAATAGAATAACAAACCTCAGACCCAAGTTGTGATGCCCCAGAATTTAAATTTGAAGAATTATTCATTTATCCTTTAAATAATTAACAACCAGAGCTATCTAATATCATATATCAGTAATAAACAGTACAATAGATTCCATAATTTAAAAACATCATTGTATACATCTTTATTCATTCTCAAAAATCATATAAACTACGTGAGATTATACCAAAAAGAAATAGAACTTAAAGAATCCTGATCAGCCTCACACTCATGCTCTCCTGCCCTGACCTTAAATAATCTAACCACATATAATGTGCTTCAAAAGCCCAACAGGTCATCAAAACTTATAACTAAAGTCAAAGCACGGTGAAGGAGCAATATGCTTGTCAACAGTCAAACCGTAACAGTTGCATTCATATGATCATTGAATCAGTACAAGAATAATAAAACTCAAATGTAGCAGCAATATAATCTATAAGTAATAAAACACTGTGGTACAAAAGCTATTAAAGTTTTAAACCAGTATGAATGTCAAATATATAAAATAACTGTGACATTAATAATATCAATTAGTATAGAAATCATATAAAGTATCAAATCAAAATGTTAGTAAAGATTGTCAAAATCAAATCAACGAATAAAATCATATCAAAATGTACACATGTTATCCAAGCATTCTATATCAGTATTAAATTAATATCTCAATCACATGCTCACTAAATATTATATAATACGTGCTCAGTATATCACATGCTTAATATTAGTATAGTGAATTAGTAATATCTAAAGTATCATTATCTATATCAGTAACAATAATAATTTAGTGGTGGGAGTAGTAGAATAATGTAATAACAGTAAAACCGTATAGTAATAATAAGTTTGTACAATAATAATAAAAAAATGCTTCAAAACATGCATTTAAATAATCATACTAAACAAGTAGAAGCCCTAACTAGCACGATATTTTTTAGTGTTAGTATTAGTGTTACCGTTGGCTCAGTAAATAGATTCGTCACCCTTTACCCATCGGCATAATAATAATCTCCTTATAACTCTTAATCAGTGTATCAAATGAATTAGTAAATGATAACACCAAATCACAGTATTTAAAGGAAAGCCTATAGGTCCACCATCCTATATAGGTCAATCAGTCTCCAACCAACAGGTCAAACTAATCTTGTTTGTTTCACACACGTATAGTATTATCAATATACTATAAAAATAATAGCGACCAACTATTACTCAAGCACACATTCATATTTATTTTCAATGCATTATAATAAATAGTGCATAATTGACTTAATTAAGAAGATGCCAAAATGTCATAATGGTATACAACAAAGAGTCCTATTAGGTAAAAATACACATTTTTAAAAACAATAAAATTATTAGGGATTATATAAAATGATATTTTAAGATTTTTATTCTACTACACTACTTTTTTTAGAAGTAAAAAAAAGGACTAGACAAAAATGGATGTATTTTCAAAATCACCTGATGAAAAATTACAAATAAATATTCAAAATGCTCATAATCACGATCTCTATAACATACACAAAGTTAAGAGGTGAATGTTTTGCCAATACAAAGTTATTCATATTTTTCGGTAATGGAAACATAAATTTAAGTAAAAAAATACAAAAACAAAATAAAATCTTTGATATAAAAAAATAGGATATGAATTACAGTGAGACGAACAAATATCACAACTGTATCGACGAACGAAAATCGCTCTGCAGCCTCCAAATCTCAATTCTCTTTTTCTCTTCCTCTCTTCTCACAAAAACCTCTCAAATGCTCTCAGCTTTGGCCAAACGAAGAAAAAGCAATGTTTTAAATAAATTTTGATAGTGGATTAAGATATTTATAATAATATAATATTAATATAATAATATTAATAATTAATTTTTAAATTTTTTTTTCAAATAAATCATTTTATGATTCAGAAAATTATGAAAAATATTCGTAAAATAAAATATGTTATTTAAAAAATATCAATAAAATTGGTTTGCAAAATGGACACCTGACGGTCCGAAATCCTTGAACCAATAGGTACAAATTCCTTATGGATTTTTGTCAGTGTCAAAAAATTATGAAAAAATTTGTGTAAGTAAAAACACTATGATCAAAATACTATGGCTAAGACAGATTATGAATTGGAGTTGTAATGACTCCAAAAAAATTTAGCAAAGTCAAAATACAGGCAATTACATGAGCAAAGGAAATAGGAACCAAAAGAGATATACAAAATGCATACCCGAACACCAAAAACACAAACGTAACAAAAAGTATGAGAGTCGAATATCTAAAAAAGAAAGAAGGAAGTAGCCATTAGAGAAAATGGAAACCAAGCAACCTTGCCACACAGCAAGAATAACAAAGGGACGTCCATAGGATCATAAAAGTAGAGCTAACAACATAAATAAAACTGGAGCAGTGCACACCTAGCAAATGTAACGAAAACAACAACATCTAACAACAAAATACCTTTTAGTAAATGAGGCACATTAGCCTGAGAATACGATTGAAAAACACATCTTGAAGATCTAGTTTTAGCTAGCCAAACTACGCAAGCATTACCAATAGTCAAAATGATAGAAGTCTTATAAACAAACTACACAACATATGTGAAACCCCTTAAGTAAAAAGAAGCAAACTCTTAAACATTGAAGCACTTTTGGTGTAATGATTATAATTTCTGTAAGAAACTCCACAATTAAGCGTGCTCATTCCAGAGTAATTCTGGGATGGGTGACCTACTGGGAAGTTACACCAACATGAGAATATCTCGATAGTTAAGAGGTTGGGCTGTTATAGCAGAAGCTTTATACATTGAAAAATATAGAAGTTATTATGATTCATCATGTTATCTTGACTAATAATCTCCCACAACTTCTCAGAATCAGTTTCAAAAGAAGAATGACCTATGTTTGAATAAATTTCACTAAACTTCAACCATTTGATACTAATGGTTTTATTCAAAAGAAGAATGAACTATATTTTGTTTGTTTACATTCAAATAGAGAGCTATTAGAATTTGAAGAAACCATATACTATTAAAGGGTTTAAAGCACAATGAATGAAGAAATCAAATCTTTTGTGAATAATAACACATTAGAGATAACAACTTTATTTGAAGGAATGAAATCATTAGTGTCAAAAGGGTGTGTACAACAAAAATGCAAAGGGAGAAATAAAAGCAAAAGGAAGTCATTGACTATGAAGAGATATTTACTTATGCTATTTATATTAAAAATATTTCTTTGATAGTTTTTCTTATTGCATAAATGGTTGGCTTATTCATAAAATGAATTAAAAATTTATTAAAGAAGAAATATATATTGTGTAGCCCTTGGAATATAAAAAGAAATGTCAATAAATGAAATCTTTATAATTCAAAAGATTCTTTATATGGCTTAAAAAAATTCTAAGTTTATAAATACAATTATTAATTTATATTTGAAATAGAAACGGCTATATTAAAAGCCTATATGAAATGCCTTCTATGTGAAGATATATTAAAATGGAGGTAATTTACTTGTTTTTCTTTATAAAGTTGATCTTATTTTTGTAGAGAATAATCTACTAATGATTGAGGAAGCAAAACATGGGGTAAGAATTTAAGATGACACATATAGGACTTATGTCCTATTTTCTATTTTGAATAGAAGTGAAGACAAATCATGAAGGCATCATTTTTTAGCTCTCAAGAAATTTAAGGAGAATATCAAATTGATAAATACACCTATGAAATGTAGAACAAAATTATCAAAAGATTGATGTAGGCAAATTAGTGGATACAACTTCAAAAGTTAATTGGAAGTTTAAGAAATTAATTTGATTTGCACAAGCTTAGATAATATTTACGGTGTTGGAATTGCAAGATACTATATGGAAAATTTGATTGAGATTCATTTGAAGGCAGATAAGAGAAATCTTAACTACATCAAAGGTACCCAAGTCAAGGAACATTATACTCACTTTTAATAAGTTTTAACTTACTGATTACTTAGTAGTGATTTAGTTGGAGATCAAGTTTATAGAATATGAATAAATGGTTTGGTGTTTTATTATGGAGATATAAGTTTCACTTGGTGTTCATATAAGCAACCAATTGTTGCTCTTTCTATGTGTGAAGATGAATTTATTGTTGTATCTTCATGCTTGTGCCATTCAATATTTTTTATTTTGTGCCATGCAATATGGCTAAGGAAACAACTGAATGAAATCAGGTGTGCAAAAAGTGAAGCTACAAAAGTCTATGTAGACAATTGACAAATAATAAGATTGAAAAATAATTTCTTACATCATGAAAAAAAAAAAAAAGACATTGATGTCTTTTTTCACTACTTAAGAGATCAAATCAAGAAGAAGAAAATCCAATTAAAATTTGTTAAAATTGAGGATCAAGTCACAAATATTTTACAGGTGCCATAATAATGTTGCCAGGCTCAGATTTAGCAGATATGTGAAACCGAATCGATATTCCCTGTTTGCCCAAGGCGTCCAAGGGGCCTGCATATGGGTACATCATTGTCCATGGAATTACCCCAGGCCAAGCAAACCAGAACACTTTCTAAGATACACCATGTATATATCAATAGGGCCTAATTCAAAGCGCTCCAATATGAGAGGAGGAATCCTTCCATTTACTAATTTTCTCTGCATCGCTCTTTTAATGTTAAGAGCAGTAGTAATAGAGCTGCTAGAAACATTGCCAAACCTTCTATTATTTCACTCTTTCCAGATAAAATAATGCAGCCACTAGTTAAAGAAGAAACATATTTTTGAGCTGCGGTTAGAATTATAAATTTCTTCTATCCATTCAAGCAAATGCAATATGACGGCCTGATCAACGTCCGTTACAGTAGGCATCAGGCGAGAAATAAAGAGAAAGGGAAGAGCATTCAAAAAAATAGGTGGGAGGATGATTCAGGAAAAGAATGAAAAAGTTCACATGAGGGAGAAACATTAATGTTTCTCTTAATTAAAGCATCAGCTATTTTCAGTGCTCCCACCACAGACATCCACGAATATATCGAATATCTTAGAACAAATTTAGAGTGCCAGATCAGGTGAGCCCAGGTGCAGGTGCTTTCTGCTTATAGAAGCCTTTTATATAGGCACTGAAAGTTCCAGTGTCAACATTTTCCCACAAATAGCATGAGTCACTGCTTTGGTGATGCAAATAGTAGAATTGTGTTCTTAATAAGGTTTGCAGAGTCTTAGGGAGGACCCAGCTATTCCTCGAGATAATAGAATTGAGAGTGGCATCCCAGTTCATGAAATTAAGCAATAACATCCCATTTTTAATATCCGATAGAGTAGCATCATGGCACCAATGGTCCCAATGAATGGAGATTGGAGCAAATTGAGTGATCCTGAATTTTAAAAAAGGTTTGGCAATTGTTGCAATATTACATAGAGATTTCCATAACTTAGAGGCGGGTGAAATAGGAGGTCTCCAGGGCGAAATGTATCTTTTTAGAAGCCAAAGATAGTAAAGAAGAAGCATTGTACATTCTAAAAATAACTAACAGATTAAACCAAATTGGATTGCATTCATAGAGGGGATCCCAAACCACCACAGGACTTAGGTTTGCAAATTTTATCCAAGATATCATGTGCATCTTTTTGTTACTAGCGAATCCCCAAATAACATAAACTTAGAGGAGTCTTTTTGACAAAGTTCAAGTTTGACTGATATTTATAATTAAGTTACTAAAGTAAGTATTATAATTGATGATAACTTTAAAAAGTTTTGATAAGCCATACAATTGCTTTTATTTTTATTAATTTATTTTTTGAATTTGTAGAGAATTGCGATCTTTGATGTAACAATAGGACATGAAACAACAAATAATTCAAATATTTTAAAATTGCTAGAAAAAATGACTTCATTGAGTGGACTAATTAGTCCTTTCATTACGAGAGAAAATGTGAGCAATTATTGGATTCCTTATTGTACGACAAAATTGGGTGTTAATTATAGGCCAATTATTAATATATTTTGGATATTTAAGTCAATTAAGGCAAATTCATAACATCACATACACAAGACTCAAATCCAGATATTTTGATTGGCGGCCAAATCATCGAACCAACAGACCAAGATGATTGCATCCTTTCATTTATGTGTAAAACATGAGCAATTAATGGATTCTTTATGCGTACAAAGAATGGTTGTAATTTTATCTTTTTTTGGGACATTTAGGCCAATTAATGCAAATTCATACACCATTAATTTGCATGACTTAAACCCAAGACCTCTTTGATTGGTAGCCAAACCTCCCAACTAATAGACATGGTGTGTAGTATCTAATCAGTCCATTCATTAATGGCATAACATGAGCAGCTAATGAATTCTTTATGCAACAAAATTGAGAGTTAATTATAGGCCCTTTTTTGGGATATTTAGGCCAATCAAGGTAAACCCATACACACATTCATTTATGCAAGACTAAACTCAAGGCCTTTTGATTGGTAGCCAAAGATCCTAACCAAAAGATTATGATAACTGTGCCCAATCAGTCATTTTATTAATGGAGTAAATGTGTGAGCAATTAATGAATATATTTATGCGTACCACAAATTGGTGTTAATTATAGGCCAAATCGAACATGGAGGTTGAAAAACATTATTGAGGTTTGTGCGTCTGGAATATTCGCGATGATAGAAAAAATATAAAAATTTAACGTCTTAGCTTTGTACGAAGATACAACACACAATCAGATAAAAGAAAAGGTGTAGCATTCATAAGAGACACCAAGATTTTACATGAAAAACCTGAAAAGGGAAAAAACCATGAGACCTAGCCAATTTGAATAAATATGCTATTATTTATAGTCAACTATAAATGAGTGCCTTCCTTGGGGGAAGGCCTTAACTTAATGTAATTAAGTATATATCATATAATGTGTATTTCAAGATGAGACTTGAAAGAATCAATATGATATATTTGGTTGGTCGGTAGAACCAAGTCGGCGGGCAACAGAGTTGGAAATACCATTTTCTAGTGACAAAGGTATTAAGGATCTAGTCAGAGGGTTGGCAGAGATATAAAAGGCTGTAATTGGTAGGTGATGGAGGTTGGAAGGATCATTATCTACTGACGGAGGTCAAAAGGACCAAGTCGGCAGGACACGAAAGGTCATAAGGACTACAGTCAGCGACGATAGAGGTCAGAATGATCATTTCTGATGATGGAGGTTGGAAGGATCATTGACAGGTGGAAGTCTGGAGTCCGGTAGAAATCGATAATGGGTAAAAATCCGAATCGTGTAGAAGTTCGACGAAAGTTTAGTGTAAGGCAGAAGTTTGTTGGTAGGTAGAAATCCGGCGATGGGTGGAAGTCCGATGTTGGTAGTAGTCAGATAAAAGTTTGGTGATTGGTAGAAGTCTGGCGATGGGTGGAAGTCCGACATCAGAAGTCAAACGACTGGTAAAAGTATGGCATCTAGTAGAATATGATGATGTGCAGAAGTCTGGCATAGGGTAGAAGTCCAACGTAAGATCGGTGACTTGCAAAAACTAGAGATGGGTGGAAGTCTGACATCGTGTAGAAGTTTTGCAATGGACAAAAGTCTTATGATGGGTGAAAGTTTGACTATAGGTAAGAGTTGACGAAAGTCTGGGTGCACAAGCAAAAAACCAACGACAGACAAAAGTTTGGCGTCAGGTAGAAGTCCGAAAAAGTCTGACGACGGGCAGAAAGTCTGGCGATGAGTGGAGTCCGGCGGTCGGCTAGAAGTCTAGCGATTGGCAAATGTCGGCGTCAGGTGAAAGTCTCCGGTGAAAGTCTGGTGACAAGTGGAAGTCCATTGAGAAAAACTTCAGTGTTGGGTAGAATTCTGATGAAAGTTTTAGTGGCGGGAAGAAGCCCATGATAGACGAAAGTTTGACATTAAGCAGAAGTCTAGCGACGGGGAAAAAGTCTAGCGTCATGTAGAAAATCTAAGAAAGTATGGAGAGTAGAAAAAGTCGAGAGAAGACAGAAGTCTGGCATCGGGTTGAAGTCCAATGATAGATAGAAGTTTGATGATGGGTGAAAGTGTGGAAGCCAGATTTCAGTTTTCCTTCTAGGTTCGTTCGGACGAAGTTGTGGTTCGTCCGGGAAGAACAAAGTAAAAATTGGTGACAGAGAGATTCGTCTCAGGACAAAATAGGTTCGTTGGGATAAATTTTTTCAGGAGCAAAGTCGTCCAGGGACGAAAGAATCGGAATTAATTTTCATATGTACGAAATTTTTTCCAGTGAGGAGACCGTCCCGGGACGATCTGTTTTATTAAATATCTGAATAGTGTCATTTTTAAGAGAGAGATAAGGGCAGGAGAGAGAAAAATGAATGGAGGAAGAAATCACATTTTGGGGACTTCGGTTCTTTTTCGTCAATCGTCGTAGTTGGAAAAGTTGAGCGACTCGAGGTAAGGTACATTATGCCTTTCTCAATTTTCAGAAATGTGATTTTTAACAAATTTTCTGTTTCAAATTCATTTTTCGTTAGCGAAAATATGGTATAATTTCTTACCGATAAAACTTTTACCGCGCAACTTTTGGTATGTTTTAGAAATGATGATTTTGTACATTTGAGTATTTTTTGGAAGATTTTTACCGGGTATTTTGAATTCTACGGAGTTTTTATCGAATAAAATATATCTGGATGTTGAAAAATATTACTTTAGTACAAGGAAAGTCTTAAAAATGATGTTTTACAATATCTATGATAATTTGATAATTTTTTGAAAACTATGAAATTGATCTGTTGAAATTTTTGTGGACTGCCGTTATGCCGCTGACAATTTTTCTAATGTAATATGATTTTTTTGAATTTTGATGAATTTATGTGTTTGAATGATCGAAGGGATTATTAGGGGCAAAATCCTTGAGATTTTTTCTGTGTAGGGAAGGGAGGCATAAGGGGCCAGAATCCTTTGAGATTCTGCAGGTTACGAGAATCTAAAATAAATTCTGATCTGATATATATTATGGTGCTGTAAGCACAAGGGAGGCATATGAGGCCAAAATCCTTTGAGATTTTGTCTGTGTCAGGGAAGGGAGGCATAAGGGGGCAGAATCCGTTGAGATTCTATCTGGGTCGGGATATGTGATATGTGTTCTTCTCTGCTTTGACAATATGCTTTGTGATTTGTACAATTCTGTGATATGAGATTTGAAATACGTTCGAACTATGATTGAATCTGATTTAAATAATTCTGTTATATGAAATGAATTCAGTTCTTTTGTATCAGTTATTTGATTTCTATTTGATTATCTGTTTTGTACGCAATCTGTTTTGTATTGATTATCTGAATTTTGTACAGCTACTTGAAATAAACTGTTTAATGATTTTTGTTGTGAGTTTCTGGAGATTTTGATTATCTAGTGTAGTCTTGCTGAGCTGTTAGCTCATCCTTATTATCTGCGTGGTTTTTAGGTTCTGGGAAAGGGAAGGATGTTTTGGACTAGCCGTTCAGTGTCGATCTGAGACTAGGTATTTTTATACTTTTGATTTTTGTGCAGTCATGCTTTTTATTATGTTCTTGTACTTTCTGCTTAGAGCCATGCACTGTAATGTACATGATTATTTTGATGAAAGAAAGAAGAAAAAATCATGGATGAACTTTTATGTAACTTGGATGTTATGGTAGCTCTGTGTTTTTCGTATGTCTGATTATTGGAAGAAAGTCTTTAACCAAATTCCAAAACTAGATCTGTATTCATCCGTCGTGACTCGACGCGATGGGATTCGTTTCGGTCGGGTTGGGTCGTAACAATTTGAGGGGTATTAGAGCATAGTTTTGGAATATGGTATTGTAAGACAGAGTTATAGGAATTGATATGTAAGTTTTTGTGGGGTAGTTTTAGTCTGTCTGGATTTTTATTATTTTTGCTTTATGTGATAGTTATTGTCTGTGTGATATGGATCTGCCAGACCCAGATATGACGATGGATAGAGTGCTAGTCAGGAAGCCCCTGTGAATAGTTCTGCCCTAGTGGTTGGTTCAGATACAGTTTCACAGTTTCTACGTTGTTGGTTGTCTATTGATGAGTGAGACGAGAATAGAGTTTATGCTGTTAGATCTGAAGATGTAGATCGACATCTACAATGGTTCTGAGATTGAAATCTCCAAGGTTTGAGGGCACTGTTGAGCCCAGAGTAGTTGAGGATTGGTTAAGGAGATTGGAAAAGACATTTGATGGCATGCAAGGTCCTCCTGATAGGAAGGTTACGTTAGCAATTTTTCTATTGGATGGTGAGGCAGAGCGCTGGTGGATGGGACAGGAGCAAGCATAGAAGGAGTAACTCCAGTGATTACTAAGATCTAAGTATTGATTTGCAGGAGAAAAATTGATGTATTTTGATCTTGGTTAGATACCACCCTTCTGCAGCACAACAAATGCAGGAACTTTTCTGAGATTGGTTAAAGGGGAGCAAGACTCTATAGCAGTACGAGGCAGAATTACTTGTGTAGCCAGATTATGCTCCAAATTGGTGAGTACTTACTGCGGAGAAGTGTTATAGATTTTTAGGGGACTACGAGGTAGTCTGAGGCAACCCCTAGTACCATTTTATTTTCTGATTTCTCTGAACTTGTGAGAGAGATTGACTGATAGAGAATGATCTGATGGCTACTTAGCGCGATGGAGCGTTAGCAGGAAGTGATTCATTGGTGATGCATCTGGCAGCAGTTTTTCTGGAAGATAAAATAGATTTGTATCTGGAGACTCCAAGAGGAGGTGGACAGTCAGTATCTACTACAGTTTCTGGTAGTGGTAGTGTGGCCAATTCGGGGTCAGTCAGTGGGGCACCTGTGTGCCAAACTTGTGGATAAAGACATTTTGGCCAGTGTTACAGGATGACTAGTCAGTGTTTCAGATGTGGTCAGCCAGGACATCGGATAGCAGAGTGTCCATAAGCCAATTTTATCAAAGATCTGAGTTTAGATCAGAGAGCTTTGTTAGACTGGCGGGAAGGCCGAGGGCAATTCCTCCACGTACTATTTCTGAAGGATCATCTGGTAGAGCTGGTAGTTCGGGTTCTGTGGCGAGGAGACCACTTAGTAGAAATCAGAGAGAGCTTAGTAGTTCTGTAGCTCCAGCTCTAGTTCAATAGTGTGTACTGTTTGAATCATCAAGAGGCTCAAATGCTCTGGATGTGGTGACAGGTATTATTTACATTTCTGAATATCCTTGTCGTGTTTTGTTTGATTCTGGAACTAGTCATTCTTTATTTCCGAACCTATTTTGATGCTTTGCACCTGGATTCTGTTACATTACCTGTTTTACTTTCTATTCTTTTCCGGTGGAAATAATTTGATAGCCGGAAGTTTTGTTTATGTGAGATTGAAATTTCTGGTAAGAAGTGGAAGTTTTGTTTGATTTTGTTGCCGATTTCTTGTATGAGTTATTTTGGGTATGAATTGGCTGAGTCTGTCTGAGGTTCAGATTGATTATTTGAAAGAAGCAGTTAGCTTGTTCATGGATGGTGAAAGTTATGTATTCCAAGGGTTAAGAGGTGTTTGTCTTGTTTGATTTCTATGTTGGAAGTTAGAAGAATGAGGAAGAAGAAGAGTTGTACGGTATTTTTGGCATCATATGGGAATTGAATATAGATGGGTTCTATTTCTGATATCCCAGTTGTACGAGACTTTTCAGATGTATTTACAGGAGTTGGTTGGTTTACCTCTCGGACAGAGATATTGAATTTTATTGATGTATTTCGGGTACAGCTCTGATATCTAAAGCTCCGTACAGGATGGCACCGAAGGAACTTGACGGAGTTGAAAGTTTAGCTCTAGAAGTTGGTGTGGATAGAGGAGGATTTAATCCGTCCTTAGTGTTTCCTTGGAAAATTTCTGTTTGTGAAAAAGAAGGACAATATAATGCATATGTGTGTGGACTACAGAGATTTGAATAAAGTCACAATCAAGAATTAAGTATCCGTTACCTCAGATTGATGATTTGTTTTGATCAGCTTGCTGGATCTTTTGTATTCTTAAGATCGATTTAAATCTGGTTACTATCAGGTGAGGTGAGAGTAGAAGCTGATGTTATGAAAACAGCTTTCAATACTTGGTAGGGCACTACGAGTTTTTGGTTATGCCATTTGGTAACCAACCACTAGCTATTTTTATGGATCTGATGAACAGAGTGTTCAAAGTTATCTGGATCAGTTTGTATCGTCTTCATAGGTGAATTATAGTATATTCTGCTTTCAGGAAGATCATGCCAGACATTTGAGAAGTGTATTAGAGGACTTTGATGTATCATCAGTTGTATGCAAAATTCACCAAATATGGATTCTTGCTGAAGAGTATTTCTTTTCTAGGACTTGTAGTGGAGTGGTGAAGGTATTTTTGTTGATCCGCAGAAAATTCAGGTAGTTGCATTGGCAAGGTCTAATACAGTGTTTGAGATACGTAGTTTTTGGGCATGGCTGGATATTATCAAAATTTGTGAAGGGTTATTTTCTCAGATTTCTGCACCTTTGACTGAGACTGACTCAAAAGTCAGTAGCTTTTGTTTGGACACCAGAGTGTGAAGCTATTTTTAGATTGATTGAGAATTGTTTGACTTCTGCTCCTGTGTTAGTACTTCAATCTGGTACGGAAGGATTTCAGGTATTCAGTGATGCTTCACTTAAAAGTTTAGGATGTGTTCTGATGCAGCATGGTCGGTAATGGCTTATGCCTCGAGATAGTTGAAACCACATGAAAAAGAATTACCCGATGCATGATTTGGAATTGGCTGCCTGTTGTATTTGCTTTGAAGATTTGGCATCATTACTTGTATGGGTCAGGTGTGAGATATTCACAGATTTAAGAGTTTGAAAAGTACATATTTACTCAGAAGGATCTGATTGAGGCAAGAAAAATGGCTTGAGTTGATCAAGAATTATGATATGACTATTCAGTATCAGCCTAGTTAAGGCTATAATGTGTTGGAGATGCCTTGGGTAGGAAAGTCTTCTGGATTATCATCAGCTCACTTTTGATGAGTATCTGATACGAGATATGGAAAGATTGACAATGGAGGTGATTTCCCTACTGGTCTGAATTCTGGTGTTTTGACTCAGATGACTATTCGTTTCTTTTTGGAAAGAAGATTCATAAGCTCAGAAGTCCGATGTTGAATATTTGAAGTTGATTGATCAGATCAAATCTGGTAAGAAACCTGAACTACGAATTTTTAATTATGTTATTTTCTTAAGAATAGGCTGTGGATTCTATGTTGGAGATCTAAGGAAAGCTTATAGAAGGATTGTGATTCCATGCACTAATGTATATATCCATTCATATGTTCTGGTTTAGGCAAGTGTTGTGAGTCATTATAGCGTATCCGTGTGTACTAGGAGCGTGGGGTGATATAGGGAGTAGGTATGAAAAAGTATATAGTAGAGTTCGTTTTGAAATGTGAAGCCTGTCAATTAGTGAGGGAGAGCATCAACGACAGGAGGTCTTTTGCGTCGTTGCCTATCCCTAAGGTGAAGTGGGAAAAGTGACGATGGATTTTGCCATGGTTTTCCCAGATCGAGGCAAGGGCATGATGCTATTTGGGTGATTTTGTTGATTGATGAAGTTTGCAGATTTTCTTCATATAAGACAATGGATCCGGTGGATAAGTTAGCTTAGATTTATGTTAAAAAAATTGTCAGAATGCATGGTGTGTCAAAAAGTGATTGTATCTGACCGGGTGATGGCGGTTTACTTCCAGACTTTGGAGAGGTATTCAGCAAGGATTGGATACAAAGGTGCATTTCAGTACGGCTTTTCATCCACAGACTGATGGACAGTTTGAGAGGACTATTCAGGTACTAGAAGATCTTCTGAGATTATGTGTTTTTGGATTTTGGAGGTAGTTGGGAATATCATATCCCACTGATAGAATTTGTATACAATGAATAATTATCAGTCAAGTATTGATATGGCACCCTACGAAGCTTTATAAAGAAAGTGTAGAACTCCTTTGACTCTGGACTGAGATGGGAGATAAACAAGTGATGGATTCAACTTTTGTGATGAAACTGTTATGAAAATCGATTTGATTAAAGAAAGATTGAAAAGCTGCACAAGATAGACAACAGAAATATTATTATCAGAAGCACATATTTGTAAAATTTCAGTTGGGTGACTTTGTCTATGTCAAAGTCAGTCCGATGAAAGGTTGTTAGCTGATTTGGAAGAGTAAGCAAGCTCATCCAAGGTCTGTCGGACCTTTTGAAATCATCGAGAGGGTTGGTAATTATGCTTACAAGTTGTTATTGCCTGATCAGATGTCTGATTATACATAATGTGTTTCAGTTATCCTTTGAGAAAGTGGATATTTGATTCTGGAAAAAATTTCTATTGATGATGTAGAGTTCAGGAGAATCTATAGTATAAAGTAGCAGCCTTGAAAAGATTCTGGCTTTGATATAAGAAAGTTAAGAAGTAAATAGATTTCGATGGATAAGGTTCAGTGGAAACATAAAACAGTAAGAGAGGCTCTTGGAGAGAAGGAATAGATATGAGACAGTTATTCTGAATCTATTTTGACTCAATTTTGCTTTGGAATGTCGAGGACGCATTTTTCTGAAGGTGGGGAGATTGTGAAAGCCAGATTTCAGTTTTCCTTCCAGGTTTGTCCGGACAAGTTGTGGTTCGTCCGGGATGAACAGAGTAAAAATTGGGTGACAGAGAGATTCTCCCAGGACGAAGATAGGTTCATCGGGATGAAATTTTTCCAGAGAGCAAGTCGTCTAGGGACGAAAGAATCAGAATTAATTTTTGTCTGTAAGAAATTTTTCTTAGTAAAGAGATCGTACTTGGACGATTGAGTATGTCATGGACGATCCTGTTTTTATATAAATATTGAATAGTGACATTTTGAAGAGGAGAAAAGAGGCAGGAGAGAAAAAAATGAAGGAAAAGGAAGAAAATTCACATTTTGAGAGACTTCGTTCTTTTCGTCCGTCCCGTAGTTGGAAAAGTTGATCAACTCGAGGTAAGGCACATTATGCCTTTCTCAATTTTCAGAAATGTGATTTTTTACGGATTTTCTGTTTCAAATTCGTTTTCCGTTAGCGAAAATCTGGTATAATTTCGTACCGGTAAAAATTTTACCGCGTAACTTTTGGTATATTTTAGAAATAATGATTTTGTGCATTTTGAGTATTTTCTGGAAGATTTTCACCGGGTATTTTGAATTCTGCAGAGTTTTTATCGAATAGAAAATTATCTGGATGTTGAAAAATATTGCTTCAGTATAATGAAAGTCTTAAAATGATGTTTTACCACTATATGTGGTAATTTGATAATTTTTTGAAATGTAAATTTGATATGTTGAAATTTCGTGGACTTATTATGCCGCTGACGATTTTTCTAATGTAATCTTGATATTTTCTGAATTTGATGATTTGATGTGTTTGAATGATTTAGAAAGGAGTTATTGGGGTTAGCATCGTTGAGATTCTGTCTGTGTCAGGGAAGGGAGGATAAGGGGACCAGTCTTTGAGATTCTTCACAGTCCGAGAATCTGAAATAAATTTGATCTGATATATTACTTGGTGCTGTAAGCACAAGGGAGGCATAGGGGTCAGAATCCTTTGAGATTCTATCTGTGTCAGAAAAGAGAGGCTAAGGGGCCAGAATCCATTGAGATTCTATCTGGGTCTGGGATATGTGATTTTGTGATCTTATCTGCTTTGACAATGTTGCTTTGTGATTTGTACATGATTCTGTGATATGAGATTTGAAATACGATCTGAACTATGATTTGAAATCTGATTTGAATAATTCTTTATATGAAATGAATTCAATTCTTTGTTATAGTTATTTGATTTCTATTTGATTATTTATTTTGTACGCACATTTTTTTTGTACGATTATCTGAATTTTGTACGGATACTTGAAAAACTGTTCTGATGATTTTTGTTGGGAGTTTCTAGAGATTTTGATTGGCTAGTGTAGTCTTGCTGAGCTGTTAGTTCATCCTTGTTATCTGCGTGATTTTCAGGTTTGGGAAAGGGAAGGAGGTTATGGACTAGCGTTCAGTGTCTGATCTGAGACTAGGTATTTTTGTATTTTGATTTTTGTACAATCATGGCTTTCTGTTCTATTTGTACTTTCTGCTTAGAGCCATGCACTGTAATGTACTATGATTATTTTGATGAAGAAAGATGAAAATCGTGATGAACTTTTCTGTATACTTAGTGTTTATGGTAGCTCTGTATTTTCTTATGTCTGATTTTGGAAGAAAGTCTGAAACCAAATTCCAAAACTAGATCCTGGATTCATCGTCGCGACTCGACGCGATGGGATTCGTTTGGTCGGGTTGGGTCGTGACAGAAATGTTTAGCATTGGGTGAGAAATCAGATGAAATTTGGTGAAGGGAGGAGTCCGACGATGTGCAAAAGTTTGGTTGTCGGGTAGAAGAAGTTTGACGAGAAGTGTGACGTGTAGAAGTTGGCGATGATGGAATTCGGTGTATATGTAGAGTATCGTGAATAGGTTCTGAGGGCATAAGTCTGGCATTGGATAGAAATCCAACAAAAGTTTGGTGGCTAGCAAAAGTTTCTTTAGTGGAGGTTTGGTTTATTTGAATCATCTCAGCTTGCTGCTTTTTATGCTTTTTATGGTTCGCTTGCATCCATTGGGTTGCCATGTTATATCTCTGATGCTATCCTCCTTGATTTTTTTGGCTTCGTTCTCCTTTTCTTTTGCTTATTTTTGTAACTAGTTGATAATCTTAGTCTCATTAGATTTTTCTTTTCTTTTGTCTTGTAGCTCTTTAAGTATTTTTTAAGTTTTTGATCCTTTTAAAGATCATGAACTTTTTATTTAATTAACATGTTGTTCAAAGTGGGCTTTCTTTAACCAAAAAAATTTAGGAATGATATCATGCACTCTGAGTGAAACTATACCAATTTGTATTCTCTAAGGCATAAGTCTGGCAAACTAAGCAACCAAACATGCAACAACATCAAAGCCACAAGTAGTTTACCTAACCATCAAATGAGCGCACCAACAACAAACTCCAACATAAATTTTGACTACAGTTAGATTCTTGTCATTTCTTTTTGTTCTTCCTCTTTTTCTTACCAGAACCAAGAAAAGAATATTCTTTAGTGATTTGTATAAACATTTAAATTGTATTTTGTGAGAAAATCACCTTCTTAACAAATGAAGCTCTCCTTTTCCAAGATAGAGGGGGAACATCTGACATAGGAATCATCATGATCCTCAATAGAAAGCATGGTCTCATGAAGCAAGTCTTCCAAATTAGGTGAGAAATATCATCCAAATAAATATGAATGAAAATTTGCAACTAATTGGAGACATCAATACTACTAGAAGAGAAGATCATATCCTGCAAAAAGAGTCATTTGATTACAAATTTGAACTTCGAGGTTAGTATTAGCATTCTCGATAAGGTTTGGAACAACAACAATAGAAGATAAAGGTTTATCAATATATTCCACATGTTTTAGAGCTATCAAAAGAAATAAAATCAGAAGGATCCACGCAATCCTCATTAATGTAGTATTATCACTATCAGAGAGGTACACTAATAGGCATAATTCTATCAATATCTTTAGATTTATCTTTTCTCAAGTGGGGATAAAAAATAAAACACTCAACGAACCATGATCATGAATTTTACAATTACTAAAAAAAGGAAGATTTTCTAATTTAACTTTTTGAATATAACCAAATGATTCAAGTGGAGCCTTAAGACATTAGAGTTTTCATCAAAAGAAAAAAAATTGATGGTCAATTTGGTCTTTTTCTTTATAGGAGAGGAATTATAACATGTGTGTTGTAAGTGACATTGGAACTCACTAATGATGGTGATGGTGGGTGTTCGTATTGCTAGTTATTATGGGCACCAATTTTGTGGGGAATTATGTTTGTCAAGGTTGTTAACGAAGATGATTCTTAGCACTATTTGATGATGATAGTCATTGGCTTTAACTATAATGTGATTATCATCCTAGTTGGTGACAACTAGCAGTAACATTGTTAGTGATAAGAATAATCTGATGTTTTTAGACATGGTACACATTGACATTGGTGATGATAAAACCACCAAAGCATGGAAACTCTTGAGCCTTAGAAATTCTTTGTAGAATTTTCTTAAGGTCTATTGAGTGCCTTCATGATATGAGAAGTATTACATATTTATAGAATTATGGAGAGAAGAACCTAATCATTTTTTAATATAAGACAACATTCAATCGAAAGGTTGGAGTTGTTCCACAATAATCACTAGCATTATTTTTGACATTTTTGTTCTCTAGTAATATTGAAATTGAGTGATCATAAACTAAACAAATTTTGGTGGTGGTCTGATGTTGGTGAGATTTTTAATTGGTTATGGGCATGAACAAGACCCTGTTGCTAGCCCCTGATGATTTTATTATCCAATTCTTCTTTTAGTGTTGGAATATATCAAAGAGGACCTCTGCATGTTATTATGGTCATTTTTAATAATGGTAATGTCCCTAAATATTTTTTCTAGCACCTCTATTGCTCTTATCCCTAAGACTAATAATCATGAATATTGGAATGATTTTAAACCATTAGTCTTTGCTTTACTTTTATAAACTTATTTCTAGAATTTATCTCTAGATTGACATGTATTCTTCTTAGATTATATCTAAAAATCAAACGGGCTTTGTCAAAGGGAGGGAGAAACATCATTGATAATGTTTTTCTTGCTCAAGAGCTTATCATGGTATCAACAAAATAGTAAGGTTCATAATTTAATCTTCAAATTGGATATCTAAAGCTTATATAAATCAATTGGAATTTTATTTATAAAATGCTAAATTGCTTGGTTTTTGATAACTAGTTTATTTATCTTACTAAGAACATTATAAAAATGATTCATTTTCCATCATTATTAATGAAATTCTAAGGGTTTCTTTAAAGCTTCCTTAGGCATTTACAAGGAGATCATCTATCTCCTACTATGTATATCATTGCGGTTGATTATTTTTCAAGAGGCTTAATTTTACTATTTTACTTACAATAAAAGCATTTGCTATTGTAATTCTGGGGTCTTAATATTTCTCGCCTTTCTTTTGCTGATGATATTATTCTTTTTTGTAATGCTTCCATTAGTAGTATTAAAAAATTAAGTATTTCATAAATTTTTTTGAAAAAGAAAGTTGTATATTTTTTTCAAGGAAAAAACCACCACGAGCATACACATTAATTAAAATAAAGTGTTACCGTTCTTAAAAGGTAGAAGAGCTACAATCAAAAGGAAAAATAATACCTAAGAGCGAAAGATCACACATCATAATTATAATCAACAGAAAACCTATAAAAAGACATCTAGGGAAGTTAGGAGCCATCATTTAAAATACAAGATCGAGAACATAGAATCTTGAAAAACTAGTGCTTCTAAAAAAAAAACCTTAGAAGAGAAAGCAAAGCAAGGTAGAGTAGAGCCAAAATTAATAACAAAAAATTAAAAAACCTAGAAATAGAGAAACAACAAAGAAAATGGAAACCCAATAAAATAGAATAACAAACCTCGACCAAGTTGTGATGCCCCAGAATTTAAATTTGAAGAATTATTCATTTATCTTTAAATAATTAACAACCAGAGCTATCTAATATCATATATCAGTAATAAACATACATAGATTCCATAATTTAAAAACATCATTGTATACATCTATATATCATTCTAAAAATCATATAAACTACGTGAGATTATACCAAAAAGAAATAGAACTTAAAGAATCCTGATCAGCCTCACACTCATGCTCTCCTGCCCTGACCTTAAATAATCTAACCACATATAATGTGCTTCAAAAGCCCAACAAGTCATCAAAACTTATAACTGAAGTCAAAGCACGGTAAAGGAGCAATATGCTTGTCAACAGTCAAACCATAACAATTGCATTCATATGATCATTGAATCAGTACAAGAATAATAAAATTCAAATGTAGCAGCAATATAATCTATAAGTAATAAAACACTGTGTACAAAAGCTATTAAAGTTTTAAACCAGTATGAATGTCAAATATATTAAATAATTGTGACATTAATATATCAATTAGTATAGAAATCATATAAAGTATCAAATCAAAATGTTAGTAAAGATTGTCAAAATCAAATCAACGAATAAAATCATATCAAAATGTACACATGTTATCCAAGCATTCTATATAGTATTAAATTAATATCTCATCACAGCTCATAAATATTATTATAATACGTGCCTAGTATATACATGCTTAATATTAGTATAGTGAATTAGTGATATCTAAAGTATCATTATCTATATCAGTAACAATAATAATTTAGTGTGGGAGTAGTAGAATAATGTAATAACAGTAAAACCGTTTAGTAATAATAAGTTTGTACAATAATAATAAAAAAATGCTTCAAATCATGCATTTAAATAATCATACTAAACAAGTAGAAGCCCTAACTAGCACGATATTTTTTAGTGTTAGTATCAGTGTTATCGTTGGCTCAGTAAATAGATTCGTCACCCTTTACCCATCAGCATAATAATAATCTCCTTATAACTCTTAATCAGTGTATCAAATGAATTAGTAAATGATAACACCAAATCACGTATTTAAAGGAAAGCCTTATAGGTCCACCATCCTATATAGGTCAATCAGTCTCCAACCAACAGGTCAAACTAATCTTGTTTGTTTCAACACGTATATATTATCAATATACTATAAAAATAATAGCGACCAACTATTACTCAAGCACACATTCATATTTATTTTCAATGCATTATAATAAATAGTGCATAATTGACTTAATTAAGAAGATGCCAAAATGTCATAATGGTATACAACCAAGAGTCCTATTAGGATAAAAAATACACATTTTTTAAAAACAATTAAAATTATTAGGGATTATATAAAATGATTATTTTAAGATTTTTATTCTACTACACTACTATTTTTTAGTAGTAAAAAAAAGGACTAGACAAAAATGGATGTATTTTCAAAATCACCTGATGAAAAAATTACAAATAAATATTCAAAATGCTCATAATCACGATCTCTATAACTACACAAAGTTAAGGATGAAAGTTTTGCCAATACAAAGTTATTCATATTTTTCGGTAATGGAAACATAAATTTAAGTAAAAAAATACAAAAAAAAAATAAAATCTTTTGATATAAAAAAATAGGATATGAATTACAGTGAGACGAACAAAATATCACAACTGTATCGACGAACGAAAATCGCTCTGCAGCCTCCAATCTCAATTCTCTTTTTCTCTTCCTCTCTTCTCACAAAACAACTTCAAAATGCTCTCATTTGGCCAAACGAAGAAAAAGAATGTTTTAAATAAATTTTGATAGTGGATTAAGTATTTATAATAATTAATATAATATTAATAATATTAAATAATTAATTTTTAAATTTTTTTTTTCAAATAAAATCATTTTATGGTTATTGCCTTATTGGTCAGCAATTTCTGTATTATTTTGTTGCCAAAAAAAAGTCGTCTGAGTGATAAGACAGAATTTTTCAGCATTCTTAATAGTCAATTCTATTAGGAAGATAATTATTTAGTGTTTTTCATATCCTTTTGTAATTATTTTCCTCTTTTCTTTCACTATTTACTCCAATTAATCCCATATGAATATGTGTATATATATTTTTGGGATGTTTAAGTCAATTAATGTAAATTCTTACACATCATATACGTAAGGCTCGAACCCATGATCTCGTGGTTGTTAGTTAAATCTCCAAACCAACAGACCAATGTGATCAGCTGCGTCTAATCAGTCCTTTCATTAATAGAGTAAAACATGAGCAATTAATGGATTCATTATGTGTACGACAGAATTGGGTAGTAATTAATTAGTCTCCTTTTTTGAATATTTAGGCCAATTAATGCAAATTCATACACACATTACATACACATGACTCGAAACAAAATTGAGTGTTAGTTATAGGCTTTTTTTGGGACATTTAGGCTAATGAAGGAAAACTCATACACACACAACTTATGTAAGATTTGAACTCAAGACTTTTTGGTTGGTAGCTAAGGCTCCCGACCAACATACCAAGATGACCCGTGTTCAATAAATCCTTTTATTAATGAAGTAAAACGTGAGCAATTTATGGATTCTTTATGCATACGACAAAATTCGGAGTTAATTATAGGCCAAATCAAACAAGGAAGATGGAAAACTTTATTGACATTGAGTTCTTTACAGACCATAAATGTTTGTGTCATGAAGTACCACAAGTGTGAGCATATATAGGGACATTAGATTTTTTTTTGAAGTTTCAGCATCACCCCCCACATTCACATGTGCAATAAAAGTATTTACAAATATAAAAACCTATATATGGATCAATGAAGGGTAGAAAAGTAAAATAAAGCATTGTATTATTGCAATGAAGGTGGAAAAGTTAAATAAAACATTGTATTATAGCAATTTCTACAAAAAATGTGGATCATGAAAGACAAACAATTGGCAAGCGAATAGAGCCACGAAATACATGAATAGAGCGGATTCTTACATCATTAATCATATAATGGAACATTTCCACTTCATTAGGTAGATTGTTCATCACCTGCTGGTTAAGGGGAAATTTTTTCGTTTCGAATCAATTATTTTTATTTGAAGATATATATTGCTTTTTTTTATCTATTTTTAGCAATAATGTGTTTTATTATGCAAAATAAATGTTGCAAGAAAAATATGATCTGTTTAACTTTAATCATTTTCACTTAACTTTCAAAAAATATGTGTTTTTCTTTAAACATAGGTTCTATCTTTGCTGTTGGAAATTAAACCTAATATGGCCCATGGCTATTTGGATTTTGGTTATTATAATGGAGCTCATATTCTAGATTAATCTTTTGAAAAAAATGCTGAGAATGTATTCTATAGTAATCCTTAGGAAAATTTAGAATTGCATGTAATATCTTTTATTATGTAAGATAGAAGAGTATTTTTAGAGTCATTTGTAAACATTACATTAAAATATATTTACACAATTATAATAAAGTTTTTTTTTTACAATTATAATAAAGTTACTACTAATATAAATTGTGTTGTATTTGAATTTGTATCAAACAAAAGGTCAAAAAAAAAGTAATCACTTTCACCTTCTCTCATCTTCTTCCTAGCCTAAGTAGCCTTTTTCATCTTCTCTTTCCTCATTAGTCTTGTTTAATTATTACAAATATTAAATATTAATAATATGTTAATAAATATTTATTTTATATGATATAGGAATCTGTTTTGCAATTAAGTCAATTTCTTGCATCAAGTTTTTATTATCATTCTGCATGACAAAAAAAAATCAACAATTATATATATATTTGAGGAATATGTGGTAATGATGATGAAGAGCATATTAATACTATGTATATTTAGTAATTTTGTATGCGGCTATAAAAGAGCATATTCTTGTTTGTCCATCCTATGAAGGTATGTTTTTCCATAAGTCCATATAGAAGTTTTTTTTTTTTTGGGGGGGGGGGGGGGGGGGGGTTGGGTGCAGAATTTGGGCTTAGGCCATATATTGAACAAAGAAGAGATTACAAGTAAATAACAAAGCCTCTAGAAAAATGAGGCAAGCTCAACGAGAGCCCAAAATAACAAAATTACATCCTTTAAATGGCAAAAAAAAAAAAAAGATTACGTCATGAAAGCAAAAATACACCCATCTGCATGAACAGACCTGCGCCACTGGGGAGAAAAAAACTGGAAGCAGAAAATAAGAAGAGATTACAAGTAAATAAGAAAGCCTCTAGAAAAATGAGGCAAGCTCAACGAGAGCCCAAAATAACAAAATTACATCCTTTAAATGGCAAAAAAAAAAAGATTACAAGATGATAGCAAAAATACACCCATCCGCATGAACAGACCTACGCCACTGGGGAGAAAAAAAACTGGAAGCAGAAAAACAAAAACTCATTAACAGGTGCCATAATAATGTTGCCAGGCTCAGATTTAGCAGATATGTGAACCGAATCGATATTCCCTGTTTGCCCAAAGGACGTCCAATTAAGGGGCCTGCATATGGGTACATCATTGTCCATGGAATTACCCCAGGCAAAGCAAACCAGAACAACTTTCTAAGATACACCATGATATATCAATAAGGGCCCAATTCAAAGCAGCTCCAATAGAGAGGAGGAATCCTTCCATTTACTAATTTTCTCATGCATCGCTCTTTTAATGTTAAGAGCAGTAGTAATAGAGCTGCTAGAAACATTGCCAAACCTTCTATTATTTCACTCTTTCCAGATAAAATAAATGCAGCCACTAGTTAAAAGAAGAAACAGATTTTTGAGCTGCTGGTTAGAATTATAAATTTCTTCTATCCATTCAAGCAAATGCAATATCGACGGCCTGATCAACAGTCCGTTAATAGTAGGCATCAGGCGAGAAATAACAGAGAAAGAGTAAGAGCATTCAAAAAATAGGTGGGAGGATGATTCAGGAAAAGAATGACAAAGTTCACAGGAGGGAGAAACATTAATGTTTCTCTTAATTAAAGCATCAGCTATTTTCAGTGCTCCCACCACAGACATCCATGAATATATCGAATATCTTAGAATAAATTTAGAGTGCCAGATCAGGTGAGCCCAGGTGCAGGTGCTCTTCTGCTTATAGAAGCCTTTTATATAGGCACTGAAAGTTCCAGTGTCAACATTTTCCCACAATAAGCATGAGTCACTGCTTTGGTGAATGCAAATAGTAGAAATTGTGTTCTTAATAAGGTTTGCAGAGTCTTAGGGAGGACCCAGCTATTCCTCGAGATAATAGAATTGAGAGTGGCATCCCAGTTCATGAAATTAAGCAGTAACACCCCATTTTTAGTATCCGATAGAGTAGCATCATGGCACCAATGGTCCCAGTGAATGGAGATTGGAGCGAATTCAGTGATCCTGAATTTTAAAAAAGGTTTGGCAATTGTTGCAATATTACATAGAGATTTCCATAACTTAGAGGCGGGTGAAATAGGAGGTCTCCAGGGCGAAATGTATCTTTTTAGAAGCCATAAAGATAGTAAAGAAGAAGCATTGTACATTCTAAAAATAACTAAACAGTTAAACACAAATTGGATTACATTCATAGAGGGGATGCCCAAACCACCACAGGACTTAGGTTTGCAAATTTTATCCCAAGATATCATGTGCATCTTTTTGTTACTAGCAGAATCCCCAAATAACATAAACTTAGAGGAGATCTTTTTGACAAACTTCAAGTTTGACTGATATTTATAATTAAGTTACTAAAAGTAAGTATTATAATTGATGAACTTTAATAAAGTTTTGATAAGCCATACAATTGCTTTTATTTTTATTAATTTATTTTTTTGAATTTGTAGAGAATTGCGATCTTTGATGTAACAAATAGGACATGAAACAACAAATAATTCAAATATTTAAAATTGCTAGAAAAAATGACTTCATTGAGTGGACTAATTAGTCCTTTCATTAACGGAGAAAAATGTGAGCAATTATTGGATTCCTTATTCGTACGACAAAATTGGGTGTTAATTATAGGCCAATTATTAATATTATTTTGGATATTTAAGTCAATTAAGGCAAATTCATACACATCACATACGCAAGACTCAAATCCAAGATATTTTGATTGGCGGCCAAATCATCGAACCAACAGACCAAGATGAATTGCATCCTTTCATTTATGTGTAAAACATGAGCAATTAATGGATTCTTTATGCGTACAATAGAATAGGTTGTTAATTATATCTTTTTTTGGGACATTTAGGCCAATTAATGCAAATTCATACACACATTACATTTGCATGACTTAAACCCAAGACCTCTTTGATTGGTAGCCAAACCTCCCAACTAATAGACCATGGTGAGTAGTATCTAATCAGTCCATTCATTAATGGCATATACATGAGCAGCTAATGAATTCATTATGCAGCAAAATTGAGAGTTAATTATAGGCCCTTTTTTGGGATATTTAGGCCAATCAAGGTAAACCCATACACACATCATTTATGCAAGACTAAAACTCAAGGCCTTTTGATTGGTAGCCAAAGATCCTAACCAAAAGATTATGATGAACTGTGCCCAATCAGTCATTTTATTAATGGAGTAAAATGTGTGAGCAATTAATGAATTATTTATGCGTACCACAAAATTTGGTGTTAATTATAGGCCAAATCGAACATGGAGGTTGAAAAACATTATTGAGGTTTGTTGCGTCTTGGAATATTCGCGATGATAGAAAAAATATAAAATTTAACGTCTTAGCTTTGTACGAAGATACAACACACAATCAGATAAAAGAAAAGGTGTAGCATTCATAAGAGACACCAAGATTTTACATGAAAAACCCTGAAAAGGGAAAAAACCATGAGACCTAGCCCAATTTGAATAAATATGCTATTATTTATAGTCAACTATAAATGAGTGCCTTCCTTGGGGGAAGGCCTTAACTTAATGTAATAAGTATATATCATATAATATGTATTACAAGATGAGACTTGAAAGAATCAATATTGATATATTTGGTTGGTCGGTAGAACCATAGTCGGCGGGCAACAGAGGTTGGAAATACCATTTTCTAGTGACAAAGGTATTAAGGATCGTAGTCAGAGGGTGGCAGAGATTAAAAGGTCTGTAATTGGTAGGTGATGGAGGTTGGAAGGATCATTATCTACTGACGGAGGTCAAAAGGACCTAAGTCGGCAGGACACGAAGGTCATAAGGACTACAGTCAGCAGACGATGGAGGTCAGAATGATCATTTCCTGATGATGGAGGTTGGAAGGATCATTGACAGGTGGAAGTCTGGAGTCCGGTAGAAATCCGATAATGGGTAAAAATCCGACATCGTGTAGAAGTCCGACGAAAGTTTAGTGTAAGGCAGAAGTTTGGTGGTAGGTAGAAATCCGGCGATGAGTGGAAGTCCGATGTTGGGTAGTAGTCAGATAAAAGTTTGGTGATTGGTAGAAGTCTGGCGATGGGTGGAAGTCCGACATCAGAAGTCAAACGACTGGTAAAAGTATGGCATCTAGTAGAAATATGATGATGTGCAGAAGTCTGGCATAGGGTAGAAGTCCAACGTAAGATCGCTGACTTGCAAAAACTTAGAGATGGGTGGAAGTCTGACATCGTGTAGAAGTTTTGCAATGGACAAAAGTCCTATGATGGGTGAAAGTTTGACTATAGGTAAGAGTTTGACGAAAGTCTGGTGACAGGCAAAAAACCAACGACAGACAAAAGTTTGGCGTCAGGTAGAAGTCCGAAAAAAGTCTGACGACGGGCAGAAGTCTGGCGATGAGTGGAAGTCCGGCGTCGGCTAGAAGTCTAGCGATTGGCAAATGTCCGGCGTCAGGTGAAAGTCACTGGTGAAAGTCTGGTGACAAGTGGAAGTCCAGTGATGGATGAAACTTCAGTGTTGGGTAGAATTCTGATGAAAGTTTAGTGGCGGGAAGAAGCCCGATGATAGACGAAAGTTTGACATTAAGCAGAAGTCTAGCGACGGGAAAAAGTCTAGCGTCATGTAGAAATCCAATGAAAGTATGGAGAGTAGCAAAAGTCGAGAGACAGACAGAAGTCTGGCATCGGGTTGAAGTCCAATGATAGATAGAAGTTTGATGATGGGTGAAAGTGTGAAAGCCAGATTTCAGTTTTCCTTCTAGGTTCGTCCGGACGAAGTTGTGGTTCGTCCGGGATGAACAAAGTAAAAATTGGTGACAGAGAGATTCGTCTCAGGACAAAGATAGGTTCGTTGGGATAACATTTTTTCAGAGAGCAAGTCGTCCAGGGACGAAAGAATCGGAATTAATTTTCATCTGTACGAAATTTTTCCAGTGAGGAGACCGTCCCGGACGATCTTGTTTTATAAATATCTGAATAGTGTCATTTTTAAGAGAGAGAATAAGGGCAGGAGAGAGAAAAATGAAGGAAAAGGAAGAAAATCCACATTTTGGGCGACTTCGGTTCTTTTTCGTCAATCGTCGTAGTTGGAAAAGTTGAGCGACTCGAGGTAAGGTACATTATGCCTTTCTCAATTTTTAGAAATGTGATTTTTAACAGATTTTCTGTTTCAAATTCATTTTTCGTTAGCGAAAATATGGTATAATTTCGTACCGATAAAACTTTTACCGCGCAACTTTTGGTATGTTTTAGAAATGATGATTTTGTACATTTTGAGTATTTTTTGGAAGATTTTTACCGGGTATTTTGAATTCTACGGAGTTTTTATCGAATAAAAAATTATCTGGATGTTGAAAAATATTACTTCAGTACAATGAAAGTCTTAAAATGATGTTTTACAATATCTATGATAATTTGATAATTTTTTGAAACTATGAATTTGATCTGTTGAAATTTTTGTGGACTGCCGTTATGCCGCTGACAATTTTTCTAATGTAATCTGATTTTTTTGAATTTGATGATTTGATGTGTTTGAATGATCTGAAGGGAATTATAAGGGGCCAAAATCCATTGAGATTTTTTCTGTGTTAGGGAAGGGAGGCATAAGGGGCCAGAATCCTTTGAGATTCTGCCAGGTTACGAGAATCTGAAAATAAATTCTGATCTGATATATATTATGGTGCTATAAGCACAAGGGAGGCATATGAGGCCAAAATCCTTTGAGATTTTGTCTGTGTCAGGGAAGGGAGGCATAAGGGGGCAGAATCCGTTAAGATTCTATCTGGGTCAGGGATATGTGATATGTGTTCTTCTCTGCTTTGACAATATGCTTTGTGATTTGTACAATTCTGTGATATGAGATTCGAAATACGATCCGAACTATGATTTGAAATCTGATTTAAATAATTCTGTTATATGAAATGAATTCAGTTCTTTTGTATTAGTTATTTGATTTCTATTTGATTATCTGTTTTGTACGCACATCTGTTTATGTATGATTATCTGAATTTTGTACGGCTACTTGAATAAACTGTTCTAATGATTTTTGTTATGAGTTTCTGGAGATTTTGATTAGCTAGTGTAGTCTTGCTGAGCTGTTAGCTCATCCTTATTATCTGTGTGGTTTTTAGGTTCTGGGAAAGGGAAGGATGTTTTGGACTAGCCGTTCAGTTTCAGATCTGAGACTAGGTATTTTTGTACTTTTGATTTTTGTGCAGTCATGACTTTTCTATTATGTTATGTACTTTCTGCTTAGAGCCATGCACTGTAATGTACATGATTATTTTGATGAAAGAAAGAAAAAAATCATGGATGAACTTTTCTGTATACTTGGATGTTTATGGTAGCTCTGTGTTTTCTGTATGTCTGATTATTGGAAGAAAGTCTTTAACCAAATTCCAAAACTAGATCTTGTATTCATCCGTCGTGACTCGACGCGATGGGATTCGTTTCGGTCGGGTTGGGTCGTAACAATTTGAGGGGTATTAGAGCATAGTTTTGGAATATGGTATTGTAAGACAGAGTTATAGGAATTGATCTGTAAGTTTTGTGGGGTAGTTTTAGTCTGTCTGGATTTTTATTATTTTGCTTTATGTGCATAGTTATAGTCTGTGTGATATGGATCTGCCAGACCCAGATATGACAGATGGATAGAGTGCTAGTCAGGCAGCCCCTGTGAATAGTTCTGCCCTAGTGGTTGGTTCAGATACAGTTTCACAGTTTTCTATGTTGGTTGCTCATATGATGAGTGAGACGCAGAATAGAGTTTATGCTGTTAGATCTGAAGATGTAGATCGACATCTACAAATGGTTCTGAGATTGAAATCTCCAAGGTTTGAGGGCACTGTTGAGCCCAGAGTAGTTGAGGATTGGTTAAGGAGATTGGAAAAGACATTTGATGGCATGCAAGGTCCTCCTGATAGGAAGGTACCGTTAGCAATTTTTCTATTGGATGGTGAGGCAGAGCGCTGGTGGATGGGCCAGCAAGAGGAGAACTTCCAAGGTAAACTGAACTCCTTGATTACTTGGGAAGAATTTTCTGAAGTATTTAGATCTTGGTTTGTACCCCCTTCTGCAAGACAACAAATGCAGGACACTTTTCTGAGATTGGTTAAGGGGAGCAAGACAATTATGCAGTACGAGGCAGAATTTACTGTGTTAGCCAGATATGCTCCATAATTGGTGAGTACTACTGCGGAGAAGTGTTATAGATTTTTAAGGGGACTACGAGGTAGTCTGAGGCAACCCCTAGTACCATTTTATATTTCTGATTTCTCTGAACTTGTGGAGAGAGCTTGACTGATAGAGAATGATCTGATGGCTACTTAGCGCGATGGAGCGTTAGCAGGAAGTGATTCATTGGTGATGCATCTGGCAGCAGTTTTTCTGGAAAGAAAAATAGATTTGTATCTGGAGACTCCAAGAGGAGTGGACAGTCAGTATCTACTACAGTTTCTGGTAGTGGTAGTGTGGCCAATTCGGGGTCAGTCAGTGGGGCACCTGTGTGCCAAACTTGTGGACAAAGATATTTTGGCCAGTGTTACAGGATGACTAGTCAGTGTTTCAGATGTGGTCAGCCAGGACATCGGATAGCAGAGTGTCCATAAGCCGATTTTATCAAAGATCTGAGTTTAGATCAGAGAGCTTTGTTAGACTGGCAGGAAGGCCGAGGGCAATTCCTCCACGTAATATTTCTGAAGGATCATCTGGTAGAGCTGGTAGTTCGGGTTCTGTGGCGAGGAGACCACTTAGTGGAAATCAGAGAGAGCTTAGTAGTTCTGTAGCTCCAGCTCTAGTTCAACTACGTGTGTACTGTTTGAATCAGCAAGAGGCTCGAAATGCTCTGGATGTGGTGACAGGTATTATTTACATTTCTGAATATCCTTGTCGTGTTTTGTTTGATTCTGGAGCTAGTCATTCATTTATTTCCGAACGCTATTTTGATGCTTTGCACCTGGATTCTGTTACATTACCTGTTTTACTTTCTATTCTTTTACCGGCTGGAAATAATTTGATAGCCCGGAAGTTTTGTTTATGTGAGATTGAAATTTCTGGTAAGAAGTGGAAGTTTTGTTTGATTTTGTTGCCGATTTCTTCATATGATGTTATTTTGGGTATGAATTGGCTGAGTCTGTCTGAGGTTCAGATTGATTATTTGAAGAAGCAAGTTAGCTTGTTCATGGATGGTGAAAGTTATGTATTCCAAGGGTTAAGAGGTGTTTTGTCTTGTTTGATTTCTATGTTGGAAGTTAGAAGAATGAGGAAGAAGAGTTGTACGGTATTTTTGGCATCAGTATGAGAATTGAATATAGATGCAGGTTCTATTTCTGATATCCCAGTTGTACGAGACTTTTCAGATGTATTTCCTGAGGAGTTGGTTGGTTTACCTCCGGACAGAGATATTGAATTTTGTATTGATGTATTTTCGGGTACAGCTCTGATATCTAAAGCTCCGTACAGGATGGCACCGAAGGAACTTACGGAGTTGAAAGTTTAGCTCTAGAAGTTGGTGGATAGAGGATTTATCCGTCCTAGTGTTTCGCCTTAGGAAACACTTATTCTGTTTGTGAATAAGAAGGACAATATAATGCATATGTGTGTGGACTACAGAGATTTGAATAAAGTCACAATCAAGAATAAGTATCCGTTACCTCAGATTGATGATTTGTTTGATCAGCTTGCTGGATCTTTTGTATTCTCAAAGATCGATTTAAAATCTGGTTACTATCAGGTAAAGGTGAGAGAAGCTGATGTTATGAAAACAGCTTTCAATACTTGGTATGGGCACTACGAGTTTTTGGTTATGCCATTTGGGGTAACCAACGCACTAGCTATTTTTATGGATCTGATGAACAGAGTGTTCAAAGCTTATCTGGATCAGTTTGTGATCGTCTTCATAGGTGATATTCTAGCATATTCTGCTTTCGAGGAAGATCATGCCAGACATTTGAGAAGTGTATTAGAGACTTTGATGTATCATCAGTTGTATGCAAAATTCACCAAATATGAATTCTAGCTGAAGAGTATTTCTTTTCTAGGACTTGTAGTGAGTGGTGAAGGTATTTTTGTTGATCTGCAGAAAATTCAGGTAGTTGCAAATTGGCCAAGGTCTACTACAGTGTTTGAGATACGTAGTTTCTTGGGCATGGCTGGATATTATCGAAAATTTGTGAAGGGATTTTCTCAGATTTCTGCACCTTTGATGAGACTGACTCAAAAGTCAGTAGCTTTTGTTTGGACACCAGAGTGTGAAGCTATTTTTAGAGATTGAAGAATTGTTTGACTTCTGCTCCTGTGTTAGTACTCCAATCTGGTACGGAAGGATTTCAGGTATTCAGTGATGCTTCACTTAAAAGTTTAGGATGTGTTCTGATGCAGCATGGTCGGGTAATGGCTTATGCCTCGAGATAGTTGAAACCACATGAAAAGAATTACCCGATGCATGATTTGGAATTGGCTGCTGTTGTATTTGCTTTGAAGATTTGGCATCATTACTTGTATGGCGTCAGGTGTGAGATATTCACAGATTATAAGAGTTTGAAGTACATATTTACTCAGAAGGATCTGAATTTGAGGCAAAGAAAATGGCTTGAGTTGATCAAGAATTATGATATGACTATTCAGTATCAGCCTGGTAAGGCTAATGTGTTGGCAGATGCCTTGAGTAGGAAGTCTTCTGGATTATCATAGCTCACTTTTGATGAGTATCTGATACGAGATATGGAAAGATTGCAACTGGAGGTGATTTCCCTACTGGTCTGAATTCTGGTGTTTTGACTCAGATGAATATTCAGTTTTTTTTGGAACAGAAGATTCATGAAGCTCAGAAGTCCGATGTTGAATATTTGAAGTTGATTGATCAGATCAAATCTGGTAAGAAACCTGAACTACGAATTTTTAATTATGGTATTATTTTCTGTAAGAATAGGCTGTGGATTCCTATGTCTGGAGATCTAAGGAAAGAGATTATGCACGAATCTCATTATTCACGCTATACCATTCATCCAGGAAGTGGTAAGATGTATGGAGATATTAAAAGCTTGTCTTGGTGGCCTGGAATGAAAAATGATATAGTAGAGTTCGTTTTGAAATGTGAAGCCTGTCAATTAGTGAAGGCAGAGCATCAACGACCAGGAGGTCTTTTGCAGTCGTTGCCTATCCCTAAGTGGAAGTGGGAAAAGGTGACGATGGATTTTGCTATGGGTTTTCCCAGATCGAGGCAAGGGCATGATGCTATTTGGGTGATTGTTGATCGATTGATGAAGTTTGCAGATTTTCTTCATATAAGACAAATGGATCCGGTGGATAAGTTAGCTTAGATTTATGTTAAAAAAATTGTCAGAATGCATGGTGTGTCAAAAGTGATTGTATCTGACCGGGATGGACGATTTACTTCCAGACTTTGGAGAGGTATTCAGCAAGGATTGGATACAAAGTTGCATTTCAGTACGGCTTTTCATCCACAGACTGATGGACAGTTTGAGAGGACTATTCAGGTACTAGAAGATCTTCTGAGATTATGTGTTTTGGATTTTGGAGGTAGTTGTGAATATCATATCCCACTGATAGAATTTGTATACAATGATAATTATCAGTCAAGTATTGATATGGCACCCTACGAAGCTTTATATGACAGAAAGTGTAGAACTCCTTTGACTCTGACTGAGATGGGAGATAAACAAGTGATGGATTCAACTTTTGTAGATGAAACTGTTATGAAAATCGATTTGATTAAAGAAAGATTGAAAGCTGCACAAGATAGACAACAGAAATATTATTATCAGAAGCACATATTTGTAAAATTTCAGTTGGGTGACTTTGTCTATGTCAAAGTCAGTCCGATGAAAGGTGTTAGCAGATTTGGAAGAGTAAGCAAGCTCAATCCAAGGTCTGTCGAACCTTTTGAAATCATCGAGAGGGTTGGTAATTATGCTTACAAGTTGTTATTGCCTGATCAGATATCTGATATACATAATGTGTTTCACGTATCCTCTTTGAGAAAGTGGATATTTGATTCTGGACAAAAAATTTCTATTGATGATGTAGAGATTCAGGAGAATCTATAGTATAAAGTAGAGCCTGAAAAGATTCTGGCTTGTGATATAAGAAAGTTAAGAAGTAAATAGATTTCGATGGATAAGGTTCAGTGGAAACATAAAACAGTAAGAGAGGCTACTTGGGAGAAGGAATCAGATATGAGACAGTTATATCTGAATCTATTTTGACTCAATTTTGCTTTGGGAATGTCGAGGACGACATTATTCTGAAGGTGGGGAGATTGTGAAAGCCAGATTTCAGTTTTCCTTCCAGGTTTGTCCGGACGAAGTTGTGGTTCGTCCGGGATGAACAGAGTAAAAATTGGTGACAGAGAGATTCGTCCCAGGATGAAGATAGGTTCATCGGGATGAAATTTTTCCAGAGAGCAAGTCGTCTAGGGACGAAAGAATCAGAATTAATTTTTGTCTGTACGAAATTTTTCTAGTAAAGAGATCGTACTTGGACGATTGAGTATCGTCATGGACGATCCTGTTTTATAAATATCTGAATAGTGACATTTTGAAGAGAGAAAAAGGGCAGGAGAGATAAAAATGAAGGAAAAGGAAGAAAATTCACATTTTGAGAGACTTCGGTTCGTTTTCGTCCGTCACCGTAGTTGGAAAAGTTGATCAACTCGAGGTAAGGCACATTATGCCTTTCTCAATTTTCAGAAATATGATTTTTGACGGATTTTCTGTTTCAAATTCATTTTCCGTTAGCGAAAATCTGGTATAATTTCGTACCGGTAAAACTTTTACTGCGTAACTTTTGGTATATTTTGAGAATAATGATTTTGTGCATTTTGAGTATTTTCTGGAAGATTTTCACCGGGTATTTTGAATTCTGCAGAGTTTTTATCGAATAGAAAATTATCTGGATGTTGAAAAATATTGCTTCAGTATAATGAAAGTCTTAAAATGATGTTTTACACTATATGTGGTAATTTGATAATTTTTTGAAACTGTAAATTTGATATGTTGAAATCTCTGTTGACTACCGTTATGCCGCTGACGATTTTTCTAATGTAATCTGATTTTTCTGAATTTGATGATTTGATGTGTTTGAATGATTAGAAGGGAGTTATAAGGGGTTAGCATCCGTTGAGATTCTGTCTGTGTCAGGGAAGGGAGGTATAAGGGGCCAGAATCCTTTGAGATTCTATCACAGTCCGAGAATCTGAAAATAAATTCTGATTTGATATATACTCTGGTGCTGTAAGCACAAGGGAGGCATAAGGGGTCAGAATCCTTTGAGATTCTGTCTGTGTCAGGAAAGAGAGGCATAAGGGGCCAGAATCCATTGAGATTCTATCTGGGTTAGGGATATGTGATTTGTGATCTTATCTGCTTTGACAATGTGCTTTGTGATTTGTACGATTCTGTGATATGAGATTTGAAATACGATCTGAACTATGATTTGAAATCTGATTTGAATAATTCTATTATATGAAATGAATTCAATTCTTCTGTATAAGTTATTTGATTTCTATTTGATTATTTATTTTGTACGCACATTTTTTTCTGTACGATTATCTGAATTTTGTACGACTACTTGAACAAACTGTTCTTATGATTTTTGTTGGGAGTTTCTAGAGATTTTGATTGGCTAGTGTAGTCTTGCTGAGCTGTTAGTTCATCCTTGTTATCTGCGTGATTTTCAGGTTCTGGGAAAGGGAAGGAGGTTATGGACTAGCCGTTCAGTGTCTGATCTGAGACTAGGTATTTTTGTATTTTTGATTTTTGTACAATCATGGCTTTTCTGTTCTATTCTGTACTTTCTGCTTAGAGCCATGCACTGTAATGTATATGATTATTTTGATGAAAGAAAGATGAAAATCGTGGATGAACTTTTCTGTATACTTAGATGTTTATGGTAGCTCTGTATTTTCTATATGTCTGATTATTGGAAGAAAGTCTGAAACCAAATTCCAAAACTAGATCCTGGATTCATCCGTCGCGACTCGACGCGATGGGATTCGTTCTGGTCGGGTTGGGTCGTGACAGAAAGTTTAGCATTGGGTAGAAATCAGATGAAAATTTGGTGAAGGGCGGAAGTCCGACGATGTGCAAAAGTTTGGTGTCGGGTAGAAGTTTGACGAAAGTCTGGTGACGTGTAGAAGTTCGGCGATGAGTGGAAGTTCGGTGTCAAGTAGAAGTCAAATGACGGGCATAAGTCTGGCATTGGATAGAAATCCAACAAAAGTTTGGTGGCTAGCAAAAGTTTCTTTAGTGGAGGTTTGGTTTATTTGAATCAGCTCAGCTTGCTGCTTTTTATGCTTTTTATGGTTCGCTTGCATCCATTGGGCTGCCATGTTATATCTCTGATGCTATCCTCCTTGATTTTTTTGGCTTCGTGTCGTCCTTTTCTTTTTCGCTTATTTTTGTAACTAGTAGATAATCTTAGTCTCATTAGATTTTTCTTTTCTTTTGTCTTGTAGCTCTTTAAGTATTTTTTAAGTTTTTGATCCTTTTAAAGATCATGAACCTTTTTATTTAATTAACATGTAAGTTCAAAGTGGGCTTTAACCAAAAAAAATTTAGGAATGATATCATGCACTCTGAGTTGAAACTATACCAATTTGTATTCTCTAAGGCATAAGTCTGGCAAACTAAGCAACCCAAACATGCACCAACATCAAAGCCACAAGTAGTTTACCTAACCATCAAATGAGCGCACCAACAACAAACTCCAACATAAATTTTGACTACAGTTAGATTCTTGTCATTTCTTTTTGTTCTTCCTCTTTTTCTTACCAGAACCAAGAAAAGAATATTCTTTAGTGATTTGTAAAACATTTAAATTGATATTTTTGTGAAAATCACCTTCTTCAACAAATGAAGCTCTCCCTTTTCCAAGATAGAGGGGGAACATCTGACATAGGGATCATCATGATCCTCAATAGAAAGCATGGTCTCATGAAGCAAGTCTTCCAAATTAGGCTGAGAAATATCATCCAAATAAATATGAATGAAAATTTGCGAACTAAGTTGGAGACATCAATACTACTAGAAGAAAGATCATATCCTGCAAAAAGAGTCATTTGATTACAAATTTGAACTTCGAGGTTAGTATTAGCATTCTCGATAAGGTTTGGAACAACAACAATAGAAGATAAAGGTTTATCAATATATTCCACACGTTTAGAGCTATCAAAAGAAATAAAATCAGAAGAATCCACGCAATCCTCATTAATGTAAGTATTATCACTATCAGCAGAAGGTACACTAATAGGCATAATCTGATCAATATCTTTAGATTTATCTTTTCTCAAGTGGGGATAAAAAATAAAACACTCAACTGAACCATGATCATGAATTTTACAATTACTAAAAAAAGGAAGATTTTCTAATTTATCTTTTTGAATATAACCAAATGATTCAAGTGGAGCCTTAAGACATTAGAGTTTTCATCAAAAGAAAAAAATTGATGGTCAATTTGGTCTTTCCCTTTATAGGAGAGGAATTATAACAAGTGTGTTGTAAGTGACATTGGAACTCACTAATGATGGTGATGGTGGTTGTTCGTATTGCTAGTTATTATGGGCATCAATTTTGTGGGGAATTATGTTTGTCAAGGTTGTTAACGAAGATGATTCTTAGCACTATTGATGATGATAGTCATTGGCTTTACTAATAATGTGATTATCATCCTAGTTGGTGACAACTAGCAGTAACATTGTTAGTGATAAGAATAATTGATGTTTTTAGACATGGTACACATTGACATTGGTGATGATAACAACCACCAAAGCATGGAAACTCTTTGAGCCTTAGAAATCTTTTGTAGAATTTTCTTAAGGTCTATTGAGTGCCTTCATGAATATGAAGAAGTATTACATATTTATAGAATTATGGAGAGAAGAACCTAATCATTTTTTAATATAAGACAACATATTCAATCGAAAGGTTGGAGTTGTTCCACAATAATCACTAAGCATTATTTTTGACATTTTAGTTCTCTAGTAATATTGAAATTGAGTGATCATAAACTAAACAAATTCTGGTGGTCTGATGTTGGTGAGATTTTTAATTGTCTTATGGGCATGAACAAAGACCCTGTAGCTAGCCCTGATGATTTTATTATCCAATTCTTCTTTTAGTGTTGGAATATTATCAAAGAGGACCTCTGCAATGTTATTATGGTCATTTTTAATAATGGTAATGTCCCTAAATATTTTTCTAGCACCTCTATTGCTCTTATCCCTAAGACTAATAATCATGAATATTGGAATGATTTTAAACCTATTAGTCTTTGCTTTACTTTTCATAAACTTATTTCTAGAATTTTATCATCTAGATTGACATGTATTCTTCTTAAGATTATATCTAAAAATCAAACGGGCTTTGTCAAAGGGAGAAACATCATTGATAATGTTCTTCTTGCTCAAGAGCTTATCATGGTATCAACAAAATAGTAAGGTTCATAATTTAATCTTCAAATTGGATATCTAAAGCTTATGATAAATCAATTGGAATTTATTTATAAAATGCTAAATTTGCTTGGTTTTTGATAACTAGTTTATTAATCTTACTAAGAACATTATAAAAATGATTCATTTTCCATCATAATTAATGAAAATTCTAAGGGTTTCTTTAAAGCTTCCTAAGGCATTTGACAAGGAGATCATCTATCTCCTACTATGTATATCATTGCGGTTGATTATTTTTCAAGAGGCTTAATTTACTATTTTACTTACAATAAAAGCATTTGCTATTGTAATTCTGGCGGTCTTAATATTTCTCGCCTTTCTTTTGCTGATGATATTATTCTTTTTTGTAATGCTTCCATTAGTAGTATTAAAAATATTAAGTATTTCATAAATTTTTTTGAAAAAGAAAGTTGTATATTTTTTTCAAGGAAAACCCACCGACGAGCATACACATTAATTAAAATAAATAGTTACGCGTTCTTAAAAGGTAGAAGAGCTACAATCAAAAGGAAAAATAATACCTAAGAGCGAAAGATCACACATAATTATAATCAACAGAAAACCTATAAAAAGACATCTAGGGAAGTTAGGAGCCATCATTTAAAATACAAGATCGAGAACATAGAATCTTGAAAAACTAGTGCTTCTAAAAAGAAAACCTTAGAAGAAGAAAGCAAAGCAAGGTAGAGTAGAGCCAAAATATAACATAAAAAATTAAAAAACCTAGAAATAGAGAACAACAAAGAAAATGGAACCCGCCAATAAAATAGAATAACAAACCTCAGACCCAAGTTGTGATGCCCCAGAATTTAAATTTGAAGAATTATTCATTTATCCTTTAAATAATTAACAACCAGAGCTATCTAATATCATATATCAGTAATAAACAGTACAATAGATTCCATAATTTAAAACATCATTGTATACATCTTTATTCATTCTCAAAAATCATATAAACTACGTGAGATTATACCAAAAAGAAATAGAACTTAAAGAATCCTGATCAGCCTCACACTCATGCTCTCCTGCCCTGACCTTAAATAATCTAACCACATATAATGTGCTTCAAAAGCCCAACAGGTCATCAAAACTTATAACTAAAGTCAAAGCACGGTGAAGGAGCAATATGCTTGTCAACAGTCAAACCGTAACAGTTGCATTCATATGATCATTGAATCAGTACAAGAATAATAAAACTCAAATGTAGCAGCAATATAATCTATAAGTAATAAAACACTGTGGTACAAAAGCTATTAAAGTTTTAAACCAGTATGAATGTCAAATATATAAAATAACTGTGACATTAATAATATCAATTAGTATAGAAATCATATAAAGTATCAAATCAAAATGTTAGTAAAGATTGTCAAAATCAAATCAACGAATAAAATCATATCAAAATGTACACATGTTATCCAAGCATTCTATATCAGTATTAAATTAATATCTCAATCACATGCTCACTAAATATTATATAATACGTGCTCAGTATATGACATGCTTAATATTAGTATAGTGAATTAGTGATATCTAAAGTATCATTATCTATATCAGTAACAATAATAATTTAGTTGTGGGAGTAGTAGAATAATGTAATAACAGTAAAACCGTGTAGTAATAATAAGTTTGTACAATAATAATAAAAAATGCTTCAAAACATGCATTTAAATAATCATACTAAACAAGTAGAAGCCCTAACTAGCACGATATTTTTTAGTGTTAGTATTAGTGTTACCGTTGGCTCAGTAAATAGATTCGTCACCCTTTACCCATCGGCATAATAATAATCTCCTTATAACTCTTAATCAGTGTATCAAATGAATTAGTAAATGATAACACCAAATCACAGTATTTAAAGGAAAGCCTATAGGTCCACCATCCTATATAGGTCAATCAGTCTCCAACCAACAGGTCAACTAATCTTGTTTGTTTCACACACGTATAGTATTATCAATATACTATAAAAATAATAGCGACCAACTATTACTCAAGCACACATTCATATTTATTTTCAATGCATTATAATAAATAGTGCATAATTGACTTAATTAAGAAGATGCCAAAATGTCATAATGGTATACAACAAAGAGTCCTATTAGATAAAAATACACATTTTTAAAAAACAATAAAATTATTAGGGATTATATAAAATGATATTTTAAGATTTTTATTCTACTACACTACTTTTTTTAGAAGTAAAAAAAAAGGACTAGACAAAAATGACTGTATTTTCAAAATCACCTGATGAAAAATTACAAATAAATACTCAAAATGCTCATAATCACGATCTCTATAACATACACAAAGTTAAGCGATGAAAGTTCTGCCAATACAAAGTTATTCATATTTTTCGGTAATGGAAACATAAATTTAAGTAAAAAAATACCAAAAACATAAAATCTTTGATATAAAAAATAGGATATGAATTACAGTGAGACGAACAAATATCACAACTGTATCGACGAACGAAAATCGCTCTGCAGCCTCCAAATCTCAATTCTCTTTTTCTCTCTCCTCTCTTCTCACAAAACCTCTCAAATGCTCTCAGCTTTGGCCAAACGAAGAAAAAGCAATGTTTTAAATAAATTTTGATAGTGGATTAAGATATTTATAATAATATAATATTAATATAATTAATATAATTAATTTTTAAATTTTTTTTTCAAATAAATCATTTTATGATTCAGAAAATTATGAAAAAATATTCGTAAAATAAAATATGTTATTTAAAAAATATCAATAAAATTGGTTTGCAAAATGGACACCTGACGGTCCGAAATCCTTGAACCAATAGGTACAAATTCCTTATGGATTTTTGTCAGTGTCAAAAAATTATGAAAAAATTTGTGTAAGTAAAACACTATGATCAAAATACTATGGCTAAGACAGATTATGAATTGGAGTTGTAATGACTCCAAAAAAATTTAGCAAAGTCAAAATACAGGCAATTACATGAGCAAAGGAAATAGGAACCAAAAGAGATATACAAAATGCATACCCGAACACCAAAAACACAAACGTAACAAAAAGTATGAGAGTCGAATATCTAAAAAAGAAAGAAGGAAGTAGCCATTAGAGAAAATGGAAACCAAGCAACCTTGCCACACAGCAAGAATAACAAAGGGACGTCCATAGGATCATAAAAGTAGAGCTAACAACATAAATAAAACTGGAGCAGTGCACACCTAGCAAATGTAACGAAAACCAACAACATCTAACAACAAAATACCTTTTTCGTAAATGAGGCACATTAGCCTGAGAATACGATTGAAAAACACATCTTGAAGATCTAGTCTTAGCTAGCCAAACTACGCAAGCATTACCAATAGTCAAAATGATAGAAGTCTTATAAACAAACTACACAACATATGTGAAACCCCTTAAGTAAAAAGAAGCAAAACTCTTAAACATTGAAGCACTTTTGGTGTAATGATTATAATTTCTGTAAGAAACTCCACAATTAAGCGTGCTCATTCCAGAGTAATTCTGGGATGGGTGACCTACTGGGAAGTTACACCAACATGAGAATATCTCGATAGTTAAGAGGTTGGGCTGTTATAGCAGAAGCTTTATACATTGAAAAATATAGAAGTTATTATGATTCATCATGTTATCTTGACTAATAATCTCCCACAACTTCTCAGAATCAGTTTCAAAAGAAGAATGACCTATGTTTGAATAAATTTCACTAAACTTCAACCATTTGATACTAATGGTTTTATTCAAAAGAAGAATGAACTATATTTTGTTTGTTTACATTCAAATAGAGAGCTATTAGAATTTGAAGAAACCATATACTATTAAAGGTTTTAAAGCACAATGAATGAAGAAATCAAATCTTTTGTGAATAATAACACATTAGAGATAACAACTTTATTTGAAGGAATGAAATCATTAGTGTCAAATGGGTGTACAACAAAAAATGCAAAGGGAGAAATAAAAGCAAAAGGAAGTCATTGACTATGAAGAGATATTTACTTATGCTATTTATATTAAAAATATTTCTTTGATAGTTTTTCTTATTGCATAAATGGTTGGCTTATTCATAAAATGAATTAAAAATTTGTTTTAAACTAGATTTATTAAAGAAGAAATATATATTGTGTAGCCCTTGGAATATAAAAAGAAATGTCAATAAATGAAATCTTTATAATTCAAAAGATTCTTTATATGGCTTAAAAAAATTCTAAGTTTATAAATACAATTATTAATTTATATTTGAAATAGAAACGACTATATTAAAAGCCTATATGAAATGCCTTCTATGTGAAGATATATTAAAATGGAGGTAATTTACTTGTTTTTCTTTATAAAGTTGATCTTATTTTTGTAGAGAATAATCTACTAATGATTGAGGAAGCAAAACATGGGGTAAGAATTTAAGATGACACATATAGGACTTATGTCCTATTTTCTTTGAATAGAAGTGAAGACAAATCATGAAGGCATCATTTTTTAGCTCTCAAGAAATTTAAGATGGAGAATATCAAATTGATAAATACACCTATGAAATGTAGAACAAAATTATCAAAAGATTGATGTAGGCAAATTAGTGGATACAACTTCAAAAGTTAATTGGAAGTTTAAGAAATTAATTTGATTTGCACAAGCTTAGATAATATTTACGGTGTTGGAATTGCAAGATACTATATGGAAAATTTGATTGAGATTCACTTGAAGGCAGATAAGAGAAATCTTAACTACATCAAAGGTACCCAAGTCAAGGAACATTATACTCACTTTTAATAAGTTTTAACTTACTGACTACTTAGTAGTGATTTAGTTGGAGATCAAGTTTATAGAAAAGAATAAATGGTTTGGTGTTTTATTATGGAGATATAGTTTCACTTGGTGTTCATATAAGCAACCAATTGTTGCTCTTTCTATGTGTGAAGATGAATTTATTGTTGTATCTTCATGCTTGTGCCATTCAATATTTTTTTTTTGTGCCATGCAATATGGCTAAGGAAACAACTGAATGAAATCAGGTGTGCAAAAAGTGAAGCTACAAAAGTCTATGTAGACAATTGACAAATAATAAGATTGAAAAATAATTTCATACATCATGAAAGAAAAAAAAAAGACATTGATGTCTTTTTTCACTACTTAAGAGATCAAATCAAGAAGAAGAAAATCCAAGTAAAATTTGTTAAAATTGAGGATCAAGTCACAAATATTTTCATTAAGCCACTTGCTATGAAATATTTCATAAAATTTAAGGCAATTCTTGGCATGACCAATGGAACAATGTTTTGTTTTATGTGGAAGTGATTCAAAATATTCTCTAAAATGAATAAGGCATTGTCTTAATTGAGCATCTAGAAAATTCTATATGTAAATTATTGTACAGCTAAGTAATGTTTAATTAAGATGTTAGATGGTATGAAGTAATTGGAAGTTGTATTAAATAAGCATCTAAAACTCTCCTTATGCTAGCAAGTATAAATAGGTTCTTTGATTTAACAATTTGTATAAAATAAATTCTAGAACAAATAGCTTAATACAAGCCTGAGTGTTTTCTTTCACCATCTTACACAAAATCTATAATAAAACAAAACTCAAGATGACTCAATTTATTTATAGGTTGTGGAGCAATGCCATGTCATCCTCGGAGATCATGTTTAGACCATATGCAATTGGTGTATTAAATAATTGAATCTTCACTACATATCTCTTTCATTTAAATTATTAGAAATGCTATTTAGGAGCAATGACTTTATGGAACCCTTAATCTGATGACTTGGAGCACTAAATCCATCTCCATGTTGGTACATGAAACTTGCCATTCTTGCAAGATTTATAGAAGCATCAATGAATCTTTGAGGGAATTGTGGCTTAGAACAAGTTGAATATTCTTCGTTCATATCATTCCATGCATCACTTATCAACATTGATATGTACATGCGAGCTTCTTCCTCAGAAGCTCCTGTTTCTTTCATGTAGCATTGAACTGATGTTGCGACATCACCTCTCTCTTGTTCTACCTGTATATTTAATTTCTAAAAATTAAAGAACAACAATATATTATATAGATAAAGTTCTAATTTGGTTGCATGCTCACTGATGATGTTGCTAAGTCGTTGCAGAGGCGGAATACTAGGGAGGGTAATCGAATGATATTTGGGAAATCTTGAAGCAGCTGTAAAGTCTCCTTAGTTATTTTACATTTTAATAAGATATAAGCAAGAAAAAGTATGACATGGCCTGCTGCTGAGATGGAAGCATTTGAAAGATACTCTTTTAGTGTTGGAATGTATCCTTTCTTATGCCATTTTGCTTCTACCAAGAATGACTTGAATAAGTCTGCCCACTGCAATATATTAATTTGAAGTAGAAAATTTCAATTATTTATAAGTTCAATTCATTAATAAGGAATTGTGTGAGAATATAAAAAATATAAAATACCACTCTTTTAATATAAGGTATGGCTTCCAATCTATCATCTACATAGAGATGATTTGCGACTCCATTGATAGTGTCGTTGAGGGCAGAAAAGCAAATCTTCATATAATATGGAAGTTCTACCACGCCTTTGATATCCCAACTAACAAATTCATGAAGATAACATATATAATAATTAGCTCAAATTTATGATGTCTAACTTATGATGCTAGCTTTTGCTTTGTTTATATGAATGATTCGATATAGAAAATAAATTATTAATAAAAATAACAAAATTAAAACGAAAGGTAAAAAATGAGAAGATGAAACAAACCGATCAATAATTTGGGTAAAGAGCTCAAGTTCTTCAAGGGAACCATAAACATCATAAACGTCATCAATAGTTGCAATCAACATACCAACTTGAGTGAGTTTTTCTCGGCAAAATCCATAATCAGGATGATGAACAATTCCAACAACATAAAAGAAGCATTCGATAAGCCTGTCTCTTGAGAAGCTTATTGTTTTTCCCAGATCCAATCTTGTCCACCAGCTATTAATTATTATATTTCATGGAAAAACAACATGAATCACGCATGGCCAATATATATATTTGAAAAAAAAAAGTGAAGACTTCGGCGATGAAGCCTTTTTTTGGTTAAATTCGGTACCTTCCGGCGTGATTTAATTCCTTCTGATGAATGCTTTGGACCTTGTTGAAATGGATTTTCGCGAGATGAAGCAATGCAGGGCTCATGCCATCTTCAAGCTCATACACGTCTATATACATCCGAGCTTCCATCCATGGCATCCTGCGATGGAGGGGAAGATCCAAAGCATGGCCTATGGCACTCTCAATGCTACCCGGTAAAATTTCCTGCATATTCTTCCTCGTCATGTTTTTCACTGCAAATGATCTCGCAGACTCCATTTTTTTCTCACCGGGGAAAGCCATATAAGAAGCATTGTATAAGCTTAGTAGCCCAATAAGATCATCAGAGAGTGTTGGTAAGAATGTATTGTGATCACCATCCATGAAATCATCAAAAATCCCTGCATGCATCAAGGTGCAAGTTATTAATGCTATTTTATTTACATATTTATGGCCAACAAAAGATTGCGTAATTGTTCATCACCTGTTGGCGAAGGGGGAAAAATAAAAGTTTCGAGAAAAGAATTATTTAATCATTTTTTACTGAAATTTCAATAATTATTTTAATTTTTTAACCATATATTTTGTCTTCAAATCGTTTATGACTCGGAGTTTTGATTAATTAATTAGTTTTGATTAATTAATCCGAAGAAAAAAAAATATTGAGAGCCGGCGGTTTATCCGGCGGTTACATGACCGTCGCTATTACCGGCGGCTTAACATTACAAAACCCCCGGTTAGGCCGCCGGTAATAGCCGGCGGCCAAACCGCCGTTCTTACCGGCGGTCCTATAACCGCCGGTAATCGGCGTTTTTCCTGTAGTGGGAATAAGTGTCAAAACCATGCACATTTGTTTTATTCAAACCAAGGTGGTGTCATCCATGTGACGTAGATACGTAAGATTTATAGTCCCTAAAGAAAATGAACTTACCGACTAATAAGGCATACTACGAGATGCCAAATGTAGCAGCCTTGAACCCTAAATCTAAAGTGGGTTTAATGTTCTACTCAACACTAACACCCGTGTTCTAGCTAATATAATATGGGCTTATATCTTGCCTGAAAAGGAAAGCCAGCTAACCACCTTACCGCATACAATCCATATCATCTAGTCTTTATGAAAGATGAGTAGATAATTTAGTAATTAAGAAGTAAGGTTGACGTCTAGAGAGTTTCCTAATTGGCCTTGAACTTATGTAGGATGAATGCTCCTAGAGCTAATGCAATTAAATTTTAATTTAGTTGATTTCTAAAGCAATGCATACTAGTTAAAAGGTCCAAATCAAGAATGCTTGAGATTTTAAACATAAGCTTATAGAAAATAATTTTTAGAAAAAACTGAGCCTCCACAGATAGGCTAGATTATCTAGACTCTACCCGTAGGTGGGGAGATGTCTTATAGCAAGGAGAGAGAGAATGCATTAATATGTATGCGACCCTGGATGATTCTGGCTATTCCCTAGGTCGTTAAGTTTCTAAGTATTTTAATTCTTAAAAATTTTAGAATTTAATTACGAGTAAAAAATTATTTTAATCCTTAAAAAGCCTAGCAAAAATCAGGCCATACACATGCAAGAAAAGAAACTTAAGAAAAACATGCAAGTTTTACTCCACAATCAATGTAAACGCATTAATATAAATCACCAGAGTAATGTAAAGAAAGTCTATAGCTAGTACCGTATAAGTATAACCAGGGTTTGTAAAAAAGTAATGATGATCAAACCCCACTGATAATAATCTGGATTCTAATCCTACTGAATGATACAAGTCTTAAATGCAAGGCATTTTATCTTCAAGTCTTCATCTTTGAGTGAATCATCCTTCTCCGAATTGTCTCCCTTTGGATCATCTCCTTTGAGCTCCATATGATTCATCATCTAAGGGGGTACCCAAATGAATAAGAAATTCCCAGAGAGGGGGCCTTTCTTTTTCTCTTTGGGTACCTTAAATTTGAAATGACATGCATTTGAAGACTAAAATAAAATTCGATAAAAATACAAATTATATTATATTTGAAAAATAAAAAATCTAGACCCAAATTTTTCCATGGTTATCCTAATAGAAATCACAAATAATAGCATCCCAAGTAGTTAATATGACATAATCCAAGCAATTAATATTCACAGCAAAGTAAACACACTAGACCACGCTCTTTTAATTTTAAAGGGAGCTAAGAAGTCTCTAGAACATCTGTAAAAAATAGCGTTTGTCTTAAAGCTTTTAATTATTACTACCCCCTTTATTTTTAATGCTGCATAAGCGTGGCCACCTACATAAGGCTGGATTAGTATTTACTACATAAGTGTGGCCACCTACATAAGATTGGATTAGTATTTACTACATAAGTGTGGCCACCTACATAAGATTGGATTAGTATCAAAGTGGCATTAGCCCATGGGCATTCTATCGCATAAATGATAGCATAATCCATGCATAAAAATATAATAAAATAAAGCTCAATCACAACACAACAGAGCAAAACAATCAATTAACACTCGTGCCACACATAGCATCACAACATAGAAAGCAAAAAAAATAAACACCGGCCATAATCCTAAAGCTAGAAGTGCTTCCCTAGAAAACCTATGTGTGTGTAGTAGGCTTGTGTGGCTTTGTATAAGTCTTATGTAGGGTAGTTAGTTCAAATTACATAGATTTCAGATTTATTGTAGGTCTGAAAATAAAATTTTATTTAAAGTTCAAATATTAATAAATTGGGATTTATTTTAGTTAATTTTAATTTGTGGATTAGTTTTAATACTTAGGGTAGTCATCTTGGAAGTTTAAATTGAATTAGCCAATTTTGGAAGGTCCCAAGTTCTCCTATACGCTAGACTAAGGGGGTCCAAAAGGCTACTATTAGAAACGAGTTAGATTTGGGGGTCCTAGCATTTAAATTAAATATTAGGGCTTAAGAGGAGTAGTTAGGCTTTGTGTTTATTAGATTTGGAATTTTCTAGGCAAAGTTATGAATTTTTGAAGTTTTGGACAATTAATGAATTATTAAAATTATTTAATTAGAGGTAGTTTAGTGGTTTTGATCCAAATCAGCTCCAACCTGATTGGAATCACCCTCAAAGAGTACAAATGATCTAAAGAAGTGTTCCCAAGTGTTTGGGAAAATTTTAAGATTTTAAATAATTTTTAATTAGTTAATTAAGGCAAAGGGGGGTTTTAATTAAAATTAAATTAAGGCTAACATTAAAGTCCAATTAAGAAGCCCTAATTATCTAAGATTAAGGGCTGAATTATGAAGAGTTTGAGGTATTATGGCTAATTTTATGATTTAAAATGAATTTATTACAATTTTCTAAAGTTATCGAGGCCTAATTAATGGGTAAATCAGGGTTTTTTAATTACGGGATTTGAAGAGTTCTAAAAAATCCTAGAAAATTCTGAGAGGTTTATGATGTCACTAAGTTTAAGTGTTTGATGTTTCATGTCAATCGGAGTTCTATCATAGCTCCTAAAATTTTTCTAAGTTTGTTAGACGGGTCCTTAATTATTATCCTTAGGGTGTCACTACGTTGAATGGGTTTGAAGCAAGTTTTTGATTAACCCTTGGAAAAACATGAAAGAAATGCATAAAAATAGTAAATACACCAATTTTAGGATTTATGAGGCTTAGGCTAGGTGCTCGTGCGTCTTACACAAGCAAAAAAAAGATGAAATAAAAAGTAAAGCACGATTTACGATATATTAATAGATGATTGGAATTCAACCACCCACTAATGCACCCCCAATGAATGCTATCCATAAACATAATCGATGTTTAAATTTTTATAAAAAGTAAAGCACGCTTTACGATATATTAATAGATGATTGAAATTCAACCACCCACTAATGCACCCCCAATGAATGCTATCCATAAGCATAATCGATGTTTACAATTTTATGCCTAAGATCACCCACAATTACAGGGATTTAATAATATATATAATTTTAAAATCATTAAAATACATATATAGATTAAATATATAAATATATTTGAGTTTCAAAATAATATGTTTTAAAATATTTTAATTTACATGCTCATGAAAGACCAACTGGTCACCCGGGCGAGGCTTCAGCATGATTTAAAAATAATTTTGTAATTTTAAGGTATTTAACATATGATTATTTAAATAATAGTTAAATAATGAAGATAATTAAATAATACATAAAAAGATCACAAAAAAATAATTTTTAATTTCTAAAAATATTTTTAAATGAAAATACATATTTTTCTTTAAAATACGAGGTATTATGAATCAAAATCGAATTTAAAATGAAATAGTTATGAATTTCAAAAGTTTTAATATATTTAAAGGGTATTTTAAATTAATTTAAAATAATTAAATATTAAACTAAAATTTAAATTATAATATAATGTATATATTTCTGAAATAATATATCAAGTTTTAAAATAAGATCATAAATTTTTATAAACTACATAATAATAATAATAATCATGCTAATAATAATAATAATAATCATGCTAATAATAATAATAATAATAATAATAACGTATAATCTACTACATCTTAAAATAGCTATTAAACTATTTGAAATAGAGTAATATGAAAAATATGGTTTTAAAGATAATATTTAACATAATACCGTATTTAAATATTAATTAAAATATCAAGAATAATAGTTTTTAAAATAACTTAAAATATATACCACGTTTTTAATCAAAATTAATTTTAAATTAAAGAGAATTAAAAACTAAAAAAATTGATATCTTATTTGTATTATTTGATAAAAAAATGGATTTTCTATGATTTAATTAAGTTAAAATATGCTTAAAAGAATTTAAAACAAATAAAAATCAGAGGAAAAAACCTCGGGATGATATTTGGCGGCTTAGGATTGACCCCAAAGACCGCGAACAATCATTGTTTTGCGGCGCAATGATTGCCTCAATCATGCTGCGGACGACGCCCCACTAATCCACTTTGGCATGGATTGAGATTCATCCGATCCTCCGTGTTTTCGAACCAGTGGTCCAAATAATGCCGGATCGTGGTTCAATCTCGCAAACGCCTGGTCACGTTTGGATCAACACGCGGAATGACTAAATGAGATTTGTTAATCATGATATTAACGGATCTGTTCTTACGTAAGCAGCAGCTTATGTAAACCATGACCTAGAATAGGAAAATCGGCCCGTCCATGCGATTAGATAAACCAAACTCAATAAAATTTTAAACTTACAATCCTTGTATGAAGAGCATTTATGGGGAGGTGATTTCGTGTTCTAAAACATGATATTTATAAAGTTATTTGACTCTAGGTACTCTAGCTTAGGGTTAGGGTCTTACCTCAATCCAATAGATCTTGGATTTTCCGATCTTATAGATTGTCCACAAATAAGTTCTTAGTTGATCTCAATCCTTTAAACGCTTTGGATCGATGGAAAATCACCTAGGAAGAGCTTGACCCTCAGTTTACCGGAGATCTCATCGCCGGCGAGGGTTGGCCGGTGCATCTAGCTTGGAAAAGGTGGAGTGGAATGGGGAGAGCTCACACAAAAAGTTTTGCAGCTTGGGAGAGCTTAGAGAGAGATAATGCAAAACATCTCCTAATGCAACCCTAAATCTCCCTATTTATAATCCCAAGGTTATGATAAGTGGCTAGGATTACATCTAGGGTTAATTAGGAGTGAAACAAACCCCCTTAGCTGTGGTTTGCATTAGGGTTGATTAGGAAACCTTCCAAGGCATAAAAAGGGTTTAAATGGACTTAAATAGGTCAATTTCACCTAAGGTTTTTCTTGGGTTGACCAAGTCAAGGGTTGATTTGTTCAACATGGTCAATCAAGTCCAAAAGATAATGGGTTGAGTCTAAGCTGGATTGGGATGGGTTAGGACTTGGATTAGGCTCCATATGGCTTAATGGGTCAACATGGGTTGACTTGGTCAGGCAGGTTGACCCAGGGCTTGGGCTTAAGCTCAACAAGGTTGGTCGGGCCCAAGGAACCTAGGGGGGTAAGAGATTGAGCCAAGAAGAAATGTATTTGATTTGAAATAAAGAAGGGAGCATTTGGATTGATTTGGGTCAACCCAGGTTGACATGGTTAACTAGGTTGACCCAGGGTCTGAGCCTGGGCTCAGTAGATTTTGTTTGATCCTTTAAAAATAAGGGAAGTGGTCTTGGGGCCTGACTTAGTCAATTTGACCAAGTCAGCCGCTTGACCCAAGGGTTTGACAAATTTAGGGTCAACAACTATGCGTAAGGATGTAAGCAAATATGTGAAGGGGTGCAAAATTTGCTGACAAACAAAGACGACGGGGAAAAATGCTGGGTTTTATTTACCTTTATCTGTTCCTCAGGGTCCATGGGAAGATGTCTCAATGGACTTTGTATTAGGACTTCTTCGGACTCAAAGGAATAAGGACTATATCATGGTGGTCGTAGACATGTTCTCAAAGATGATACATTTTGTAGCATGTAATAAGACTCTTGATGCCACTCACATTGGCGATCTTTACTTTCGAGAAATAGTGCATCTCCATGGGATCCCCAAAACCATCACTTCTGATCGAGACGTTAAATTTTTAAGTCACTTCTGAAAAACTTTATGGGGAAAGTTGGGAACCCGATTACAATTCAGCTTGGTCGCCCATCTACAAACGGATGGACAAACCGTAAATGTAAATCAGAGTTTGGGCAATATACTGCATTTTTTTATAGGAAAGAATCTTCGACAATGGGATTGAATTCTATCCAAGTTGAATTTGCATTCAACCAATCTCCTAAAAATACTACTAGATGCAGTCCCTTTGAAATTGTCTATAGAAGTAATCCCTTAACTCCTCTTGATTTAAGTCCCATTTTAACTCCCTCATCCTATAGCTCGGAAGGTGAATAGAGGAGTATAGAAATAAAAGAATTACATAAATAAGTACAGGGAGAGATTGTCAAACAGAATTACAAATATCAAACAAGAGCCAACAAACACCGAAAATCAGTGTAGTTAAAGGAAGGAGACCTCGTTTGGATCCGATTAAGGAAAGAGCGGTTTCCTCCAGGACCCTTCGGGAAGCTTAAGCCAAAAGCCGACGGAGCCTTTAGGGTAATCAAAAAGATAAATGACAATGCATATCAAATTGATTTGTCGGGTGATTACAACATTTCAATTGTGTTTGACGTAGCTGACTTAACTCCTCATATAGAACTTTAGTCTTCTCCCACCTCGGTAGAATGATGCCGGAGCGTCTATTTTATGAAAAAAAATTTGTTTTGTGTTGCTCTGTTAGTGGCCGGCAATGTAACTTGGTTTTAGTTGTTGCCTTTCTATATTTGTATAAATAGTCCCTAGTAGAGGGAATGTGGCAGATTTTTGGAGAAATTCCCTTACATAATAAAGAATTCTCTTCTTGGCATTTCCTCTATTTTCTTTCCGTTTCCTGAAGTTTTGTGCAGGCGGTGGAGAACCAGAGCATTTGTGATTAGTAACAACGTAGATGACTAGGAGTTTACAGGGGCAACTAAATCAGACGCCTTTGCTAGCCGTTCTTTTTCCAAGTACGAGCTCTCGGTGGCAATCGGCTTCAGTGACAAATCAGCTTCGGTGGCGAATGACTTCGGTGGTGACCCGACTTCGGTGACGGAACGGCCTCAATCTGGCTGCTTCAAGTTGATCAATGATTGTTTTGATATGGGTTAGGAATTGAGTGATGGTGTTGGATCCCATGGAGCGTTGTGGAGTTCGTTCTTGAGTTGAATCACTCTTGAACGTTTGGTTGATTAGAGACGTTTTTTGAGAGTGGTCCATATTTGAGAGTGGTCCATATTGTGTTAGAAGAATCGAGATTTAGAATGTGAGGGAGTACGGTGGGGGAAATTGTGGAGTAGAGGGCTGCACATAAATTTTGGTCTATGAGTTTCTAGAGTGTGTATTATTGATTTAGAGTTGGTTGTTTTGATACATCTAGGAAGAAATCTGTTTGATGTGAGAATTTTGGATATTTGGGAATACCATTGGGGATAGTTGTATGTGTACATGTTGAGTGGAGATGTGGCTAGAGACTTGATATTTCTCATCAGAAATTTAAGTGTGGAAGGAATTGTGAGGTTTGTGAATTGTTGGAGAGTAGCAGATGTGGTGTGAACAATGGTAGATGAGGAAGAGGAGTTCATGATTTGAGGTGTAGTAGTTGTACCTGGAGAAAAAAATGAGCATACACCAAGAGGAAATTCAGTAGCTGAGCTGTAAAGTAAATAAGCTACGGGAGATTTGAGGAACAGATTCAACTATTCATATCATCTACAGTAAATGAGTACAATGATATTTATAGGCAATAAATGCACTTGTAAGAATCTATGTATGGTTGTGATTTGTCTTATTTTTTACATGGTTTATGATGGTACGGTTGGAGTGCTCGTGAGCACGTGGGGTTACCACGTGTGCTGTTATCCTGCGATGGAGGGCAAGATCCAAAGCATGGCCTATTCTGCTCGTCATGTGTTTGACTGCAAATGATCTCGCACACTTCAAAGGAAAAGTCATATAAGAAGCATTGTAGTATAAGCTTAGTGTTGGCAAGAATGCATTGAGATCACCATCCATGAAATAATAAAAAATCGCTGCATGGCCAACAAAAGAATTAAGTTGTTTTGCTCAGAGTTAATTATTTTTATTTGAAGATATATATACTTATATAATTTTTCTATTTTTCAGCAATAATAGACTTTTATTTTGTGAAATAAATGTTTCAAGAAAAGAATTATTTAATCATTTTTTACTTAACTTTCAATAATTATTTTATTTTTTTAACCATATATTTTGTATTCAAATCGTTTATGACTCGGAGTTTTGGTTAATTAATTATTTAAAATGCAAACCTTCAGATATTTGAAATCCAAAGCGACGAAGAAGCTGGAAGCAAATAGCCGTTGATCGAAGGCCACAAAGAATCACCTCTTTGTAGTTATTGAGAGATAAAACACTTAAAACTCGGTAGATTTCCTCATGGAAGAGTGAGGACAGACCGAGTCGATCAATGGCCTCAATTAGCTCGAGCTGTCGCTGGAGCTTGATCCCATCGTTTATTTGATTCCTCACTTCTTGCATTAGTTCCTCAGCTAAGCGGTCGTTAACTTCCTCCTGCAATATTATGTTCCTCGTGAAGAAAATAATGGGGGGAGAAATGAGAAACAGAGAGAAAAGAGAAAGATTAATAGACTTTGAGAGTGTTTGATAGCGTGTGCAGTGAAGTATAGTCCCACGAACTCGGTTGGTAATTGGCAGACCTCCGAGCGAATGTTTGGTTGGGGATTTCATCTTCAAATGAACTGCGAGGTTCCATTATATTGAACGCACAGGAAGCTAGCAATTAAACTTAATTAGAGAGAGAGAGAGAGAGAGAGAGAGAGTATGGATATATTGAACTCTAAAATAGTGCCACATAGACATATATAGGCGAGAGCTTTGTGATATTTAATACAAATCGTGTATGAATTTTCTTGCCAGAAGTTTGTAAGTTCATACATGACTAACATGAGGAAGAAAATTGAGGAAACGCATGATCGAGAAACTGGCCACGTGCCTTTCGGAGAAATTGACCATCAATTTTAAGGTTTTGTGTTGATATATTTTTTGGTTGCTTTTTTAGGTAGTTTTCTTTTAAAAAAATTATAATTCTGACACTTCTGTCAAAATTGTTGTGATCGTGCACAATGGGGTTATTCAAATTGAAAACTTCTAAAATTAAATTCAAGACCATATGAACTCCAATATCAGAGAAGTTATAGTTAAACTGAATGTCATGAAGAGACGAACCCAACAACACTAAAATTGATCCAATCAGAGCCCCAATGAGTTCAAATCTGAGGCTCGAAGCTTATTTGGAAGGTTTAAAATCTAAATTGGATTACCAAAGGATATCAAAATATAACATGCTTATGGGTTAATCGAGCGGTTCAGCGAGAAGAATCCAACGAACATAATATCACTTAATTCTAACTTCATTTGGGCATATAACAGCTTGACAAATGCTCAATGATTGAGGCGATCAATATGAGCTGTCCGATGGAGCACTCAAAATCTACCCCAAATCTTCCACATATTTAATAGACCCCAACTTCTCACATGAGGAGGGGGGCTTGAGTTGACCTTTGTCTGGGGATTGGGGAGAGCTCTAAGGCTTCAAGAGCTTCAACATAAATGTCGGCAGACCATTGTCGACCACCGGGCTATCGTCTGACCATCATCAGACCACCGCCATTTTGTCGACTGACACTAGGCTTCTACCCGGCTGCCGACCGCTATCGGACTACTGCGTGGTCGCTGACTGCCACTGGACTAGCATTTGGCCCCCGATAGTTGTCGGACTTCCGCTGGACCATCGTAAGACCACCGCCTAGCCGTCAAGCCCTACCAGACTTCCATCCGGCCGTCAACCGCCAACCACCAACAACCACCATACTTAAGTTCGACTATCATCAGATCATCGCCCGATAGCTATCAACCTCCTAGACACCGACCTTCACTGAACTTTCACCCGACCATCATTGAACCATCTTTTGGCCATCGCCTGCAGTCCATCCAACCTCTACGCCTACTAATTACGGTCCCTCTTACCATCATCACCCACCGACTACGATCCCTCATATCTCTGTTGCCTGCCAACTACGAACTCTCTACCATTCATCGCTCACTGACTTGGATCCCTCTTACTACTGTCGTTGGCTTTTTATAGTCCCTCCAACATTAATCGCTCACCAATTATGGTTCCTTCTAACACCATCACCCGCCGTCTATAATCCCTCTGCCAGCTACTGTCCCTTTGACCACTGTAGCCCGCCGACTAGGTCCTTCCGACCATGGTTGCCTACCGACTATAGTCGGTCCTTCGACCATGGTCGCCCGTCGACTATGGTCTTTTTGACCACCATCACCCATCGACTATGGTCCCTTCGACCACCGCCTCTCGCTGACTAAGGTCCCTCTGATCTCCATCGTCCAACGATTATAGTCCTTCCAACCTCCATCGCTCACTGACTATTGCCCCTCAAACCTCCTTCAATCGTCAACTATAGTCGGTCCCTCTGACCATGGTTAACCACATACTACAGTCCTTCTAACCTCCTTCCCCCGTTGATAACGATCCCTCCGACCACCATTGCTCGTCGACTTTGATCCCTTCGACTACCATCACCCTCCGACTACGCTCCCCCCAACCTCCATCTCTTACCGACTACGACCCCTCTGACCTCTATCTCCATTCGACTATGGTCCCTCCGACCTCCATCACCGACCAGCTATGGTTTCTCCAACCTCCGTCGCTTGCCGACTATGATTCCTCCGACCACCATCACCCGCTAACTATGGTCCCTCCGTCACCAGCCAACTACGGTCCCTCAGACCACCTTTGCCCATCTACTATAGTCCCTTCGACCTCCGTCACTCGTCGACTATGGCCCCTTTGACCTCCATCGCATGTTGACTATTATCCCTTTGATCTCTTTCATTTGTCGACTATGGTCCCTTCGATCTCCATCTCCCGTCGAATATGATCTCTTCGATCTCCATTGTCGGTTAACTACGATCCCTCTGGTCACTGTCGCCCGCCGACTTCCATCCCTTTGACTTCTGTTGCTCATCAACTACAGTCCCTCCAACCTCCAATGCCCACTGACTATGGTTCCTCTGACTTCCGTCGTCCTGTTAACCAAATGAACACGTCAACATTCTCTTAAGACTGACTCCCTTGTCATTTGACTCTTCCGATCCCAACTATGTAATATGCTCTATATGATACATTAATCCAAGGCCTTCCCCTCGAGGAAAGACATATTTTGTAATCGACTATAAAAATTAGTAAAATCATTTTAATTGGGTTAGTCCCAATGATTTTTCTCCTTTTCAGGATTTTTCATGTAAAAATTTAGGTGTCTCTATGACTCTCACGCTCTCTCTCTTCATCTATATATATGATATATCTTCATTCAAAGTGAAGACATTAAGCTCTTTATCTCTCTACCACCGTACATGTTCCAGTCCATAACAAATTAAAAAAAAAATTGCATTAAAAAGATGATTTAGAAAACATTCTAACAATAATTATATATTTTTAATCTAATTAACAAATATATACTAAAAGTTTAATAGTTAGTTGTGAAACCAGTTGAAAGTTAAAATGACACATAATGAGGATGATGAGTTGGTAATTTAAAACTTTTTCAAAAATCTTTTTGATTGAAAAGAAAAATTAGATTTTAATGTAGAAGCATTTTAATAAACATAATCACAACTCTCAAGAATAACTCAAAATAAATACTAATGTTTTTGTGTTTTTATTTTGTAGAAAAAATAAATAACAATTTTTTTTATTCTTTTTATTTTTATTCTTTTTGTTTCTTTTTAAATAAATATTAATCCACAATAAGTTTTTTGTATCGCAATGATAATCGAACTCAACCCAGATTACAAAATAGTTAATATGTAGGAAAATAATATTGCAGAAGGTAAATGAGAAAAGAAAAAGAATATAAGCTGATTTTGTAGTGATTCGATCAACTTAACCTACATCCTCTCCCTAAAGTTTTTTTTTTTTGATATTGCACTAATCAATAATAACTCTCATTCATCACACTGCTAGATAGGGGTGTCAATATCTGACACGACACGACAACCCGACCCGGACCCGACCCGGAAAATCCGGGTTGGACCCGACCCGTTTGATAAACGGGTCGGGTTCGGGTTCACATATTTGACCCGTTTGATAAAACGGGTCGGGTCGGGTTGACCCGGCGGGTTACCGGGTCAACCCGAAAACCCGTTTAATATAAAAAAATAGAGAAATGTTTATGCACAAATGAGTTCCCCGATGCTCATTTGATGGATTCCCAGCCACTCCATAACAAGCTCCTTATCCAGTTATCCTTACCCCGCCCAATGGGATCATTTTTAGGCAAGGATCCTGCTTCACGTGATCCTTGCTGCTGCTTCTCAAGCTCCTGCTTTGCATGTTTTACAAGATGAAGGAAAGTATCAACACCAGCTGTTGCAACGTGGGATCAATTTTGAGAGCACGTTTGTCAAAAAAAAAAAAAAAAAAGAGATTGGAAGAACGCTGCCGGGTCGCGGGTCGGGTCGGGTAAACCTGGCAACCCGGACGGGTCGGGTCCGGGTTGAAATGTCCGACCCGTTTGTAAAAACGGGTCGGGTTCGGGTTGACCCGTTTATATACGGGTCGGGTCGGGTTCGACCCGAACCCGGCGGGTTGACCCGAATTGACACCCCTACTGCTAGACAAAGAAGCCCGGCCATGCAGTCTCCTCTCTCAAAGTAATAATAATAGTTTAAATAGAGAACATAAAAAAATCTCAATTTTTCAGTTTTATCGACTAAATTTGTAAAGTAAGATTTTAGGATCGTAAAATACAATTAGTTCATTGTCATCATAGATCATCCTATACAATTATAAACCGTATAGTATACTTAGTTCAAATCAAATATTAGATTTAAAGGATGAACCAAAGTTCGTCCAAAGTGATGTCGGGTGATTCTTACTATCTGATACATGATCTTACTGAACAATCTATGATTAATACATATCTGATTTGATTCCTTAATCCCTGAACTTAAATGAGACAATATTAATTAAATATCATACAACACAAGTAGTATAGTACATTACAAATAGTTCAATTTTTAAAATTTAAAATATTCTTTTTTAAGCAAGCTGGATTTGATGGTGGTTTCTAAAAAAAGCTAATTGTCCAGTACAATGTGTTGGTTGTACAATATGATTAGTTATAATTAAAGTCAATTCTCTCATTTATATTAAAATTTTTAATTAATTTTTGTTTGAACTGATAGCACTGTACAATATGAATTGTACCATATGATTAACAAAAAAAAATATATTTATTTTTCATTCCCCCTTGTGTGTGTGCATAGTTGCTAAGCTAATATACACTTTATTACAGACATTAACTCATGGAAAAAAAAACATAGACTCTTTCAAAATAAGTCTAACATATGCAATACTTTCCTGAGTTCTGATTCTTCGACAATGTTTTGTGTTTGTTGAACCTGAAATATTAGTGATGCACACAAAAAATATGCAATATATAAACCATGAGAAGCTAAATAAGCATCAAATAATCTTTATAATCATCAAAACACAAGGCTGGCCTCCTGTATTGCAACATATATATATATTAGTAAAATAAAATTTAAAAAAATTAAATTCATGTTATGAATGATTTTCTTGTTATAAATCTTCTCATCTTCTTTGTTAAGAGGCTGATAATCTACAATTTGTTATTTATATAAGCTTACACGGATCAAAAGTCACATTATAATGATCAATAATAAAACGACTTAAATCCTGTTGGAGAATTATGTACATCAATTAGAAATGAAGACTCTTGAAAATTGTGGTGAGCAATAAGTTATTTCCTGTTATATAAATGAAAATCCATCTAAGCAAGACGTCAAAGTTTACCTCTTGTGATCTCGCAAGAGGTGTCAATAAGATGAGGTTGGTTCAAGTCCATTGAGGCAGCAGAAAAATTATGGGTTGGTCGAGAGTCATGAAAAAGTTGTCTATAAAATGGTAGAATCAAGAAGACCTTGGTAAGGATATGATGTGGTTGAGGCACTACAACATAATGATTTTGCAGCACTGCAAGGATGTCATCAAAATTGACTAGCCCTAATTTATTGATTATGAGATAAGCAAATTTCATCGTACTGTGACGGTATTGTCAATTGAGTCGACTCTTATAGGAGCAAAAGGATTTGAGTTTGCAGTTACTCGATCCTATAAAGACAATCCTTCGAAGTCAAGTCTAGGTGGCCCTTTCCATTTGTATTGGTTATCGGCCATTGAATAAGTTCTCATAAACTTTGGGATGACGAGACTCCTAACTGCGACATAGTTTATTTTCTTCTAAGGCTTCATTTGGGATGAATTTTTAATTACTTTTTAAAACAACTTTCTAGTTTAAAAATTAAAATTTTTATACTAGAAAGCTGCTTTAAGAAGCAGTAAGAAAGCCGTCCCAAACAAAACCTAAATTTTATATTATCATTTGATTTTTTTTTAAAATTTTTTTAACACATAAAATAAATAACACAAAGATTATGGATGTGCATAACTCACCTAACAATATGCTTACAAAATGAGTGTTGTGGATGACATAAAGAAGTAAAAAATATCTAACACACTTCAGATAATTATTTATAAGCCACACACATGATTTTTTAAGGAATTTGTAGACAATTTCTTTGATGTAACAAATAAGATGTGCAACCATAAATAATTCAAAAATATATAATTGCAAAGGGATAAGCTCATCGAGGGGACTATGTTCGATTGAAAATGTGTTAGCTTTTGAAAGACACATTACCTTAGATCAAGAACCTGCCTGCCACAGAATTTGCTCTTAATTATTGGCCATTCAAACAACGAAGCATGAAAACTATTTTGATATTGAGATGTTGACCACAATGCATGTAGGGCCATAAATGTTCATCTCATGAATGTCACGTACTTTATTTTTGCATGCATTTCATCTTTCAATCCTTAGATGCATGTGAAATGTAAATGAATTTAGTCAAATCATTCCCTATTTGTGTTTGACTTTTCATCAAATAGTACATATTGATACATTTGATTATAAATTATTTATCCAGTATTTAAGTGCATTAGTGACGTTAGAATTGAATAATCATGAACTCATTAGATTCTTCTTATCAAGCCGCTCAATTTGGTTATAAGCACGTAAGATTTGTGGAACATTTGGTCATTCTATTAATGTTCATAAGTTTCAAATGTAATAACCTTTAAATTTTAAAAGATATGTTTTGACCTACCTCAGTCAAACATTATTTAAAGAGTCAGTATAATTCAAAATTATAAAGAATCTTTACAATTACGTAGATATTATTTTATTTTAATTAAAATTATTTTTTCCTAATTTTTGGGCATTGCTATAATTCCTTAAGAAATTGACACATGTTGGTACAAATAAGATTTTTGGGGCTGTCAAGTGTTCGTTTTGCAAATTGATTTTATTAGAGCATTTTAAACATGCTTAGCTAACTTATGAATGCTTTTTTTCATAACTTTTGGATCACCATATTTTAATATATAAAAGAATTTTTAAGGACTTTATGCTAAAAATTACATAATTGGCATAATTACATTTATGTCCTTAAGATATTTTATTAAAAAGAATCTTAAAGCTCTTAAAAGTCATTCACTTTCATTCATTTAACATCAAAAATTTATTTCACTCATTTTCTCTCGCCCTAACGCGTCGTCTCTAGCAATTTTGATTGACTCTGTGCTCCATGATAATGATAATCCCGTGTTACCTTTATCTCAATCGCTCCCTAATGCCAATAGAGAAGCTGAAAAGATAATGATTTATTGGGTACTGATGATGTGTTTAATGAGGGCTTTGAAGAATGGGAATTTATTCATATATCGAGATTGGATTCTAATTATGTGGATCATAATAGTATTGTGGTTAATGTGGATTCTAATTCTTCCAATCATGATGAGAGTGCTTTTAAAACTATTAATGATGAAGGCTTCTCTAAGGTTGTTAAAAAGAAAGGTAAACATCTTAAAATTTCCTTACCTTCTACGCCTCGTTCTACCAGAGCTCAAACTTTTTCAAAAGATTGTAATGGTTAAGGATCTTATATGGAACAAGAGTGCATAATATTCACATTAATGACACTACTCATATAATCATTCGAAATAAAAGGTTCAATCAAAACCAGTAACTGAATATTATGCACGCTCGTTTGGGTTTTTCCATGTATTACGCTGACTATTCTAATAAAATCTAGATTATATGGAATAGTGCCATTAATGTGAATATTATTTCTAATTTACCCCAAGTTTTTTATTCTCAAATTGAGTTTTTTTAATATTAAGTGTAATGTTTCTTTTGTTTATGCTACTTTTTCTAGATTGAGTTGCCTTCCCCTTTGGGAGCAATTAGTTGATTTTGCTCTTAACATTAATGGTCCTTGTTATGTTGGTGGAGATTTTAATATTATATGTAATGCTTTTGAGAGAGTGGGGGGTAACTCTCCTAATCCTAATGCTATGGAAGACTTTAATTCTATGATTAATGATTGTAATTTGCATGACATTGGGTTTTTTAGGAGTGCTTTTACTTGAAATAGAGCTACTATGTGGCAAAGACTTAACATGATCCTTTTCAATAATGATTATATTACTGATTTTGCTATGTCTAACGTGGAACATTTAAATGGAACTCATTTCGAACACGCGCCTTTACTTTCGACCATCAATGCTAATATATATGTTGGTCCCTATGATTTTAGATTTCAAAACATGTGACTTTCACATAATGATTTTATGAATGTGGTTCATACCAACTGGCATGCTCCAATCTACCCTGATAATAATTTTACTGCATGCCAAGATTATGGTCTAAGTTGAGTAGGTTAAAGCAAACTCTAAGATTGTGGAATAAAAATATTTTCAAGAATTGTTTTACTAATATTAAGGAAGTGGAGAATAAGGTGATTGAGTTGGATAAAGTTCATTTGGAGAATCCTATTATTGAAAATCTCAATAGCATTAACAATGCTAAGGTCTCTCTCTTTCAGCTGCACAACCAGGAGGAAATTTTTTGGAGGCAAAAGTCTAATGCTAAGATTATCTTGGAGGATGATAAGAACACCAATTTTTTCCATGCTATGACTAATAAGAAAAGATTTAAGAATCATATTCATAAAATTATTAATAGTGATGGCAGTGTTTTCAAATATGAGATTTAATTTTTAATTTGGGGGTTGATCACTTCAAAAATACTTTTACTAATATGGTAGCTCTATTCCTATTGTCAATCTTTATGTTATCCCTCACATTATTATTAAAAATGACAACCATTTACTCACTCAAACTCCTACGGAGATGGAGATTTGGAATGTTATTAATGACATAAATGGGGATTCCGTGTCTGGTCCTGATGGGTTCAATACAAATAATTTTCAAAAAAACTTGAAATATTGTTAAATTGGATGTAACAGAGGCAATGAAAGATTTTTTTGCTGGCAACCCTTATCCTAAAATTTTTCTCTTTTAGGAATTTTATTCTTATTCCTGAAAAGGATGCTACCAATAACTGGAGTACTTTAGACTGATTAGCCTTTGTTCTTTTCTTAACAAACTTAATTCTAAAATTATTTCTAGTAAATTGGTTAATATTTTGCTTAGAATCATTTCTTATAATCAGACAGGTTTTATGAAGGGGAGGAGCATTTTTTATAATGTTCTTCTCGCCCAAGAGCTCATGCATGATATTAATGCTAAAGTGAAAGGGGGCAACATCATATTGAAACTTGATATTACTAAAGCTTATGATAACCTCAATTGAAATTTCTTATACAATGTTTTGTCTTTATTTAGGTTTAGTTTCTCTTTCATTCTGCTTATAAAGAATAGTATTGAGAAATATTATTTTTCTGTGAAAATTTAATGGGAAGAATCATGGCTTTTTTAAATCCTCTCAAGGTTTAAGGCAAGGTGACACCATTTCTCTTGCTCTTTTTATTATTGATGTGAAGTATCTCTCTAGGGGGTTGGAAGAGTTATATTTAAGGTATCCAAAACTTCTTCTTCATACTATATTGGGTATCTTGATTACTCATCTTTGTTTTGCTGATGATTTTATTATATTTTCTAATGGCTCTATTAATAACATTATAGTTTTAATCAATTTTTTTCCTAGTTTCAAGATATGAGTGGTTTAGCCATTAATAAAGATAAAAGTAGTTTTACTATTGCTAAGTCTATTAATCGTAGTATAATTAATGCTATCCAAAGAATTTATGGCTTTCATTCCAAGTCATTGCCCATTAATTATTTTGGTACCCCTATTTTTAAAGGTAGAAAAAAATCACCTTTTAAGGACCTTTTTAAGGATATGTTCACTATTTTTCAAAGGAAACTTTCTAATTGTTCTTCTAACTTTCTTTCTTTTGGTGGGATGCTTATGTTGATTAAAAGTGTTTTGAATTCTATGCCCATTTTTCTTTTTCATACTTTGCAACCTACTATGTCTAATTGCCTTAGACAAGAGAAAATGCTTAATAAGTTTTACTGGGGCTCGAATAATAATAGTAATTATATTCATTGGGCTTCTTGGAAGAATATTTATGGTGTGTTTAATGAAGGGGGATTAGGTTGCAAGAATATTTTGGTTATAGTTTAGGCTTTTTCTCATAAGTTATGATTTTCTTTTAGATCTAACATCAGTTTATGTGCTCAATTTATGAATGTTAAGTATTGCAAAGATTTTTCATCCCTTGAAATGCAGTTATAAAAACTCTAATTCTATGGTTTGGAAAAGGCTTTGCCACATCAAATGGGAGGAAGATCAATTTATTCAATGGGGTTTGGGTAAAGATGATATTTTTTTTGGCAAGACAATTGGTTGGGGCCTTTCTCTATAGGTAGATTTGTATATATATACACATACTCTAGATAATTTTAAGATTAATAGCTTTATTGTTAATGGTAGTTGGAATGTCAATAAAATTTTGGAGGCCATTCCTACTGCTTTAATTGATAATATATTGACCATTCCTTTACAATTACAATGCAAGGATAAAATTTTATTCAATTTGTCTTCCTCTGGTAAATTTTAATTGAAGAATGTTTGGAATACTATTAGATTTAATTATGATACTTCCCTTTAAAAAAATTATGATACTTCCCACATTTATTCTGTTATCTGACATAACAATATTCCTCTATCTTACTCCATTCTTGTGTGGAGGTATCTTAAAGGTTCTCTTCCTATTGATGAATTACAATGGAAAAAGGTTTTAGTTTTCCTTCCAAATGTCAATGTTGTTTTAATGTGGAAAATGTCAATCATGTTTTTGTGAATGGTCATAAAGTTTGGAGTTATTTTTTTGCTCTGGCTAAGAAGGGTAATTTTAATATTAATAGTGATGTTTTGTTTATGTTAAAGTGTTGGATGACTACCTCTAAAGGCCACATCTACGTCTTAATGCTCATCGATATTTTGTGGTATCTTTGGAGAGCTAAAAATGATTCCAGGCATAATGACATTAAGATAGATGCTAATCAAATTATTTCCAATATTAGAAACAAAATTTTGCAATTTTACTCTGTCAATCTAATTACTATTTAGATTTTCTACAAGTGCATTGATAGTATTTTAGATTTAGGTATTTCCACTGATTGTGTGCCGTCTGATTGTATTGAGAAGATTGTTAGGTGGATTAAACCTCTCACTCTGTATATTAAACTTAACTCTGATGGGTCTGTTGGGCCCAATTGTGTGGGAGTGGGTGGCATTATCTGTGATCATTTGGGTTATGTGTTAGCTGTTTTCGATGGTACTTTAAATTTTTGTAATCTTATTATTGACAAGCTTATAGGTTTGTCCTATGGGCTTGATATTTGTATTAGATTGGGTTTTGAGTATGTGTGGATTGAGATGGATGCTATGTTTTTAATTCAGATTATTAAAAATGTGGTGCCTGGTAATCCTCAAAACTTTTAGCTTATTAGGAAAATTAAGCAGTCCCTCTCTACTCTTAATTATTCCATTTCTCATATTTATCAGAAAGCTAATTTGTGTGCTGACTGGTTGACAAAATTTGGTTGTCAACTTGATGGTTTTCAGGAGTTGAATATTAGGGATTTACATACTATGGTGAAAGGTATTATTAACTTGGACAAAGTTGGTTTGTCTTATATATATATAATGTTTGAGGTATTTGCTATCTTTGTTAGTTTGTCTCTAGCTGTCTAGTTCTTTGGCTCGGTTTCTATTTCAGCGTTGGGTGTGCTAGTTCCTACCTTTTTTGTGGTTGTTATTTGTGTTGTGGGTTGCCTCTTCATCTTTGAGTTCCTTTTTGCGGGTGTTGGTACAGGCTAATTGGTGCTTTGGGTATTCTGGTTGGGTTGGTATGAGGTTGGGTTTGTGTTGGTCGTGGTTATTTTTCTAGTTATTCTGGTGGCATCTGATTTTGGCTTGGCCTACTCCTCTCGACTATATGGAGCTGGTTTTTAGTATTTAGTTGTGTGGGTGTGGGGTGCTGAAGATGGGGTGTTCTGCTGTTACTTCTGTTTATTTTTTGTGTTATGTTCTGGGGTTGTTTTTGTGCTGTTGTTGTTTCTATTTCTATTCGATCATTTGGCCTCTACTTCTGGGTAGCTATCTCGTGCTGCGTTTTTTTAATATGGATTGTTGGTTTATTTTGTGCATGTGTGGTTTAATGGAGACTGATTCCTCTGCTGACTAGTCTGGTTATTCCTGCTTATGTTGGATTCTAGATTGTATGTTGAACATTTCTTTCTTTCAAGAGGTGCAATATTTCTTCTTCTATAGCATCAGTGACATCTATCATAATACCTTATGCTTATTCAAATTATCTTTTTGCTCCGACCTTTGTTGCAGGAAGTTTTTAATTTGTGTAGGTGGGTTGTTTGAAGTTTTTGGTTGTTTGCTTGACATTTTTTGGAGAAAGCTTGTACTGATTGTGATTTTTTTTACCTTTCTTTTTTGGGCACGATCTCTTAGCCGCCCTAGAATGTTGCTAGGCATTTTTGTAATTTGGTGTAGTAGGGGACTTTCGGCTCGTAAGGTTTTCTTTTTAATTTTATTTGTAGCTCCTCGGAATATTAGTCAGCTGAAGGTCCCCCTAAGGACTTTGTATTTTTGAATTTATATAACTCGTAGGCTCTGCCGTGAGTTTTCCCTAAGATAACAAAGAAGCACAGTGGAGAAGGAAATAAAAAGAGAAGAAAAAGAGAGGAGATAGGAAAGAGAAACTAAATTTTAGAGGTTGTGGAGTCATTTTTGCTAGTCTATTCAATTGAAAAGTTTATTCATCTCAATGTAGGTCACATTATGTCTATATCAATTTTCAAAAATATGATGTTTATTTTAGATTTTAGATTAAATTTATATTTCTGTTACAAAAAAATGGAGATAACATTTCACTGGTAAAACCTTTACTGCTTATCTTTTTATATTTTATAGAGATTGAGATTTTAATCATTTTGAATCTAAAATTTTTATATCGGGGTTTTTAGAATTTATATGATTTTTATGGAATAAAAAATAATCTACTCTGAAAAATAATATTACAGTACAATTCATTTCTTAAAATAGTATTTTGCATGATCTTTGATAATTTAGTTTTTTTTTTAAATATGTATTTTTACTTGGTAAGATTTTCTGTTGCCCTATTAGGGCATTTTGACAAATTCTAAAATGCATTTCCTTATACATCATTTATTGCTATTCATTGAAATATGTACTTCATTAGTTGAAATGGATGATTCTACTAAAATCTATTGGGTGAAAGAAGTTCTGCTTGAGTGATGTATACACATTATGCTTCAGAATTAATAAAATATGTTTATTACTTAGAGTAGTTGAATTTTATTTGTTATTTAGAGTTGTTAAAATTTGTATGTTTCCAAGAGTTATTAAACTTTGTTTTGTTGGGAGGCAAAAGGATAACTACAGGAAAATACTCCATTATCGGTGGACCAAATCCGGTGGTAACAATAGAAATATGTCAACAATTTTATTTTTCTGGCGAATTTCCATCGAAAAATGTTCTGATGGTAGTTCACGCATCAGAAAATGAATACCAGCAAAGTTTTTCCCCATAAACTTTTCCAGCATCCTTTCAAGCAAAATTTCGACAGAAAAATGATGAAAAAATGGCATCTTCCTGTTAACATATTCCGGCATTTAATCCGCCTATATTTCCACCGAAAAATGTACGCCAAAATTTTTGGTGGATAATTTACCGCCTTAGTCACCGACGAAATATTCACTAGAAATTGCGGTGTAAAATTACATCAGAAACGTCGAAATTTTCGGCGTCCATTTTCTGACGTTTAATTCAGAAGAGCATATTAATACTATGTTAATCATTAATTTTTGTTAATATATTTCAACGTTTAATCCACCAATATTTTTTGCAGAAAATATATGACAGAATTTTCGGTGTACATTTTACGCCGGAAATAATAGCGTATTAAACACCGGAATATGTTAACTGGAAATGTCATTTTCTCATCATTTTCAACCGGAATTTCGTTTGAAAGGCTGCTGGAAAAGTTTCTGGCAGAAAAACTTGGCCGGTATTCATTTTCCAAAGTGCGAATTATAGTTAGATCTTTTTTCATCGGAAATTCGCCAAAAAAAGGAAATTTCTGGCAAATTTCTATTATTACCAGTGGATTTAGTCCGCCGATAACAGAGCATTTTTATGTAGTGATTTAGAGCCAATGTCACATAATATAGAGTGCACTTCTTTCGCATATCAAAACAACTTCAATGCCATGTTATGCTCAATGCAAATGAAATGCAATAGCAATTGAATTCCAACCTAATGCATGCAATTTTTGTACAAAGCCAAATTGCATGTATACAAGTCTACTCACTAAACTTGTCCTAAATCACTTCTAATTTTAGAAGGACATTCACATGAATATTTGAAGACTTTTACATAACTATTGTAATTGCAAGAAAAATCTTTTTGTAATTATAATTGAGCTCATATTCTAGAATAATCTCTTGAAGAAGATACTAAGATTCTATTCTGGAGTACTAATCCTTAGGAAAATTTAGAATTGCATGTAATAAATTTTGTTACATAAGATGGAAGAGTTTTTTTTTAGAGTCACCAGTAACCATTAGATTAAAATATATTTACACAATTCTAATAAAGTTACTACTAATATAAAGTGTTGTATTTGAATTTGTATCAAACAAAAGAGAAAAAAAAAGTAATCTCTTTCACCTTCTCTCATCTTCTTCCTAGTCTAACTTTCCTTTTTCATCTTCTCTTTTCTCTTTAGTCTTGCCAAGTTATTAAAAATATTAAATAATAATTGTCGCATCTTGGAGTATTCACGGTGCTAGAGAATTATAAAGTTTAGTGTCTTAGCGTTGTACGAAGATCCAACTCACAAGCAGGTAAGAGAGAGGGTGTAACATTCATAAGAGACACTAGAGTTTTTACGTGGAAACCCCTAAAAAGGGGGAAAAATCATCGGGCCTAGCCCTGTTTGAATGAATCCACTAATATTTGCAATTAATTACAAATGAGGGCCTTCTTAGGGAGAAGGCCTTGGCTTGTTATCACAAATGTACATCATATAGAGCGCATTATATGGCGTGAGTTATAATAATCAACATAGACATGTTTGTTTGGTCGGCAGGACCATAATTGATAGGATAGAGGTCGAAAAGACCATAGTAGACATGAGATTGAGGTCTGAAAGACTATTATCTAGCGATGTAGATCGAAAGGACCGTTGTAGGCGATAGAGGTCAAAAGGACCATAGTCGGCAGAAGACAGGAGTCCAAAAGACTGTAGTTGGCAGAAGATTGGGGTCAGAAAGACCGTTGTAATATGTCGGTACTCTGGTAGAACTCTTGGCATCAGGTGGTGGCCCGATAGAAGTATCGACCTTAGGTGATGGTCTGGCAGAAGTCTGGGCCTCAGGTGGTTGTCCGGTAGAAGTTCGAGCCTCAGGTGGTGGTCCAACTGAAGTCAGCGTCAGGTGGTGGTCTAGCAGAAGTCTGGGCCTCAAGTGGTGGTCCGATAGAAGTCAGACATCATGTGGTGGTCCGACAGAGCTCGGGGTCTCGTGATGGTCCGACGGAGGTGAAGCATCAAGTGGTGGTTCGGCGGAGCTCATGCCCTCAAGTGGTTGTTCAGTAGAACTCTGGTGTCAGGCGGTGGTTTGGTGGAGCTCAGGCCCACAAGTGGTGGTCTGATCTGGTGGAGGTGAGGTTCTCAAGTGGTGGTTTGACGGAGCAACGACGTCAAGCGTTGGTCCGACAAAACTCAGAGCCTCAAATGGTGGTCCGGCAGAGCTCAGGGCCTCAAGTGGTGGTCCGACAGAGGTGAGGGCCTCAAGTAGTGGTCCGACGGAGGAGAGGGTCTCAATTGGTGGTTCGGCGGAGCTCAGGCCTAAAGTGGTGGTCCAGCAGAGGTGAGGGCCTCAAGTGGTGGTCCGGCAACTTTGGTGGTGGTCGAGGAGGAGCGAGGAGGCAAGAGCGATCTTTGATCTCTCTCTTGATCTCTTGCTTGGAGCACATTTTTCAAGAAAAATGAGAGGTCTATTTATAGATTTCTAGAGTCCCATGGCCCGTAAATAGGTGAGAGATCAAGGGTAAATGGGGAGTGGTTGGATGGATGGCAGATGTTGAATCCCTTGATCATGGACCATTTGATGGACATTTGAATGCCTTAGTGATGTTGGAATTTGGTGATCTTGGACTCATCAAATTTGTCTCGTCGAGCCGCTCGATTCGACTATAAGCACGTTATGTTTGGAAACCATTTGGTAATCCAAATTGTGGTGTGAACCTTCCAACATCGCTCCTAACCCTTGATTTGGACCTGTTTGGGCTCAAATTGGGTTGGACTTGGTGTTGTTGGGTTTGTATTCTCGAGATGCTTAGTTCGACTATAATTTTGCTGAAATTGGAGTTCAGATGGTTCCAGTTTTAATTTTGGAAGTTTCTAACTTGATTTTGCCTCGAGATTTGTGCCTGATCAAGATAATGTTTTTGATGATATATCAAATATATTAATGAATATTTATAGTATCTGATATAGGAATGTGTTTCACATTTAAGTCAATTTCGTGCATCAATTTTTTATTATCATTTAAAGAAAAAAATTATTATCATTTGGCATGACAAAAAAATAATAATTCAAAAACTTTAAATTTTTTTTTGAGGAATATGTGTAGATGATGATGAAGAGCATATTAATACTATGTAGATTTAGTAATTTTGTATGTGACTTCAAAATAAAACTTCTTGTTTGTCCATCCCTTCAATGTATGTTTTTTCATATGTTCGTATACAGATTTGACTGATATTTATAATTAAGTTCCTGAAAGCATGTATAATAATTGTTGAACTTTAATAAAGTTTTGAAAAGCCATACAATTGAATTTTTTATTGGGAATTTATAGAGAATTTTGATCTTTGATGTAACAAAAAGGACGTGCAACAACAAATAACTCAAATATATAAATTTGCTAGGAAAATGACTTCATTGACTGGACCAATCAATCCTTTCATTAATTGAGAAAAAATGTAAGCAATTATTAGATTCCTTATGCATACGACAGAATTGGGTGTTAATCATAGGCCAATTATTTTTTTGGGGATATATAAGTCAATTATAAGGAAAATTCATACACATCGCATACGCAAGACTTGAATCTAAGATCTCTTGATTGGTAGCCAAATCTTCATACCAACAAACCAAGGTGAGCTGTGTCTAATCAGTCCCTTCATTAATGGAGTAAAACATGAGCAATTAATGGATTCTTTATGCTTACGATAGAATTGGGTGTTAATTATAGTCCTTTTTTGGGATATTTAGGCCAATTAATGCAAACTCATTCACATATTACATACGTATGACTAAAATCCAAGACCTCTTGGTTGATAATCAAACATCCCAACTAATAAATCAAGGTGAGTTGCATCTAACTTGTCCTTGCATTAATGGAGTAAACGTTAGCAACTAATGGATTCTTTATGCAACAAAATTGAGTTTTAATGATAGGCCTTTTTTGGGACATCTAGGTCAAGAAAGGCAAACTCATACACACATCATTTATGCAAGGCTCAAACTCAAGATATTTGGTTGGTAGCTAAAGCTTCCAACCAACAAAATCAGATGACCTGTGCCCAATCAATCATTTTATTAATGTAGCAAAACATGCGCAATTAATGGACTCTTTATGCGTACCACAAAATTAAGTGTTAATTATAGGCCAAATTCGGTGTTAATTTTGCACATACCATAAATCTTCGTGTCATGAATGTCCACATGTGTGAGCATAGGCACGTTAGATTCTTTTTGAAGTTTTAGCATCATCCCCCACATTCACATGTGCATTAAAAATATTAACAAATACAAAAACCTATATATGGATCCATGAAGGGTAGAAAAATAAAAAAAAATTGTATTATTGTAATGAAGGGTGGTAAGGTAAAAAGAAAGCATTATATTTCTTGCAATTTTTACCAAAAATGTGGATCACGAAAGACAATATACTTGCAAGCGAATAGGACCACAAAAAACACAGTTGAGTGAGGAAAGGGTGAGAAATGAGAGTTGTAGAGCGAGTAATGATTGAATAAATTGATATTTATTACATATATTGTATTTATATCCACCATCAGAAATATGAGGTTTCCATAGCACTTATTACTAGCAATTTTAGAACTTATGTTATATGGTACTTATAGTTACAATTTAAACCATTGTAATTACACTATAATAAAAATGATCCATAATATCTAAGTATTTATATCTCTAATTGATACATCACCAAAAAAAATTTCATGACTGGGCACAAATCATGAGGCAAAATCCACTTGGAAACTTCTAAAATTAAAATTGGGACCATCCAAACTTCGATTTTTGCAAACTTACAATTGAGTTGAACGTCTCAAGAATACATACACAACGACCTCAAATTCGACTCAATCCGAGCCCAAATCAAGGACCCGAAGCATCATTGGAGGGTTCAACCCACAATTTGGATTATCAAACGATTTTCAAACATAACATTCTTATAGTCAAGACTTTCTCTAACGCTGCGTCCTCATCTGTATTGAGCAATCTGACGAGACAAATCCAATGCACCCAAGATTATAGAATTCCAACATCATTAAGACCTTCAAATGTCTATATAATAGTCCACAATCAAGGGATTCAACATCGTCCGTCCATCCAAACCACTCCCCATTTACCCTTGATCTTCCTCCTATTTATGGGCCATATGACTATAGAAAATATATAAATAGACCTCTCCTTCCTCTTGAAAAGGGGGTCCAAGCAAGAGAGCAAGAGAGTAAGAGAGAGATCGCAGATCGCTCTTGCCTCTTAGCTCCTCCTCGACCACCACCCGAAGGTCTGCCGGACCACCTCCTGAGGCTCAAAATTCTATCAGACCACCACATGAGGCATAGAGTTCTGCTGAACCTCCACCTATTTCTCGGACTTCTATCAGACAATCACTTAACACCCGGAGTTCTACCGGACCACCACCGGAGGCCCAGAGTTATGCTGGACCACCACCTAAGCCGTGAAGTTTTGACGAACGACCACCTAAGGCCTGGAGTTTCACTAGACCACCACATGACACCAGAGTTCTACCAGACCACCACCTGAGGCCCGATCCTCTATCAGATCACCACTTGGCGTCAAAGTTCTGTCAAACAACCACTTGAGGATAAACTTTTATTCGACCACCACCTGATGCCCAAACTTCTACCGAACCACCACTTGAGGCTCAGAGTTTTGTTGGACCACCGCTTAAGGCATGGACTTCTATCGGATCACCACCTGAGGCTCGATCTTCTACCGGACCACCACCTGACCCTGAACTTCTAGCGGACCACCATTCAAGGCTCAAACTTTTGCTAGTTAATCACCTGAGCCTAGGAGTTCTGTCAGACCACCACCTAAGACCCGAACTTTTATCAGACCACTACCAAAAGCCCAGACTTCTACAGGAACACCACTTGAGGTCCATACTTATGCCGGACCACTACCTTAGGCTTAAAGTTTTACTAGACCACCACCAGAGGCCCGTACTTCTCCCAGACCACCACTATCTTACGAAAATGGTCTTTCTAACCTTTGTCTCCTACTACAGTCCTTTTGACCTCTATCGATAGACAATGATCTTTCTGACCCTTATCCTCTGTCGACTATGGTCCTTCTGCCTCCATCGCCTACAATAGTCCTTTTGACCTCCATCGACATACAACGGTCTTTCTGACCCTTGTCTCCCACCGACTACAATCCTTCTAACCCCGTCACCTACTATGATCCTTTCAACCTCCATCGATAGACATCGATCTTTCTGACCCTTGTCTCCTGCTGACTACGGTCCTTCTAACCCCATCGCCTACTACGATCCTTCTGACATCCACTGCTAGATAATAATCCTTTTGACCCCTGTATCCTATCGATTATGGTTCTTCCGACCTCTGTTGCCTACTACGATCCTTCTGACCTCCACCGCCAGATAACGATCTTTTTGACCCATGAATATTGCCGATTATGATCCTTCCAACCTCCGTCACCTATCGACTATGGACATGCCAACTAAATGAATATATCAATTCTTATTCTTCCAATTTCTATCATGTAATGCATTCTACGTAATGTATATCTGTTATATCAAGCCAAGGCATTCCCTCCCATGAAGGGCTTCATTTGTAATCGACTGCAAATAATAATGGATTCATTCAAATTGGGTCATGCATCGTGGTTGTTCCCCCTTTACAAAGGTTTAATTCAACATAAGAACTCTAGTGTCTCTTATAAAAGCTACACCCTCTCTCTTATCTGCTTGTGTGCTGGATCTTCATACAATCCTAAGATGTTAAACTTCATATTTCTCTACTGCCGCAAATATTCCAGGACGCAACACTAACATATGTATATATAACCATATGTTGTTTCCCATTCAGATATCTCAACTAAAACTAGTGATTGGGAGGAAGATCTAATAACACAATGCAGTTATATAAAATTTCTCTTTGCCCCAATCACAATGTTGAATGATATTAAAGGACCTTTTATAATTTCTTTAATAGGAATTAGACAATTGTTTCCACTTGGGTGCAATTCTATACTTTTTAATTGTGGGAAAGAGTAGATTCTTGGATCATTAATCATATAGTGGAACATTTCAATTTCATTAAATTAATTTTTGTTCTCCTGATGGCGAAGGGGAATTTTTTTTATTAGAATTAGTTATTTTTATTTGTAGATGTAGATTGTTTTTTTTAATCTATTTTTAGTAATAATATTTTTTATTACGCGAAATAAATGTTGCAAGTAAACAATGATACGTTTAACTTTAATCATTTTCACTTAAGTTCAAAAAAGTATTGTTTCTTTAAACATAGGTTTTATCTTTGCTATTGGAAATTAAACTTAATTTGGCCCTAGACTATTTGGATTTTTGTTATTCTAATGGAGCCCATATTCTAGAATAATCTTTTGAAGAAGATGCTAAGAATCTATTCTAGAGTAATACTTCGAAAAATTTAGAATTGCATGTAATATTTTTATTATACAAGATAGAAGAGATTTTTTGGAGAGTCATATATAAACATTAGATTTAAATTTATTTACACAATTCTAATAAAGTTACTACTAATATAAATAGTGTTGCATTTGAATTTGTATCAATTAAAAGTGAAAAAAAAGTAATCTCTTTCACCTTCTCTCATCTTCTTCCTAGCCTAAGTAGCCTTTTTTATCTTCTCGTTAGTTATGTTTATTATTAAAAATATTAAATAATAATATATTAATAAATATATATTGTATATGGTATAGGAAAGTGTTTCACATTTAAGTCAATTTCTTGTGACAAGTTTTTATTATCATTTGGCATGACAAAAAAAATAAATTCAACAATTTTTTTTTTAATTTTATTGGTTAACAATTACTGTATATACTCCCCTTACTGTATAAATACTTGATAAAAAAGTTTAGAATATTTTCATTTAGTGGTTATTGGTCAGCAATTCATGTATTATTTTGTTGCCAAAAAAATTTTTTGAGTGATAAGACAGTAATTTCCAGCATTCTCGATTCCATTAGGAAAATAATTATTTAGTGTTTCATATCCTTAATTATTTATCTTCTTATCTTTCACTGTTTGCTCCAATTAATCACATATGAATATGTGTATATATTTGTTGCATCCTGGAGTATTCGTGGCGGTAGAGAAATATATAGTATAACATCTTAAGAATGTACGAAGATCCTGCACACACTCAGATAAGTGAGAGGGTGTAGCGTTCATAAGAGACACCAGAGTTTTTATGTGGAAACCCCTGAAAAGGGGAAAAAACCACGGGGCCTGGCCCAGTTTGAATGAATCCACTAGTATTTGTAGTCGATTACAAATGAGGTCCTTCCTTAGGAGAAGGCCTTGGCTTGATGTCACAAATATGCATCATATAGAGTGCATTACATGGTGGGAGTTAAAATAATCAACAAAGATATATTTGTTTGGTCGGCACGATCATAGTCGATAGGTTGGAGACTAGAAATACCGTTGTCTGACGATGGAGGTTGGAAGGACCATAGTAGGTGATGCAGGTCAGAAGGATCATAGTCGGCAGGAGATAGGGGTCAGAAAGACCATTGTCTGGTGATGGAGGTTAGAAGGACCATTATAGGTCATAGAGGTCGGAAGGACTGTAGTTGACAAGTGATCGGGGTCAGAAAGATCATAGTTGGCAGGAGACTAGGGTCTGAAAGGCTGTAGTGGGAGGGCGGTACTTCAGTAGAAGTTCGGGCATCAGGTGGTGGCCTGGTGGAGCTCATGGCCTCAAGTGGCAGTCCGGTGGATGTCTGGGCCTCAAGTGGTGGCCTGGTGGAGCATAGGGCCTCAAATGGTGGTTCGCCGGAGCAATGACATCAGGAGACGTTAATCAAGGATGTAAGACCTGTTTGAGATTGTATGTCAGAGCCTTGCTCGATGACGTTAATCTGTGTAGAAGAGGTTAAATGGATCCACCAAAGATTTAAGACCTATCCGAGGTTGTATGTTAGAGCCTTGCTCGATGACGTTAACTTATGTGGAAGAATTCGAGAGAATCCCCAAAGGATGTAAAACCTATTTGAGGTTATATGTCAGAGTCTTTTCTCGATAACATTAACCTGTGTGGAAGAGGTTGAGAGAATCTACCAAGGATGTAAGACCTATCTGAGGTTGTATATAAGAGCCCTACTCGATGACGCTAACCTGTGTGGAAGAGGTCAAGAGAATCCACCAAGGTTGTAAGACCTATCCGAGGTTGTATGTCAGAGATCTGCTCGATGACGTTAACATGTGTAGAAGAGGTCGAGAGAATCCACTAAGGATATAAGACCTATCCGAGGTTGTATGTCAGAGCCTTTGCTCGATGACATTAACTTGTATGGAAGAGGTCGAGAGAATCTGCCAAGGATGTAAGACCTATCTGAGGTTGTATATCAGAGCCTTTGCTCGATGACGTTAACATGTATGGAAGAGGTCGAGAGAATCCGCCAAGGATGTAAGACCTATCTGAGATTGTATGTTAGAGCCTTTGCTCGATGACGTTAACCTGTGTGAAAGAGGTCAAAAGAATCCACCAAGGATGTAAGACCTATCCGAGGTTGTATTTCAGAGCCTTTGCTCGATGACATTAACTTGTATGGAAGAGGTCGAGAGAATCTGCCAAGGATGTAAGACCTATCCGAGGTTGTATGTCAGAGCCTTTGCTCGATGACGTTAACATGTATGGAAGAGGTCGAGATAATCCACCAAGGATGTAAGACCTATATGAGATTGTATGTTAGAGCCTTTGCTCGATGACGTTAATCTGTGTGAAAGAGGTCGAAAGAATCCACCAAGGATACACGTGGCGTTCGCCCCCTCCCAATCAAGGAAAAATCAATCCCATGGGGATTCGATTCGACCTCTTCCACACAGGTTAACGTCATCGAGCAAAGGCTCTGACATACAACCTCGGATAGGTCTTACATTATTGGCAAATTCTCTCGACCTCTTCCATACAAGTTAATGTCATCGAGCAAAGGCTCTGACATACAACCTCGGATAGGTCTTACATCCTTAGTGGATTCTCTCGACCTCTTCTACACATGTTAACGTCATCGAGCAGAGCTCTGACATACAACCTCGGATAGGTCTTACAACCTTGGTGGATTCTCTTGACCTCTTCCACACAGGTTAGCGTCATCGAGTAGGGCTCTTATATACAACCTCAGATAGGTCTTACATCCTTGGTAGATTCTCTCAACCTCTTCCACATAGGTTAATGTTATCGAGAAAAGACTCTGACATATAACCTCAAATAGGTTTTACATCCTTTGGGGATTCTCTCGAATTCTTCCACATAAGTTAACGTCATCGAGCAAGGCTCTAACATACAACCTCGGATTGTATGAAGCTTATTATTGATCGGAAGTATCCTTGCATTTGCTGAGATTTTTTTGAAATATCATCTTGATATTGAAAGCATTGGAGAGATCTTCTTGGTCCGGCGAAGGTGAGGGACTCAGGTGGTGGTCCGGCAAAGGTCCGTCAGTGGTCCGGCGAAACTCTGACGATGGTCGAGGAGGAGCTTCTTCCTTCTCTTCTTGTCTCTCTCTCCCTCTCTCAAGAGAAATGAGGGGTCTATTTATAGATTTTTTGGAGTGGCATGGCCCGTAAATAGGCAAGAGATCAGGGGTTAATGTTGAGTGGTTGGATGGACTGTCGATGTTGAATCCCTTGATTGTGTACCATTTGTCAGACATTTGAAGGCCTTAATGATGTCAAAATATGGCGATCTTGGGCTCGCTGGATTTGTCTCGTCGAGCCACTCTATTCGACTATAAGCTCGTTAAGTTTGGAAATTGTTTGGTAACTCAAACTATGGTATGAAGCTTCCAACATCGCTTCGGGTCCTTAATTTGGACTCATTTGGGCTCGGATTGTGTTGAATTTGGTGTCATTGGGTTTGTATTTCATAGACTCTCAGTTTGACTGCAAGTTTATTGAAATCAGAGCTCATATGATCCTGGATTTAATTTTTGAATTTTTCGGCTTGATTTTGCATCAAGATTCGTGCCTGATTAAGATAATTTTTGGTTGACGTATCAATATTTTTGGTACTTTAAAAGAGAGCTTGACCTCAGGTTAATATCAATGAGTATTAACATTAGTGACCCTAGGCATTAATGTTGGTGTTGTAATCTTTGAAATATTCAACATGAGCTACAATCATGGTAGAAATTGCATTTTAAATTGTTCGAAGTTAAGGTAGAGTTTGAAGATTTTAAATGATTTAGAAAATTTTGAGAAATATGTGGTAATGATAATGAAGAGCATATAGGCATGTTAATATTTGACACGACACAAAAATTCGACCCGAACCCGACTCGGAATTTCGGGTTAGATCCGAACCATTTCCAAAACGGGTCGGGTTTGCAGATTCGACCCGTTTAAAAAATGGGTCGGGTTCGGGTCAACCCGGAAACCCGTTTAAAATGACTGCCCGGCTGCCCGAGGACCTGCCCGCCCCTGCCCGGCTACCCCCGGACCTGTCCACCCCCTGCCCGCAGCTGCCCGCGTAGCTGCCGCAAGTCCGAGGCTACCCGCACGCACGCGCGCATCCTTGCGGCTGCCCCCGCGCATTGGCGCTGCTGCCCGCTACCGTGCCCATGCACCAGACTTGCGATGCAGCACCCGCCGCTCACTCGCGTCCGCACACCCGCCCTGCGCTGCAGCGCCCGCCTCTCGCTCGCGTCTACGCACGGCGCACTCGCCCCACACTGCCGCAACCCGCCCCGCTCGTCTGTTCCCGTGTCGGGTCGGGTCAACCCGGCAACCCGCCAGGTCAGGTCCGGGTTTAGATTTCCGACCCGTTTACCTACCCGGGTCGGGTTAGGGTCGACCCGTTTGAACCCGGGTCAGTTTCGGGTTCGTCCCGAACCGACCCGTGACCCGAAATCGACCCATGACCCGAAATTGACACCCCTAAGAGCATATTAATACTATGTGGATTTAAGATTCATTTGGGACGACTTTTTATTTCTTCTTAAAATAGAATTTTAGAACAAAAATCTATTGGATGGCTTCGTACTAAAATTTTATTTTAAGAAGCAATAAAAAAGTCATCTCAAACGAAGCCCTAGTAAATTTTTATGTGACATCAAAATAAAACTTCATGTTTGTCCATACCTTCAGTATACATTTTTGCATATATTCATATACAAGTTTGATTGATATGTATAATTAATTTACTGAAAGTAAGTATAATAATTAATGAACTTTAATATAGTTTTGATAAGGAATACAATTATTATTTTATTTAGGAATTTATAGACAATTTCTTTGATGTAACAAATAGGACGTGCAATAACAAATAATTCAAATACATAAATTTGGTAGGAAAATGACTTAATTGAGGGGACCAAAATGTCCTTTCAGTAATGGAGTAAAATGTGTACAATTAATGGATTCCTTATGCATACGATAAAATTGGGCATTAATTATAGGCCAATTATTTTTTTGGGGATATTTAAGTCAATAAATGTAAATTCTTACACACATCATATACTCAAAATTCGAACCCATGATCTCTTGGTTGGTAGCCAAATCTATGAACCAATAGACCAAGGTGATCATTGCGTCCAATCAATCCTTTCATTAATGAATAAAACATGAGTAATTAATTGATTTGTTATGCGTACGATAGAATTGGGTGTTAATTAGTCTTTTTTTTTGACACATTTAGGCCAATTAATGCAAATTCATACACACAATACATACGCATGACTCGAACCTAAGACATCTTGTTTGGTAACCAAGCCTCCCAACAAACAGACCAAGATGAGTTGTATCCAATCAGACCTTTCATTAATGGAGTAAACATGAGCAACTAATGAATTCTTTATGTGACAAAATTGAGTGTTAATTATTAGGTCTTTTTTGGGACATTTAGGCTAATGAAGGCAAACTCATACACACAACTTATGAAAGAATCGAACTCATGACTTTTTGGTTGGTAACCAAGTCTCCCAACCAACACACCAAGATGACATGTACTCAATAAATCCATTTATTAATGGAGTAAAACATGAGAAATTTATGGATTATTTATGCATATGACAAAATCCGGTGTTAATTATAGGTCAAATCGAACATGGAAGTTGGGAAACTTTATTTATAGACCATAAATGTTTGTGTCATGAATGTACCACAAGTGTGAGCGTATATAGGGACGTTAGATTTTTTTTTTGAAGTTTCAGCATCACCCCCCACATTCACATGTGCAATAAAAGTATTTACAAATATAAAAACCTATATATGGATCAATGAAGGGTAGAAAAGTAAAATAAAGAATTGTATTATTGCAATGAAGGTGGAAAAGTTAAATAAAACATTGTATTATAGCAATTTCTACAAAAATGTGGATCATGAAAGACAAACAATTGGCAAGCGAATAGAGCCACAAAATACATAAATAGAGCGGATTCTTACGACATTAATCATATAATGGAACATTTCCACTTCATTAGGTAGATTATTCATCACCTGCTGGTTAAGGGGAAATTTTTTCATTCTGAATCAATTATTTTTATTTGAAGATGTATATTGCTTTTTTTAATCTATTTTTAGCAATAATGTGTTTTGTTATGTGAAATAAGTGTTGCAAGAAGAATATGATCTGTTTAACTTTAATCATTTTCTCTTAACTTTCAAAAAATGTGTTTTTGTTTAAACATAGGTTCTATCTTTGCTATTGGAAATTAAACCTAATATGGCCCATGGCTATTTGGATTTTGATTATTATAATGGAGCTCATATTCTAGAATAATCTTTTGAAGAAAATGCTGAGAATGTATTCTATAGTAATCCTTAGGAAAATTTAGAATTGCATGTAATATCTTTTATTATGTAAGATAGAAGAGTATTTTTTGAGTCATTTGTAAACATTACATTAAAATATATTTAAACAATTATAATAAAGTTTTTTTTTTTAACAATTATAATAAAGTTACTACTAATATAAATAGTGTTGTATTTGAATTTGTATCAAACTAAAGTGAAAAAAAAGTAATCACTTTCACCTTCTCTCATCTTCTTCCTAGCCTAGGTAGCCTTTTTCATCTTCTCTTTCCTCATTAGTCTTGTCTAATTATTACAAATATTAAATATTAATAATATGTTAATAAATATTTATTTTATATGATATAGGAATCTGTTTCGCAACTAAGTCAATTTCTTGCGTCAAGTTTTTATTATCAGTTGGCATGACAAAAAAAAAACAACAATTATATATATATTTGAGGAATATGTGGTAATGATGATGAAGAGCATATTAATACTATGTATATTTAGTAATTTTGTATGTGGCTATAAAAGAGCATATTCTTGTTTGTCCATCCTATGAAGATATGTTTTTCCGTAAGTCCATATAGAAGTTTATTTTTTTTTTGGGAAAATTTGGGCTTAGCCCGTATATTGAACAAAGAAGATATTATAAGTAAATAACAAAGCCTCTAGAAAAATGAGACAAGCTCAACGAGAGCCCAAAATAACAAAATTACATCCTTTAAATGGCAAAAAAAAAAAAAAGATTACAGGATGATAGCAAAAATACACCCATCCGCATGAACAGACCTGCGCCACTAGGGAGAAAAAAACATGGAAGCAGAAAAACAAAAACTCATTAACAGGCGTCATAATAATGTTGCCAGGACTCAGATTTAGCAAATATGTGAACCGAATCGATATTCCCTGGTTGCCCAAAGGCCGTCCAAGGGGCCTGCATATGGGTACATCATTGTCCATGGCATTACCCGCAGGCAAAGCAAACCAGAACAGCTTTCGAAGATACACCACGATATAGCAATAAGGGCCCAATTCAAAGCAGCTCCAATAGAGAGGAGGAATCCTTCCATTTACTAATTTTCTCATGCATCACTCTTTTAATGTTAAGAGCAGTAGTAATAGAGCTTCTAGAAAGATTGCCAAACCTTCTATTATTTTGCTCTTTCCAGATAAAATAAATGCAGCCACTAGTTAAAAGAAGAAACAGATTTTTGAGCTGCTGGTTAGAATTATAAATTTCTTCTATCCATTCAAGCAAATGCAATAACGACGACCTGATCAACAGTCCGTTAGCAGTAGGCATCAGGAGAGAAATAATGGAGAAAGGGTAAGAGCAATCAAAAAACAGGTGAGAGGATGATTCAGAAAAAAATGACAAAGTTCACAGGAGGGAGAAACATTAATGTTTCTCTTAATTAAAGCATCAGTTGTTTTCCGTGCTCCCACCACAGACATCCACGAATATATCGAATATCTCAGAATAAATTTAGAGTGCCATATCAGGTGAGCCCAGCGTTAGGCGCTCTCCTACTTATAGAAGCCTTTTATATAGGCACTGAAAGTTCCGGTGTCAACATTTTCCCACAATAAGCATGAGTCACTGCTTTAGTGAATGCAAATAGCAGAAATCGTGTTCTTAATAGTGGTGTGCAGAGTTTCAGGGAGGACCCAGCTATTCCCCCAGATAATAGAATTGAGAGTGGCATCCCAGTTCATGACATTAAGCAGAAACACCCCATTTTCAGTATCCAATAGAGTAGCATCATGGGACCAATGGTCCCAGTGAATGGAGATTGGAGCAAATTCAGTTATCCTAAATTTTAAAAAAGGTTTGGCAATTGTTGTAGTATTACATAGAGATTTCCAGAACTTAGAGGCTTGTGAAGTAGGAGGTCTCCAGGGCGAAATGTATCTTTTTAGAAGCCATAACGATAGTAAAGAAGAAGCATTGTACATTCTAAAAATAACTGAATAGTTAAACGCAAACTGGATTGCATTCATAAAGGGGATACCCAAACCACCACAGGACTTAGGTTTGCAAATTTTATCCCAAGATATCATGTGCATCTTTTTGTTACCAGTAGAATCCCCAAATAACATAAACTTAGAGGAGTTCTTTTTGACAAACTTTAAGTTTATATTTATAATTAAGTTACTAAAAGTAAGTATTATAATTGATGAACTTTAATAAAGTTTTGATAAGCCATACAATTGCTTTTATTTTATTTTATTTATTTATTTATATTTTTTTTTTTTGAATTTGTAGAGAATTGCAATCTTTGATGTAACAAATAGGACGTGAAACAACAAATAATTCAAATATTTAAATTTGCTAGAAAAATGAATTCATTGAGTGGACTAATTAGTCCTTTCATTAATGGAGAAAAATGTGAGCAATTATTGGATTCCTTATTCGTACGACAAAATTGGGTGTTAATTATAGGCCAATTATTATTATTATTTCGAATATTTAAGTCAATTAAGGCAAATTCATACACATCACATACAGAAGACTCAAATCGAAGATATTTTGATTGGCGGCCAAATCATCGAACCAACAAACCAAGATGAGCTGCATCCTTTCATTTATGTGTAAAACATGAGCAATTAATGGATTCTTTATGCGTGCAACAGAATTGGTTGTTAATTATATCTTTTTTTTGGTACATCTAGGCCAATTAATGCAAATTCATACACATATTACATATGCATGACTCAAACCCAAGACCTCTTTGATTGGTAGCCAAACCTCCCAACTAATAGACCATGGTGAGCAGTATCTAATCAGTCCATTCATTAATGGCTTATACATGAGCAGCTAATGAATTCTTTATGCAACAAAATTGAGAGTTAATTATAGGCCCTTTTTTTGGGACATTTAGGCCAATCAAGGTAAACTCATACACACATCACTTATGCAAGACTCAAACTCAAGGCCTTTTGATTGGTAGCCAAAGTTCATAACCAAAAGATTATGATGACCTGCGCCCAATTAGTCCTTCTATTAATGGAGTAAAATGTGTGAGCAATTAATGAAATCTTTATGCGTACCACAAAATTTGGTGTTAATTATAGGCCAAATCGAACATGGAAGTTGGAAAACATTATTGAGGTTTGTTGCGTCCTGGAATATTCGCGAAGATAGAAAAAATATAAAATTTGATGTCTTAGCTTTGTACGAAGATACAACACACAATCAGATAAAAGAAAAGGTGTAGCATTCATAAGAGACATCAAGATTTTTTTGTGGAAAACCCTGAAAAGGAAAAAAACCGTGAGACCTAGACCAATTTGAATAAATCTGCTATTATTTATAGTCAACTATAAATAAGGGCCTTACTTGGGGGAAGGCCTTAGCTTGATGTAATAAGTATATATCAAATAATGTGTATTACAAGATGACACTTGAAAGAATCAATATTGATATATTTGGTTGGTCGGTAGAACCATAGTCGGCGGGCAACAAAGGTTGGAAATACCATTTTCTAGTGACAAAGGTCGAAAGGATCGTAGTCAGAGGGTGACAGAGATTAGAAGGACTGTAATTGGTAGGCGATGGAGGTTAGAAGGATCATTATCAACTAACGGAGGTCAAAATGACCTAAGTCGGTAGGACACAAAGGTCGGAAGGACTATAGTCAGCGGACGACAGAGGTCAGAATGATCATTACCTGATGATGGAGGTTGGAAGGATCATCGACGGGTGGAAGTCTGGAGTCGGGTAGAAATTCGATAATGGGTAAAAATCCGACATCATGTAGAAGTCCGATGAAAGTTCAGTGTCAGGCAGAGTTTGGTGATAGGCAGAAGTCCGGCGATGGGTGGAAGCCAATGTAGGGTAGTAGTCAGATAAAAGTTTGGTGATTGGCAGAAGTCTGACGATGGGTGGAAGTCCGACATCAGAAGTCAAACGACTGGTAAAAGTATGACGTCTAGTAGAAATATGATGATGTGCGGAAGTCTGGCATCGGGTCGAAGTCCAACGTAAGATCAGTGACTTGCAAAAACCTAGAGATGGGTGGAAGTTTGACATCGTGTAGAAGTTCGGCGATGGACAAAAGTCCTATGATGGGTGAAAGTTTGACTATAGGTAAGAGTCTAACGAAAGTCTGGTGACAGGCAGAAGATCAACGACAGACGGAAGTTTGGCGTCAGGTAGAAGTCCGATAAAAGTCTGATGACGGGCAAAAGTCTGGCGACGAGTGGAAGTCTGGCATCGGCTAGAAGTCTAGTGATTGGCAAATTTCCGGCGTCAGGTGAAAGTCCGGTGATACGTGGAAGTCCAGCGATGGATAAAAGTTCAGTGTTGGGTAGAATTCTGATGAAAGTTTAGTCTTTCATCAGAATTTTATGGTTCGCTTGCATCCGTTGGGCTGCCATGTTATATCTCTGATGCTATCCTCCTTGATTTTTTTGGCTTCGTGTCGTCCTTTTCTTTTTTGCTTATTTTTGTAACTAGTAGATAATCTTAGACTCATTTGATTTTTCTTTTCTTTTGTCTTGTAGGTCTTTAAGTATTTTTGAGTTTTCGATCCTTTTTAAAGATCATGTACCTTTTTATTTAATTAACATGTAAGTTCAGAGTGGGCTTTAACCAAAAAAAATTCAGGAATGATATCACGCACTCTGAGTTGAAACTGTACCAATTTGTATTCTCTAAGGTTCTCTTGAGAATCTCTCTCGCTGTGCCCTCAAAATTTTTAATACAAATTTAATGAAGATAGAAAACCCTATGAAAAGAAAACATTTACGTGACCATTTATGCAAATCAGATCAAATTCTTGCTGTTGCCAATTACAAACTATAAAAATTTTCTAAATAGAATATTTAAGGCGCGATAGAGAGATTTGAATATGTTAATAATGTATGAAAATCTTATATATATGGCGGCCTGCTACAGTTAAGCACATAAGAGATATTAGTTTTTACATTAATTATATATATATATAATGCCATTGAATTTTTTAATCAATAAAATGATAACATGACCTTAAAGGAATCAAATATGACTAATGCCCATAGAGATATAGATAGAAGAAAAAAGAGCCAAAGAAACCAATGATCCGTAGTAATATACAAAATAAAAAGAATTAAAGGGAGGCAAAGATCCATCCCCTAAAAAAGAAATCCAAGCTCAAGCAAACTAAGCAACCCAAACAGGTACCAACATCAAAGCCACAAGTAGTTCACCTAACCATCAAATGAGCGCACCAACAACAAACTCCAATGTAAATTTTGACTACAGTTAGATTCTTGTCATTTCTTTTTGTTCTTCCTCTTTTTCTTACCAGAACCAAGAAATTAATATTCTTTAGTGATTTGTATAACATTTAAATTGATATTTTTGTGAAAATCACCTTCATCAACAAATGAAGCTCCCCCTTTTCCCAGATAGAGGGGGAACATCTGACGTAGGGATCATCATGATCCTCAATAGAAAGCATGATCTCATGAAGCAAGTCTTCCAAATTAGGCTGAGAGATATCATCCAAATAAATATGAATGAAAATTTGCGAACTAAGTTGGAGACATCAATACTATTAGAAGAAAGATCAGAACCTGCAAAAAGAGTCATTTGATTATAAATTTGAACTTCGGGGTTAGTATTAGCATTCTCGATAAGGTTTGGAACAACAACAATAGAAGATAAAGGTTTATCAATATATTCCACACGTTTAGAGCTATCAAAAGAAATAAAATCAGAAGGATCCACGCATTCCTCATTAATGTCAGTATTATCACTATCAACAGAAGGTACGCTAATAGGCATAATCTTATCAATATCTTTAGATTTCTCTTTTCTCAAGTGGGGATAAAAAATAAAACACTCAATAGAAGCATGATCATGAATTTTACAATTACTAAAAAAAGGAAGATTTTCTAATTTAACTTTTTGAATATAACCAAATGATTCAAGTGGAGCCTTAAGACATTAGAGTTTTCATCAAAAGAAAAAAAAATTGATGGTCGATTTGGTCATTCTCTTTATAGGAGAGGAATTATAACATGTGTGTTGTAAGTGACATTGGAAATCACTAATGATGGTGATGGTGGGTGTTCGTATTGCTAGTTATTATGGGCATCAATTTTGTGGGGAATTATGATTGTCAAGGTTGTTAACGAAGATGATTCTTAGCACTATTGATGATGATAGTCATTGGCTTTACTAATAATGTGATTATCATCTTAGTTGGTGATAACTAGCATTAACATTGTTAGTGATAACAATAATCCATGTTTTTAGAAATGGTACACATTGACATTGATGATGATAACAACCACCAAAGCATGGAAACTCTCTGAGCCTTAGAACTCTTTTGTAGAATGTTCTTAAGGTCTATTGAGTGCCTTCATGAATATGTAGAAGTATTGCATATTTATAGAATTATGGAGAGAAGAACCTAATCATTTTTTAATATAAGACAACATATTCAATCGAAAGGTTGGAGTTGTTCCACAATAATCACTAAGCATTATTTTTTGAGATTTTAGTTCTCTAGTAATATTGAAATTGAGTGATCGTAAACTAAACAAATTCTGGTGGTCTGATGTTGGTGAGATTTTTAATTGTCTTATGGGCATGAACAAAGACCCTGTAGCTAGCCCTGATGATTTTATTATCCTATTCTTCTATTAGTGTTGGAATATTATCAAAGAGGACCTCTGCAATGTTATTATGGTCATTTTTAATAATGGTAATGTCCCTAAATATTTTTCTAGCACCTCTATTGCTCTTATCCCTAAGACTAATAATCATGAATATTGGAATGATTTTAAACCTATTAGTCTTTGCTTTACTTTTCATAAACTTATTTCTAGAATTTTATCCTTTAGATTGACATGTATTCTTCCTAAAAATCAAACAGGCTTTGTCAAAGGGAGAAACATCATTGATAATATTCTTCTTGCTCAAGAGCTTATCTTGGTATCAGCAAAATAGTAAGGGCCATAATTTAATCTTCAAATTGGATATCTAAAGCTTATGATAAATCAATTGGAATTTTATTTATAAAATGCTAAATTTGCTTGGTTTTTGATAACTAGTTTATTAATCTTACTGAGAACATTATAAAAATGATTCATTTTCCATCATAATTAATGAAAATTCTAAGGGTTTCTTTAAAGCTTCCTAAGGCATTTGACAAGGAGATCATCTATCTCCTGCTATGTATATCATTGCGGTTGATTATTTTTCAAGAGGCTTAATTCACTATTTTACTAACAATAAAAGATTTGCTATTGTAATTCTGGTGGTCTTAATATTTCTTGCCTTTCTTTTGCTGATGATATTATTCTTTTTTGTAATGCTTCCATTAGTAGTATTCAAAAAATTAAGTATTTCATAAATTTTCTTGAAAAAGAAAGTTGTATGTTTTTTTTTCAAGGAAAACCCACCGACGAGTATACAAATTAATTAAAATAAATAGTTACAAGTTCTTAAAAGGTAGAAGAGCTACAATCAAAAGGAAAAATAATACCTAAGAGCGAAAGATCACACATAATTATAATCAACAAAAAACCTATAAAAAGACATCTAGGGAAGTTAGGAGCCATCATTTAAAATACAAGACCGAGAACATAGAATCTTGAAAAACTAGTGCTTCTGAAAAAAAAAACCTTGGAAGAAGAAAGCAAAGCAAGGAAGAGTAGAGCCAAAATATAACATAAAAAATGAAAAAACCTAGAAATAGAGAACTGGATACCATCATTACCAACAACAGGAAAACTAACATTACCAACCTTACCAAAATTACCAACAGGAGGATTACGAACATTACCGATTTCACCAACATTACCAACATTACCTAAGTTAGTAATAGTCTCTAAGCTTTCAGTATTAATAACAGTATCCTGGATAATTGGCAATAAATCACTATTATGCAAAGGTTTAGCAGATACCATGCTCTTACAAAGGTGGAGATGAAGTTTATAACATGCAATTAAATCGTGCCCGTGCATCTTACAATGAGAACAAAATATAGGCAGATTTTCGAATTCAACCTTTTGAAAAAAACCATTAATTTTAGAATTGATCAAAACATCCTTAGGATGTTTCTTTGATATATCCAATTCAATAAGCACTCAGGTTAATGATGGCCTAGAAAGGGATGCAGTAGCCTGGTCGGTTTGCAAAGGACTCCTGAAAATGGAAGCCAAGCCAAATAAAATCTGAGAATTAAAAAAAATGCAATCTAAGGTTAGGAAAAGAAATCCAAACCGGGGTAATGGGAGATTCTTCTTGCACATCAAAATCTGGTGATCATTTAAGCATTCTAATTTGACAACCCTGGATATAATAAGATCTCTTGGAAAAAATATGGCTATGATCCAAATCGTTGCATAATTGGATCACTATATGCCTGGAATCCAAAAAACCAACTTGAAATGATTAGAATAGCTTCAGATTAAAAAAGAACTTTCGGATAATATCTAGGTTAGGGCGCTTTAACATAAACTTCCCAACAAGAGTTAGTGCAAAAGGAGCCGCTAACAAAGAAATAACATAGTCCTCTAAAAACAAAGCCGGTCAACCTTTTAAGGAAGCCTGAGCAAAGGAAAGCTTCAACGGAGAGGAGGGTGAACCCACAACCACATCCTTGAAAGAATAGGACTTACCAAACAGAGCCACAATAGGAGGAGGGATAGATGACAACGAGGTCTTCATCTCCTGAAAACACCAAACCCTAAAAGAGAAATGGAAAGGCACGACCAAGAAACCAAAAAAAGAAGACGAAAGGCAGAAGACCGAAATGAAAGAGAGACAAGAACAATAAATGAAGATCGGGAGAAAAAATAGATGAAAATGAAAGAAAACAAAGGAGGAAGCAGAAAGATCTAAATCGCCACAAAATCACCTCGGAGCAGAGCAGAGCAAAGGGCTGTTGAGAGTGTAAAATAATGATTTCCTTGTCATGAATCTTTTCATCTTCTTTGCTAAGAGGTTGATAATCTACAATTTGTTATTTATATATTCTTATAAGGATCAAAAGTCTCATTATATTGATAAATAATAAACAACTTAAATTTTGTTGGAATGTGATGTTGTAGAATTATGTGCATCAATTAGAAATGAAGTCTCTTGAAAATTGTGGTGAGAAGTAAGTAATTTCTTGTTATATAAATGAAATTCTATCTGATCAAGATGTCAAAGTTTACCTCTTATGATCTTACACAAGATGTCAATAATATGAGGTTGGTTCAAATCCACTAAGGCTGTAGAAAAATTATGGGCTGGTCAGGATTCATGAAAAAGTTGTTTTAAAATGGTAGAATCAAGAAAATCTCGTTGAGGATGTGGTGGAGGAACTGCAACATATTGATTTCGTAGCATTGCACGGATGTCATCAAATTGATTAGCTCTAATTTATTGATTAAGATAAGAAAATACCATTGTACTGTGATGGTATTGTCAGTTGAGTCGACCCTTGTACGAGCAAAAGGATTTGAGTTTGTTGTTACTCTATCCAATAAAGACAATCCTCTGAAGTCAAGTTGAGTGGCCCTCTTCATTTGTCGTATGTTGGGCTTGATCAAGATATTCATTATCAGCCATTAAATAAGTTCATAAACTTTGGGATAATGAGACTCCTCCTAACTACGACATATTTTATTTTCTGCTATTAAATTTTATATTATCATCAATTTCTTTTGGAGATAGGCAGTTATTTTAATGAAAAGAAGTCCTTAAAGAATTTGTTCACTAGAAGTATTTCCTTCTCTTAAAAATAGATAAACTAATGATAAAAATAAATTTATTAAAATAAAAAAATTAGATGATGTAAATATCTTTCATTAAATTTGTTGGAGGGTAACTCATAAAAATCTTGTAATAGTATAATAAGGCAAGTTTTTTATGTTTTATTATGAGTTTTTATTTTTTAATGCATAAAATAAATAACACAGATTATGGATGTGCATAACTCACCTAACAATATGCTCACAAAATGAGTGGTTGTGGAGGATATAAAGAAGCAAAAAATATCCAACACCCCTCAAATATTATTTTATAAGCCACATAATTGATTTTTTTTAAAGGAATTTGTAGACAATTTCTTTGATGTAACAAATAAGATGCACAACCTTAAATAATTCAAAAATATAAATTTGCAAAGAGATAAGCTCATTGAGTGGACTAGGTAGTCCTTTAAATGAAGTAAAATGTTGATAATTATATTCGATTGAAAATGTGTTAGCTTTTGAAAGACACACTACCTTAGATCAAGAACCTGCCTGCCACAGAATTTGGTCTTAATTATTGGCCATTCAAACAAAGAAGCATGAAAACTAATTTGATATTGAGATGTTGTCCACAATGCATGTAGGGCCATAAATGTTCTTCTCATGAATGTCACGTATTTTATTTTTGCATGCTTTTCATCTTTCAATCCTTAGATGCATGTGAAATGTAAATGAATATAGTCAAATCATTTCTTATTTGTGTTTGACTTTTCATTAAATAGTACATATTGATACCTTTGATTATAAATTATTTATCCAGTATTTAATTGCATTAGTGATGTTAGAATTGAATAATCATGAACTCATTAGATTCTTCTTATCAAGCCGCTCAATTTGGTTATAAGCACGTAAGATTTGTGGAACATTTGGTCATTCTATTGATGTTCATAAGTTTCAAATGTAATAACCTTTAAATTTTAAAAGATATGTTTTGACCTACCTCAGTCAAACATTATTTTAAGAGTCAGTATAATTCAAAATTATAAAGAATCTTTACAATCACGTAGATATTATTTTATTTTAATTATAATTATTTTGTTCCTAATTTTTGGGCATTGCTGTAATTCCTTAAGAAATTGACACATGTTGGTACAAATGAGATTTTTAGGGCTGTCAAGTGTTCGTTTTGCAAATTGATTTTATAAGAGCATTTTAAACATGCTTAGCTAACTTATGAATGCTTTTTTTCATAACTTTTGGATCCCCATATTTTAATATATAAAAGAATTTTTAAGGACTTTATGCTAAAAATTACATAATTGGCATAATTAAATTTATGACCTTAAGATATTTTATTAAAAAGAATCTTAAAGCTCTTAAAAGTCATTCACTTTCATTCATTTAACATCAAAAATTTATTTCACCCCTTTTCTCTCGCCCTAACGCCCCGTCTCTGGAAATTTCAGGGTTTTCTTCATCCCCTAATTTTTTTGATTTTGCACTCGTTCTTCTCCCTTGCTTTCGTTAGGTGCTTATCCATGATCGCGTTTTGGGTGCTATTTTTGGCTTTTTACCCTTTTCGAGCAACCTTTCTCATGGCGGGTGCCTCGTCTTCCACTCAGTGGGGGAATGCATTTATTCCAGTGATGGGTAAGAATAAAGGCTTCTTTAACCTGGATGCTGTTGATTAAAAATTGCCCTCTCACTCGCGATCTTTCAAAGAGGTTCTTTATGGTAGTTCTTCGACAGGTGACATTCTTCCAACTTTAACCTAAGCAGTTTTCAACTACCCAAGACTCTTGGTGGTTTTTTAGGTCTGGCGGTCTTTCTCGGGTGTTCTTGGCTTCCCTTTCGTTTGGGTTGCGGTTTTGTTTTCTTCAAGGGTTTTTTCGGTTTTGGTCCCATTTCTTCATGGTTTTTAGGGAGATGACGACCCCGTCGTCATCTAACCCTCCGGTAGCTGCCCCGTCTGGGGGTTCTAGATCTTTTAAAGATGTTTTGGCTGGTTCGACTTCCTCTGTTCCTTCCGTTAAATTTACTAAAGCTTCGTTTAAAGGTTGTCCTGCTTTATTGCTAGATGATTCGGCTGTTAATCAATTGGCAGCTCCGTTTGCTCTTACTCTGGTCGGTAAGTTTGTGTTAAAGAGGCCGAATATTGATGTTATCCGAATTTTTTTTTTATAATCTTAAGCTTTCTGGTTCCTTTCATGTTGGATTACTGGATTCTAGGCATGTGGCTATTCAACTGAATAATGATCTGGATTATAGTCATATTTTCTCTAGGCGATCTTACTATATTCAATCTTGCCAAATGCGTTTACTTAAATGGACTCCTGATTTTGACGTAGGCATGAATCCCTGATTGCTCCTATTTGGGTATCTTTTCCTCACCTGAGGTTGCATTTCTTTAATTCTCAAATTCTTTTTGGTTTGGCTTCAATCCTTGGCCGACCACTTCAGACTGACCAGGCTACGACCTCGGTCTCTCGTCCTTTAGTGGCTAGGGTATTGGTGGAGCTAGATATATCCAAAAAGTATCCTAATGAAATTTGGTTGGGATCTGAATTGAATGGATATTTTCAAAAAGTCAAATTTGAAAATTTTCCTATATTCTGCTCTCATTGTAAGATGCACGGTCATAGTTCTACCGTTTGTTTTAAATTGCATCCTCATCTCAGGAAAGATAAAGATACTGTTAGATCTTCTAATATGCAAGAAGGAAAGTTGATTGTGGAGGAGGTAGTGGTTGCTAACGAAAATTTGATGGAAGGTACTGAAACTATAAATGTTATTCCAAAGTTTATTGCTTTTGAGGATCCTGATGCTACTATTTCTGATCCTAAATTACTGCAAACCAGTGAAGTGGGAGAAGGTAATGAAAACTGTAATGCTGATCTTATTGCTCCTTCTACTTCTCTTTCTTTAACTGTTTCTTTAAAAAATGGGTTGTATCATTCTGCGGGTGATGAAAAACACAATTCTATTGATACTTACTCTAACATTTTGGTTGAGGTAAGTCAGGTTGGTTGCGATCATGGGGCTGAGGTGGCTGTGCCGTCTCAGGAGCTGGTTCCTTTTGTTATAAATAATCAGGAGGAGGTTTTGGATGATTCCTGTAGTACAAGTAATGAAAATCTTCTCATGATCTGTGAGAAGGAGGTGGCGCCTTCTATGGGGTCTCTTCCCTTGGTAGTGGCTAATAAAGGGAAAGAGGTTATTAAACGTAATGCATTCCCCTTATCTTTTGTTGAAGATGGGGTCTTTTTTGTCGATGAGGATTTTGCTCGATCTCTTCCTAGGGGACCTTCAGGTAATAGTAATGATAAAACTATTTTTTTATCTAGTTTATATAATTGTGATGCGTATACGGATTCTGAAATTGATATTATGGCTAAATGTTATGCTAGGGAAGATAATGATTTTAGTTTTTCTAAGAGTAGGGGTAAACGTGGAAGGAAACTGAGAAATGTTGTTTTACAATCTCCGAGGAGTACTCGGTCGCATACTTCTCATTAATCTGGTTTTATGTTTAACACTATTATTTGGAACGTGATGGGGATCGGTTGCCCCTCTTCTAAGTTTAGAGTTAAAAATTTATGTCGTATTCATAATATTGCTATTCTTGTGTTACTTGAGCCTCTTCTTTCTGCTGATAAATTATCTTCCACTGCTCGTAGTTTGGGTTTTAACAATGCCAAGTCTAATGTTTCTAGTAAAATTTGGATTTTCTAGAAAGATTTTGTTAGAGTGGATATTATCGGGAATTTTACTCAAGTCTTACACTGTAATATTGAAACTTCTAATGTTCAATGTTGTGCTTCCTTCGTGTATGCCTCTTCCTCTCGTTATACTCGCAAGTCTCTTTGGGAGCAAATTGTGGGATTTCATGATGTGTGTAATCTACCTTGGTTGGTTGGGGGGATTTTAATATTATTACTACGCCGGATGAACGGAGAGGGGGGGGGGGGGGGGGGGGGGGGGGGGGGGGGGGGGGTCGCTTCCTATTTATCGTTCCATGGAAGACTTTAATGACATTATTTTGGCTTGTAACCTTAATGATATTAGTTTTTTTGGCAATAAATTCACTTGGCATCGTGGGCATTTGTGGCAAAGGCTGGATATAGTTCTTTTTAATAATGATTGGCTTAATGTTTTTAATTCGACTAAGGTTGAGCACCTTAGTCGTACTTTATCTGATCATTCTCCCTTACTCATTAACATTAAAAATAATCCTACTGTTTTTCTGACTCAGTTTAGATTTCAAAATTTGTGGTTGCTTCATGAGTCCTTCATGGATCTTGTGCAGAATAATTGGGAAGCCCCTTTATTTCTTGATAATTCGATTTCTGGCATGAACAGACTTTGGCTTAAACTGAAAAGGCTTAAGAGGGTCTTGAATTGGTGGAACCATAATGTTTTCAAAAACTTGTTTTCAAACATTTTGATTGCTAAAACAATATTAATTCCCTGGAAGAGTTGTGTAAGTTGGATTTTTTTTAGGCCAATTTGGGGGTTCTCAATGAGGCCAAAGTGAATCTAGCTAAGCTCCAAGTTCAGGAAGAAACTTATTGGAAACAAAGAGCTGTTGTCAAACACTTAGTTGAGGGTGACAAGAATACGAAATATTTTCAGGGCTTGGTTAATAGGAAACGTTCTATTAATAGTATTCATAAAATTTCTTGTGATGATGGTTCTGTGTCTGCTAATCAAGAAGAGATTGCTATTTTGGCTGTTAACTTTTTTCAAAAGCATTTGAATAAATCTTTTAACTCTGTGTCGATTGACAATTGTGCCTTCATCCCTAACACCATTTCTCCTAAGGAGAATAGGTCTCTCTCTATTTCTCCGACTCTTGAGGAGATTAAGATTGCCCTTTTTGAGATGAATGCTGATTCTGTTACTGGGCCGGATGGGTATACTGTTAAGTTTTTTCATAAGACTTGGCATATTATTTTTAACGATGTTTTCTCTGCTGTTTCTGATTTTTTTAAGGGTGCCCAGATTCCCAAGTTTTTTACTTCCACTTCTATTGTTTTAATTCCTAAGAATACTGACGTCAACTCTTGGAATGATTTTAGACCTATTAGTTTGTGTACTATTTTTTATAAGCTTATTTCTAAAATTTTGATGAGTAGATTAACTATTCTGTTGCCTAAAATTATTTTTCCATATCAAATGGGTTTTGTTAAAGGTCGTGCTATTGTTGATAATATTCTTTTAGCTCAGGAGCTTTGTCAGGATTTGGATGCCAAAGTTAGAGGTGGTAACATGATTATGAAGTTGGATATTGCCAAGGCTTATAACAATATCAATTGGAGTTTTATTTATAACATGCTTCATCTTTTTGGTTTTGATAGCAAGTTCATAATGCTTATTAATTCTTGTATTGAAAGTCATTTCTTTTCTATCATTATCAATGTCAAGAGTCTTGGGTACTTTCAAGCTTCTTATGGGCTTAGACAAGGGGACCCCTTGTCGTCTGCCCTCTTTATTATTGCTGCGGATTTCCTATCTAGGGGTTTGGCTAATTTGTTCTCTAACTATCCTAGTCTCTACTTTAAAACTTTAGGTGGTGTTCATATTTCGCGTTTATGTTTTGCGGATGATTTCGTTATCTTTTCCAATGCTACTAAGAATAGAATTACTAAACATTTTAGATTCTTATGCCTTTTTGAATCGGTGAGTGGTTTGTCTTTCAATAAACAAAAATGCTGCTTTATCGTTTCTAAAAATGTGTTACCTAATCGTATATTGAACATTAGGAACTACACTGGGTTTTCTCAAGCTGTGCTTCCTATTAATTACTTGGGGATCCCTCTCTTTAAGGGCAGGAAAAGATCGTTTCTGTTTGATGGTTTGATTTCCAAGATTCAGCATTGTCTGTTTTCTTGGAATTCAAACTTCCTCTCTTTTGGTGGTCGTCTCACCCTTATTAAGAGTGTGCTTTATTCGCTTCCTATCTATAGTTTTCAAACGATTTTTCCTACTAAAGAGGTTTGTATTAGAATCGATAGGATGTTAAATAAATTCTTTTGGCAAGATTCGGGTAATATTGCTAAGATTCATTGGAGGAATTGGGGTGACTGTTGTGGTACTAAACAGGAAGGTGGTTTGGGTTGTAAAGATATGTTTGATACGGCTTTAGCTTTTTCATTTAAGCTATGGTTTAATTTTAGGGGTAATGACTCTCTTTGGGCTATTTTTATGAGGTCTAAATATGGTGGTGGTAAACACCCGTCTCTTTGTTATTTTTCTAGGGGCAATTCTAAGGTCTGGCATCGCATGTGCTCTGTTAAATGGAAGGTGGAGGCTTCTATAAGGTGGGGTCTTGGCATGGTAAGATTTTCTTTTGGCAAGATAAGTGGCTCAATGGGGAGTCTATCGACCAGTTACTTAATACGATTTCTGTTTCTCAATTAAAGGTTAATTTTTTTTTCAATACTCACGGTTGGGATGTTGAGAAGTTGGCTACTTTTTTACCTGATAATATTATTCAACTTATTTTAAAAATTCCTATAAATAGCAATGTTAAGGATGTGTTACTTTTTGAGGGCTCTATTGATGGTTCTTTCAGTATTATGCAGGCTTGGCACTCTTTTAGTTTTGTTTGATTTGGCATAACTCTATTCCTTTTACTGTTTCTATTTTATATGGAGGATTCTTCATAACTACATTCCTACTGATGATAATTTGAGAAAGAGGGGTTTTATCATTACTTCCAAATGTCAATGTTGTTTTCATGTTGATAATATGCATCATGTTTTTATTTCTAGCCCTATTGCGATCAAAGTTTGGACCTTTTTTGAAGATTTATTTCATCTGAATTTTATTGATTATTCGAATGGTATCTCTAATTTGTTGGATCTTTGGTTTGTTAATTCTGAGGGTCATATTAGGAATGTGATTTCTTCCCTCATTTGTTGGTACATTTGGTTGGAGAGAAATGATTCTCAGTTTAATGGTTGCCCTATGAACTATCAGAGCATTATTTTAAAAATTAAAGATAAGATTTTGGCTATGTATTCCTCCAATTTGATAGTGTTAAAGAACTTTAGGAATTATTATTTTACCCTTTCTTTCTTTGGGATTACTGGGAAGGAGGTTACGGATAATGCTAGAATTTCTTCTTGTATGTGGTGCAAGCCTCGTTCTAACTGCTTTAAAGTTAATGTGGCGTGGGCCAATGTTAATGGTAATTTTGGTTATGGTGGTATCATCAGGAATCAATTTGGTAATTGTATTTCTTCTTTTGCTGGACCGGCTAATGCTATGGATAGTCATGTTGCTTTGCTTAAGTGGATTTTGCATGGGTTAAATAGCTGCTATAATTTGAACTTGAAGAGCATTGTTTTGGAGGTGGATTCTTTATATGATATATAGCCTCTTATGTCTTTATAAGGACATTATTACTTGTGTTCCTTCTCAGTTTTATATCCGGCGCATCATTAAGGCGAAGTTGAGATCCTTCGTGAGTACTACTTCCCTTATTAAGGTGGAGGGTAATGCTGTTGCGAAGAATGTGGCGATTTTGGGCACCTTGCTTAAGTATTCTAATGATTTTACCTTTGGTCAGTTGCCCGTCCACATTCAAGGCCTCATTAATTTAAACCAAATTGGTTTTCCTTATGTGTGTCATTAAGTCTGGGGGGGTGTTCTTGGTTTCGTTTCGCCTGCTGGGGTTCTGTTCTTTGCGGGGGGCTTGGTTCCTTTCTATTTGGTTTTGGTTAAGTGGTCAATCTTTTTGGGGGCTTCTCGTCATTTATCTGGGTTTGGGCTTTGCAGGTTAAGCCTGGGAGTGCTCTTTTGATTATTTTTCTGCTATCTTGTTTTATTTTGTTACTTGATGGATTCTTTGATCTTCTTTTTCACTGTTGGGTTATTTTTTACCTATCTGGATGGTTGTTGCTTTGAGGTGGTCAAGTTTTGCACTGGGTTTTCCGCCTCTGGTGGGGAAACCTAGTGTGATTGTGGTTGGCGTGGTGATGTTTTCTTCTGGTATCTGGTCGGTTCGTTGCTGGGTAGTTTGGTTCTTTCCATCTTGTGGGTGTTTAAGGGTATTATTGGTTATACTGATTATGTTCTTTATATTCTTCCTGTTACTTCTTGTTGGAGTTCTGGTAAGGATCTTATTCCTCAAGCTCGCACCAATTGTTGGTGTCTCCGTATTTTGAGGGGTCTCTTAAGGTTTTTTATCAGTTATATTTCTCTCATCTTTTTTTGGAGATTTCCTTACAGGCTTTTTAACGAGCATAAGGTGAGGGAATTCATGGACCGCAAGGTAGTCTTTGTTTGTTTTTTGTGTATCTTTTTCTGTTATTCTTAGGTTTTTGGCAGGAAGAATGTGCTGAAGGGAATTTTACGGCTCTTCCTTTTTTGGGTGCTGTCGTCTCACAGCCCGAGTTATTCCTTAGGTTATTTTTGTAATCATAGTTTAAGGTTCCACCGGCTCTTAGGTTTTTTATTGTCTTTTTGGATTGTAGCTCTTTCGAGCATTAGCGAGCTGGAGGAACCTTCTAAGGACTCTGTAACCATTTTTTTTGGATATTAACACATAGGCCCCATCGGTGGGTTTTAACTAAAAAATAAAAAAAATAAAAATGTGTGTGTGTGTGTGTGTGTGTGTGTGTTTGCCAATGGTCAGGTTTTTGTTTCCCCCTCATTGATTGACTGCTTAACGACTTTCGGTGTGGGGTCAGCTTGAGCCGAGGTCATCTGGTAACAGGAAGAATAGCAAACAAGCACACAAGCATGAATAGGAATATTGGCTTTCACTATCCTCTAGTTAGCAATCAACTACGGAACTGGCAACTTGCAAGCCAAATCAATCAAAATTTCAAATGTAATGTAATAGTTGTAATACAAATTTGTATGGTACGCTTTGTGAATTAAGAATTTGAAAAGTTGAGATTATTTTGGTAGTTGACTAAGCTACGGTGTTGATAAGTTCTAAGTTTGTGTAAACACTACCCTCCACTTAAGGTTTGAGCATTATGTAGGAACTAAGAAGCAAAAGCATGTTGATAAGTCATCAAAAAAATATCTTGATCGGGCATGAATGTCGAGGTAAAATCAAATTGTAAACTTCTAAAATTAAAATTGGGATCATCTGAACTCCGATTTCAGCAAACTTACAGTCGAACTAAACGTCTCGAAAATATGAACCCAACGACACCAAACTCGACTCAATCCGAGCCCAAATGGGTCCAAATCAAGGGCCTGAAACAGTGTTGGAAGGTTCGAACCACAATTTGGGTTACCAAACGATTTCCAAACATTACATGCTTATAGTCGAATCAGGCGGCTCAATGAAACGAATCCAACGATCCCAGGATCGCCTAATTCCGACATCATTAAGACCTCTAATTGTCTGACTAATGGTCCACAATCAAGGGATTCAACATCGGCCGTCCATCTAACCACTCCCTATTTACTCTTGATCTCTCACCTATTTATGGGCCATGTCACTCTAGAAATCTATAAATAGACCACTCATTTATCTTGAGAGGAGAGGAGAGCAAGAAGAGAAGAAGGAAGAGAAGAAGGGAAGAAGCTCCTCCTCAACCACCGTCAGACTTCCACCGGACCACCACTTGAGGCCCACACCTCTGCTGATCCACCACCTGACGTCGTTGCTCCGCCGGACCACCACTTGAGGCCCTCACCTTCGCCGGACCACTGCCTAACGTCATTGCTCTGCCAGACCACCACTTGAGGCCCTCACCTCTGACGGACCACCGCTTGACGTCGTTGCTCCGTCGGACCACCACTTGAGGCCCTCACCTCCACCGGACCACCGCCTGACGTCGTTGCTCCATCGGACCACCACTTAAGGCCTTGAGCTCCGCCAAACCACCACTTGAGGCCCTCACCTCTGCCGGACTACCGCCTGATGTCATTTCTCCGACGAACCACCACTTCAAGCCCTGATTTCCACCGGACCACCTGAGGCCCGGACTTCTACCGGACCACCACTTGAGGCCCTGTGCTCCACCAGGCCAACACATGATGTCCAAATTTCTGCCATACCACAACTTGATGCTCGGACTTCTCCTAGACCACCATGTGAAGCCTGGACTTCTGCCAGACCATCACATGAGGCTTGGACTTCTACCATACCACCACATGAGGCCTGGACTTCTGCCGGACCACCACCTGAGGCCCGAACTTCTACTAGACCACCGCCTGATACCTGTAGTTCTACTAAAATATCACCTTACTAATACGATCTTTCTGACCCCGGTCTCCTACCGACTACGGTCCTTCCGACCTCCGTCGCCTATTATGGTCATTCTAACCTCCATCACCAGACAACGATCTTTCTAACCCCGGTCTCCTACCGATTACAGTCTTTTCGACCTCCATCGCCTACTATGGTCATTCTGACCTCCATCACCAGACAATGGTCTTTCTGACCTCGATCTCCTACCAACTACGATCTTTCAGACCTCTGTCTCCTACCAACAACAATCTTTCGAACCTTTATCTCTTGCCGACTAAGGTCCTTCCGGCCTCTGTCACCTATTATGTTCCTTCCGACCTCCATCGTCAGACAACAGTCTTTCTGACCCCAGTCTCCTGCCAACTACGATCTTTCAGACCTTTGTCTCCTGCCGACTATGATCCTTCCGACCTCCGTCACCTATAATGATCCTTTCAACCTCCATCACCAGACAACGGCCTTTCTAACCCCAGTCTCCTGCCGACTACGGTCCTTCCGACCTCCTCACTAGACAACGATCTTTTTTACCCCGGTCTCCTACCGACTACGGTCCTTCCAACCTCCGTCATCTACTATTGTCATTCCGACCTCCATCACCAGACAACGGTCTTTCTGACGCCAGTCTCCTGCCAACTACGATCTTTCAGACCTTTATTTATCTCCTGCCAACTAAGATCTTTTGGACCTCTATCTCCTGCCGACTATGGTCCTTCCGACCTCCATCACCTAAAATGGCTCTTCCAACCAAACAAATATGTCTATATATGTTGATTATTGTAACTCCAAACATGTAATGCGCTCTATATGGCGTACATTTATAACATCAAGCCAAGGCCTTCTCCCTAAGAAGGGCCTCATTTGTAATCGACTACAAATACTAGTGGATTTATTTAAACATGGCCAAGCCCCGTGGTTTTTCCCCTTTTCAGGGGTTTCCACGTAAAAACTCTGGTGTCTCTTATGAACGCTACACACCCTCTCTCTTATTTGCTTGTGTGCTGGATCTTCGTATAATGCTAAGGCGTTAAACTATATATTTCTCTACCACCGTGAATACTCCAGGACACAATACATGTAAAGAAAAGAAAAATAAGAATAATTGTTGAAAGGAGTTTAGTGAATTTTAGAGTTATATTTGGTATGAAGTTGTGATTTTGACTTTATTAATGTTTAATTTTGTTTGATAAATTTCGGATAAAGTATAAAACGTGTGAGATGTCATCGAGAAAACTATAGAGAAAGACAATGCTGCTCTATCCTAGACCTAAAGGGAAGCTTTAAAAGATTCAATAAAGTGGTAGCTCTTTATCTTATGTTTCATACAGTGGATGAAGACAATTCATAGAATTTCAATTTCAACTATGATCAAAGAAGCATGGTAGAAGCTTCAACCTTGCAACAAATAAGTGAAGCATGCTAAAAAATTAATTCAACAATTTTAAATACATAGTTTTTTAGGAATGTATGGTAATGATGATGAAGAGCATATTAATAGTATGTAGATTTAGAAATTTTGTATGTGACTACAAAATAAAACTTCTTGTTTGTTCATATATTGTATTTTTTTTTTCGCTACCAAAAAATAAGAGTTGTTGAGCGAGTAATGATTGAGTAAATTGATAGTTAGTACATATATTTTATTTTTATTCACTACTAGAAATACGAAGTTTCCGCAGCACTTATTACCGGTAATTACAAGTAAACAATATTGTTGTGATATAAACCATTATAATTACACTAAATCTAAGTATTTATATCTCTAATATATCTAAATACAACCATATGTTGTTTCCCATTCATATATATCAACTAAAACTAGTGATTGGGAGGAAGCTCTAATAACAGAGTGACACTTCATATAAAATTTATCTGTTCCTGTATCACGATGTCGAATGATATTAAAAAACCTTTTATAATTTTTTTTTAAACGAGAATTAGACAATTGTTTCCACTCGTGTACAATTCTATACTTCTTAATTATAAGAAAGAGTGATATCTTATGTTATTAATCATATAGTGGAACATTTCGACTTTGTTAGGTCTCAGGATTTTTGTCCTTTTTCTTGGGTTTTTGCAAAAGGAATTCTTTTTTCTCTCATAACATTTATCGTTATGTGTTGAAACATTGTACCAAACTAGAATAGTAAATGATCTTTCTCTAATGCTGCAAAATTTTCTAGCACGTAATATGGCTCATACAAGTAATCAATATTGACAAGATTTCAAAACTTGGAAATATTCAAATTCAACTCGAATGCAGTAATAAAATAGAAAAATAAATTTGAATAAAATAGTACTTAATTCATTTTTCTTTTTTTATATAATGTCAAGAGGTTGCCAAGCTAGTTGTATCATGTCATCTTCAAAGATCATGCTATAGAGCATTATGCAATGGAGGCGATTAAATGATTAGATCTAGGGTACAAATCTCACTCCTTGAAATTAATAGGAACGCCATTGAGGAGTAATGACGTTATGGAAGACTTAATCTGATGACCTGGAGAACTAAATCCATCCCCATGCTGGTACCTGCAACTTGCCATTCTTGCGAGATTTATGGAAGAATCAATGAATCGTTGAGGGAATTGTAATTTAGAAGAACTAGCATATTCTCTGTTCATTTCCTTCCATGCATCGTTTATCAAATGTGATATATGCATGCGAGCTTCTTCCTCTGAAACTCCTCTTTCATTCATATAGCATTGAACTGATGTTGCTGCATCACCTCTCACTTGCTCGTCCTGTATATTCAATTTCTTGAAATTAAAATTTAATTATATATATATATATATATATATATATATACTTGTTGCATGCTTACCGATGATGTCGCTAAGTCGTTGCAGAGGCGAAAGATAAAGGATGGTAATCTAATGATATTTGGTGTGCCTTGAAGCTGTTGTAGAGTCTCCTTAGTTATTTTGCATTTTAGCAAGATATAAGCATGAAAGAGTATGACATGACCTGAGATTGAGATGGAAGCATTTGATAGGTATTCTTTTAGTGTTGGAATGTATCTTGACTTATGCCACTTTGCTTCCACCAAAAATGACTTGACTAAATATGCCCACTGCAATATTGAATTATTTAAATACATATTGTCTATGCAAGAATTTAGATAACATGTAAAGGCAAATAAGGTATATAGATTCTTATATATTTGCTTTCCAAGCTAAGAAGGATTGTCTTAGAGATTCACCTTAGCCTAGTAGGGTTCAAGTCCTACTATCCACTATATTATTATTTTCTTATGAAAAACAGGAGTGTTGTCCTTTATTTTTCTGCTCTAAATATTATGTTTCATGCTAGGTCTCTATTGTGATGGATATTGTGCTCCCTTGATGCATAATGTGGGAAAAATTTGTAGAAAGTATTGATATATTAGTTTAATATGAAAAAAGTAAGAAGAAAGTGAACCAGGAAAAAAGGGAAGTTTATTAGTTCATTTTCGATCATTCTTGTAGCAATCAGTCTGCAAAGAAGTATATATATAGGTACACTTAGTGGTTGTTGTGGCTACAATGGAGCCACTTTTGATGTATATTGTTCCTGCAAAATAAGATTGCTATCACCTCTCTACAAGTTGATAAGCGATTCTCAGGCTGTCAAATTATCTCAAAGTAGATGAAAGGGTTTGTTTGAGTGGGGCTTAGTGAATATATTCATATTTTAATCTAGAGTCAAGATGTGATGAGGATTTTGTATACTGGTGCCATCTTTAGTGAGGAGAAGTTTGGTTATGTTCCATGTAGTTCCCTTCAGGTATTTTTTTTAGACGTTTGCGCATAATAGTTTTAAGAGTACCACATTGGTTGTTGTAAGTAAGGTGAGTGGTGGAGATTTTTTTGACATTAAACATGGGGAATTTAAGTTGGTACTAAGAGATGAAGATTTCACTCATTCGAATAGGAAAAGTGACCTTAGTGAGATAGACATTTGTGGTTGAAGCCCAAACATTACAAAGGGGTCAATAGTTTGAAGCGTAAATAGCAAGTAGAAGTCGTAGGCATATATGTTTAATACCATGTAGATCGTATTGATACAATTGTTTAATTTAAGAGATTAGAAGAGCATGATATATGAAAATGGAGATGTGTATTTCATTTTAAGTCATTCTTAGAACCATCAGTATGCTGAATCTACATTAGTGTATTATAATTGAGGAAAGTGACTTATGAGTTTGATTGTGTGGATAAGCCTAGTGGTTAGAAGTGGTTGATGGAGATTAATGTGGTATTCTTAGTGGCTTGTGACTACAATAGAGTAGCTTTTGGGGTATTGTTATTTCAGAGTAAAATTATTATCAAGGTCACTATTTTTAAAAAAAAGTAAGATAATAGAGATAATTAATAGGAATTGTTGTACTAATATCTAGACGATAAATAACAAAAGGCTACACACTAATATATATTTAAATATTTTCTTTATTTATTTTAAAGATAAGATAAAGAGTATGGGAAAATACAATAAAATAAATTACCACTCTCTTAAAATAAGGGATGGTCTCCAATCTATCACTTGGTGAAAGACGACTTGTGATTTCATTGATAGTGTCAACCAAGGCAGAAAAGCAAATCTTCATATAATCTGGAAGCGTTTTTGTATCTTTGATGTCCCATCTAATGAATTCATGAAAATTAAAATATATATATATAATTTCTAAATTGATTTGCAACAATATATTTATTTACATAAATGAATGGATTAAAGTAAATCTAAAAAATGCTAATATAAAAAAGAAAGCTAAATAGTGGGATAAGAAACTAACCGATCAATAATCTGGGTAAAGAGCTCAAGTTCTTCAAGTGAACCATAGATGTCATAAATATCATCAATAGTTGCAATCAACATGCCAATTTGAGTAAGTTTTTCTCGGCAAAATCCATATTTAGGATCATGAACAATTCCAACAACATAAAAGAAGCATTCCATAAGTCTATCTCTTGAGTAGCTTATAGTTTTTCCCATATTCAATCTTGTCCACCAACTATTAATTTCAAGGAAAATTAATGTTAATGATGGTTAATATATACCACAAATAAAAATATTTGCAAATGGTGTGTGTGTGTGTGTCTATATACACTAAAAGGAAATCTATTGAAAATTCAAATGTTATGTAATAGTCATAAAACATATTTGCATTGTAGGTTTAGTAGATAAAGAAAATGATAGTTGTGGCTACTTTGTTGGTGACAAGTGGGTGTTGTGGGTAAATTCTAAGTATGTAAAAATATCATCCTCCACTTTACATTTAAGGGTCAAGGGAGAAGTAAACAATTCTAAGAGAGAAGAAACAAATAAGAAAATAAGCATATTTTCATAAGATTTTTTATTTTTATTTTTTGAAATTGAGAGTAATATTTTATATAAAGTTGTGATTTTGAGTTTTTTAAGTTTAATTTGTGATAAATTTCCAATAAAGTGATATCAAAATGATGGAAAATGGATGAGTGTTTCATTTCCAAGTTTCGTGTTCAGTAGGTGCAACTATAATAATTGGAGCATCAAGATTAGGGGTGTCAATATTTGACACGACACGAAAATCCGACCCGGACCCGACCAAGAAAATCCGGGTTGAACCCGACCCGATTTCAAAACGGGTCGGGTTCGGGTTCCAGAAATCGACCCGTTTCAAAAACGGGTCGGGTTCGGGTTGACCCGGCGGGTTGCCGGGTCAACCGCTCCAACCCGTTTAATTCGAAAAATTTTGAATCCCGCCTCTGCCCACTGCCCGCCAGCGCTGCCCGCCGCGCGCCTGCCTGCGCTGCCCGCGTGCCCGCGCCCGACCGCGCCGCTGCGCGCCCCCCAGCGCGCCCGCGTGCCCGCGCCCGACCGCGCCCGACCGCGCCCGACCGCGCCCGCCGCGCCCGACCGCGCCCGCCGCGCGCCCGCGCGCCCGCGCCCGACCGCACCCGATTGCGCCCGACCATGCCCGACCTCGCCCAAACCGGGTCGCGTCGTGTCAACCCGGCAACCCGCCGGGTCGGGTTTGGGTTCGATTTTTCGACCCGTTTCTCTACCCGGTTCGGGTTAGGGTCGACCCGTTTCGCACCGGGGCCAGTTCGGGTTCGACCCGAACCCGACCCGTGACCCGAAATTGACACCCCTAATCAAGATGAAAACTCTACTAAGAGCCTAATTAAGATATGTGAGATGTTGTTGATAAAGGCTATAGAGAGAAAGATGATGTTGCTCTATCCCAAGTTTAGAGCACTACAGGAAAAACGTCAATTTCTGACACCCATTTTGGCCGGAAAAAATGGCCAAAATCCTATTTCTTGCGGAAAAATTTTTGCCGATTAGATGCGCGTCGGAAAAACCCTTCTGACGCAAAATCGGAAACTTTTTGCCGGAACATAAAAAAAATTTAAAATAAAAATCTAAACATTAAAAAGTAAAATCCAACCAACTAGGACGCTCAGAACATTAAAAGTAAAATCCAACCAACAAGGACGCTGCACCCAGCCCATCCAAATGCTACCCCCGACAGGCCCGACAAAGCCAGCCAGATCCCTAACCGCTGCCACCAACCCGGCGAAGCCAGAAATCCCAGCCCAACGTCACCCGTACGCCGGCCAGCCAAGTAAAAACCAACCAACTAGCCAGCCCATCCAAATGCTACACCCGACAGACCCGCGCCAAAGCAAGCCAGACCACTAACCGCTGCTGCCCCCAGCTCGACCCGGCCTGACAAAGCAGTTTAGTGCACCCCAGCCTGCCCGAAATCCAAGCCCAACATCCCCCATACGCTGGCCCAACCCCGCTCTCCCCTCGCGAGAAAGCATACCACCTACCAGTTGGCCATTAGGGAAAATCTCTTAAAATTGATACTTCTTTTTATTTAAATAAGAAATCATTAATATTAGAAGTAATTACTATTTTAGAAGTAATTTTTTTTAGATAAAAATAAAAAAATTTATTTATTAATGAATTATTAAATTTGTTAATTTAATTTAAATAATTTATTTTGACAATAAGTTATTAAATTATTTAACTTAATTTAACAAAATAAATAATTATACAAGTTTATTATAATTTAAATAATTTTATTTTTTGTCATTAAATAATTAAATTATGCTTCAATTTATTTTATTATAATTTAAGTTATTAAATTAGTTATTAATATAAATAATTAAGTTATTTTTTAAATATAAAAATATTTAATTTAAATAATTAAATTTAACAATAACTTAATAATACGTAACATAATTTTTTAATTTCCGTCGGAAATCCACCGGAAATATATTTGATGGAAATCCAGTCAAAAATCCGTCGGAAATTCGACGGAAAATCACCGGAAATATTCCGTCGGAAAATCCGCCAGAATTTGTGACGAATTTACTTCTACCAAAAATTCTGTCGGAAATGAGCGGTTTTCCTGTAGTTGAGGGAATATTTGAAAGATTTAAAATGGGACACAAAATCTCTTTCCTTTCAATTGAATCAGTGGATGAAGATGTGTTCAATTCAAACAAGTCTCAAGTGTACCAAATATGGAAGAAGCTATAACTTGACAAGATTTGACATATTCTTTTATAAGATTAGGTAGTTATCTTTTTTAAGAAAGAATAAAGGAAGAGAAAAGGAATCAGAACTTCTAAAGAGATTTTATGTGAATTTGGGAGTTTTATTTTGTAAGGAATTTTTATTAGCATAAATTTAATTTTATATGATAAATTCTCAATATATATATAGTATAGAGAGAGAGAGAGAGAGAGAGAGAGAGAGATTATTACGTACTTTCCAACTTGCTTTAATTCCTTCTGATGAATGCTTTGGACCTCGTTGAAGTGTATCTTCGCGAGCTGAAGCAAAGCAGGGCTCATGCCATCCTCAAGCTCATACATGTCTATATACATCCGAGCTTCCATCCATGGCATCCTTCGATGAAGGGGAAGATCCAAAGCATGAGTCACATCTCTTTCAATGCCACCTGAAGAAATTAGCTGCTTCTTCTCCACCATCAGGTGTTCCATTGCAAATGATCTCGCAGCGTCCATTTTTTGCTCGCCATGAAAGGCCATATCAGAAGCATTGTATAAGCTTAGCAACCCAACATCGTCATCAGAGACGCTTGACATGAATTTCTTTTTATCACCATCCATGAAATCATCAAAAATCCCTGAGTGCATGCATTCGTATAACTTTAGTTTGATCTTTACAGTATAATATATATTAAGCATTAGAGTTTTATTATTTCATCATCTCTTCAGTTATAGCTCAGGGTTTTGATTAATTGGTTAAACTACTTACCTTCAGATATTTGAAAGCCGAAGCGTCGAAGAAGTCGGAAGCAAATTGCCGTTGATCGAAGCCCACAGGGAATCACTTTTTTGCTGTTATTGAGAGATAAATCACTTAACACTCTGTAGATTTCCTCGTAGAAGAGTGAGGTCAGACCAAGTCGATCAATGGCCTCGATAGCTCGAGTTGTCGCTTGGGACCAATCTCTTCATTGATCTGCTGCTGCACTTCCTGCTTCAGTTCCTCGACTAAATGGTCGTTTACTTCTTCCTGCAATATTAATTTTGAAGCATGCATGGAAAAATGAATATATAATTTAAATTTTGGAGAAATGAGAGCTTATTTAAAAGATGTGAAAATGAATAAATAAATAAATAAGACAAAAGATATAGTACATGGTGAAGGGAAATTACAAGGAATGCATAGAAATTTAAAAAAAAAAGCATAAAGTTTAGTTAATCTATGATGTTGTGCAATCATACAAGTCTTTATTGATTATGTTAATCAAGTTTCTAGGAGAATCCAGACTGGGTTAAAAAAAATTGCTAAGCAAAATCAACTTAAGCCGCCTACAATGCAGTACTCACCAAACTTGAAGCTTTAACTAGTGTAATCGGATATTTGTCTAGTCGCCCACAAGACAAATCATACTTAGCCCTCGGAGTTGAGCTACAGGACTTGCACAAAAGACTCGTAAAACCACCTACTTGTCAAGGCTATTCGCCTGATAGCATGGCTATTCACCTCGAGTAATCATGTCGGCTATGGGTTCACCCTAGGAGAATTGGGTCTCTCGATGTATTTGTCTTAATGCTGAAACTCATCCAAAATTCTGTTAGGGATGGAAGCAAACCACACAACGAAATAAATAAGAAAAACTAGAATACTGCATAAAGTAAAGGACATCAAAATTTAACGTGAAAATCCTAAAATTAGGCAAAAAAAATTTATGAAGTCACACCGCACCAAGAGATACATTAAGAATATTGGGAGAAATTTGTACGGATCTCTCTTCTCCCTCACTCTCTCCGTGCTTGTCTTCTCTCTTATATCATTCTCATAATCAAAATAAAAGAGAAAGTAAAGTAAATAACACCAAGAAATGCCACTCTTAAGAAAAATGAGAAAGAAAATTTGTCAGTTCGCCTTGAAGTGCTGCAGTGTTTAAGCCTCAGTCTTCGATCCATCTAACAACGCTACGGTGGAGAATTTAGAGTATTGCGGTGCTAAACTCTCTATCATTTCTTCTAGCAAACTTTGTAGCACAGGCATGCTCAAGAACATAGTGTTAGGACTAGGAGTCACTCGTTGCACCAGTCATTTTATGCAGAGCTGATTAAATCAGCACTGTTCATTACATGTGCTGCTCCAACAAACTTATGCATATACATTTAGTATACATATAACTATAATGTATAATGCATTTAATATAGCAATGAGAAATATCATAGTGAGCTTCTTCTTTATTCTTCACTATTTCTTCCTGGTCAATTTTTCTGAATTGATCTTTAATACAGATATTACAGTCAATCTTTACATGGTATCAAAGATCTGTCTTTGATCCCCACAGCTTTTCTTCTCCATGGAATCCAGAAATAGCTCTGCTACCAGTACATTCTCCGATGTTCCTCTTATCGATTCTGCTCCCATTCCTCCCCAAGTCAAGTTCTTAATACCCACCATAAAAAATGTTATCACTAAGCAATTAAACTCAAACAATCACCTCACATGGTGGGCTCAAGTGTTGAAAGTCTTCCGAGCAAATGGCTTTGAAGGCTGCCTCGATGGCATTATCTGTCGACCCTCCCGTCAGATCACAAATGAAATGGGTGAAGTCATCCCCAACCCTTCCTTCTCTATATGGATGCTTGTAGATCAGAATCTAGTGGTTGCCTTGTTCTTTATCGTTTCCCCCTCCTTACTACCCTATATCCTAAATATTGATTCCTATGCCAAAATTTGGCAAACCATTGGCAACTGGTTGGTGTATCTAGTGGATCCTAGTCACATGGGCACCTGCATATTTTAGTCCAGTAATTTATGATTCATTTGTAGAATTGTAGTCTACAAAATATAATTTGTTTAGTAGCCCTGTTTTTGTTGAATTTTTTAAATGTGCTATCTTGTTTGAAGTCTTAATTTTATATTTTGACAAAATAACAGTAGGCTGTAGATTATAAAAATTAGTTACGACATAGGATTGGAGATCAATGGATGAATACTTTATTAATTGATTATATTGAGAAGAAAAATTAGATTGCATTGATAATGAAGTAATCATTCAACTTTTTCATAACATGAAGAGTGGACCTTATAGCTGGCTTTGCCTTATAATTTGATGGCTGGTTGGTTGGATGGCTGGCATTGCTAGGTGTTATGTCTGGATAACTATTGGTTGCTGTTGGATCCATCTTACGTTATTGGCATTAGGTGCCTTAATAGGATTCTGAAAGCCTCTTTTAATTGGGTTAACATTTTTCGTATTAATCTTTCTTTTTGGAGAATTTCTTGCAAGGTAATCATCACCTGTTTTTTTTGGGAGCTATAACGAATGCATGGTTCTCTTATTTTCCTTCTCGTATTTCTTTTCCTATTCTCTTATGTTTTTTGCAGGAAGTTTGAGCTGAACGAGATAAATTGGATCTTCCTTTTTTGGGTGCTGTTTACTCACAGCCTGTATCTTTATTCTAGTTTTTATTGTAATCGTAGGATAAGGAACCGCCGGCTCTCAGGTTTTGTTTTTTCCATTTTGATTGTAGCTCTCCATAGCGTAGCGAGCTGGTGGGTCCTTTTAAGGACTTTATAACCGATTTTTTATATTAACACGTAGGCCCCTCTGTCGGTTTCGATTAAAAAAAAAATGAATAGTGGACCTTATAAATTATAAGTTGCATGTTTAATATCTTATATTTAATAATACACATTTTTTTGATAATAATTGAAAAAAAAAATTAAAACTGTCTATACAAGTCTCAAATCTAGATGAAAAAATTGGAGGAAAAATTTTAATAAAATAATCCAGAGCGCCTCACTAAATTTTCTCGAAAACATTTACGTGACCATTTATGCCAATCAAATCAAGTTACTGTTGCCAATTACAAAATATAAAATTTTGTCTCATCAAATTTTGACTCAAAAGTCTATTCGTCTCATTCATAAAATCAAGCTGAAAGAAAACACTAAACATTCATCCAAATTCTTTTTAAAAAACTTTTAGAAAGAGGAGCGTAAATCTTCAAAGTAATTAATAGGACTCACGTAAAAACTACTGATGCAACAAACCTTGTAAGTATATGATAGCCCATGCAGTAAACTATAGTCCCACGTACTCGGTTGGTAGTTCGCAGACCTCCGAGCAACCATTTCGCTTTGGCTTTCAGCTTCAACTAAGCTGGGAGTTTCCATGACGATTTTGAAGCAAATTGGATCAGAACCGGGAAAGACAGAGTTAGAGAGAGAGGGAATAAAAGTTATCCTAAATCGTGAATGGCGATCATTTGATATAACCCTACGTCAATAGTCTTCTACCACCAAGGGAAGAGAAGCGAGAAAGCAGCGTAGACAGTTAGCAGACGAAGAGCTTCTTCTCCAATTTTTTAGCACAGTATTAACTCTTCACAACTAAATTTTGCGATTAATTCCTCGCCAGTCCAAAATTAAACGAGGAAAGAAACGCATCTCTAACCACAGTGGAGAGCATTTTAACGTATTATAACCAATTAGTTATAACCTTAAGAAAAATATTCGCTTAACGTCTTGGAAAAGAAAGGAAAAGAAGAACGAGGAAACATATTCTCAATGCGAAAGAATAGGCGGTCCATTGGTTGAGGAAGATTTTTTTTTTTTTTTTTTTTGAAATTATAATCTTAAATTTTATATTTTATACTTTATAATTAATTGACCACTCATCATTTTAAAATATTAGATTTTACATGAAAACCTGAGGAAAGGAAAGATGATCAGAGTAGATCCAATTGAAATAACTCCAATGTTGTAAGTTGAATGGTAGGGAAGGTTATTTTCCCCGTATGTGATTGGAGAAAGCATTAATAAAATGTAATATATTATTATTATTATTATTATTATGCATGCCATTGAAATTTTTTTAATCAATAAAATGATTATATGACCTTAAAGGAATGAAATGCGACTAATGAGCCCAAAGAGCTACGGAGAGAAGCAAACAAAACCCAAGAAACCAATGATCCCTATTAATATACAAAACAAAAAGAATTAAAGGTAGGCGAAGAGCCATCCCCTAAAAAAAGGAAATTCAAGCTCAAGCCAACTAAGCAACCCAAACAGGCACCATCATCAAAGCCACCAGTAATTCACCAAACCATCAAATGAGCACACCAACAGAAAACTCCAACATAAATTCTGATTGCAGTTAGATTCTTGTCATTTCTTTTTTATTTTACCTTTTTTTCTTACCAAAACTAAGAAAATAATATTCTTTAGCAAATTGTATACCATTTAAATTGATATTTTTTGTGAAATCACCTTCATCAACAGAATGAAGCACTCCCTTTTCCCATACAAAGGGGGAACATATAACATAGGGATCATCATGATCCTCAATAGAAAGCATGACCTCATGAAGCAAGTTTCCAAATTAGCTTAAGTCATATCATCCAGATAAATATGAATGAAAATTATGTGAACTAAGTTGGAGAGATCAATACTACTAGAAGAAAGATCATAACCTATGAAAAGGAGTCATTTGATTATAAATTTGAACTTCAGGGTCAGTATTAGCATTCTCATTGACAGGGATTGGAAAAACGGCAATAGAAGATGAAGGTTTATCAATATATTCCACAGGTTTAGAGCTATCAAAAGAAATAAAATAAAAAGGATCCACGTATTCCTCATTAATGTCAGTAAAATCACTATCGGGCTAAGGTACATTAATAGGCATAATCTTATCAATATCTTTGGATTTCTCTTTTCTAAAGTGGGGATCAAAAATAAAACACTTAGTAGAAGCATGGCCATGACTTTTACAATAATTACAAAAAAGGAACATTTTCTAATTTAACTTTTTGCATTTAACCAGATGATTCAAGTGGAGCCTTAAGACATTAGTGTTTTCATCAAGAGAAAACAATCGATCAGTAGTCAATTTGGTCATTCTCTTTATAGGAGGGGAAGCTAGAGGCCGAAAGGTCATGTGTGTTATTAGTGACATTGGAACTCACTAATGATGGTGGTAACGAAGGTGGATTGGACTGCAAATTTATTAATTATATGGTCATTGGTTTCTCTTACAAGATGTTTTGAAATTTAGATCAAATGATTCTTTATGGTTCAATACCATGAAATATAAGTATTGCAAAAATATTCATCCTAGTTTATGCTTTTTCAAAAGTGATCAATCCTCTATTTGGCAAAGGTTTTATAGAATTAAATGGTTGGATTAATCTACTCTTCAATGGGATCTTAAAAATGGTGATATCCATTTCTGACAGGATGACAAGATTGGAAATGGGTCACCTAACTCCCTTTCAAATATACCCATTCTACCTCCTCCTTGAAGGTCTCAATCTTCATTAAAAATGGGAATTTGTGTGTCAATCTATTGTTGGATATTCTTCCCTCTAATATTGTTGGCACTATTAGTGGCATTCCTATTAATACTTTTATTAATGATATTCCCTTATTTAAATTATCTCATAATGGGGAATTTAATATTAAGTGGATGTGGGATAATTTTAGAATTAAGAAAGACTCTAATATTATTTTTGATAAAATTTGGAATCATTCCATTCCTATTTTTTTTCTATCCTCACTTGGAGAATTATTAAAGGATTCGTTTCTTTTGAAAACAGACTTAAAAAAAGGTATTTACTTGGTTTCTAGATGCCAATGTTGCTCTCAAATAGAAACTTCATATCATGTTTTCATTCATGGCTTCATTTCCATGAAGGTGTGGTCTAAATTCAAGAATGCATGGATTAAGCCTTCATGGCATTTGCAGTAATGGTAGTTTTCTTTCTTTTTTTTTGTTTTCTTGGTTCCATAGTTGTTCCAAAGGTCATATTGCACTACAATCCACATGCTTGTCTTTTCGATTATTCATTTGGATGGAAAGAAAAAATATTATGTATAATAACATTAAAATGTGTCATCAGCGGGTGACCAATTACCTTAAAACTAAAGTTCAATAAATTGTCACTGCTAATATTTAGAATCCTCAACATTTTGTTGGTAAGATCAGTTAGTATTCTTATTTTAACATTAACCTAACCAATTTTGATATCAATGAAAAGTCTATTATTATTAGCTGGGTGAATTGAAGCCCCCGATCACCAATTTGAACTCAATATTGATGGTGCTATTAATATTTATGATTGGGGATGTGGAGCCTTATTAGAGACCATTTTAGTTTCTTTATTGCTGGTTTTGCTATGAATATTGCCTCCGATGATGTTACATATGCTAAAATGTATGCTCTTTATAAAGGTTTACATAACTATTGATTATAATATATCTAATATTTGGTTTGAATCTGACTCTAAAATGCTTATTTCTTTTGTGAATTCTCGTAATTGTCAAAATGTAAATTTATTCTACCTTTTTAGTAAGGTTATTGTTTTGGTGAACAAAGTCTACTTGAGGATATTGCATTTTTGGATTGTAGCTATGTTGAGCAGTATTGAACATTAAATCCCATTTAAGGACTAGTAATTCTCATTTATATTAACGCGCAAGCCCCTTTTTGAGTTTTAACAAAAAAAAAAAAAAAAACTTAGGATATTGCATATTTGTCATGAAAGTAATGTTTGTGTTGATTGGCTTGCTAAAGTAGGAGCTAAATCTTCAAATCCAATTTACTTTAACATAGACTCCAATCTTGGCCTTCTTTGTAGTTTCATAAGGATGGACATGTAGGGCCTCCCTTATTTGAGAATATAATGGTTGGTCTTCACTATTTTGCTATTGATATTTGTCTGATAAGTTTTTGCTTTGGGTCCCTTCTTACGTTGCAGTTCTATAATCTTATGGTGTTTCCTTTGGTTTTCTATGGGTTTCTCTTCTTCAGGTTGAGCTCTATTGTACGTGCTTTCTAAGTTATTAGTTCTCAGTTTTCTAGTTATTAGTACTCAGTTATCTAGTTATTAACATTTTCTTGTTAGCATGGGGCTGTCCTCATTTCGTTGCTAACATTTTGTTGTTATCATGTTTCAATATGCATGTAGAATGTTCTTTGTTTGTCACTTTATTGATTTGCATATATCCTTTGCTTCTTTTTTTTCGTCTATATTGGGTTGCAGGTGGTGGATTTTGCCTGTGCGGGCTTCTTTTTTTTATCTTCCTTATTTGGCCGACTATTTTTGGAGCTCTATTATTTTTTGTTCTATTGATGATTGCAGTTGGTAGCACATATCTGGTTGTTAGCTCTTCGATCGGCTGATTCTGGTGGATTATCTTCTTTTTTTCTTGTTGTATATATATTCTTCAACTGGGCGTATATGCTTATTTGAGCTTTGGCTCCTTTTTGGATGGTGGCTCCTTGCTGCTCCATAGTTTCATTTATGTTTCTCTATTTTGTATTATAGTGGGGACCTTATGCCCTTAGGTTTAATTTCATTTGGATGTAGCTCTTCGAGCATTAGTGGCTCTAGATCTATTTAAGGATGTATAACCATATTTTTTGAATTAACGCGTATGCCCCTTGGCGAATTCTATCCAAAAAAAAACTGAACAAATTTATCTCATTGAGGCACTCGTTTTGAATTTACGACGTAAATTTTGGAGGTTCTTTAATAGATCCCTTAATTGATTTAGTAAAATTTTCAACTATATTTTAAAGTATTTAATTTATATCAGTTTGGAGTATAATCAATATTCTATTTGTATAGTTGATAACTATATCTCATTAAGAAGCTCATTTCACTCATGAATTTCTTATAAAAGAAATTTGGTTTGTCCAGAAGTTCATCTCTTGAATTTTTAATAAAAAACTTCAAGCGTTCTGAAATCTGAGTATTCACGTGGAGAGATTATTAGGTGCGGAGTGCGGACGGAGAGAACCGTCCGCACAAGCATTATTCGGCACTAGGTACCGGCACTCGGTACCGGTGGGTACCGCTAGGTATTCAGTACTTGTGCGGACGGTGCGCACTCCGCACCTAATAATTTTTCATTCAAGTAAGGACCCATTTATGATCATATTAATTTGTTGGCGACAGCCAATATTAACACATACTTGTAAAAGTTTTGTCACCTCGTGGTCTTTCTCTTAACGTATTTGCCTAAATGATTTTGGTACGTAGTATATATTGCCTCATATTTCATGTTTGCTCTTATAAACCCAACAGCCAATAAAGAAAGATATATATATATATTGCCAATTCAATTATTCCATAAAATAAGAACAAAAAATCTGCGGTAAGCATTAATTCAACAAATTTGAAATTGCATGTAAACAAGGATTAATACGATATGAGACGCACTACTAAAAAGAGGGGATAAATGTAGCATTATTTAATAGTGATTTTAAATGTTACATTTATTAGCGGTTAAAACAACCGCTACAAGCAGCGATTTAGGTTTTGTTTGGGACGGCTTTCTTTCTGCTTCTTAAAGCAGTTTACAGTACAAAAAATTTTAATTTTGAACTAGAAAACTACTTTACGAAGTAGAAGGAAAGTCATCCCAACTCCCAAATGAAGCCTTAATCTGTTGTCAGAGATGTACAATACATGAAAAATGCTAGTTACTAGCTGAATTTCCAGCTCGAAATTTCAGGTGGATTTCCAACATATTTTTCGAAGGATTTCCGACAAAATATTTCAGACGGATTTCTAATTGATTATTTCCGACATATTTTCAACGGATTTTAAAAATGTCTAGATAATAATCATATATTTATAATTTAAAAAGAATAATTACATAATTAACTACTTAAATAATTAAGCAAACTAATTAACTAATTTTAATTAACTTATTGACTAATTGACTAATTTAAATTTAACTAATTAAATAATTAACTAAATTAAATTAATTAATTAACTAATTTAAATTGACTAGTATTTATTACAATAGTAGTATAGATGATGATGTGATTTGAATAATTAACTTGCATGAATATGCCTAGTTGTCGGACATGATCTTAGCAGGGACCAGTGCTTCCACAATGGAGTAATTATTGTGTCCGGATACTGAATGCGTCCATAGACCAATAACAACATGCCACGTCGCCTGGAGCTCGGTACCGAGCACTCGGAATTACTCGGTATACATCCGGATTTACGATTTTTTGTCCGGACGTAATAACTTTTCTCCACAATGACCATAGAGTGGGTCTTGGTTGAACTGATCAGGAACGTACGCTAAATTCATGCATATATAAGAGATCAGGCAAATGAAAAGGTCAATGAATCTGACTTCTAACACCTCTTATTTACAAGCGATTAAAGAGACCTTTCATCTTCATCTTCTTGACTCATTACAGCTGCCATGCACCTGAATGTACCAAAGATACAAAAACAGCAGTGATATTCCAGCCAAAACGAGGGTCGTCCTTGTCAATGCTAGCTTGGGCATTCACAAGGGACCAAAAAATATTTTGAGTGAGGATACTAAGTCATTTCAACCTGAGCAATTCTTCAAGAAGAGTTGTAAGGTTGACTTCACATGCAATTCATCATTTAGAGCTCATATAGCATTTGGCTTGGGGCGACAGATTTATTTGCTATGGCTAGAACTGAGCTTGCTCTTGCAAATGTTTTACATAAATTTAATGGGGAGTTGTCAAGTGGTTGGACAAGTGATGTGGTGCATCGCACCCGTTTCTTTCCTATGGCTCATTTCATGACTTATTGATTATGATTTACTATTAGGATGTGCTAGTACCCACTTATTTAGGGTTCGTTTGGGACGGTTTTTTTATTGCTTCTTAAAACAGCTTTCTAGTATATAAATTTTAATTTTTATACTAAAAAGTTGTTTTAAGAAGCAGTAAGAAAGTCGTCTCAAACGAAGCATTAGTTTCTATTTAACATTTTAGAGGACACTCATAGTTTTTGCCTGGTATGGATATTCTCAGCAGGAGAATGTCTCTTGATAGTTTATCTTCTCCCAAGAAGAAGAGGAAGACAATTTTAAATATACTTTCTATAGTTATCTTTGTTATCTGTTTGTCCTTTGTGCTTTGTGCTACCTACTTCTTCCATAGTATATCACATCACTATGGTGGCTAAGATTTTAAGGACTTGTGCAAAAAATTAAACATATATCTATCAGGCATTTTTTGTATAAAACATAGATTTATGTTTTATATAAATTTGAAAAGCTTGCTATTTGGTTGGAATTAAACAAATAAATGAATCCCATTGTTTATTTCATAAATCTCACTTATACCTTTTATTTTCTATTGAAGTAAATGTGTTGGCCATCTTCTCAGAGTTTGCTTCATCTAAGGCTTGACAAATGAAGAAGAGTGTCTTTATTCCTTCTTTTTGTTTTGGTTAAAACCCACCAACGGGCCCATGCATTAATATCCAAAAAAAGGTACAAGTCCTTAAAAAGGCCTCCAACTCCCTACTGCTCAAAAGAACTACAAAAGGAAAAAAAAAAAACATATGAGCCGGTGGTCTTTACCAAGCAAAATTACATGAAAAAATCAAAAAACTAGACTAGGGCGTAGGGGTGTCAATTTCGGGTCACGGGTCGGGTTCGGGTCGAACCCGGAAATCACCCGGCACTAATCGGGTCAACCCGAACCCGACCCGTTTTTACAAATGGGTCGATTTACTGGACCCGAACCCGATCCGCTTCGGGTTCGGGTCAACCCGACCCGACCCGCGGACACAGCAAGGCCGGGAGAAGTGGTCACGCGAACCGGGCAGCGGCGGCCACGACGTCAAGGGTCAGGGGGCGCCGGGGCGGGATTCGCGAATCGCGATGCGGTGCGGTCAGCCAGTCACGCGGCGGCCACGACGTCACGGGTCAGGGGGCGCCGGGGCCAGATTCGCGAATCGCGATGCGGTGCGGTCAGCCGGTCACGCGGGTCGCGAGATTCACGAAGCGGCAGCGCCGCGGGCAGCCTGACCGCTGGCAGCGGTCACGCGGGGGGAAGCCGGACCGCGGGCAGTGGGGCAGCCGGACCGGTCACGCGGGAATGCGGGATTCGCTGATTCGGGCAGGGGGCGGGATTTGAAAAATGAAAATTTTTTAAATTAAACGGGTTCGCGGGTTGACCCGGCAACCCGTCGGGTCAACCCGAACCCGACCCGTTTTTCAAACGGGTCAATTTTTGGAACCCGAACCTGACCCGTTTTGAAATCGGGTCGGGTCCAACCCGAATTTTCCGGGTCGGGTTTTCGTGTCGTGTCAAATATTGACACCCCTACTAGGGCGGGCGGCCAGGAGGCCGCACCCAAAAAAAGATAATCACAGGAAAGAAATTCAACTCGAGTCTTCCTCCATAAGGAATAATCATCATTCCAAAGAAAAATTCATCAAACATTTGCAAATACAAAGTGCACCAGAACTCGTCGGAGCTATAATGTTTGTTACCTGTAGAAAAATCATCCAAAATACCTACGGACTGTAAACTAGAAAAAATAATCTGCATAAAGAAGGGTTGCAGTAATAAAATTCAAGAAACATATCATAGAACATAAGTAATAGAATACAATCGTATTACTTTTCTAATGCTGTAAAACATGGCGAAATGTTTTTTCGTGCGCCTTTTTCCTCTGCTAGGGTTTCCCCCTGTTTGAAGCCCTAGCCGCATGGCAAATAAACGTTTAGACTCTGGCTTTTTGGAGGGTAAGCACTCGAAATCTTTCAAAGATGTTTTATCTGGTGTCGCTGATTCGAATGGTTTCCCTGATTTTCGGGTTTCGACAATTCGTGGGATGCCGGCTTTGTGGTTTTCGGAAGAAGAGTTTTTGCATCTTGCTAAACCATTTGAATTTGCATTAGTTGGGAAGTTTCCCCTTAAGCGGCCTGATTTAGATTCAATCCGTAAATTTTTTTTCAATCTTAAACTTTCTGGGGAGTTTTCTGTTACTGTGTTGGATCCAGCCAATGTTTTGATTAAACTCTCGAATGATCTTGACTATGGGAGGATTTTCGCTCATCGTTCTTATTTTGTTTTTGGGTGCTTCATGAAAATCATTAAATGGTCACCACACCTTGATCTTTCGGAGGAATCGCCGGTCGTCCCTGTGTGGGTTTCGTTTCCCGGTCTGCGTCCGCATCTCTTCTCCCCCCGTATTCTTTTGGGTTTGGGTTCGATCTTTGGTCGCCCTATTCAGACGGACAATGCTACGGCGGTCAGCTCTCATCCTTCTATCGCACGCATTCTTGTTGAGCTCGACATCTCAAAATCGTATCCTGATTCCGTTTGGCTTGGCCCGGAGAGATTTGGTTATGTTCAAAAGGTGTTGTTTGAAGGTATGCCAAATTTTTGTATGCACTGTAAGTCGGTGGGGCATAAAAAATCGGAATGTAGTAAGCTTTTCCCTCAGTCGCGTCCTGCTGTCAATTTGTCTCCCTCGCTAGCTGACCCTGTTCCTAATCCTCCTGTGTCTGCTGTAATCCCTATTTCTTCCGATTCCACCCCTCTCTGTGAATTGGATTTGGTTATTAAAGATGCCCCTTTGGTTCTGGGGGGTCGGGATGGAGTTACTGTTGCTAATAATGTAGATGATGATAATGTTGTTGTTCTGGGTGCGCCGCCCTCTTTTATTTCTGAAGTTGATGCCATTCCTGAGGGGGTTACTGAGACTGGGGTTGTTAATGCGAATGGGGCTTCTCCGGTTTCATTAACTAATCCTACTGAGAATAATGTGGTGAAGGATCGGCCTACTGTTATATCTGGTCTTGAGCATGTGAGTGGTCCGTCCACTGTTTTGGGTGAGGCGGATTTGGCTACTGTGGGTTTGCCGGCGTCGGAATCTCCTGTAGTTAATGGAAATTGTAATAAGGTTTGTGGCCGGATCGAAACTTTGAATGGGCTTTCGGTTGCTTCTGAAAATTTCATTAATGTTCCTGTTAACGTGGTCGATACGATTAATTTGGTTAATCAGCTGGGTGCTAAGTCTGGTTTTGATGTTAGAAACCATGTGGACTGGCTCAATGTCTCGTCTGAGTCTGAATTTTCGGATTGTGGTGCTTCTCCTGAGTTTTTTGGGGGATCTGATCCTAGTAATGAATTTAATATGGTGCGGGATAGACCTGTTTTCTCTGTTGCTACTCGTGGACGCTTACGTGGGAGGGGTCGGAGAAGAAGATGATCTGTTTTGTTCGATTGATATCTTTTTCCCTATTGTTTACTATGGTTTCTTTCGGTTTAGCATCGCGATGGAATGAGACTATGATGTGGTTGAGGCTCGTATTCTCGTCACCTTGTAGTGGCAACCTTTGGTGAATCTCCTCGAGTTGCTGGGCGGGTCGCTTTCTCACCTTACTAGACGGTCCGATCGAGGTTTCGGGGTACTGGAGCCTCGGCTATTTACTGAGTCCTCTATTTATTGTATTTCTTATTTTCTTTGTTCTCCTTTGACTGTGTAACCTTCTTCTTAATTATTCAATATATTATCTTTTTTGGAAAAAAAAAGTAATAGAATACAATTTAAGGTAAGTAAAATCAATGATAGACTAAGCAAAGGATAATGAAGTGGCCAAAACCGAAGCCACCAACAATTAATAGTGAGAAGAGTAGAGACCACAATGAACCGCAACTTCCCTAATTTCCATAATTCAATAACAGCAAAACAAACACACAGCAGATAGCGCCCAGAAATATAAGACACAAGGCAACCGAGACAGAAGAAACCCATATTAATGGGATCTAATATAAGGTAAGCCAATTTAATCCATGACCACCAAGCCTTTAACAGCTCGATCTAGGGATTTCATCCTCATTAAACTCAGTGAACTGAAGAGCTGTACAACCCAATTTCGTAAGAGCATTAGCACACATATTTCCCTCAAGCCATATGTGCGGAATTTTTAAATTAAGACAACATAAGCCTTGCTTAATATGTCTAACCAGATAGAAATTATCAGCATTAAATAAATAAGAGTTATTGATGTAATATAAAATAAGCATAGCATCAACCTCAGCCATAGCATCAACCGCAAGAGTTTCTTCTTTCCTTCTTTTGGCTTTCCTTCAAGAGATACCTTTAGGATGTTAATAATATTTTTTTTCATATCAAGGCTCAATATAGTTTTTCTAGCATCTCCAAAATGTCTTGGGAGTCTAATAACATATTCATTTGGATGCTCCAATTCTCATAGTTCTTCGTGAGATAAAGTACTTAAGAGGGTCATGTCATTCATTATCTTCCCATGAATATATATATATATATATATATATATATATATAAAGAGAGAAAGAGAGAGGAGAAGGTGGGTAAATTTTTTTTGTCGAGGATTCTATAAGAAAATATTTGAGTTAATCTGTATTGAATTAAGGGCAATTTTTTTTTATTTGAAGTAAAATGAATGCAATATAAAACCCAACAATGGTAATGGTTGACAGATAGCAATGACGAGTTGAGGTAATATATAGGGGCATGGCGGCGTCCAATGTCTACATGACTACATCGACTGTGTGATTAATTAGCTTGCTTGCAGTGCATTTGAAAATTGATCAAAACTCTGTAAATTTTTATTACATAAAAAATGAACTACAAAGTAAATTTAAAATTCACCAAAATTTTATTATGCATTCTATTTTCATCAAAAACAATTATCAAAATTCCTACTCATACATTTAGAATATTTAACACCAGCTTTTCATCAAATCAAAATGCTTCTTAATATTATTTCAAATTAATTATTTCTTATATTCTAACTATTCTAGAGATCTCCATATAACCATATTCTTATTGATCAATATTCCAAATACGTACTCCATAATAATGAATTACAATTTTGTATTCATATTTCAAACCCTTTGCCTATGGGGAAAAAAAGATTCGTTTCTAACTTTCTAAAGATTCATCACTACGCACCAAACAAATCAAGCCGAAGTTGAGCACAGCATCTTAATTAGCTCTTTCGCAGTGTACTATAATCTTCATACTAAGTTACCATACCATATTACTGCCACATAGTTTAAAAGCCCTAAAATAATCCAACTAACTATAAATAAAATGACCTACTTGCAAGTCTTTCAATATTTTATTCAGATTATCCCTTTTTTTTTTTTGGAATTTTTTGAGTCAATCAAAGACAAACGTGCACACACACAATATCACATGCGTAACCTTGAAATTCAAGACCTCTTGGTTGATAGTCAAAACTATCAACCAATAAATCAAGATAAGCTACAAAAGATTATCAATATCAACTCACAAAATAGTATTCATATGCAGATAAGCATCATGATCAAAAGCGGCTCCATACTTAGTAAAAAAAGATTCATTTCTAACTATCTAAAGATTCTAGCACTACAAGCCAAATCATCTATATTTAAAGAGGATTTGTTGATTTCTACTTGCATTCAACTAAAACTCAAAAAACTACGAAAATTGATGTCTATTTTGACTCCTTAGTGCCCTATTAGATTTCGATAAATGCATATAATTAACCTATTGTGACATATTATAGTGGTGTCGTTTAGGTGGATGTTGGGATAGAGTTAAGGGCATTTTATGTGCCCTAGAAACTAAACATTCTAGACACATGAAATTGATAGACTAGCTTTTCTAACACTTTGATGCATGAAAATTATGGATAAATACAATAAACAAAAGGTAACATATTTAGTAATAAGACACGTTTAAATGGACCTATGATGTATGCTTTCCCAACACTTTAATTCGATGAAATAACATTAATAAAATGACAATATTAGATGTCCGAATATATATTTTATCCAAAACATACATTATTCAATTATCAATTAATTATGATGTCTTCCAATATTTCAATTGCTAATAATTAATCTCCAATCAAAATCTAAAATTCACACATGAAAAATTATAGAAGTTTTTTTTCTCAAATAAAAAAATTAGTTCATAAATCTCGAATTACAGCAATATTATTTAATAAAAAAATTGGGATCAATATTTCTCATTTATTTTGAAATAAATTTAGTTAAATAATTTTTAAATTTTAATATCGATATTATTTAATCAAAAAATTTGGATCATCTCTTTTCAATTGATAAGATTACGTGAGCAGGAAAATAAAATTCGTTTACAAGAAAAACGCGACAAATATTTGCGTTTTAACAACTTACCGGAACTCCTGCATTTCTTAGTGGTTTGATTCTCTTTAAGAATATCGTCAGATTCCGTTAGTTTTGTAATAATTAGCGGTTCGATTAATCAGATATCAAACTTTATTATATACTTACGTAATCCGCAACTTGGAGTAGGTAGGCAGGAGAAATTATTTTGAAGGATATTCGATTGTTCGGTGACGAATCAGAATATGTCACATCATTCGTTATCAAGGGCGGAACCACATGTGCGTTAGGAGAGTAAAAAAAAATTTTAAGCCCTTCTAAAAAATTAATTTTGTCCCCTCATAAAAAACTCTTTTGTCCTAATTTGACCTAAAATATCTATATATTTCTTCACATTTAGTTCTAATATTTTATTTCATGTTTTTCATGACAATTTAATTACACAATTTCTCTTTATTTTTCTTGCTTAATTTAAAAAATAATAATAATTTTTCGTATATATAAAGTATTTAATTATTTATATACTGTATTTATATTAAATTACATAATATTAATATTTATCTTTTATTAAATATTGTATATATTTAAATTTAATAAAAATTGCTAATTATTATTTTTTAAAATATAATATATGATAAATTAATAAAAAACTTATCATATTTATGTAAAAAAATAAAATTAATAATTTTAAAACTTATCTTAATAAAAAAACTTATAATTATTTTTAATTAAATTAATATTTATCTTTTTTTAATTATTATTTATCTATTTTGATTTAATAAAATAGATAATTTTTATCTAATTATTAATTTTTTGCAAAAAAAAAATATACAATCATTATTTAATAAAAATTACTAATAGTCCCCTCTCAAATTATTGTGTGTGGAGGCCGGACGTATAACACAATTTGGATACCAATTAAAATGTGTCACATCAACAATATTGATAGGGGTGTCAATTTCTGACACGACCCGACAACCCGACCCAAACCCGACTCGAAAAATCCGACTTCGGGTCAACCCGTTTGTGAAACGGGTCAGGTTCGAGTTGACCCAACAACCCGCGGGTCAACCCGTTTAACCTAGATCCAACGTGACCTAACCCGATTTCCGACCCTATCACGCTGGAGCTTCGCCGTCTCGTGTTAACAAGTCAAGCCCCGGCTCCTTCACCGGCGATGACCCGCCCCACCTCCGGCGGGCCGGCCAATGGCAGGACCCCCCTCCTCCAGGCTCCAATTGACCCGCCAGTAGCCCAAGATGCGTCGACGCCCAGGCCCTACGCTCTCAGTCGGTTCGTCCCATCGCTATTCGCCCACGACAACGCCTAGCCAAGTCGTCATTCGCACATGACGACGCCCAGCCAAGTCGCCATTGGCCCTTATTTCGCAACTCACAATTGCGCTCGCGGGTTTGCGGGTCGGGCCGGGTCAACCCGGCAAACCCTGAGGGTCGGGTTCGGGTTAGGATTCTTGACCCATTTAGCTAAACGGGTCGGGTTCGTGTCAACCCATTTATGCCCGGATCAAGTCGTGTTCGACCCGAATCCAACCCATTGACCCGAATTGACGCCCCTAAATATCGAGCCAAAGTACCGAGCAAGAATTGACTTGACTTGTTCTGATTGATTTTCATATGGTATTGGTATCAGCATAAAATAATTAGTAGGTTCTTTTCTCTCCCTCCCATCCCGCCCTTTATCTCTCCACCCATCCAACCGTTTCTGTCCGCCACAGTCTACCTTTTTCGCTCTCTTCCGCATTCAGCCTCTCTCATTCGAATTTCTCTCATTCTCTGCAGCCGCTTTCTGTTCTATTTAGTTTAGGTATTCTAAATGCTCTATTTTCTTTTTAGCGCATTTGCTCATTTTTAAATATTTTAATAAACATATTCCTATTTAATTTTGATAATTAATATGTTTTGCCCGCAGACAAGCAATCCCCACCAATGGATGGAATCAGAGTGACATTGTTGTGTACAATATGAAAATTTATTTTAATTTTTTTAAATATTTAAATAGATATTATTTATTTTTTTATATATTTATCTATTTAACCTCTAGATATTTATATTCATTTATAAAATACTCAAATTTAAAAAAATAATATTAATTTATATAAAATAAAATATATTTTTTTATGTTTATAATTTTAATGTTATATAAATTAATATAAAAAAATAAATATAGCATAGGCAAATTTAGAGCAACAATAAGGCATTTTTTTACAATATTATTATTTATTTATTATTAAAATAGAAGCATAATTAATAACCTTTATCCTTTCATTCGTCTTCTTGTTGTTTTGATTTTTATATAAAAATAAATTACATTTGAATAATATAATTAAAATTTTACATTACGGGAAAACACGCGATTACCGTCGCATGTTCCGGCGGATTTTTTTTCGTCGGAAAGTACGGCGTTCGTATCGGCGCATTTTGCAACTGAAAAACAACGGCATTATTTCCGGCAGAACGGTCATCGGTAGTTTTTCGATGCCAAATACGCCAGGTTTAACGTCGGAAAATACAAGCATTTCATTCTGAGCGGCGGATTTTACGGCAGAAAAAGCCCGGCGCATTTACCGGCGAAGAAAACGACGGTCATTTTAAACTCAACGACTTTTAACCGACGCAAAAGACGCCAGAAAACTTTCCGACGTACAAGACACCGGAAAATCCACCGGCGAAAGCCCTATTTCCGAACCCGCCGAGTCCGTCTGGCTGCTCATTTGCTTCCGCCATTTCTCGCATCTCCGCTCTTCTCTCGTCACCCCACCCTAGATCGTCGTCGCCGAGGCTTCTAGATGTTCACACGACATTGCTGACGATCACCGCCTTCGTCGCCGACGAAAGGAGACTAGTTTGGCAAAAATCGACTGTGAGTTTCCTAAGTTCGCCGCCTCCCGATTTCGTTGATTGTAATATTTTTCTTCATGTAAATTGTTATTAGACATTTGCTAGAGGATGTGCCTTAGTGTTTGCTTTTGCTTAAGATGTTTTTTTTGTTGATAAACAAAGAGCGAATGTTTCTCAAAATCAATTTGGATTCATGCCGGGTAGATCTATTATGGAAGTCATACATTTATTAAGAGGTTTGATGGAGAAATATAGAGAGAATAAGGAGCAACACAATCAGTTATCGGATGAAATGCGCAAAATGAGAGAGCAGTTGAGTGGAAAAGATGTAGCTCCAGCTGAGGATGAGTCCACGAATTCAGAGTAGTTTATTTTTTTCAATATCATATGAGCCTGTTTAATTTTTTGAATCTGTGTTATTGAAAAATCTGTGATATTTTTAATATTAGTTGGTTGATGCTATTGAACAATCTGTGTTAATGGACATTTATATTTTTAAGTATTTGTTGAAGTTCTTAAGATCTGTGATGTATAGATTTGTGTTGTGGAACTATTATTGTATGTATTTGTATATGTTTACAGGTGTGGAAATCCGATTGTTGCCTGGGAAGGCAATTTTTTTTGTCATTGCTACAAGTTTCCGGAGGATTTGGCGTCGGTAATTCGCTGGAAACGACGATACAATGAATTTATGTATCATTTTCGGCGTTTTTTATCCGCCGGCATTACCGGCAGAATACGCGCCAGTAAAAAGCCGTAGCTTTAGTTACAACGTACATTATAGCGTTTTATCCGCCGGCGTTTCTAGCGGATACGTACGTCGTAAATTCTGGCGTAGATAATGACGGAATAATTAGGTAATAAACGACATTTTGTTAACACAATTTTTGTCGGTAATGTGCCGGAAAGTGCGCCGGAACAAGTTCCGGCGTCTAATATACGTCTTTTTCCGACGCGCGCCAAACCGGTGTATGAAATTCCGACGGAAATGCATTAGAAAATGAGGATTTCCATCGTATTTTATGTATTACCAACGGATTTTGTCCGCCGGTAATACCGGATTTTCTTGTAGTGTTATCATAATAAATTAATTTTCTTAAATCAATTTTAAGATAAATACAATATACAACAACAACAACAAATCAAGTCTTTATCCCACTACGTGGGATCGGCTACATTAATCCTTTTTCTCTATTGCGTCCAATTAAAAGTCAATTTTTTTTTAAATCTAATAAAGAAAGGTCATTCACAATATTTTATAACCAAGTCTTTTTAGATCTACCTCTACCTTTCTTAACACAAGTCAAATCTAATACCTCTACTCTCCTAACCGGGTCATCAGAAGGGCGCCGTTTTATGTGACCAAACCATCTAAGGCGACTCTCTCTAATCTTATCTTCTACTGGAGCTACTCCAACCATTTCACATATATGCTTATTTCGTATCCTATCTCTAAGGATAAAGCCGCTCATCCACCTATGCATCCTCATCTCTGCCACACTTAACTTAGAATTATGCTTCTCTTTTAATTACCAACATTCGGCACCATAAAGCATTGCAGGCCTCACCACCATCTTATAGAATTTTTCCTTAAGTTTGAGTGGTATTTTTCTATCACACAACAAGCACGATGCATTCCTCCATTTCAACCATCCAACTTGAATTATGCTGATAATATCCCCATCTATTTCACCATCACTCTGAACAATAGATACAAGATATCTAAAATGTGTACTCTTATAATGACTTGATCGCCCAAAGTCACAATCCCCTCACTAGGTCTATTACTACTAAAATTACACTCTATATATTCTGTTTTAGATCTACCAAAGAGAAAATCTTTAGACTCTAAGGCTGACCTCCATAATTCAAGTTTACCTTCAACTCCCTCTCTAGTCTTATCAACAAGAAGAATATCATCAGCAAAAAGCATACATCAAGGTGCATCCTCTTGCAAATGTTTAGTGAGAACATCCATGACTAAAGCAAAAAGATATGAGCTTAAAGCTGATCCTTGATGTAACCCAACTTAAGTAGAGAAATAATTGATCAAACCACCTTGTGTTTGAACACACAAGTAATAGAATGATATGAATATAAGCGTTATTAACTCCTTTCTTTTCAAGAACTCTCCATTGCACTTCTCTTGAAACTTTATTATATGCTTTTTCTAAATCAATAAATATCATATGTAGATCCTCTTTATTTTCTCTATATTTCTTAAGATAAATATAATATAAGTTGAAAAAAACTTTTTTGTTCTTTATTCAAACCAGAGAAGAAAAATAAAATTAAGAATATATAGAAACCGGAGAAAAAAATCCAGTTTCCAATCAAGATAGATTCCGGTTTCAATAGCAATCCGCTAATTAAGTTCCGTATTTGATCATTTTTAAATTTTTTCATTAACATACTCTTTAAACTAATTTAAATTTAAAATATGCTCATTTTTATAAAATGACCTAAAATTGGAGACCACCTAAAATTGGAGACCAATTAATGAAAAATATTTTAAAATAAATATTTGATTATATTGATTCATCTATCTTTTTCAGAATACGAAGAATAAGCATTATAAATTATAAATGTTTTATCATATTATTTTGCAACAAATTCAAACAAATAATTCTTAAAACTATCAATGTTGGTCTCAAATTCGTATGAAAAAATTTTAAAAATATATTTAAAAAATTAATTCTTAGAAAAAATTACGAGCTTGGCCCCAATTATATATAATTTCGTCACTGCCCCCCACCTCACCACAAGTATATATATGTGTAAATTCTCGGCAACAATAGTCATCTCAAACTTGAAAACAGTTTAAAGATGGAGGCTCACATGGCGCTGCTATTGATCCCTTTCATTCTATTCCTCCTCTACACACTAAATGCCACTCTTCTTCGAAGACGCAAGTTGAACTCTCGCCGCCGGAGACTCCCTCCGGGCCCACCGTCACTCCCCTTCATCGGCCACCTACACGAGTTCATCGGCGAACTCCCCCACTTCACTCTGCGCAAACTATCTTATAAGTACGGTCCCCTCATCCACGTCAAGCTCGGCCAAGTCTCTACTATCATCGCGTCCTCGCCGGAGACAGCCGCCGAGATCCTGAAGACGCAGGATATTGTCTTCTGCGGCCGCCCTTTCTTCGCCAGCACGGACCGGTTCTCTTACGGCGGCCTCGACATCGCCTTCACACCTTACAACAATCACTGGCGCCGCATCAGAAGGTTTACCAACGCAGAGGTCTTCAGCGCTGCAAGAGTGCAGGTCATTACTTTTTTTTATGATAAATTTTAAATTCGTTGGATTTAAAAAAATTAAATTTTAAATTTCATAGAGTTCAATTTCCTAATTTTGTTTTCATCTTCGACGGACCAACAGGCCTTCAAAGCCATTCGTGAAGAAGAGGTGGGCGCTCTGCTTAAAACCATATCGACGGCGTCGGCCAACGGCGAAGCCTTCAACTTGACCACTATGTTGCTCTGCCTTTTCAACAATTTGATATACAGACTGGTCTTTGGAAAGCGGATATCGGCCGTCGCCGGCGACTGCGGAAGGACTCAGCACCATGAAATGATAATGGAGGCAGTCGCCTTCACTACGGAGTTATGCGTGGGTGATTTTTTTCCTTCCTTGGCTTGGTTAGATGGGCTGACGGGCTGGCGAGGGAGGCTGGAGAAGATATTTCATACCATGGATCGGGTCTTTGAACGGGAGATAGAGGAAAGGATGAAAAGAAGAAGATGCCAAGAGGAGAAGAAGAGTACTACGGGAGAAGATACCATTAATGAAGATGTTTGCTTCCTTGATATACTACTTAAAGGCCAAGAGGAAATGGATGATTCTTTAGGGCTTCTGCTCACTAGAGATGTCATCAAAGCTGTTGTAATGGTTAGTATCATTTCTTCTCATTAATTAAAGCTTCATTTGGTACAGTTTTCTTACTGCTTTATAAAACATCTTTTTAATACAAAAATTAAAAAATTTAACTAAAAAATTACTATTCGAAGAGAGTTTGCACATTTAACGTTCAATTCTTATGAATTTATTCATTATTTTTTATAAAATTTTAGGATATAAATTCTATCAAAAAATATATATGGAAATTGCAGGACATGTTTCTAGCCGGTACTGATTCACCTGCAATAATCATGGAGTGGGCTATGGCGGAGCTGATCAAGAACCCTAAATCTATGCGCAAAGCACAAGAAGAGGTTCGTCGAGTAGTCAAAGGTAAAGGTAAGGTCGAAGAGGAAGACCTTCAACACCTACCCTATCTCCAAAACGTATTTAAAGAGACCCTCCGCCTTCACCCTTCTGGTCCATTACTTCTACCACGTGAAAGCACCAAAGACACGAAGATCAATGGTTATGATATTCCGGCCAAAACAAGGATCTTTGTGAATGCTTGGGCTCTCGCAAGGGATCCAAACTCTTGGGGTGAGGACGCCGAGACATTTCAGCCTGAGCGATTCGATAAGTGTGGCGGTGTTGACTTCAAAGGGCATCATTTGGAGCTCATACCATTTGGTGCAGGGCGAAGGACTTGTCCTGGAATGGCATTTGGTGTGGCTGGGGTTGAGCTCGCTCTTGCTAATGTTTTATATGGATTTGATTGGGAGTTGCCGAGCGGAGTGAATAGGGAAGAGATGGACATGACTGAGAGCTTCAGAATGGTGAGTCACAAGAAGGTGCCTGTTATTGTGGTGGCTACTCCAGTGACTGATTTCTCTTGATTTTCTAGGGTTTTTGCTTCAAGAATTTGGAAGGGAAAAATAAGGGAAATGTGTCACTGACCAGCTATATTAGCATATTTAGTGTTGCTTTAATAAATAAGAGAAGTGGCCTCTGAATTTGGATTAAATGTCTTGTGCGGATGCCGAACGCCGTCCTGAGATCAACCAAAATACGTCATGTCACCCCTTCATTTGGTACCGCGGCTCGGTATTGCTCGGTACCGCTGAGGTGACACATTTTAATTGGTCTCTGGACGACGTTCTGTGCCCGGCGTCCGCACAGAATAATTTCTTCTGAATTTGAATAGGTTTTCTTATGTTTGTTTGGAAGTATTGTACGAAGAAATAAAATAAAATTTGTACATAGTTTGACTCATTGGACATGCATGCATGATAACGTGATGTTAATTATTTAAGTAATATATGAATCTATTTGGAATGCTAATACTATTTTTACTAATAGGAAAACATAGAACAATACCTAAGGAAAAGAAAGAGCCTAACAAATTAAATAATACCATAAAATGGAAAAAAAAACACATTGATATACTATAAAATCTTATTACATAGGGGAAAAAAAGTTTCATCATGATGAAATTCAAGTTATGATGAAACACTAATCTCAATGAAAATTTGAGAATTATGAGGGATGGTTTGATGCCAACTCCAACAAAATACCCTGATGTAAATAAGTTTCTATTGATAAAAGATCCTTCAACACAATAATAAATGGTGGATATTTTAAAAGACAACTAATTTTATGAAATCAAAATATATAGAAGGCACATAAATTATGTAAAGAATAAAGTTGACATAGTGGTTAGGGGTCTTAATTTTTTATGCCCATCTTTAAATATAATAAATTTTTTATTTCTACTAAATTACACTTAAATGTATTAAGAGATCTATTAATCCAAATATTATATATGAAATGAAGGAGTTACCAGGATATATGAAAGTTTTGCTGCAATGACTCATAGATTTGCTGTGGTTTTTTACTTGGAATGTGATGAATATATAAAATCTCTCTACTTGTTGCTTCTTTGCCTTTCCTGCTTCCTCCAGGACAGTAATGGACCAATAGATTTGATTGGGAGGGAATTAGGAAGTTACATAATCAAGAAAGAACTATTTAGAAATGTTGCTAATCAAAGAGGACTTGTTTATGAAATTTTTTAATTACAATTAGGAGGGAATTATTTAAGCCAAGAGATCTAATTTGAATTCAAAATCTAAGAGGGGTTATTTAGGAAAAAGGAGAATGAATTAATGGAGGATTGTTTAGGAAAATTTTAACTATAATCGGGAGGAAATCAATTAGAAAAATAAATTTAATTTGAATTCAAATCTGAGAGGGATTTATTTAGGGAAAGGGGATTAATTTAGGAAGGAATTATGGGAGCTTATTTAAGGCTAACTATGGGGTAATTTTGGTTATGTTTTGGAGTGTGCTAAATTTAGTTTATTTTTAAGTTATTTGGGCTCTAGTCGACGGCTAGGAATTTGGGTGTGAAACCCCTTAAGTAAAAAAAGCTAAACTCTCAAATTAACATCGAGGTGCCTTTTGATATAATGGTTGAAATTTTATTAAAAAAAAACTGCTACTTGGATAGGTGATCTACTGGGAAGTTGCACCAATAAGACAAAACTATGAAGCTTTTACGTCAACGCGAATAATATCTCAATAGTTAAGAGTTTAAGTTATTACATTGGGAGAGTCAGATCCTCCTCTCCAATTGAAGATCCAATTATTTCTTGCATTTCTATTTATATTTCTTTCAAGAAAAAAATATTTTGTAGTGTTCTTCTTTCCAATTTTTTATATTTTATCCACTGGTTTTTGTGAAAAGTGCATCCATTCTCTATCAAATTAGTATCATAACCTAGATCAGGTACCTATGGTGGGAAGAAAGATAGAAGTGTTGGAAGTGTAGATCAAACAAATGAAATATGAATCGTAAAGATTTCAGATTTTGAAAAGCAATTTTTAGCCATCTATGAGAAGATTAATGGGAGGTTTGTCATCTTTGACGAGATGATTAGGAAGCTGTTCGAGTTCCAAACCTAAATGGTGTTGTTGAAGTAGAGGGAAGCCACTGTCGGTCAAGGAAGTGGGGAAACCCCTAATCTAATAAGGAGAGGGAAAAATCATGAGGTGGAAATATTAGGGGAAGAAGAGGAGATGCTACATTTGGAGCCACTTCTGAGGAGGGAAAAGGGTGAAGGATTAGAATTTTTGGTGGAGTTATAAAATTTGGAAGGAGAAAAAATTGGGGAGAAGATAGAAGTGTCATTCATGATTCAACCAACCCTATAGCAGTATTTAGGGGTGTTCCATACAGTTTAGTGGTTGCCTCCTCCGTGGGAGTACGAGCAAGCTATCATCTTAAAAGAACGAGTCTCACCCAGTATCAGTCTATTTTACAGTCCATTGCTATTTAGAGTTGTCAAAAATAAGTTTCGGGTCAAATTTAGGTCTTTCACAAAAATGACCCGGCAATATTTAACCTGAATTGAACCCGATCATCCTCGGGTCTAGGTTAACCCAACACGACCCAAAGTCTAGTACTCAATGCGGGATGGAGGAAATAGTTATGTTTGGCGTTCAAAGGTTGCGACTATGGCGGAAAAGGAGGATGGTGGCGACGGCGAAGGCGGAGGTAGAGGCTATGTTGTTAGTCTGGCAGAGGCTGCGGCGGACGGTGCTATCAATGATTGATCCTCTGGCTAGGCAAGTTGCAACAACCTTTGGCTGAGAGGACGTAGATAGTGAATGGCATGCAGATGGGATGATGAGACGCAAAGACGGGCTGACACCGTGATGCGGATGGCGGACGGGCTGACGTGACTTGAGACTTGACACTTTTGGCTGACAGGTTGAGCTGACGCGACTCAATTTCTGGGTCAGTTCAGGTCATCTTTAGGTTAGAGGATTTACATGGTCCCAACCCATTTTTTCAAATGGGTTGAATCTTTGAACCCAAATCTGACCCATCACTACAGCAAAATCACCTATTACCGGCGGCTTTTTCTGACGGAAAGTGATAATTTTCCGGCGACTTTCGAATTTACCGGCGGTAAAATTTTCATCGGAAAAACACGCATAGGAAAAATTTTTTCGACGGCCTTTTCCGGCGGCTGTCCGGCTCTCTTGGGCCACCGAAAAACTAAAAAAAATTCAAAAAATATTGTGCCCGGTTACCCAACCGCTCAAATTTGGCCTTTGACAGCCCGAATGCCAGACTGCCTGCTGCCTGACTACCCGACTGCCCGCTGACCCCCCCCCCCCCCCCCCCCCCTAAAGCCGCCCATACATGCTGCTTGTCTGCCCGAACGTATTCTCGCGTTGCCCACTGCCTTCCGCAGTGCTGACCGACTACCCGGATGCCCTGCCTCGCCTGCCCCCCAACTGCCTGCTGTCCTCTGGTCTGCTAGCCTGCCCATGTGCATCCAGGGATTCGAATTGTGTTCAATTCAAAATAAGTCAAACACTCAACAACTATGCTACAATGCAAAATATGATTCACTTCTTATGGTTTTATATTTAAACTATATTATTTCATAAATGTAATAATCATTTTAAAAACTGGAATTATATTAAATTAAAATTAATAATAAATCTAAAAATTAAAATTGTAATTACTAATTAATTTAAAATGGAAATTAAGTAAATTAAATATTATCATTAAAATTTAATTAAAACAAATTAATAACTTAATAATTTATTAAAATACTATTAAAATTACTAATCAATGAAGATAAAATTTATACAATAATTTTAAATTTAAATCTTCAATTAAGGAAAAAGTTAAGCTAAATTAGTTAATATAATATTTTATCCTTTTTTGCTAAATCATTTAAATATGAAACTTTTTAATCATATTATTTAAATTATTTAGAAGCGTCGACGGAAAGCTAGAAAAGCCGCCGGAAAATTCCGCCGGTAATGGGTGATTTTCCTGTAGTGCGTTTCTGTAACGAGTTGACCCTAATAAAAAAATTTTAGGTCAGGTTTTCAAGTTGTATCAAATATTGACATCCCTAGTGCTATTAGTCAAGTACTTCAGTAAAAGTTTTCTTCGTTCCATGTTAAGGATACGGTGATACTTTGGGAAGGGAGTATTAATGGACCGACTGATTTCATTCATATGGAATTAAGAAGTTCCTAATCAAGAGAGTTGTTTAGGAAGGTACTTAATCAAAGGAGAATTATTTATGATGTTTTAATTACAATTGGGAATGAATTATTTAGGGCAACAAATATAATTTGAATTCAAAATCTAAGCGAAATTTATTTAGGGAAGAGGAGAAATTAAGAGAGATAAGAGAGATTAGTTAGGCCACCCGATCCAACTCGCTCGCGGCTAGGGTTTTTTTTGTGCTCTGGCGATTTTCTAGGCGATTTTGCGGCTCCTCTGCTTTCTCGCTTCCCGATCGTTTCTCCGGCGATCCTCCTCCCTTTTCGTCTCTTTTGAAAAGGTTTCCCTCTTTTGCTCTGATTTCTGGCTTTCTCTTCTCCTTATGGAGAAGAGTTCGTCTTCTCCGCCACCGGATGTGTGGGGTGCTCCGCCTTCAACCACGGGTATCCAGGCAGCTGGTGTGGCTGGATCTTCTGTCTCTGCTCCGACATCTCGTTCCTTTAGAGATGTTCTGGCGGGATCCTCTACTGCTAAAACTCCGGTAATATCGTTCACTAAATCTCTTGTTAAAGGAGTCCCGGCTCTTCTTATGTCGGAAGAGGATATTTTAAAACTGGCTAGTCCGTATCAATTTACTCTGGTTGGTAAGTTCTCTGTGAGGCGGCCGAACCTTGATGCGATTAGAAATTTTTTTTCCAAACTTAAGCTATCTGGGAATTTTTCTATTGGACTTCTTGATGCCAGACATGTTTCCATACAGCTAACGAATGATCTTGATTACAGTCGTGTTTTTTCTAGAAGATCTTACTATATTTTAAATTGCCAAATGAGATTATTAAAATGGACTCCTTTTTTTGATGTGAAAGAGGAATCACCCATTGTTCCCATATGGATCTCATTTCCTAATTTACGACTGCATTTTTTTAATACTCATGTTCTACATGCATTAGGCTCCATCTTCGGTCGTCCCCTGCAAACTGATCAAGCTACTGCGAATAGGTCAAGACCCTCGGTTGCTAGGGTTCTTGTGGAAATCGATATCACTAAGAAACACCCTAAAGATATATGGATTGGATCGGAAAACTGTGGGTATTTACAGAAGGTTGATTTTGAAAAAGTCCCATATTTCTGTTTACATTGTAAGATTCATGGTCATGCTATCCAAGATTGCTTTGTTGCTCACCCCCATCTCAAAAAGAACAATGAGGGAGTCCAAAAAGTGTATGTTCCGATCGGTGGTGAAAAGAAAGTTTTGGGTACCAATGTGTTTTTGGAGGGTGAGGTGAATCCCTGATTTCTGAGCCTTATAATAAGGATGAAGACACAGAGTCTACCTCTTTAGGTACTAATAACGATATCACAGATTCCTTGGAAAATAATAAGGAAGATGGAACAATCAGTAATAAAGGAATGGAGGAGGTTACTGAGGAATTCAATAATGTTGATAATGAAAATATTGTGGTTGAGGACCGTAGAGAGGAAGTTATTCCTCCCCCTATGAATAAAAGTCCTTTGGGGGATGATAACCGTGACCCTTGCCATTTGACTGATGGTACTAATGCTATTGATACTTCACGTGTTCAATATGGAAATAAATCTAATGAAAAGGACTCAAACTTGGAGGACATGGAGGGTAATTTTCTGGAAGAAGGGGAAATTGGCTCTATCGAAATTATCATACCCGTGGACAATCTGTGCAAATTTAATGGTAATTCTGTGTCTGATCCTAACTATAAGGGTAAGAAAGTGGAGGATGACTTCATAGTTCAGTCTAAAAAGAAAGGTAAAAACAAAAAGGTTGTTCCTAATGAAACCCCTCGGGTTACTAGAGCTTCTAACATAGTTATTAATGATTAAAGCCCTGATTTGGAACATTAGGGGTGTAGGTGCTTCTCTTTCTAAGGATCGTGTTAAGAACCTTTGCAGAATTAACAATATTCAGATTCTTGTCTTATTGGAACCTTTTGTTTCTGCTTCTAAACTGATTTCCGTTTGTAAAATGTTGGGTTTTGATTTTGCTTTTGCTAATTGCAATAACAAGATCTGGATTTTTTGGAAGCATTGCATTACTTTAGATGTTATCACTGATCATCCTCAAGTTATTCATGTTAACATTAATATTAATAATATCTCTAGCTTTGCATCTTTTGTTTATGCTTCTTGCACCAGAATGGGTAGAAAAACACTTTGGGGTCAGCTGTCTTCTGTTGCTGCCACTGTCAATGTCCCTTGGATGGTTGGTGGTGATTTTAACTGTATTTCTAATTGCTCTGAAAGAATAGGTGGTAAGCCTCCTAATTTTTTGGCTATGGAAGACTTTAATGACATGATTTTAAATTGTAACTTGCATGACATTGGTTTTTCGGGTAGCGGTTTTACCTGGAATAGGGGTACCATGTGGCAGAGGTTGGATCGGATTCTTTTAAACGACCATTGGATTTCTGTTTTTTCTAACACCCACATTGAGCATTTATCGAGAACCCTTTCTGATCACTCTCCTCTTTTACTCAACGTTTTAAATAATAACAGCAATTTTGTCCTTCCTTTTCGTTTTCAGAATATGTGGCTTCTTGACGATAGGTTCGAAAATATTGTGAAAAGTAATTGGGAAGCTCCTCTTTTTCCTGATAACAATGTGACTGGCATGAAGAGATTGTGGCTTAAACTTAAGAGGCTTAAGCAACCTCTTAGATGGTGGAATAAATGCATCTTTAAAAATGTTTTTACCAACATCCAGCTTGCGGAAAGTGATGTGGCCAAAGCTGATCTTGCTTATATGAATGAGGCCAATAATAATAACCTTACCATTCTTAACAGTGCTAAGTATAACTTATTTAAGTTGCAGGAGAAGGAAGAAGCTTTTTGGAAACAAAAAGCTTCTGCCAAGTTTTTGGTTGAGGGGGATAGGAACACTTCTTACTTTCACAACATTGCTAATCATAACAAGACTAGTAGGATGATTTATAAACTTGTTACTCCGGATGGTGATGATATTACCAATCCTGATCTTATTGCTTCTTCGGGAATTAATTTTTTTGAGAAAATTTTCAACAATAATTTTACTCCTGACTTAAATACTGATTTTTATTTTATGCCCTCCATTGTTTCCAATGCTGATAATAGTATGTTGACTATTATTCCGAATGAAGAGGAAATTTTGAACACTTTAAAGGATATGAATTCTGATTCTGCTGCAGGTCCTGATGGTTTCACTAGTAAGTTTTTTCAAAACTCTTGGTCTATTATCAAAAATGACATTATTAGTGCTGTGAGGGAATTTTTTGAAGGTATCCCTATGCCAAAATTTTTTACTTCCACTTCTATTGTTTTAATTCCTAAGGTTAATGGGGCTAATTATTGGAACGATTTCCGTCCCATTAGCTTATGCACCTTTTTTAATAAACTTGTTGCTAAAATTATTGTTGGGAGGCTTGCTACTATTCTTCCTAAAATCATTTCTTTAGAGCAAACTGGTTTCGTTAAAGGTAGATCTATTTTTGATAATGTGCTTCTTGCCCAAGAACTGGTTCATGATCTTAATGCTAAAATTTCAGGTGGGAATGTTATTTTTAAGATGGATATTACCAAGGCTTACGATAATTTGAACTGGGTCTTTCTTTATAAAATTTTAAATTTGTTTGGTTTTAATTTACATTTTATTAAACTTATTAAAAATTGCATTGAAAATTGTCATTTTTCTGTGATTATTAATGGTAAGTCTCATGGATTTTTCAAGTCCTCTAATGGTATCAGACAGGGGGATCCTTTATCCCCTGCCCTATTTATCATTGCTATTGAATATTTTTCCCGTGGCATTAATAATCTTTACCATTCTCACCCGACTCTTTACTACAAAACGAATGGTGGTCTGCCCATTACTCATTTGAGCTTTGCTGATGATGTTATTATTTTTTCCAATGGTTCCATGAAAATGCTGAATTTACTTTTTAAATTTATGAAAAATTTTCAACATGCTAGTGGCTTAATTTTTAACCCTAATAAGTGTTATTTTATTCCTGCTAAGACTATCTCAGAGAATCGTATTAATAGAATTGGCAGAACCTTTGGTGTTAACAAGACTGTTCTGCCTATCAAATATCTTGGTGTGCCTCTCTATAAAGGTAAGAAACGGTCGCATCTGTTTGATGGGGTGTTCAAGATTATCCATAATAAGCTTTCTTCGTGGGCTTTCAATTTCTTGTCTTATGGTGGGAGAATTGTTCTTATTAAACATGTTCTGAGCTCCATTCCTATATATCTTCTGCATACCTTAAACCCTACTAATCATATTTGTAAGAACATGGAAATTATCTTTAACAAGTTTCTTTGGGGCTCAAAAGATGGTAAGCGTACTATTATTTGGAGTTCGTGGACTAATTGTGCTGGGAACAAGGACGAGGGTCGTCTTGGTTTTCGTACCCTTATCGATATGTCTAAGTCTTTTAATCATAAACTTTGGTTTTCTTTCAGATCTAATAAAAGTTTATGGGCGAAGTTCATGATGGCTAAGTACTGCTCTGCTAAGCACCCCTTGAATTGCTACTTTAAAACGGGGGATTCTATCAATTGGAAAAGACTTTGTAATATCAAATGGGATACTGAAGAATTCATTCAATGGGGTTTGGGTGCTGGGAACATTTTTTTCTGGCAAGATAAGTGGCTTGGTAATTTTTCTATTGATAATCTTTTATCTACTCACACTATTTCTACTCTGAAAGTGAAGGATTTCTTTAATAATGATTCTTGGAACCTGCTTCTCCTTACTAGTATGATTCCTAAAAACATTTTAGATATGGTTACCAAGATTAACATTTTTCCTGAGAATGAAGATTGTATTTTATTTAATAGATCTTCTGATGGTCGCTTTAACACCAAGTTAGCATGGGATTCGTTTAGACATAGTTTGCCTAAAAACAATCTTTACAAACATATATGGCAACCTAATATCCCCCCTACTTACTCTTTTCTTCTTTGGAGAGTTCTCCATAATTATCTCCCTATTGACTCGATTTTGATGAAAAAAGGCCTCATTATTGTTTCTAAATGCCAATGTTGCTATCATATAGAGAATCTTAATCATGTTTTCATCAATGGTCCGATTGCTACCACAGTTTGGATTTATTTTGATAATATTTTTAATGTGCTTTCTTCCTTTCAGTATGATTCGATTATTGCTATAATTACTGATTGGATCCTTCCTATCAAAGGTCACATTAGAAATATTATTCCTGTTCTCATCTGTTGGTATTTATGGGAGAGCCGCAATGCCTCCAAGCATGACAATATTGGTATGAATGCTTTGAATATTATTGCTAAAGTTAAGAACAAAATTCTGCAGCTTCATAGTGCAAATTTAATTAATGCGAGTTCTTTTCATAATTGTCTTAATGCTGCTTTTGTGTTTGGGCTGAATTTCTCTCTTCAGCCTATTACCAAAAACGAGATATTGGTTTACTGGAGATGTCCGGTTAAGGATTATTTTAAACTTAACACTGATGGCTCTTACAACAATTCTCTTGCTGGATGCGGTGGTATTATCCGGGATCATATGGGTAATACTGTTATTGCGTATGCTGGCCCCTCCTCTGGCAGTAATGCTCTTCAAGCGGAATTTGCTAGTTTGCAGTATGGTATTCATCTCTGTTTATCTTTGGGGTTGAATAAAATCTGGGTTGAAGTTGATGCTTTATTATTAATTCAATATATTAGTGGCAATTTGAAGAATAACCCCAACAATTTTTACATGATTAGAGATATTAAGCATTGTTTATCTCGTACCAATTTTTCTATCTCTCATATATTGCGAGAAGGTAATGCTGTGGCTGATGGTTTAGCGAAAATGGGGTGTGGCTTGGATGGTTTTGTGCATTTCAATGAAAACTCCCTTCCTAGGGACATTCTGGGGCTTATTAAACTGGATCGGATGGGTTTCCCTTATATAAGGTTTCATTAATGTATTCTGGTCCTATTTGGTCATGTTATGTCCCTCTCTAATCTATTCTCTGGTTGCTTTCCTCTGCTTCAGGTGGGTTTTTCCTGAAGGTATTTTCCTGATTGATTTTTTTGACCCTGACATTTCATTTTGTTTTTTCTGTTTCCCTACTATGTTTATTTTGTGTTTCGTTTGGAAATCTGGATGGAGCATATTGGTTCTGGGCCTCAACTTTTTCCTTTTCTGTTTAAGCAATGTTTAGCTTGTTTTGCGGTATCTGGTATTCTGCTGGATACTACTTGAGTTTGTGTATTATTTGGGGGAACTATTGCATGCCTGAGATCTTTTTTATATTCTGGAATCTTTTTCTTATCGTTAAGTTCTGTTACTTGCTTCTTTTTTGCTCTAGTATCCTTGCTGGCCTGCTTTTTCAGGTTTTTGGAGCTCCGCGCTCGTTTTGTGCAGGGTACGTTTGTTGCTGGAAGGGTCGAGCTGATTGTTTTTCTTTGTTCCCTTCTTTTTTGGTCGCTAGAATGTTACTAGATATTATTGTAATTTTTTGTAGTAGGGATCTCAGGCTCTTAGGTTCCTTTTTAATTTTTCCCGTTGCTCTTTGGAGCATTAGTGAGCTAGAGAACCCTTTAAGGACTGTGTAACTTTTTCCCTTATTTAACGCGTAGGCCCGGTGGTGGGTTTTAACCAAAAAAAAAAACAAAAAAAAAAAAAAGAGAGAGATTAGTTAGGAAAATTTTTATTATAATTGAAAGGGAATTAATTTGGGTAATAAATCTACTTTCAATTCAAATTTGACATGAATTTATGTTGAAAAAGAGTGCTGACTTAGGAGGGAATTATGGGAGCCTACTTAAGGCTAACAATAGAATGACTTTAGGATTATATTTTGGGAGTTTGTTGAATTTAATTTATTCTTAGGTTATTTAGACTCTAATAGGCGGCTAAGTATTTAGGAGAGCCGGATCTTCCTCTCCAATGTTATATTGCATTTCTTTTTATAGTTCTTTCAATAAAAATTATTTTAGGTGTTCTAGATCTTCTTCCTAATTTCTCGTGTTTCATCCACTAATTTTTATGAAAAGTGCATTCACTTCCTATCAGACAAACTATGGGCAATCAAGGAAGCTCATGAATGGCTATGTTATGCTTCGTTTGGGTTGCTTTTTTTCCAGTTGCTTTCTAAAATAATTTTTTAGTATAAAAATTTCAAGTTCCAAAAATTTTTGTACTATAAGAAATTGCTTTAGAATGCACAAAGAAAGCTGCCTCAAATGAAGCCTTATTTTGTCATGTTGAATGGGTGACGCTATTGACATTCTGAATTTAGTTTTGCAAATCTGCTATGGTTGAGGATTGTAGTTTATGATACAGATCTTATTATCTTATTCTTCATTTGGGTTGTCTATTAGGTCTTTATCCGATTATAATTACTCTTTTTTAAGTCAATATATGAAATAAGCTAATGCCCTCAATTTAAAAAAAAAAAAAAAAAAAAACTTGAAAGCCCTTCCTCGAGAAAAAAGAAAGAAACATTTTGTTTCTTACTTGGAATAGTTGACATTGTGAGCTCTGGCTGCTTCTAAGGGCATCTCCAACGGAGAACTCCAAATTTTACGGCAAAATAACGCAGAACTTCAAAATGACGTGGTGCTGCTCCAATCGAATGCCATTTTAGGTGTTTTTCGGAAGGAAATCATCTTCTCCCTTTCGCGTGTTTTACCGGTTGAGAGAGTAAAATGGCTATTGGCGTCGCACTGTTCACCTGCAAGTAAATGGTGAAAATTTTTGCGTTCGGTTGGAGCGACCGACGGACCGCATATGCTCGTTTGACGTTCGGTTGGAGATGACCTAAGAACCATCATGGCATTTGTGATGGATGTGACAGATTATGGCTTCCAGCTGCTTTTAAAAAATTTTTATACTAAAAATTATTTTAAAAAGCAATAAAATAGTTAACCTAAATTAAGCCTATATTACGATATAATATTGACTTACTCTTAGTTGGGTTTTAACAATTCCATTTTTACTAAAAAAAACTATTTTAAAAAATAAAAAAAAATTAGCCCAAATGAAACCTATATTATGATGTAATCTTGACTTATTCTTAGTTGGGTTTTAACAATTCCATTTTCACAAAGTGCTGATTGACGAAATTAAAAATAAATAAAAAACACAGTTTGTTCGTTATGCTTACTTCAATAGGAATATTGTTTTGGAATCAAAGAGCAATTCTTCAACTCCTCAATATTTCTTACTACTTCTTAAAGCAACTTTTAACCATAAAAAATAAAATTTATGTACTAAAATTCTGTTTTAAGAAACAGTAATAAAGCTGTTCCAAACGAAGCCTAAGAGTGGCTAAGGTGGGAATTTTTATTGTCTCCTCCCACCTGACGCATCTCTACGTTCGGTATGCCGTCTTAACGCGACACCTGGCAGCCAACAATACCCGATACCCGACCCGGCGAAGATTGGGTATATGGCACGTGCGAAATTTAAAAATGATGGCCCGACCAACGGACCCGAATATTATCGCGCGGACCCGAAAAAAACGGCTTTCTTTTCAAACAAACCTTACCGTGCCTTCATCTTTCGATTCTGTCATCATTCGGTTGGATATACTTCATCTTCTCCCACCGGCGCTTCTTCTTCCATTTCTGTGAAGTTTCAAGCTCTGCAAATTTGCTTTTAGGATGCCTCAGGTTAGTTTCTTCTTCTTCCATAATTATGTTAGGGTTTACCGAGCGGTACCGAGCAGTACACCGAGCGATACTGCTCGGTATTGGCCTATAATGGTAGTTATAGCTTGGTTAACAGCTCGGTACACCTCGTTACCGAGCTGTACCGAGCATTATAAAACTCGGTATTGCTAGGTATTTGCCGACAATGGTCGTTAAAATACCTATAATTGGTAGCACTATTCTTCTTATGTAATATTTAGGGTTAGGGTTTACCTAGCAGTACCGAGAATTATTTTGCATATGCTTCTTTCTCACAATTGTAAACACCCTAATAAATATTCAAACATCCATATTAGCTTTATATCTAAATATCAATCTAGACATTAAAAACATTTTGATATCGAGGTACCGAGCGGTTTATGCAGTACCAATATATACTACTCAATAGCAACCTAAAACCGAGGTAAGGAGTTAAACTGTGTTGCTCGGTATTGCTCGGTATTGCTTGGTATTGCTGGGTATTGCTCGGTATATACTACTCAATAGCGACCTTAAACCGAGGTAAGGAGTTCAACAGTGTTGCTCGGTATTGCTCGGTACAACTGCGTACCGACATTTAACTTATCCATTATAGTCAGTACCGAACGTATACCAATCTATAATATAGAATACCGAGCTAAAAAACTAACGTCGTCCTCGCAGTTGAACGATACAACTACAACCAACGTAAACCCGCAGAATCAATACTATTATTTGTTCTATTAGTATTGAGTAATGATCAATACTACAACGTTTGATACCCATTACTGAAACAGTAAAAAGTAGAAAAAAAACAAACAGTACACATAAAAACTTACTAATATCAAATCAGAAAATGCTTCATCATAGCTTAAAGTTTGAGTTTCCTCGTAGAATATGAAGTCTTCGAAACCGGAACCTTCATTCGATCCTTCCATCTCCTAAAATACTTAACGACTTCTTTACGTCAGGTATATGAAAATTACGGGAACCGTAAAGACTGTAGAACATCTTAGGTTTAATACAAAAAAGGTTTTAATACCAGAGGTAAAAGCCGCGTATTTTTTTAGTTTCCCGCCCATTTCATATACATTACCACGGGCTAACCCGAAGAATTTTAAAAAACGTGATAAAGCATATGGGCTAACGTCGGGTCAATAGGGTAAAGTTGAATGCCAGGTGTCGCGTTATCACGGCATACCGAACGTAGAGATGCGTCAGGTGGGAGGACGCAATAAAAATTCCTAAGGTGGGCACTAGTCATAATTAATTCAAATATTTAATTTTTATTATTACTTGTTAATCATCATATTTAAGAAGTTATTAAAGTTTTAAAATCAATAATAATTTTGTTAATTATGAATCATTATTAACACACCTAATCAACAAAACTCCACTCTTCTCACCTTTTGTCATTTGCCCATGAAATGCTAGCCAAATTCATGAAACCCTCCCTCATATTGTTCGCCCATTTTAAACTGAATTTTAAAATTCATTTGCTGATATAATGAGAAAATATTAGACATAATTTAGATTTCATTTGAGACTATTTTTTTATTACTTTTTAAAATAGCTTTCAGTTTAAATATTTTTAGTTGAAAAAAAATTTATAAAAAAAAAACTAATTTAAAAATAATAAGAAAGTCATTCCAAATGAAACCTTAATATGTCTAATACCAATACTTAGACTAAAAGAGATTTGTTTTTTTTTTTTTTTTTAATTTGCGTTGTAGGATATTTTTTATTAATTTTTATTTATTTATTTATATTTGTTAAAAAACCTAAACTTCCATTTTAATATATTTTAGATGATTGTTTCTCTTTAAATCCTTTTTTTTTTCTACTAGATCAAAGGCTCTCTTCTCTTTTTTACTAGTTGAACTGGGCCTACTCTATAATTAAAATTTAAAGCATAATAAAGGGACTTAACTTTTTTTTATTATTTTTTTATTTTTTTGGGGTTTGCAGCAGGTTGCCCATCTTAATAAAGGGACTTAATTTTTTTTTTTTCTTTTTTTTTTTAATAAAGGGACTTAACATAGTTGCAATCCTAGAATGTTATTAGTTTTTTTTTTTTTTAAGCTTAGTATAGAGGACCATCGGCTCTTAGGTTTTCTTTTGATCTTTTTTTAGCTATGTAGAGCAGTAGCAAGCTGAAGGATCTCTTTAAAGAATTTCAAATGTTCTTTTATATTAACACAGTTGTTTGTGATTTCTAACAATATTTAAGCCAACAGTATTCAAGCCAACTAGTCCTGATCCATAATGTTAGTTTATCTTATGGAATTCATCTCTCTTTTTTTGAAATATTTAGGTCAATTAAGACAAATTCATACACACATCATATATGATTAGAGCTGTCAAAAATTGAGACCACACAATAATCCGACCCGAGCCCGACCTAAAATTTTCAGGTAGGACCGACCCGATTTAGAAACGGGTCGGGTTCAAGTCTACAAATCTTACTTTTTAAAATTTCTGATCAAGGTCGGGTTAACCTGAGAACCCAATTTTTTTTTACCCGTAAAGACCCGTGCGAGCGAGACGGCGAGCGACTTAATTTATCTATCAACCGATATTCAGTTCTCATTAGTCATAATGATTTACATTGCTCACTCATCTCCTTCTCTTCTTCGTATAGGAATTCATCTCCTCGGATTTCTGACTTTGTCTACAGTTTCTTCTTTTCTCCTTTTTTGGCATAATGTCGGTCCGGGGTGTTCACCCCTACTCATCTCCTCAACCTCAAGAAGAACACTCACACCACTCACCGTTGATTGTATCTCATTTCTATTTTCTATTTTTCCTTTTTAAAAGCTTCATATGGGAGCATCTATGGGTCGCTTCATCGATGCACGATCGACAATCGCAGCCCTCCGATCTTGGCATCAATATTAGATTTATTGCCTCGGGCAAGCTTTTCAAATTATAAATTTAGTGAAAATAGAGTCTTGATCGAGCTAGATGAGCAAGATTCAACTGTTAAAAAAAATTAAAAATTGCATCGCATTTTTTTATATCAAATGATTTCCTAATTTCTATTCTAATTCCTCATATTTTTTTATTATTTAATTACAATCATATATATTTTAATAACATTTTGCTCTTTTATAATAAATAGGTCAACAGTCAACTATAACTCAATTAATTCTCATTTTTTCATTATAATAAAATACACACCATAACAAAATCAGAAAGTGGATAGTGGTCGGCTCCTCTTCCCTATAAATCATATAAAACAAATGAAAAGCTCCTCCTTATTAGCTTCCATTGCAGCCATTTAGACTTCTACTGCAGCACTCATGGCTGGCTTCTTCCTCAGCTGCTTCTTCTTCACCGTAATCTTCTCAACGGTCAACGGCGCCATGGCCCTGCCGGGCCAGCTTGGCCTGCTTGATCTTGGTGTTTTGTCTCCCAGTTTTTCAGCGCCGGAGGGTGCTCAGCGTGCGCCTAGGCACGGGTCGAAGCTGGAGGTGGTGACCGGAGAAACCATAGCCGCCGGATTTGCGGCAGCTGTTGTGGTGGCTGTTTTTGTATACATCTGGATCACTAGGAAAAGAAGCGCTGAGATCTGCAGGTATTGACGAGTTGCTCTGCTCTTTTTAGAGATCAAATGGAGGATTCAGTGATGGAATTAGAGTTCATAAGATTAGCTTGATATTATTAGTTTGAATCTTCTAAATATTCAGTTAAAGCTTTTTTTTTTTTTCGAAAGCTATTTGAAGAGATGATGACAAGTGTTCTGTAAATTGTAGTTGGAAAATTTTAGCATAAAAAATTTATTAGAATGAATTTTAAAAGTTTTAATTTATTCTAAAATGGGTATAATATATGTATAATTAATATTTTACATTCAAATATTTTAATACCGTTATGATCATAAGTTTCTGATAAATTCTTTTTATCAGCTAAATTTTTAAAATGAGTCCAATACTTAATAAATAGAAAAATGATGTGTAATTAATTTATTTAGGGGCTATTTATTTGCTTGCAAAATGGAGTATAGTGTTTCAAATAGAGGGATTTTGAACATATTGGCATCTGGTTTGAAATAAAACAAATGTAATGTAAAATTTTGGTGCATTTGTATAGACCATCTAAGTTTATTTTTAGTGTATATGAAATTCATCTAATTTGAACAAGTTCTAAATACAACATAAATTTATTGCAATTGTAACCGTTCGCTGCCGCCAAGCGCTAGCCACCGACCACTAACCACCGCCACGCACTAGCCGCCGAACACCAGCGGCCGCAACACGCCGGCCAAACACCACCACTTGCTGCAGGCATGCGACGACCGCCAATCGAACCACCCCTGATCATTGTCGCCCTCCACCTCCACCGTCGCCCGCCACCACCACCTCTGACCACTCATCGCCTGCCATCCGCCACCAGCCCCAACCTCCAAGAGCCTGCCACCAACCTCCACCTCGCTAGCCACACCGCCACCAATGTTGGCCATCAACTACTATTTTTTACATTTTATATTGCATTTATTTTATTTTAAATCAAACTAAAATAAGTATTCTCATGCATTCCTTTTACAATCATCCCAACAACTCTAAATTATTCCTTTTACACTACTATTTTTTTTTCCCAAGCAACTAAACAGCCCCTTAGATTTATTTATTGTCAAATACTACAAGAAAAATATTTATTTGCCCATGTCATCGCAAAATGTCTCTCTACAAAATTGTTCATAAAGACCATTTTGCGACTAGAATAGTTGTCTCAAAATCAAGATATACATGACAAGAACTTTCAGTCGCGATATCTTGATATACAGTCATTTTTTGCTTCATTTATGGTTCATATATACTAGCTGCAATTTTAGATCTTCTCAACCACACAGTTCAGTTCTATTGCTATAACCCTTTCAAATCAATTAGCAATCATACAATTCAATTCATTAAAGTTCAAAATAATACTCAATTCATACAATTCTCATCCATATTCATACAATTCTCATCCATATGGACATTTATTTTCCATTTAATCTGATTTTTAAGAAACAATAGAATTAGTTCGGTTATAAAGATAGAAATAGTTCAATTCAACAGTCATGATAATACTCCTCTCGCTTGTAGTTCTCTTTAGCAATAAAGTTAAAAAGCTCCTCATTATTGTCATCATCAATGTCGTTGTTGTCATCAACATCATCTTCTTCTTCGTCATCATTATATTGAACTCCGCCAAGAGCACCATTTTGTTGTAGTTCTTTCAACATGTCGACCTCCTATCACAAAACATACTTGCCCTTATTATTTCATATACTTTGATCTTTATGATGTTGATAAATAACATCTCTTATCTTCATAACATGTAGCCCTTGACATATTAAAAAAAAAATGTAGCCCTTGACATATAGCTCATTTAGATTAATTTATTGTCTAACACCAAAAATAATGCTTATTTGCGATAATCCTAGCCATCGCAAAATTGTTCACAAAGAATATTTGCGGCCCGAACATTTCAGCCAATTAAGAACTCACACACTTATCACATACGCAAACTTCGAACTCAAAAACTCTTGATTAGTAATCAAAGCCCACAACCAACAGATCAAGATAAACTGCGTAACTAAAATGATTGACATAAAATATATACAACACAATCTCCTCGAACTCCTCAGAAAACATATTGCCCTTATTTGCTATATTTGATCTTTGTGATATCGATAAACACTACCTTCTATCTTCATAAAAACCTTCAATGTCATACATCAGGTCCTTGGCTAAGTAGAACCCACCACACCATTATTTAAAGCGACAGCCACCTCATAAATATCATCAAAAGTTATAACCACCTCTTATATATATTATATATATATATATATATATATACCATATCTTAATATTTCTACTTCATGCAAATTAATACTAAAAAAAAATAAATCCAATGCTCACAACAATGGCATGGGCCCAAGTAGGGTAAGGATGTGTGAAAGCCTCATTGAGGTCATTTTCCAATACATTTTTTTATCTTTAAGCAACAAAAAAGAACCTCACTCAAATACCAGAGCCTTGGGAGTTGAAGAGTCAAAGCAAACAAACCAATAAAACAGGATTTCTCCTACAGAATATTATCATGAAAAACTCTTGTAACTGAGCACCCCCTATGGCCCAGAAACATTTAGATATCAATTCATTACAAGTCTCACAGATAATAAGATGCAAGAACTGTGCTTCTTGCATGGCTGGCTTGGCTCCAGTAGCCCAAAACCTTGGTGATAATGGAGATGCTTCTGACTTGATCAATCAAAGATCAAGCATGTATATAAAGCAACAAATAATTAAAAAAAATAGTAAAGCAAATTTTGAGCTGTACCATTAATTATACATAAATGAAAATCACAATTTAAAAAAGACACTCAAAAGAAGAATATATAGGCCGGAAGTACAAATCTGAAGCATCTTTTCAGTCCTTATCATTCCCCCAGGAATCCTATTAGCTTCCTTCCAATCCCTGGAAAAGTATACAATTTGTTCTAGTCAGTTCAAGTTATAACAACTAATCACAAGGAATAAAGATATTGCTTTAACAGATCTGTATAACAAACAGTAAAGCAAATATCTCATTTGATAAAAAGAACAAAGAAGAAACATAATAAAGGAGGAAATGATAGCAGCAAAGGTGACATATTACAAGGATTCCCCTACATGTCTTGTTTAGAATGATGAGATAATTAAGAATGTTCAGAACAAATTGCAATGGGCAATTGTCCAAAATTATTGTGCAAAAGCATTGGATGCTTAGGAGATAGGAAAATCTCAAGATGTTGATTAATGGAGAAATAAAAAAGAAAAATTTTCGGGTTCAGTCCATGGCAGTTAGAATCTTATATCGTCAAAAAGGAGAAGTTTGGCCTTCAAATTGGAAAAACAATCAACAGGGAAGAGGATATTCACAAATTTCTAGATGCGAGCCAGTTAAATTGCAATTTATAATCAAGCATTTTGAACTATTTAAAATTCCCCAGGAACGAAGAATCAGGATGAACCAGCAGGCAAAAGCTAGATGAACAAGATTTCAAGCTTAAATGTATATACCCATAAAAGCATTAAAACTCCCAATTTTGATTAGAGGGCGTGCAATCCAATCCGCGGAATCTTAGCTCATTCAAATCATCTAAATGGAGAAGATCGGGACTTGGACGAAAAGAAAATTAAAAACTAGAAAGAGAGTATTTGAAATTTCCTGGAACATGCAAATGAAGATGAAACACAAAAACAGCCACTCCAGAATCACAAAATTTTCCATGAAGCAGCGATCATGATCAAACAGAGAGAAGAAACATACTAGATAAAAATGTCAAAAATTCAGATTCAAGCTTAAATTTCTAAGTTAATAGTAACATAAAAAATCCCAATTTTGACTATGGAAAATGCCACAAAATCCCTAAAAATTGGAAATTTTCCATATTAAATCTAATAAACAAGATCATCTACAACCTCAACAACCAATCAAAATTCAATTTTTTCCACGATACCCACCTTCACTGATCATCCGGATTAAACCTTTACCAAACTTCTCTCCTCCCACACTGCAATCCTGTGGATTCTCAAACAGCGAGAGAGACAATTGCTTATGAGCAACACCCATATCAAACAAAATAACTCCCGATGAAGGATCAGCAACTAATATCTCTTTAACCGGAAGCCATAGAAAGAGCTCCTCCTGCGAAAGACCCACCAAACCCCTCAACCCACCATAGCTCAAATTACCCCTCACCGTCTCGTTGAAGAAGACCATTCCATCGTACTTGGCATAGCACGGACGATCAAGATGAGCTTCCAAGACACCAGTTTCCAGATCCAGATTGTAGGACGACACCGCAGTAGGGAGAAGACCCGCCGGCAGGCCGTGATCGCGGAGCAGTTCGTGGATCGATCCGCCGCCAGCGGCAGGTACAGAGATGAAGAGGATAAACCCTAGAAACCCAAAAAGGATTTGAAAAAAATAGGGTTTTGCCATTGGCGAGGCACAGACGATCGAGGAAGGAGAGAGAGAAGGTTTAAGGAGGGTTTTGATGTGATCGATAAAATAAAGATTGGCGAATTGCGAGCGAGGAGATTGGGGAACGAGGGCAGGGGTTTTCTTTCTCCTTTTTGGCGTGATTGCTCTCCTTTTTTATTCTGCCGTTCTTTAGTGGTATCCAACTATGAATTGTGGACAGTGAACTAAGGAAAAAAATGTAGTTAATTTTTTGAACTTTTGAAAAAATTGGCGGCTCAATGCAATTTTTTTATTTAAATATTTGTGGAAACAAAAATTTATGTGTCTAATTCAGGAATTTTTATCAGGTCAAGACATCTGACGTAACTCTACATCCGGACGTCAATAAAATGTCGTCACGTACTATTACTTTTTACAGCGCGGCCTGACGATCCGACCCGGACCGGAACCCGGGATTGCTATGTTCGTGTATTGCTAAGTATTGCTCGGTATTGATAGGTATTGCTCAGTATTGCTAGGTATTGCTTGGCAATAACGAGAAATACCGCTCTTTCAAGACCAATACCGAGCAATACCTACCAATACCTAGCAAAACCGGGGTATTGCTAGGTATTACTCGGTATTGGTCTCGACAAAATGGTATTTGTCGTTACCGAGCAATACATAGCAATACAATGGTCTGCACAAATCAACTAATACATAACAATATCGGGTTCCGGTCCGGGCCGGGTCGTCGGGCCACGCGATAAAGAGTAAGAACACGTGACGACATTTTATTGGCTTCCGGATGTAGAGCTACGTCAGGTGTCCTGACCTAATAAAACGCCCTAATTCATGCTTCATTTGGAACGACTTTTTTATCAATTTTTTAAAAAAAAATTAGTACAAAAATTTAAGAAGCAATAAAAAAGTCATTAAAAATTTACATATTATATGTCTGTGTGTGAATAAACTTTATCAGTGAATGTCTATGATATCTTTTAATACACAAAAATATGTTATGTTTCAATATGGAAGTGGCTCATATTTTGTTTTATTAAAAAGCTGTTGTGTTATAATAACTTTGAATAAAAAATTATTGCAGAAAGTGGTAAAGTGTAATTTTTTAATTTAAGGATTCACACAATTTTACACATAAATAAAAAAAATTGTAAGGAATGTAAGAATTTTTATGTAAACTTTTTAGAAAAACAATATCATAACATTAGACCCATTAAAAATAATTCATTATATAAATTAAAATTATAAAAATTTGTTCATATGTCTAACTCAGAAAAAAAATTATATATTGTTTTTTTTTTTTACCTCAAGAGAATAGTAGAAAATACTATAGGAATAGTGAAAGGGGTCTATGTGGATTATTAGACGTGAATTTGTTAAAATAACTTTTATATGATTTTGGAGTGAATTTTTAAATGTTATGGCTGAATATTTGGTGTTTTAAGATTTAAAAAATACATTAAAATCTAGTTTATTAGATTAAATTTGTTTAGCAAATCAAAAATAAATATAACAACATGAGATTAGTCACATGAAATATTTTTGTCAATTGAATCATATTAAGAGTCAAATTCTCATTTAAATTTAATAAAAAATAAATAAAAGTCATTTCTAATACTTACTAACCAACTCTTTTGAGGTCTACCCCTCCTTTTAATGTAAGCCGAATCTAATACATCTACTCTCCTAATCGAATTATCAAGAGGCTGATATTTTAAGTGACCAAACCATCTAAAATGACTCTCTCTAATATTATCTATCACTCAAGCTAATCCAATAACCACTCATCTACATAAACGTCCTCATCTCTGCAACAATTAATTTTATGTTTCTCTTTTAATGCCCAACATTCTACACCATAAAACATTATAAGACTTGCCACTATCTTATAAAACTTTTTCTTAAATTTGGGAGATACTTCTCCATCCCACAATAGGCTCGATGCATTCCTCTGCTTCAACCATCCAAGTTAAATTCTGCTAATAATATTCTCATTTATTTCACCATTGTTTTCAAATACTATTTCATGATTTTTGCATACCATCAATAATCATTCAGCAAAAATAGCGTTGATATCAATGTGCTTACTTATAAAAGTTAGATGATCTTTTCGATCGAATTTTATAGTTATACTGATCGATTTTATCCAAAAAAAATAAAAAATTAAGCGTTGACTCAATGTTCACAGCTATGATAAAAAAGAACAATTCCACCAAATAAAAGACGGTCTAATACTTGAATTCATATTTCAGAGGGTTCAATTTTGTCTCAGCTGCAACAGAACCAAAGGGGCATTAGAATAACACAGAAAAGCACTTACATTGATTGCTGACTCTCAAAGCAAGCAAAACAAGGCAAAACATAAACCCTAACAATCCTATCAACTTCATCTCTAAACTATACTGCTTCTTCTCCCCTTCCATTCTTAAATATGACTGGGAAACAAAATTGCTCATAAACTGCAGTCATGGAGAAGAGATTCATTTCCTGCAAATAAAAACAAAATATAAGCACTATTAAGACTGAATTCAAATACAGAAGAGGGAGACAAAACAAGAATTTAAGTTGTTATTTTAAATGAATACTTATGAAGAAGCTGATTCTGGTTGAGGGGTTCCAGTTCTTGCCCTCCTTCGGTCTGGAGGAGTGCCATCTCTTTGCCTCACATATTTCTTGCTTTCGTATTTTGAGCTTCTTTGCTTGGGTTGATAGGTAGGGTACTTGCAGGGAATTATTTCCCCATTTATGTATTTATCGCCTGATAAAAGGAATGAGAATATATAATATGGATATTAAACCGATTAAACTACATGAAATGGAGATTAAGTTCACGAAATTTGTATTCAGATGAAGATTAATGACTTACGGTTTGATTTGTGTCACAAAAATCTCTATACAGATACAAATTGGTCAATGAATTTCTTAAAGGAATATTTCATAAAGTGGCCTTTTGTGCATCATGGGTTGTTAGGAATTCAAAAAGAATGAAGCAGGAGTCTTTATTTTTTTTAATGTATTTTTAATATGCAGAAGACTTTTTTAGTTAATAGATTGAATACTTAGGAGAAATTATTATGTGCGGACACCGAACGGTCAAGAGACCAATCAAAACGCACCACGTCATCCGGTACAGAGCGGTACCAGGTATAAGTACCGAACAAAAAAGTGACATGACGTGTTCTGGTTGATCTTCGGACGTCGTCTGGTGTGTGGACAGAATAATTTTTCAACACTGAGACATAAAGCAAGATATTTTATTTGGTGCAAGTTTCTTTTATGCCTAGAGTTATATATGAAACATTTCTTATAGATGAATAAAAAACTCTCTCAATTTCTTATATCAGGTCAACTATTCAAAAACTAGAAGTCAAAACCATCAGAACTAACCTCCGTAGTCTTTGTTCTTGACATCAATGTAGGAATCGGGCAACACCCAAAGAACACCAGGTAATCCTACATAACAAATGATTATATGATTAACCATCTGATAACCAAAGAATGTAAACATTAATTTTAACAACAGAAAAGGTTTTACCCTTGAATTTTTCAGATGTTTCCTCAGAAACTGTGCACTGAAAACCTGTGTAAGTGGTAGTACTAAACGCATACATGTTCTTCTTGGCTTCCTCCATGCTGTACAAGACCATGGTCCACAAAAGAGAAGAATTCCATTAAAAAAATGGGGATTATTTTTGCGCTCCTTACAATTATATCTTGCTCAAATACAGTAAAATTAGTATTTGTGGAACTTATTTTCTTCATTAATCTCAAGATAAAGAATAGCAAATCTCTGGATCCCTGAATTTTACTGATCAAATTTTGTTCGAAACAGTGAATAAAATCAAGTAAAGATTTGTTGCCTGAATACTTGGCAGGATTGAACATCAAATCTAAAGATATAGTTGTTATCAAATCTCAAGCTATCTAAATCTTAAATTTTTTTAATTCTAACAACTTTATATATTTATCCAGTTATAGCTAGAGGAGTGCGAATGGTGAACTTAATCATGGAGGAGATGGCGGCTGCTGGCACAGCAATCGAAATCGTAGTCTTGAAATGCAACTTCGAGTTCAGTCACTAATTGCTGACTAATTGAAAACACTAAAGCAAAGGAAGACTTCTGTCATGTATATTAAAAACTTATGTTTGTTATTTTGGGTTTGCTTGAAGAGTTAAAAACATAAAAGGAAGAGAAGGAGAATGATTACAAGAGAGAAAAATGATACATAAAAAATAAATACTAGTAAAGGCAAAGGAAGTGGAAAATATTGGAGTGCAATATTTTGTATCACGTACTAATCCAAGATTTAGTGGAATATGTATCTATAGGAGCAGTCGTGGATGCAGTAGCCAAACCATGTAATCTCATCCCTTGTTTTCTAATATTTTCTTGCAATTCTTTTATCAATTGTTCTTGTGCTCATCGTTGTCGTTGTGCGCATAACTCTCCCCCTAACAACTAATATCAAAGCCCAGTTTTGAAGTACTACAGGAAAAGTGAAAGCAATGAAGTCCGAGGATGAGAAGCTGAAGATGAGCAAGTTCAATGACAAGTATTCCAAGTACTCGAAGATATAAATCAATGGAAATCAATGACAGAGAATTACATCTACCTCTGTTAGAGACAAAGCCAACAACAATGAGCTAAGCATACATTAGAGCAGACAGAATATGAGATTTGTACGCATGACACTAATGAAGGACATTTTTTTGCAACATACTATACGAGAAGGCCACAGCTAGAGTGTGAATGCTACTAGACATATATAAGAAATCACCTATAATGAATACGATCTAATGAAGAAACTTCTACAGTAGAGCATATTAGTAAATTCAATATGTTCATAAGTCAGTTAAGTTCAATATATATCAACTTTGATAATAAAGTTTGTAACCTGAGCTTGCTATTATTGTTTTCAGAGAGCTAGTGTGAAATTGAGATAGCAATCAATGGTTCATGTGGACTAAAAAGTTAGAACTCAATGATGTTTGTGACTTAATCGTAAGTAAGTACATCTGAATACTAGAATTAAGTGAAAGCTCTTCTACTACTGCTCTCAATTTTGAGAGGTAAGGGAGCACTTGCAAAAGGATATAATATTGAATAAAAATAAAAAATCTTGGATCAGTCAATCCAAAGGTGATTGTGGTGCTTGTTGGAAAAATTGTATAACTAGCCATATGAGAAGAGACCGCCAACGAATGAAGGGTGGATAGAGTTCAAATGAAAAAGATGAATTTGTGAATGCTGCAAGTGAAAAAATTTCTGATGCACTAATCCTCAAAGCTAAAATTCTTATAAAAACAAGATCTCGGACTCAAGTATATCTTTTCATTCTACTCCACATAAAAATCTAAATTTTATCTTATTGATAATGAGCACTTAAGCATTATGGGAAAATGATGTGTAAATTAAGACCATTAAGGAGACTATGTGGAAGCTTCACAAGGTGAGACCCATACCAGACTCAACGCAATACCTGATATCTATTATAAAATTGTATGAAATAGGTTACATCTCGACCATTTATACTGATATTTAGAAAAGGACCAAGGGTGCTATGTCGAGCTCATGGAAGTAAAGATGTCACTTTGTATATGAAATCAAACACAAGAATGATGGAAGCACCTGTGGACTCAAATGCTAACTTATATGCTAGCAAAGGTTGTGACACATGAGTGAGACAGGAATAAGGGTGTTGCATTCAATTATTAAGCTTTTAAATTTAAAGTCTCCGGATTTTAATTTTTGTGAAAATTATATATTTGAAAAGCAGGGGAATTTTAGCTTTGCATTAACTAAAAAACAATACAAGATTAACAAATTAGAGCTTACACACACTGATGTGAGGACAAAGCCCAACTAAATCCCTTGAAAACTCGTTATGGTACATCACCTTTGCTCTGATTCCACCAAGAGGATTTGTTTGTGTGTATGTGTGTGTGTGTGTTTTAATAAATCTAACTTGTTTGCTTGTTTCAAGAGACGGAAATTAATAGGGAATGAGTCCGATGCAACAATCAAGTGCCTGAAATCAAATAGTAGCGTAAAATAATATGGTAAGGAGTTCAGAAAATTTTGAGCAACTAAATATGTATGGAAAAGCTGCATCCAAGAACACATCAAAATTATTGAGTCCATGAAAAAACTTAGAATGCAAAGCTAAGAGTATCAGGTTGCAGGTTGGATTTCTAAAGGCTTTATGAACTGACGTTGTGAATATTGCAATTTATTTAATCAACATAGGGCCGTCAATTTCTAAAGGTTATAAGTTAATTTAAAAGTATGAACTAGCAAGGATGTAAAGCTCATTTATTTAAAAATGTAGGGATGTCTTTTTAATATGCATGTGAAATTTATTGAATGATACTTCATTCATTATGGAGTTGATGGTCCAAGTCATTGATTTTGGGATGAAAATTTTGAAAGATATATAGTTGCATGGCGCCAATTTCAATTAGATTGTCATCTATAAAGATAGATCTCATAATGCAGGAGGACAAGCCAGTATGGGTGAATAGGTTGAGCTTGAGGAGGTACATGATGTGCGGGTAAATGTTCAAATAAATAACAATATTAAGATAAAGGTCGAGCAAAACACGCTTATGATTGATTGGGTTAGAAAAAATCTTAATAGATGGTCGAACCTAAACACATATACTCTCTTTCCTTGCATTACTTATTGCAAATAGATGTTGGTGAACCTAATGGTGCAATGTAGAATAACTATTCTATCAAGTGAAAGTTACCAAAGAACCCAAAAAGTTTAAAGAAATGACCTTCCAGGATCAAGGAACACTGCAATAAGAAAAGACACAACGTTAGAGTTGTTGTAAATGGATGTGAAAATAAGGCTAGCAGATTACCGTTGATAGATTGAAATACTGCAAAGCCTAGGTCAACCCTCATGGATAATTGAATGTGTCATACAAAGATGTTTCTTGAAAGTATAGAAAAAAGGACCAAAATGGTTGTTTCTTAAAATATTACATCAAAAATATAATCACAAAATTTGAGATTTTAAATATGGACCTTAATCTTCGCATTAATCCCCAGATAATTTTGCAAATGTCTTGGTAATTATCCCCATTTTTTATAATTTTTGCTCAAAATGATTGCCAAAATCAAGCAAGATTTTTTACCAAAATTCTTGCAAGATTGCAGTACAAATTTGATGATGTGATTGTTAACAAAAATCAAAACATCTAAAACTCAAGCTTGTTTTCCTCCCAGACCTTACAACTCTTTAAAAGAAAAAATAAATAAATAGTTGCCTCGGAGGTACAGCTCTTAATTGAAGCAACTAGCACCACCACTGTTGGTTCTTCAAATGGAGGCTAAGATGAAAGCCAACAACTTGCTCCAATATGAGAGGTTAAGAGTCAACATTTTTTGTCAGAAAAGCAACATTTGACTTTGAAATTGGAGCTAAACCTAGTAAATCATGGAGGCCAATTATTGTAATTGGAAAGTGAGCCCTAAGAGTTGTTAATTTGTAGAGATGATCGACAAAAAAGTCTCTCAAGAGAGGATCAGTGTTTAGTGGTTATTTGGCCAGCCATTCAGGACAAAAGTCAATGACACTAGTGAGGTTCAATGCACCCACTTAGTGACGATAGTTATGTGGTTTTGTGATCAGTTCTTATATGGCTAATTATGGCTGCAGGAGTAGGTATGAACAATTAACTTGATAGACAAGGAGGGAGTGGCTAGTGAGAAAGCCGATAAGATTAGAGAATAGAATTGCAAGTCTGAGTTCAATAACTGATTGAAAACAATCCTATATGTTTTTGAGGTTTTGGATTTGCTTGAAGAGTAAAAATATTAAAGAGAGAGAGAGAGAGAGAGAGAGAGAGAGAGAGAGAGAGGCATAAAGGATTTAAAGGAGAAAGGAACTAGATAAAGAAAAAAATATATAGAAAGACATAAGAAAGAATGGAAAATATTGAAGAGGAATGGTTGGATTCTACATTTGCCTTGGGTCTAATGGAATATCTATCTTTATGTGACCATGGCAGGGGTGAATTTATCAAACCATGTAAATCTTTTATATACTTTTGTGGCGTTTTCTTGTAATTTTGTTATATCTCATTATTGTACTCATCATTGCTGCATGCACACTCTTAGCCAATAGAAAGATGTAAGTATAAATCAACATTTATACCATAATGAATAGAGAAGGAACAAAAAATCATCAAGAACAATTACTGTTGTCTTAGTCTATCATCCATAAATATTGGGAGAATATAGAAATGTACAATAAATGAGCAAAAGACTTGACCCAGTTCTTGGCTACCACAGATATTTGCTTCAAAAGTGATTAGGCAGTATATTTATTTTGCGAGCATGCAACCCACCAAATTCCCTTCCCGGATAAACAATATGCATGAGTTGGATATTTTATGGCAACCGAAGCTGACAATTTGATTATAAATAGATGATTTAATAAATTGGATAACAGAATATGTTGATACTTGATAGCACATAAAATGCACTACATTTGGGCAGGTTAAAAGTTCTCAAAGTAATATGAAGTATCATAACTAGAAATGATAAATAGTTAACCTCCTTGCAAAATAAATGATGAAGTTTTGAATGAAACTGCAAAGTCATCCCATAGTTTCAGCAAATTGATATGTCTGATCCTCTCATGCAAACCTCATCTAATAATCAGTTTCATAAATCATACTAAGAACCAGTAAATTTTCCACACTAAAGAAGAAAACTGCAATTGAATTGTATGAAGCTATGCAACTTACCCATGAAAATTCTAATTGTCACCATGCAAAGAAAAAAATGTGATAAAAGCATACAAATTTGCTTGAATGCCACAGGAAGTCACTCAAATTAAGTAACAAATTACCCTTCAAATCCTTTCTGAAGGCAAATCGTCATTTTCAAAAAGAGAAAATTCAAGCTTTTCCCTAGTATTTCTTTTACTATTATTTTGTTGCAATGTACATATTAGGAACCGGTTGGGGCTGAGACTTAAAAGATGAATTCCATTAAAGTGAGTTTCATTAATATTTGATCGTTCTACATGAATTGCCATCTTGTGAACTCGTTCTGGTGCTTGTTTGAACTGTAGTGAGTTTCATAATTACCCATCATCTCATTAAGTTAAATACTGTATTTTTATTGAAACTAAAATTAACATTCTAACCAGTCCTCCTTATAGTTTTCATGTTGGTATAATTATAACTTAAGCAAAACACAAAAGGATGAATTCCAAGTGTTTGTAAGCAGAACTCACTTTTCGCCTTTATAAAGACTAGTTCTTAGAATGGGAACTCACACTCATCAACTTTCTTCCAAATAAACTTGAATTCAATTCCCAACTCAGTTTCAATCACTTTCAAAACTTTGTTTGAAACAAAATGACAGAGAAAAGATACAAATGCTTAAAATTCAAGACTTCAAAATCTAGCAACTCTTACAATAAATGATATTTGGGTTTATTTAAATTCATAATATTTTTTTCACTAGTCGAATTACTACTCCTGTGACAAATTAGAAAGACCGGAGGAACACTTTTCCGCAAATATATACTATCAAGTACAGTCCAAGTATTTTACCTTCCAACAACAGTGGCGAGAGTATTGAGATAGGTATCAATCATCTGCTCCCTAGTGGGCGCTGGATCCTTGGGAAACTCCATTACGATGAGCCAATGATTGTAGTCGCAACCAGGAAGCAGTATCGTCTCTCTCGGCTCGCTACTACTGCTCCTCCTTGATGAGTAGTCCCCATCCACTGCCATAGCCCTAACTCCACCTTTCCCCACCCGTCGAACCACCGGAGATCGATGGCTGAAAAAGGAGAGACCCATTGGCCTTCCTCTCTGAGGCAATAGGAGAACAGGACGCGCCAGCATCGAGTTAGGGTTCTGAGAGGACGTGGAGTGCTGGTAGGAAATAAGGGTTTTTAGGTGGAGAGAGAGGTAGTTCATCGTCGCCATTGTAGGGTCGATGAGCTCGAGCAGCTAGAGGAGATAAGGGTCACTCGGACATAAAAAGAAAACGGAAATCGCCGACGATATTTCTCTTCTGCGATGGTTTTGGATTACATTTGTTTGGTCTGTAGCTGATCCTGGCCGTTTAATCGGTGCAAATATTTTTTTTTTCAAGATTTTTATGGAGAGGTGATTATTGCGATGACGTCATAAAATATGAGATTTATGTAAAGCTAAAATTTTCACATGGTTTGACAAAGATAATTACAAAAATATTATAGCTACAAATAAAATTAGAGAAAAAAACCTTAGATAATATCGTCACATAAAATGTCGGCCTTCCGATGGTATGATTAAGAGAGTAGATGTATTAGATCCAATATAACAAGAAAAATAGGGAACAATTATTAGGTCAGTACACCTAATGTAGCTCTACATCCGGATGCCAATAACATGTGGTCACGTGCTCTTACTTTAACTGCGCGACCCGACGACCCGACCTAGAACGGAACCCGGTATTGCTATGTTCGTGTATTGCTAGATATTGCTCGGTATTGCTATGTATCACTTGGCAATAACGAGAAATACTGTTCTATCAAGACCAATGCTGAACAATACCTAGCAATACTGAGCAATACCTAGCAAAACCGGTGTATTGCTCGGTATTGCTAGGTATTGAACTTGAGAGAGCAGTATTTCTCATTATTGCCGACCAATACCGAGCAATACCGAGCAATATCTAGCAATACCCCAGTTTGCACAAATCAGCCAATACATATCAAGATCGGGTCGGGGTCGTCGGGTCGCGCGGTAAAGAGTAAAAGCACGTTGCGACATATTATTGGCGTCTGAATGTAGAGCTACGTCAGGTGTCCAGACCAAATAAAAGTTCAAAAATAAGAGTATGTCTAAAGCAACTTGTGCATAGATGCATCCTTACCGGCAAAGGCAATAAAATAATATCTCATAAAAGAAGCTAAGAAGATAATAATGGCTCCCAATGAAATGTTAAAATAAGAACAAAAAATCCTCCTAATGAATATGGACAATCCTCTTTCTTTTGTAGCTTGATTAGTCAAGTGATGAAATAAACTGCGTTCCAAAAAGCAAAAAATAATACTTTAGTTGAATAGGCGCACTTAACTTTATTAGTCAAATGGAGAAATCAATTACTTTTTAAAACTAAAAATGGTACTTAAATGGCATAAATATAACTTGCTTTGCTTTCCCAACAAAAAAATTTGTGAATGGTGTTAAGAAAGTTGCTACTTAGCGTTTTGCATGCTTTATATTCTTGCAACTTGTTATTTTGATGATTCCAAATATTATTGTATTGATTATTAATTTCTCCTAACACATTTTGGAAGAAGTGTTTTTGGCTCTTGTGTGTACCAACATTTCAGGGAAATCATACTCCAGTTGTTGAAGACTTCAAATAAATATCTGATTATAATATTTTGTATTTTGGAGTATGTAATTTGTTCACCTTTTAAGTCAGAGAGAGTGTGATTGTAATTGAGTAACTAAGCGCACACACACACTAGGGGAGATCTTTAAATGTCAAAATTTCTTATACTGATCGTACGGGACGAACCATAGTCGTACGGGACGATCAGGTCAGTTATACCCCTCGATGAGCAATGGAACGAACAACAAGTGAGAAAATTTTCTAAGTCCTGATCGTCCAGACGAATTGTCACATTCGTCCCTGGACGATGTCATCTGGATTTTCACTTTGTACTGTTCGTCCAGACGAAATGTCCTATTCGTCCCTGGACGATGTCCTCGGGATTCCCACTTTGAACTGTTCGTCCAGACGAATTGTCCCATTCGTCCCTGGATGATGTCCTCAGAATTCTTACTTTGAACTGTTCGTCCAGACGAATTGTCCCGTTCGTCCAGACGAATTGTCCCATTCGTCCCTGGACGATGTCCTATGGATTCTCACTTTGTATTGTTCGTCCAAACGAAATGACCTATTTATCCCTTGACGATGTCCTCTGAATCCATAACTTAATTAATCGTCAAGACGAATTGTATTAATCGTCCCAGGACAATGTTCTTTGGACCCATGACTTGAACTAATCATCCAGACGAACTTGTACCTTCGTCCCAGGACGATGTCCTCTATTCTTTAAATTTTTGGACTGTCCTGCAGTTATCTTCCAACGAAGTCTGGAAATAACTGTTCGTACTAGACGAATTATGTCCGTACGGGACGATGATCAGGTACGAAGTCATTTCGTACCAATGCATATTGAGTTCATATGCAACAGTTTTTACACTATTCGTACGTACGAATTACGATCGAGTACTTACATAATTGAAAATTCGTAGTTTTTGGACGGTTTTTCATATCTTTCATATAAAATGTCCAATTAAAACTGTCTTGTAATCTTTTTGTCCACTGGTCTTCGTACAAACTGAAGAGAGACTAAAGGAGAGAGTGTTTGAAGGAGATTTCTTACTACTTGAGAGTGAAGTGTTCACTTGATACTCAAAGGTAAGGATCTTCGGTTGTAAATTATTATTACTTCACTCTTTTCTCTTGTCCTTCCAGATTTCTCGTGAGAATATCTTGTCAAGGAGATCTGGTTCTCTGCCGACACTCAAGGTGTGTGAACAGCGAGAAGGTTCTCTGCCTACACAATTCGAGAAATGTGAAAAGACGAAGGGTTCTCTACCCACACTTGGAGAGTGTGAAAGGACAAAAGGTTCTCTGCCTACACTTGGAAAGTGTGAATAGCGGAAGATACTCTGCCTACACTTGGAGCTTATAAAAGGACGACGGTTCTCTGCCGCACTGGGTAGTGGTGGAAGAGAGTTTTTGTGAAGGCTTTTCCGCCTTGCTGTGGGAGCAAAATGAGAGACACTAATTGGTAATAGTGCAATACCTGAAGTGGGAGACTTCAAGGAGTGGATGTAGGTCGTGTTTGACCGAACCACTATAAATCTTGTGTATTTTTATTTTTCGCTGCTTATTTACTTTACTTTTTCTGTGTGTGATTTGTGGTTGAAAAATCTTTTTCAAAAATTTCATTAAAAAAGTTTAAATCGGTTTAAAATTTTAAGAGGGAATTTTTTTTTAAATTATCAATCCCCCCCCCCCCTCTCAGTTAGCAGCTAGGACATAAACTTAGGTTTAACAACCTAATTCATAATTAACAAGTTTCAACAAATGGCACGACAGATTGCTCCATGGACTTCAAATAAAGTTCTAATAAAGATCTATGACGCTCAAAGATTGACATCTTTGAAAAGGTTCTCTTAGCAAGGGCATTCAATAAATTTTTTTTTTTTCATTATACTATTAATTAGATATTTTTTATTCTTTATTATAAGGGTTTTAGGTAATTGCCCCCTCCTAAAAATGTTAAAATACTATGATCTTTAGGCAATTGGCCACAATATAATTAAATATATTGTGTAGATGTGTTATTGCTAGGGAATGATGAACCAAATACAAAGAGAAATAGTAAATCAAAATTTGTTCCGGAGGCGCTGCCCCCGAAAACCCCCGCAGGGGGTGCGGTCCCCTTGGACCCCTGACATATATGCGAACAATTACTATAAGTTCCCCCCCCCCCCCCTCTGAAAATTATAGCTGGTTCTGCCCCTTACTCTGACTGAAGAATTTGAGTTGCTAGATACTCTAAACTTGCTCCAATTGATGTCCCCTCACTAAAAAGGATCACATGGGTGAAGTCCTTGCCTATGAGCAACAGTTAAAACAAAACCTACTATCAAGCAAAGCTCTGTTGAGCAACATTAGCCCAACCCTCTTAGAGAAAAGGATAGGGTGATCACACATAGAGAACCCCGCCTTTTTAAATGCCTAATCAAATTCATTGAAATGTAAGAACCAAGAGTAGTAGATCCGACCATAAAGGTCAAGAAAGGATAGAATACAAAATCAATAACCTTCGTAGGCTAATGCTAGATTGATTATGAAGATTTCATAATAAGCACATTGAATATACAACATAAGCTCCTTAAGCAAATCTAGATAATTATAAGCTTTCATTATTGATAAATTCTCTAAGTAAGACATACTCAATAGGTTGATGATCTTTTGGGTCTAAAACAAGCTACTCCTACTAATGTTGCTATTGATTTTTTTTTTTTCATATTTTGTGGATTTCATACAATCAAAAAATGATAGAGGGCTACTCATTGATTCTCTCCCTCTCTAAGGCTTCGTTTGGGACGGCTTTTTTACTGCTTTCTAAAACAGAGTTTTAGTACAATTTTTTTTTATTTTTGTACTAGAACTCAATTTTAGAAAGCAATAAAAAACAGTCCCAAACAAAGCCTAAATCTTGAGCATTAACGTTAACGAGAATATTTCGTAAATGTAAAGTGCATTTATTTTTAAAAATAGTTGTGGCAAGCACTAAATCAGTAAGGCATTAAATATTGTACAACTGGATTGAAGTTATAATATATAAAATATAAATGAGATCTTTGTGCTAAATTTATAACAAAAAAACTGCGAACAATTCAAATTCTTTAGATACTCTCTAATCAAACCAAAATCGAAAATTTTGTTAGTTTGAGATTAATTTCCATTAAGTTTCATTTGGAATAACTTTTGGTCGTTATTTTTTTTACTATTTTAAAAAATTGTACTAAAACGTTGTTATAAAAAGCAGTAAGAAAATAATCCCAAATGAACGAAGCCTACAATTGAATCAAAATAATAAACCATACAAATACAAATAATTTAAATGTATATATGAGATAATATTAGCATTGATGATAAATACACTGGAAGTTATATAATAAGTGTTAGGTGATGAGTATATCTAATTTTAAAACATGAAATTATCAATCCAATAGCAAGTAAAATAAATAATAAAATAATCATCAAAATATCAAACATCACAAAAGAGAACATAGAATTCCAAAAGACTTTAAATATTTATCTACAATAACTTTTAAACCAACTTTGCTAACATCCACAATTGCTCCAAACAAAGCCTTACTTAGGCTTCATTTGAAATGATTTTCTTACTACTTTATAAAGTTGTTGTAGAGAAAGTAATTTCTTAAAATTTTTGTAAAAATAACTTCCTAGTACAATTTTTTTTTGAAAGCAACGAAAACACAATGGCCAAAATAGAGATTGTGGTTGCGGTTTGAAAAACAAAACAGTAAAAACATCATCTCAAATGAAGCCTCCGTAAAGACTTTGAAAATTAGTTGTAATATGTATATTTAACCTTCTTTAAATCAAATTTATTTCTTTACATTCATCATTTTTCAAAGAAAAATCCTAAATTAAAGTTTACTAATAGTCTCTTGAGCCGATGCAAAATTACTTTAAAATGAGGAAAAATAGCTAAGTCAGTGGATTGAAGTCGGAGGAACCGCAGTCGGTGGACTGAGATCAAGGGTATTGTTATCGAGTGAAAGAGGTTGGAGGAACTACAATCGAGTAATAGAGGTTAGGGAGACTATTATTATGTGATAGTGGTCAGAGAGATCACAGTTGATAGGAGATGGAGTTATCAAGTTTGGTGGCGACAATGAGGTGAAAGTCCAATGAAGGTCCGGTGGCGAACAACTATCGCGAGGTAGTCCAATGGAGATCAACGGCTGGGTTATGGTGGAGATGCAGACGGGAGGAGCTTTAGGATGTATAAAGCTTCAGAGTTTTCTCCAATCTCTAGCTAAAAAGGTCTCCCTCATATAAGGGAGAAATTATTCTATGCAGACGCCGAACGTAGCACTACATGGAAAGACCAACCAGAATGAGCCACATCAGCAATACCGAGCGCAATAACGAGCAGTACAAAGCCGTGATATCGAGCGGTACCGAGCTGCGGTACCGACATGGCTCATTCTGCTTGGTCTTCGGAAGGCATTCGACATCCGCATAGAATAATTTCTCCATATAAGGAGTAGGGTCTATTTATATATATTTTAGAGTGGTATGTTCCGTAAACATGAAGAAGATCCAGGGCAAACTTGGAATGCTCTATTAGACGGTCCATATTAATTACCTCAATTATAGAGTGTTCATTCAATATTTAAGTACCTTAATGATATTAGAATTAAATAATATTGGGCTCATTGGATTTGTCTCATCGAGCCGCTCGATTTGACTATAAGTATGATATATTTGGATACTATTCACTCATCAAATTAATGTCCTAAAGCTTCTAAATATGCTTTGAGCCTTTGATACAAGCCAATTTGGGATCAGATAGAACCAATTTTAATGTTGTTGGGTTCGTCTTGGCAAGATGTTCAGTTTGACTATAAGTTTGCTTAGATTGGGTTCAGATGTTCCCAAATTTAATTTTGAAAGTTTCCAATTGAACTTTGCCTTAAGATTAGTGCCATATCATGATAATTTCTTGGTGACTTATCACTTCTGATGAGGACTAGGGATGCAAACGAGTCAATTTGAGCTCGAATCACAACTGGCTTAAGCTTAAACTTAATTAATTAATCAAGTTTGAGCTCAAACTTTATTTTACAAGTTCAAGCAAGCTTTATTTTACAAGTTCAAGCAAGCTCATGGGCCAGCTCGTTTATTGTGAAAGAGAAAAAATAAATTATGATTACAATATTATTATAATAAAATGATAAAAATGAGAAATTAAAAGAAAAATAATAAATAATTACTTATTATTGAAAAGTGAGATACATTTTTTTTAAATTAGGAATGCTAATATAATTGTGGTTTTTTAACTAAACCTTCTTTAATAATTAATTAATGTATTAACCATTAAAAAAATTAAAACTCGACAAAGTCGCCCGTTTAATAGACGACTTTTTATTCAAGATAAGACGCCCATTTATACAACTACGGATGAGAAATGATTTTATAGCTGTATTATAAAGATTATAAGTTTAATATACATTGAATTGTTGATGATAAATGATTTTACATTTGTACTATAAAAGATTGTAAATTTAATGTACCTTGAGCTTTGAAGTTTTAATTAGCAGTCACAATCCATAAGATGTAAAGTTGTAAGGAGATGTCATAGTCTATGAGCTATAAAGTTATCTTATCAAATCATTATGTATTATTAATAAATGTATACTGGTGTGTATTATCATGTCATATAGACAGGTAAAAATCTCATTAAATAATTTTGTTATGTCCGTTCACATCATTCATTTGTTTTTATCATGCTATATAAGTTTTTGCTGCACAGGTTTATTGGATGAGTAAGATCTATTCATTGAAACCTTATGTATTTCTGCCACTTCATATACATTACTTAGCAATGTACTCCTCTATAATGGATAAGATTCGAAGTATCCCGACGAAGCAAATGATTCAAGAGTGAAGCAGTTGGTTGAATGAAAGTTTGGCGTTCCCTACTAATGAGAGCCTTGAAGCGAAGAGTACATCTAATGAAATTTTTAGGTGTGCTATGCATTCTTGGGGGGAAGACGAGGATTGTGTATTATGACATACGAATGATGAACTTATGAAATTAAAGCTATATAGGGCTGGTAATGATCTTCGAGATGTGAGTTGGAGATATCTATAACATAGATTCAACGAACATGATAGGCACCTAGTTTTGCTATATTTTCTTAAGGGTTGAATTCGTGAAATCGATCATGACAAAGGTGCAGTTAAGGCAGGTGTTGGAAGGTCGATGCTTGGTATAAATCGTTGTAGTATATACCAAGGTTGTGAAAATCAAACCGGACAACGAACCGGAAGAGGGAGAGGTTCATGGTTCGACCGGTTTGACTGGTAAAATCGGGGTCGAACCAGATGAAGTAATAAATAATAATATTATTAAAAATTAATAAATATAAAATAATATAATATAAGTATATGAGCATTTAATAATATTTATAAAATTTTAAAATATATAATAAAATTTTATATATATAAATATCATTTAAGAATAATATTTGATATAATTTATAAATTTATAATATCAAAATTTTATGATCACTAATTTAATATAAATAATTAAATATATGACCATTTAATAATATTTATAAATTTAAAAATATATATAATACAAAATTATAAATATAAATATCATTTAAGAATAATATATTTATATATTTATAATTAAATTTATTTATAAGAATAATATTTAATATAATATATAAATTTATAATAATATTTTATAATATAATTCTTATAATATATATTATAACAAATTTATAATACATATTGCCCAAATTTGTAGCCCAACTAAGCCAAAATTTGAATCTCAACTAGCCAAATAAGCCTAAATTCACATTCTAAACTATTCATACAACTTTTTTAGTCCCACATCTATGAGGAGTTTGAGAATGTTGCCTAAATCCCTTTATAAAGTGTGAAGTGCACTCTTTTTGTAAAATAATTAAATTATGTGAAGTATTTAAAATAACTTGCATATATTATGGTGAAATTAATCATCATATTTAATAAAAATATTTTTTTAAATTAAAAAATTTATAAACTAAAATATATTATTTAAAATTTAATTAAAGCAAAAAAAAATTTTATAAATTGCACGGTTCTTTCTAACTCAGACCGGTTTAGTGGTTCACCTGTTGAAGTACCGGTTCAATTTGGTTTGATTCGGTTTTATGTAGAGCTAGTTCTATAAGCTGGATCGGACTGGTCACTAGACCGGTTCACAGTTGAATTGGCCGGTCCGGTCCGATTTTCAAAAAATGAATAATATACTATAAATAGCGTCATGTACATGATAAATGATTTTTAAATCCTACAATAAGCTAATGGGTTGTGCTGAACAAGGAAATAAAAGGAATTTTTGAATGAAGGAGATTCGTAGTATATTCAATAAGAGTGAGTTTAACTTCAAATGTTGTCCAACTCAAATACAGCTTCAAATTCATGTGCGATATCTACTTAGAAATATGTAAAATTATGTTAATGTCCTTATTTTATCTAAAATATATCATGATTCACCTAGTTAGGAATATGTAAGATTATGCTCCAATTTGTTATCTCGGGTTGTAATATTATTTGTATTTGTTTTTCAATAAATATTAGTTTGATGTGATTTAACTTTATTCATTAAAAGGGCGTAATAATATAATTAAGTGCATTTTATTATTAATATTTTAAAAAAGAGAGCACGCAAGCTCATAAATAGAGTTAGGACTGGCTCAAACTTGACTTAATAGCTCATTAAGCTCAACTTATAAGCCATTTATCAAACCAAGCTCAAATGAACTCACAAGCCATTTATCAAAAATAAGCCCGAGCCGGCCAACGGGTTGGCTTGAGCTACCCACAATGGTTTGGCGGTTTGGCACCAAGTTTTCTTCTTGCCCAGTGAAAGCGACTCCCGCAGCCCACTGGAAAACATAAAACCCTAACTTCTCCTTCTATAAACTTTTGCCGCACCTATTTTCTTCCCATCCATCCCAAATCCGCTGCCAGAAAATCCAATTACCAATTTTCCTTCCAAGGCCAGCTCTGATGAGCCTGCGGGATATGACCAGAATCGTTCTCCACGGCGGCGCAAAGGAGGCGCAGTCCGCAGGAGAACGCGCGTCGAGGTCAATTAAGGACAGCACCGGCGGAGGCGGCGGGACCTCGCCTTCGTCGTCAAATCGGGCGAGGCGGCTCACCAGTTCGATCGGGTCATCATCGAGGAATCTGAATACCGGCTTCATCTCCGACGAAGTTAAGCGGCAGAGGGCCGAGGAGGTGCTGCGCACCGTCATGTTTTTGAGCTGTTGGGGGCCGAACTGATGTGTTAAATCACGAGGAAAAAGCTTTTGTAGAGCTAATGGGTGCTTGTATTCTTTGAAGAATGAAATTAATAACCTTGAAGTTAAAAATGAAAATATAGAATTGGAAAAAAAAATATCAAAATCTTTTAATATAAAATATATTAAGATGAATTTTTAAAATTTTAAATAATATTTATAATATTTTAAACTGTTCATCTCAGCCTAAACTTATTTAAAATTAAAATATATTTATTTATTGTTTTCTATAAACTATTTTTTTTATTATTTTGAAACTAAAATACTACTCCTGCTTCATAAGAAAATTCATGGATAAATTATATCCAATTTTATATCTATTAATCTAACTAATCAGTTATATGCTAAAAAATAAAGATAAGAATTATCAAATGATATATAAAAATATTTTAAAAAAAATATTTTATATATTCTATTAATAAAAACTATAAAGGGAGCTTAAAATTTTATGAGTAAATATTTGACAAATTGAAATAATAAAATTATACTAAAAGAGGTGAATATCATCCTTAAAACGTTTTAATGCATTCAATAGCTGATATAATTATTTTTAACATGCAAAGCACTGATTAAAATGAGGATTAATGATCTTAATCCATTATTGAAGATAATGATATTCTGCTTTAATAAGAGAAGAGTAATCATTTCGTGAAGTAGAGTTTATCCTTGATATTTATTATATATTTTATTTGAATAAAATCCTTAGGGTTGTTTGGTTTGTTGGAGAAGGAATACAAAGTAAAAAATGGAATGCAATATAAAGTAAATGTAGATTTTTTTTTTTTGCTTAAAGTAAAATGAATGAACTAATATTGGTAAAGATCATTGGCTAGCGGTTGTGATGACGACGGTCTTGACTCCCAGCTTGGAGTTCGAAAACCAACAATGGCGACAAAGGGCCACCACACTAGTGGGTTGAAATAGTAATGAGTAATGACAAAAAAATTATTTAAATATTTGAAACAATCAAACTAGAAAAGAAAGAGGTTTTAATGGTTCGATTGGGCTTGAACTGGAGTTGAATTAGATGGCCTAACAAATATTAAAAATATTTAAATGACAATATAACGATATAATAATTATGAAATAACATAATTTTGAGACTAATAAATAAATAAGTTCATACATAAATAATATATTCTATGATATTCAATTTAAATATAAATAAATTACTAATTTTAACTTTAAATGTAAATATCCCAATCATTGATTTTAATTCACATTTAAAAGAAATTTAATTCATATATAAATATACAAATTTAATATAAATAATTACTAATTTATGTTATATATTTAGGTATAATTTACACCTATAATTTGTATAGAAAATTTACATTATAAAATTATATTTATAAATTCATACTACATTATTTATGATTAAAAAATAGATGAAAATTTAGTTTTTATATTATATAATTAAATAGCTAAATAAATAGCATTAGATATTATTAACTAAAAAGTAAATAATATTTACATTATAAAAATTAATTAAAAGTTATGTTTAAAAATATGTAGTTTGTATTATTCATATGAGAAATTCATTTTAATTCTTTAGTCTCTCATCTCGTGGACACTTTAGATTAGTATTATTTATAATTTTACATAGTTTTTTGTGAATTGAATGAGCAAAGAAGTCACATGGATGATGATGCCATGTGACTAAGCTTTGTTGTATCGTATTTAAAAAATTGATTATTATAACAAATTTAAAACATATTTAAAATTTAAAATTATTTTTTAAAAAATAATTATATAAAATGAATAATTATTGAATCGGCAGGTTCTTTAAAATTGGGACCAGTTTGGCAATTGAACAGTCTGTTCCAACCGGTCTTAGCTGATTCATTGAAAAGCCGATTTTAGACTAAATTCGAAGTTGCTAGTCAACTCGTTCCCAGTTGAACTAGCCAAACTAGTTGGTTCACTCCACTTTTCAAAACAATGGTATTTATCAACTTAACTATGAAATAAAACGAAGGAAAAAAAAAAAAGATCAACATGAAACAAAATTTCAATACACAAGACAAATAAAATTTAGACTTTCCAATTAATTTATGGTTTCAATGTAATATATATATATATATATATATAACACTTATCTAATTAGCTTTATAATTATAATGGATCCCACACATAGCTATGAGAGGTATATTTGAGCAACACTGATTTCTTTACAATTTAAGATATGCCTTACTTCAAATGGGTATTGATTTATTCACAATTCTATGAACGGTCGCTTTCCCCACTAAACTACCAACAAAGATTACAATGAAGAGGACACAAAAATTCAAGCTTTTGCCATTATTAAAAGAGCCATGAAGTATCACTGCTCCATTATTTTTAGTGACCACATATTTTAGTATATAACTATTTTCTTGATCACTATATATTATGGCCTCCCTATTTTTACACATTTTAGATAAATTTCAGCATAAACAAATCTTGAATTCATAGAGAAATTTTAGAGTTATGATCCCCATTTGTAATCTCTGATCATTTATCTCTAGTGTTTTGTGGGTCTGGAATTCTCTTTTGCTTTTTGGTCAACAAATCTTATTAATTAGTTGGAGAACAATATCAACTTCGTTATTGTGCCTAAAGACCGACAATTGACATCATCTATCATCTAAGCCCATATCTGACCTATGGTAACACCGAACATCCATCGTTGTCTATCATTTGATGTTTGTTGTTAAAAAATATTGATTTCTAACTTTCAATGCTACTTGCCATTTTCTGTCTGCCATTAATCAGTATTAATGCTTGTCATCACTTGTAGACATACATCGATATCCATCATCTCCTAAATAGTAATGCCCTCCACAGCTCCACCTACCAACGACCACTAACACTTTCATTGGCCACTACTACTAGAAATAAGTCTAGACATTTCTAGAATTTTATATTGAAACATGTATTCTATAATTACAAGAAGGCAAATGACTATAATTTTCAACTCTTATGAATAAAACTACTTTCAACTATGTTAGACCCTATAATTTTCCACTTTATAGAATTGCGCTTCACTATTTGGTTTCGTAACCTCCATTAAGTTGATCCACCCAACATGTAGTTCTACTCATGGTTGTAATTAAAATGAGTTTTTTTTTTTTCTTATTTTTCTTAATTTCATTAATATAAGAGCTAATAAAAAATTTATTCCTAAATACATATCCTTTTTAAAACGTAAATATTAGTTAAATTTTATTTTAACTATTATATAATTTTTTAAATGAAGTAATTTTTAAAATTTGTCAATGAAGATGAAATAAATAAAAATAATATTACATCTTCATTAAATATCATTAGAGAGGCTTTGCCTGCGCCCCTGGATCATTTTTCTCATCCCACGGCCAGTATTCAACTACTTTCAACGTTCAGTTTTTATCTCCAACGGTCAAAAATCTGAATTACAATTTACAAAATCCGCACTATTCCCAAAAATGAACCCCTGCTTGAACAAATCCAAGCCCACACATAGACCAAAATCTTCTCCAGCCTACGATTATGAAAATCAAATTCCTCTCCCAACTTGAAAACTATCACCTTCCAACCACTGAATCGATGAGTTTCTCTCTCCACTCCCCAAATCTCGACGTTCTGGACAACGCCGCCGCCGATTCTGCCCGGTCAAAAACCTGGCTTCCTCTCCAGCCCATCTCCATCAATCTCTCGCGATTGCTCAAACTTCATCCGAGCAAACGTCTTGTCGCCGCAGAAGAATCAAAGAACTCTGGCTTGCACAACAGTGGAGCAAGCGCCGCCGACGGCAACATTGAAGCCGAGATTGACGAAATCAAGAAGAAAATCCGGCGCCTTTCGGTGAAGCTTAGTGTATTGCGCACTAAAAAGGCCGATAAAGATCTCAGAGCCGCCACTGCTAAGCCATTTGTCACCAAGGCCGCAGCTACTGGGTGCAAAAAGAAAGCCACGGACGTTTCTATGGGTTCTTCAATTAGTAGATACAGGCGAAGAGGTTTAAGCCCTGGGAAATCGGAAAAAGAAGGAAAACCTAGGAAGAGGATTCCAACTGAGTTAAAGAAAGGGATTTCAACTGTTGGTGCTAAGGCACAAGCGAAGACAGTTAATGCCAACCTTGAGAGAAAGAATCTAGTCACCGGTGAAGAGGCAGTGAAGAACAACAAGGAGAAGGTTTTTGCAAGCCGGTATAGCCTTAGAAGCATGCAACTGGAAAGCAAGCGGCGGTCGTAATCATTGCTGGAGCCAGCCGAGAAGAATGATAGAACTGAAAGCAAGCGTGTTTGTCCTTTAAGGAATCAAATGGCTCAGAGACTTTGGTAAAGGGGGAGAGAGACATCCAGACAGGATGAGAAATTTATCTTTTAAAGCTCAACTCCATCAATATTGAACATAGTAGCAATGCTACTTAGTCAATCCCTTCCGTAGCTTGAGCCTTGAAGACGAGTTGAACTGCTAGGTGTTGTAGCATTTTGAGCATTATATCATCAGCCATGTGTTGAACTGGTTATGATTTCAATAGTTCTTTTTTCATTTTGATTTTCTAGTTTATATTTGGCATTGCAGTGAATTTTTTGTATGATCATTTTTACTTCATTGTTAATTTGAAGTGGATTCCATGAAAGATTTTCAATTAAAAAGTGAGGTAGAGAGGTAAATTTTATGGAACTGCCTATCTTTTTGGTTCCTATCATTTGAATGAATGATGAAAGTTAATATTTAACTCTTTAGTAATGTCTCATGACTTGTAATTTCATTCTTGTGCTATGTAGTTAGATTGTCCATAATATATCAAAATGGCACGCAACCTGTTGCAACGAGAGTGATTTAAAATGGACGCATAATCAAGATTAAGAATAAATTTCCATAAAATAAAGAGAAAATAATACACAGAGATGTCAAAAATTTTATTTTATTGCTTTAGTTGTTCCTCTATCCATGAGAAAGGAGAGAGGCTCTAATTTGTTGAGGATACAGAAATCACAATTATGATTGTTGCGGACTAGAAAATTCGTGGTGGTAGAGAGATATGGAGTTTAGCGTTCTACCTTCGTACGAAGATCCATCGTACAAACTGATGAAAGCTAAGAGCGTAATATTTATAAGAGATACTAGAGTTTTTACGTGGTAACCCGTAAAAAGGGATAAAAATCACGGGGCTTGACCCAACTTGAATGAATCAAATAGTATTAATGGTTGATTACAAATAATATCCCTACTCGGAAGAGGGTATTGGCTTCATGTAGCAACTACACATTATATATAGCTTGTTATATGGTAGTTGTTCTTAAAAGAGTATTGGTATATTTGTTTGGTTGACAAACTATATTTAGGCAATGAAGATCAGAGGGACTGTAGATGGCAGGAGAAGAAGGTCGGAGGAATCGTAGTCGGTGAGCGACAGTGGTCGAAGGAATCATAGCCAACGGGCAATGGAGTTCGGAGGGACCATAGTCGGTAGTCAGCAAGCGACAGAGGTTAGAGGGTCTGTAGTTGGAGGATGACCGTTGTCGGAGGGACCGTAGTTGGCGGGAGACTGAGTTCTGAGCAACTATAGTCGGTGAGCAACCATGGTCGGAGGGACCAACCATAGTCAGCTAGCGACAGTACGGTGGTCGGAGGAACCATATGTAGTCGGCGGGGCGACAAATGTTTGAGGGATCGTAAATGGCAGGTGGCAGAGGTTAGAGGGACTGTAGTCGGCGGGCAATGGTGGTCGAAGGGACCGACAGTAGTTGGCAGGCGATGGACATCTGAGGGACCATAGTCAGTGGACAACACTGGTCGAACAAACTATAATCAGCAGGCGATAGCGGTTGGAAGGATCGTAGTCCATGGGTGACGGTGGTTCGAGGTACTATTGTTGGCAGGCGACAGTGGTCTGAGGATGGTAAGGTGGAAGTTCGGTGGCAGTTGGTGGCCGAATAGAAGTCTGGTTGTGGTTAGAGGACGTGTGGAAGTCTGGCGATGATTGGGTAGAAGTCCGACAGTGGTCGACAGCTAGGTGGTAGTCCGAAAGCAGTCAGCAATTGGGCGGTGGTCCAACGATGGTCAGGTGAAAGTTCGGCGGTGGTCGGCGACAGAGTGAAAGTTTGGCGGTGGTCGGTGGTCGCGTGGAAGTCCGGCTGTGGTCGCCTGCCGGGCAATTGTCCGGCGATGTTCGACGGAGGTTCACTGGTGTTGGAGCTCTTGAAGCCTTAAAGCTCTCTCCAATCTATAGCCAAAGGTCCAAGCCCCAAGCCCTCCATTCATGTGAGAAGTATGGTCTATTTATATATTTTTTAGAGTGGCATGCCCCGTAAATGTAGAAAAAATTTAGGGTAGATTTGGAGTGCTCCATCGGATGACCCATATTGATCCCCTCAATCATAGAGAGTTTGTCAAGCATTTGTGCTCTAATGCTGTCAAAATTAAGTGATCTTGAACTCGTTGGATTTGTCTTGTTGAGCTTAATTCGACTATAAGCATGTTATATTTGGATACCATCTGATCATCCAATTTAGGCTTTGAACCTTCCAAATAAGCTTCGGGCCCCCGATTTGTACTCCTTTTTTTGAATTTTTTTAAAAAAATTTCCCAATTTGGACTCCTTTGGGCTCAGATTGGACCGATTTCGGCATCGTTGGGTTTGCCTCTTAAAGACGTTCAGTTTGACTATAAGTTTGCTGAAATTTATGCTAATATGGTCACAAATTTAATTTTGGAAGTTTTCAACATGAAATATACATCAAGATTCGTGTATGAACAAGATGATTTTTAGTGACGTATCAATGATGTACAACAAATTGAAGGAACACTCACAATCTTTCCACAAACCAAACATAAAGTTCCATAACCAATCTCACATCTAAAATTACCTCCTATATGACTTCCTTATGCGAAGTTTTCAAAATACTCCAAAAACTTAAACCTCAAAGAGGGTATATGAGAAAAAACAACTAATTTTGATGGCATCTCACTCCCAAAAGATGGGCTCGGGTATATGAGAAAAAACAACTGATTTTGATGGCATCTCACTCCCAAAAGATGGGCTCTTCAAGTGGCTTCTCCACTACCATCGCTTGAACAGAAGTTCTGAATGTTAAGAAACAAGAAAAAAAAATTACAGGAAAAATTCTCTGGCCGCCTGCCAGCATTGATCCTTTATTGATTGTATCCATTACTACCATTCAGCATAACAAAATGATTTCCTCATTAATTGAATCCATTCCATTAACAAACCATTTGCCTAATTTTGCCATTTTGTTAGTTGGATGTTGAAAGAACTGACAAATAGGACCTGAACTTGAGCCATGTGAGATCCACATGGTACTGAAGTCATTGGTTGGAAACAAAAGAAAATCAAACATTAAGATGTGTGTAAAGTAAAAAAAGTTATGAATAGGTTATTCTCAGTATAAACTTCTCAGTTCTTAAAGGTATATTTTGTTCTTGGTATCTAAGTTACATATGATAAAAAATGAGAATATTAATATAAATGTATGATTAAATTATTAAAATTAAATTAAAGAATGCTTATAATAATAGAAGAAAGGTTGGGGTGAATTCATTGGAATATAAGGTGATAGAAAATAGACTCGGATTATTTAGAAAATCTCATGGTTATGTTCATGTTCTACTTAGTCTTGTTATCCACATCCTTCACCTTGCATTTCTATGAAATATCATCTGCTGTTTACAAGTTGGTTTCAAAGTGTGAAACTAAATTGAAATTTCTAGATTAACCAAGAAAACTCGAAAGCACAATCCAGACTATCCATTGCTAGGAAGCTAGCTATTCTTGTAATCTATACATCAAATTATTATTATTTTTTGTTGGTATATTTATGGTAAATTACAGAAACATCAAATCAATTGAAGAGGAAACAAAAAAGTACATAAAACCACAATTTGAGAAGAAAAAGAGATGATTAGAAACTGTAAAAGCTAGCTTCAGTGTTTGTGGTACAAATCAAAAACTCCATATTCCTTTCAGCAAACTTCTGAATCTGCTGCAAGTTATCTTCTTAGCTATCTTCTTTGCATCTATTACATCAATCTGTGCTAGCCTTTCCAAGTTCTTGGCATAACCTGAAGCAGCAATCTTCCGTCTACCACTGTTGCTGGTGCTCAAAGATGATAGCAATGGAAGCAAATATTTCTTTGCTTCTTTTGCATCCTCCCCAGGGTTGAGCAACTCTAGAATTCTGTTCACATTTTGTTCTTCGTTGATAAACCTTTTCCGATTTTTCTGAACTGATATTAACTTTACAAGCAATTCAGCTGCCAATTCACAGGCCTTGGATGATTTAGCATCTAGTAATTTAACAATAACTGACATAAATCCAGATTCCCCCATTGCCTTCTTAGCTTCTTCTGATGCCTCACAGAGACTCAGCATGGCCTGAAGAGACACTTCCTGTATTGATATATCCCCTTTATTTAAGAAGAACATAACCCAACTAATTAGTCTAGTACCGATCAAAACATTTATTGAATTTGTTGATGAGAAGCAGCACTGCTCCATAGCCCTGAGGGAAACCTCCCTTTCCTTCATTGAATGAGAAGTACTGGGATTCAAAAACTTCAAGAGTTTATAAGTTGCTCCTTCTCTGACAATTTCTTCTTTAATCCCATGATCATTGGAGGCAATGGCAGTGAGAAATTTGATAGCTCGAATACGAATTGCCTCTTCTTTTGAATCCAACAATTCCAAGAAAACAGAAATCACACCTTTTTCAACCATGAACCTCTTGATCTCCATGACATTGCAAAGATTCTGCAGCACTTCACAGCTGGGATAAATCAACTCAGTACAGCTCTCAACATCTCCTATTAAGTTGATCAGAGCTGTGACGCCTCCATTAGCCGATACTGACCACACATTATCTGAATTCTCTGTCAGATTCTTCAAAGCCCATCCTGCTCTAACCTTTCCCAATTTGCTTCCAGCCTCCAAAATCCGAACCAGTGGATCGACAACCCCTGCAGTGACGAGTGTCCCTTTATAAGAATTGAATCCTGCTATGATCAAGATTGCTGCCAATGCCTCTTCTTGCAAACTCACATCACTGAATTCAAGCAAGCTCACCAGCACCTGAATGCCATTGTCAATCTCCATCACCAAAATCATTATATACTTTTCATCATCAATGAGGATCTTATTTATAGCTTCCAATGCTGATGCTTTCATCTCCAAATCTCCGATTCTTAGCCTCAAAAAGAGGTCCTCGATGTAGAATTTCATGTCGTCTCTGCTGGCTCCAGTGCTTGCAGGCTTTGCTACTAGGATTGCATTGGAGTCCATTGGAATTCCTGAACCATACAGTTCAGTAAAATGTTTAATGAGGATATCCAGCCTTGATGATGCTTTATCAATATCACTCTTCATTAGAAGCTTCCCTCCATTATAAGAACCATCACCACAATGATCAACAAGCAATCTGATCTCAGTCAAAGCAGTCGACATATCTCTTAACAGCTTTGGCAGCAAAGAATCCTTGACAAATTCACCACTATAAGGAACAGCCTTCAGGATCCAGTTGAGCTTCTCAAGCTTATCTCTGATAGCTTGCCACTTGAAAGGTAAAGTGGCAATGAAATAAGTGGAGGATATCAACTCATTGATAACCTGATGAAAGGAAGGCACTTCTTCTTCCATCAAACCAGTTTTTGATTTAAGGTGGGAGAATTCAAACTATAATTGCTCACTTGCTATGCCTTCGGATCAGGAGATGGAATTAAAAACCTTCTGAAATATAACTGATCTGACTAATTTTTTACAAAGCAATTTGATGAACAGCTAAAGATTGGGCTAACAAAAGGGAAGCTGGGCAACTTTGTTCCTTTAAAATGTGATAGAGTGATTTAGGCAGTACTTCTTATATGAAAGTAGGAAAACTATAATGGAGAGCTGGCCTTGAGCATGTGGTTTGGTAAAGAATGTGAAGTATGCTTTTTTGGTGACTAATTATGACAATTTAAGGTGGAAGTATTTTGCTAGTAGAAGTAAAGCTATGTAGGACTTTACATCAATATGGCTATGGGAGCATAAGGTTACACAGCTCATCTTGACGTGTTGGTTTAGAGCTTAGGCTTTCAACTAAGAGGTCTTGAGTTCGAGTCTTTGTGTATGCATTGTGTGTGTGAGTTTGCCTTAAAGGGCCTAAATGTCCCAAAAAAAAAAGAACATAAGGTTGATAAAAACATTAATGAGCATTCTTTAGAATAAATTCATTTTGATCTAATGGTTTGGTAATAAGTAGAACTGTGAGTGATATTTTAGGTGCTTCTATGATGACTGAAATATTAAGAGAGAGAGAGAGAGAGAGAGAGAGAGAGAGAGAGAGAGGATTAGGTGTGTGGAGAGCTGGAATTTGGCTTGGAGATAAAGAATGAAAAGGACTAATTTGCTACAAGAGCTGGGCCGTAGATAGGTTGGTTGTCAACTGTGATTACATGTAGGTGCTCACTCTACCGAACTTTATATCACTCAATACAACTCCATTATTACCTGCACTCATTGAGGCTTCTTTTAGAATAATTTTCTTACTATTTTGTTTTTAAAACTGTAATTATAGATGATTATGTTTGGCTACTAATTTTGTACTAATTTCAAGAAATTTTTGTATTAAGAAACTACTTTTTACAACAACTTTAAAAGATTTACATTTCCCACAATAACTTCATAATCATTTTTACAAAATATTATTGCTGCCCCAAACAGATTCTAAATTTTGTTTGAAGTACATTGATGGCTAATCAATCAACTCTTATCTTGAAATAAATCTATAATAGATAGAATCTAGGCTAATTAAATTTGAGTAAGATTAATATAAATTATGCGTTCTTACATCAACTTGTGAGATGAAATAAATCTTTTAATAATAAAATTTATAAAAATGTTATAAAAGTTTATGTGCATATAAATTTGTCTAAAATAATTATTAAATGAGAAATGTTCATTGATATTAAAAAAAAAACTCTTTTAGTTATGATATTATATTAGATTATTTGTAAGAAAACTTAGACTTAAGAAATAAATATTAAAATAAATTTTTTTACTAAAAAGCCGCTTTAAAAAGCAACAAGAAAGTCATCCCAAACGAAGCCTTAGTCGCTACTCAATAATAAATTTATTTCTGTTAAATTATTTAAATTCATTTAAGAGCAGATAAAATGGAACATCATTTTAGAAAATTATCTATTAGTTGAAATAAGAAATTATCAGTTTTGTTGGTAAGTATTTTATGTAGTGTGAAATAAGAAAAATATGTAAATATACAAAAAAATTTGGCGCAGGGTTATGTATGACAAATGTTGAACTAAAGAAGAAAGGATCCTCTTTCAATGGAGAAGAAGAAAGAGCAAAGCCAACAAGAAATAACATGGTTAATAATGTCAAATGTAGTCGCAAAGAGCTACAAGTAGAGTAGCTTGACAGCAAAAAAATTCGAGTGAAAAGAATAAACTAACTTGGCACTATTTTGGCTTTGTTTGGAATAATTTAAGGTTTCGTTTGGTACATCTTTCTTAAAATTTTTTAAAGTAAATTTTCAGTACAAAAATTTATAGAACGAGAAAATTTTTTATTATAAAAATGCTTTAGGCCAATTAAGATACTCATAAAGTTATCTCAAATGAAGCAAAAGTTTTTCTTCTTTCGCCTTTTTTTTGTTTTGTGTGTGTGTGCGGGGGGCGCTTTTATTTGGTTCGGTTGACCGGATGCAAGAAACATCCGGTCGTAGGCAAAAAAAGTAAAAAACTCAGTACACCTCGGTACAAACGTTTTTTTGCCTACGACCGGATGTTCCTCTGCATCCGGTCGGAGGACGTAATAACGGCTCGTGCGGGGGGGGGGAATTGCATTTAGGCCAATTAAGTTACACTTGCACATTACATACACAAGACTCGAAGACAAGACTTCTTTGTTGGTAGCTAAAGCTCTCAACCAACAGACCAAGATGAGTTGTGTCCATTTTTGCTTCTAAAAGCTCTTTTTTCGGTCACAATTTTTTTTTTTTAAATGCATTCCCAAAAATAACTTTTTCAAACAAAAATTTAAAATAATAGTTTAGAAGCTATCTTTTAAATACATGTTATTTTTTACTAACAATTTTCTTGCCACGAAAATGATCAAAAAGCTATTACAAACACATCTTTATTGCATGAAGTCATAAGGAGAATAAAAAATTGGTCGATCCAGATGCAAAGAGACATAATTGCATGTGGATCCTAGCCATAATGGTGCAATGAAGGGGTTAGTTCAGTATTTTGATGGACCACTCAATTGTCAAGCATGTGGACTAAGCCATCTATAAATGAGTTTGAGATGTAGCTCAAGCCTTATCTAGTATTCCATGGGAATATTTTGCATCCTTTCCATTAGAGCCAAGATGGTTCAATGTGGGCTCCAAAAATTCGTGCCATGACCTCTCTGCGGCCAATTTCTTTTTTCTTTCAGATTGTCGATGAGAGTTTTAACATTTAAGTTTCAAGGCAAATTTTCAGAATGCATATTGGATTTTGAATAAGACATTACCCAAAAATGTTGACCTCATTTGTGAGGACTTTATGATATGAGTTCAGGTTTCTTATGGGTGCAAGCCCCCATAATTAATTATCCCTCCCGGTAAAGAGAGAGAACTTTCATTAAGCCTATTCGTCAAATAGATATGTACTATATGACGTATAGTAGTAGCATGATTTGGTATTTGAAAATTTAATATTTAAAATTAGAAATTTGTCACATTGCACTTAAAGTAGATGGTTGGGGGGGGGGGGGGGGGGGACGATGATGAACCCGATCAAGATACCATGGTTTCGTCGTCCCAGGTTATCAAGGTCCCTTGTCAACTTAGAGGAGGTAGTCGACCCCAACACGATAGAAGGACGATCCTTGTCGACAATCATTGGTTGCTTCGTCTAAGGGTACCTTATAGACTTGGGATGAATGTTTGTCTAAAAGGACATATTTGAATCCAACTTAGCTAACAGAGAGCTTTGTGCCCTACTAATTATATCATATTAATTCGTTACTCAAAGATTTATTGTCGTTGGGGAACATACAAGATCTGACCATGACCATAATTTAATGATGTCATTTGGCAGCAAAGCCACTCAGTTAGATGATCCCAGTCATAATCGTTTACCTGTTGTGTCATTTGGTGGAAATACCATAGGTTAGATGACACGAGCCACATCATTACTAACAAGAGATGGATTAAGAATGAATCTTAGTGACATCATCGACTAGACATTTTCTATTTATGAGTTGAAATGATTTTCAAGCTTGTCCACCTTGACAAACTATTACGGAGAGTGGATGAGTATTTTGTTTTTAAATATTTGATGATTAATTTCAATTTTAAATAACTTATTTTTAAGTTTTGAATTTCTATAAGAATTTGGGAGGCATTTTTCAAATATTTAGGATCCCCCGGTTGAGATTTTCTGTCAATACGTCAATCATTAAGGTTTTTTACGAGCAATTTTACTTTATCGGTTGAACCTTGTCAACTCTATCTACTTTCGACAGAAGATAGGGTTCGTCTTCGACTTTATATCTTTATTAGTGAATTTTCTTATTATAGACTTTGAAGGCCTAATATGAACGTATAAAATAAATATATTGGTCAGTGCCACAATTGTATTTTTATTTGATGATTCAAGCTGTGTCGACTCATATCTATTTAAATAAAAGGATCGGGCTCAAGCTTAAGTTTATTTCTTGACCCGCTTAATATCTGCAGACATCATGTGTGTGTTTATTATTTTTTTTTCTCCATTTTTTATAGATAATAATAATATTAATTAATTAATAATAACAATAATAAGGAATAGAGATGACTAAGAAGCGAGGTAGTGAATATGGGTTGAGTTTTGTAAATAGGCTGTTTAGAAGTTTATCGAGGAAGGGATGGATGATAGCAATGGAGTTCAGCTGGTCTGTTGGAACGGAGTGAGAAGGTGGCTGAGGTGTGAAATTGGTCTAGAAAGTTTGGTCCGGTTACTCACGAAATAGAAGAGGAAGGGCCAAATGATTTTGTGGCTGCTGTGGAGAGGTGCTTGGTTCAGTCGGTTGAGAGGGGATCGGGTAGAGGGCTGCGGCAGGTGAACTTAATCAAAGCAGATCGCAGATTTTAGTCGTTTGGGGGATGTTGTATGTAGGGGTGTCAATTTTTGACACAATCCAAAATCCGACCCGAAAAATTTGAGTTCGGGTCAACCCGTTTGTGAAACGGGTCAGGTTCGGGTTCAATAAACTGATCCGTTTCAAAAATAGGGTCGGGTTCGTGTTGACCTGGGAACCCGAAAATGACCTGGAAATGGTCTCTGCCCGCGTTGACTGCCCGGCTACTCGCGTTGCCCGACGCCTCAAGTCGCGCTGCAACACGTGCCAGGCTGCTAGCAGCCCAGGCATCAGATGGTGGTCCGGTGGAAATCCGGACCTCAGGTGGTAGTCCGGCAGAAGTTCGGGTGTCAGTCGGTGATCCGATGGAAGTCTGGGTCTCAGATAGTGGTCCGACATAAGTCTGGGGCCTTAAGTGGTGGTCCGGCGGAGCAACTACTTCAGGCGGTGATTCGGTAGAAGTTCGGGCCTCAGGTGGTGGTCAGGCAGAAGTTCGGGGCCTTAAGTGGTGGTCCGGCAAAGCAACGACATCAGGTGATGGTCTGATGGAAGTCTAGGCCTCAGGTGGTTATTCGGCGGAGCAAAGACATCAGGTGGTGGTTCGGTGGAAGTCTGGGCCTCATGTGGTGGTCCGGTAGAAGTCTAGGGCCTTAAGTGGTGGTCCGTTGGAGAAATGACATCAGGCGGTGGTCTGGTGGAAGTCTGGGCCTCAGATGGTGGTCCGGCGGAGCAACGACGTCAGGTGGTGGTCCGGCGGAGCAACGACGTCAGGTGGTGGTCCGACTAAAGTCCGGGCCTCAGGTGGTGGTCCGGCAGAAGTCCAGGGCCTTAAGTGGTGGTCCAGCAAAACAACGACGTTAGGTGGTGGTCCGATGGAGGTGAATGCCTCAAGTGGTGATCTGGCGGAGCAATGATGTCAGGTGGTGGTCCGACCAAGATGAGGGCCTTAAGTGGTGGTCTGGCGGAGCAACGATGTCAGGTGGTGGTCCGGCGGAGGTGAGGGCATCAAGTGGTGGTCCGGCGAACTCAGGCGGTGGTTGAGAAGGAGCTTCCTTCTTCTCTTCCTTCTCTTCTTCCTTCTTCTCTTCTTGCTTTTGGTCCCTCCTCAAGAGAAATAAGGGGTCTATTTATAGATTTTTGGAGTGGCATGGCCTATAAATAGGTGAGAGATTAAGGGTAAATGGAGAGTAATTGGATGGACGACCAATGTTGAATCTCTTTATCATGGACCGTCCGTCAGACATTTGAACGTCTTAATGATGTCAGAATTCAGCGATCTTGGGCTCGTTGGATTTATCTCGTTAAGCCGCTCGATTCAACTATAAGCACTTCATGTTTGGAAACTGTTTGGTAATCCAAATTGTGGTTCGAACCTTTCAACAGCGCTTCGGGTCCTTGATTTGGACTCATTTGGGCTCGGATTGAGTCAAATTTGGTGTAGTTGGGTTCGTATTTCCGAGGCATTCAGTTCGACTGTAAGTTTGCTGAAATCAGAGTTCGGATGATCCCAATTTTAATTTCTGAAGTTTCCAACTCTATTTTGCATTGAGATTCATGCCCGATCAAGATAATTTTTTGAGGATGTATCAATAATTAAAAAAAATTGTATCAAAAACTGATTTAAAAACAGTAACTATTTTTCTCTATTTTCAAAATTTTTTATGTTAAGAGTCACATTAAAAAATAGTAAGAAAATCATCTCAAAGGAGATTTGGAGAGTTTAAGGTACAAAAAAAGAATTTTTGAGAGTTTACCAAACAGATGCGCAGGACTCAGATAAATTGAGAACATCAATAATGACTTTCTTAGCGAGAAGCACTTAGGCTTCCCATTCTACCATTTATTTTGCTGAAAGGTTAAAAACTCAATATTGCATATCCTTTATTCAACATTGTTGCTCATAACTCTCTGAAGAAAGGCTAATATCATCTCTACTATTAGTTATATTAGAATGAATTAAAAATTATTAAATTTATTTTATAATTAATATATTATAAATTCCTATATACAACACTAATCTCAAATAAAAAATAATAATTTTCAAACTTATCATGATACAATTTATATCAAAATATTATAACATAATTTCTCTAATAAGAAAATTTCTTTACCCCGAACTCTTTGGACTCTTCTTAATTGCTCTACTTTCTCAATTGGCTTTGAACATAGGGGTGTGAGTCAAGTCAATTCATGAGCGAGCTTTGACTTGACTCGATAAATAGCTCATTAGCCGAGCTCAATAAATTAATGAGTCAAACTTGAGCTGACCCAAACTCAACTTCTTAGCTCATGAGCAGCCTCTTTTGTAATATATTAATTATAAATACATTTAAAATATCTTAAAATTCATGATTTTAAAAAGAAAGATATTAAAATATTAAAAAAATTATTTCTTTTTCTTATATTAAATAATTATTTCTCTTCTAATTTATCAGCTGATATGCGCTGAGCAATTACCCTTGAAAAATAATTGTCAATGCAATTAAATAACGATTTCAAGCAGTGAATCATTCACATTATGAATTTTACAACATGATTCTAACGATATAAGCCATTATTGGAGCACTTGTGATTGTTTTTCAAAGCATGATTTGTGCAACTATAACAGGGATCAATTATGAATAAGGTCTCCCAATAGAGAGATTATTTTGTGCAGACATCAAACACAGTTCAACGTCCGGAGACCAACCAGAATGCGTCATGTCAACGGTACCGAGCAATACCGAGCCACGGTACTGAACAGTACAGAGCCAGGGTATGGGTATCTAATAAGAGGTGATGTGGCGCATTTTTATTGGTCTTCAGATGACATCTGCACAAAATAAATTCATCTCCCAATAACACCAGCTCGGTACCATCTCTTCTAATTTCTTGCACCCTTATAAGTTGATTTTTATCCTAAAACATAGGCCTTTATCAGCCCAGAAAGTCACAGCTAGCTTCCAATTGGCACGAAGAGGTGCCGATCTGGTGGGGTTGGAAGCCTCTACTCCATCTTAACACTTGTAATTTGTTTGAAAACAAAGAGAACCCTAAACTTAACCAAATGCTTAGCAATAAATTGACCAAAAATATTTTAGTTGGTTTATTATTAAAACTGAGACCCAACAGTGCAGCAGTTATAGTGTTTAACATCTTAAACCAGGTGTAGTTTGTAAAATTTTTGTGGGTTTAATACAGTAAATTTGGGTTCTTTAGAACCAGCCTTGGACCATCTAAACGTTAAGGATATTTTTGAAATGACTGCAACATTTTATAAAGCTAATTGTGAAATTGTTATAGAGAAAGTAACCTCGTTACGATGACCGTAAAAAAAAGCTTTCCACTAAAAAAAGTCTAAAAAAAACTGTGATGACAACAAAATAAATAGTGCTCGAACGAATTTATGATTAGTTTGCATTACTCAAGCCGATATTCTCAAGGCTAGCGAATACCATTCCATTCTTTCATGAATTAGGCTTAGGAAGCTAGCAAGAGCTAACCTAATTCGACTTACTAGAGAAACGGAACGGAAACAAGACCAAAAGCGCTAGAAAAAAAATATTTATTTTTTCGAGTCCGGTTCCAGCAGACGAGCAGACTCTAGATTTTGAAAGAAAGAATTCTGTCCAAGAATTTTTTAAAAGCAAAATAGTCAGAAAATTGTCTCAAATAGACTCTAAAATAAAAAATTTACAGAAAACCCAATTGTCTTTTTTATTCTATATTAGGTTCAACATAAACGAAAACAGCCCTGTTTAAAAAAAAATAGAAACAGCTCATAGAAGCTATGGACAAAGCTGCTCGACAAATGATGCAGGTAGGTATGAAATGGATAGAGAAAAGTAGCATGAAACAGAACAATATAAATTCCTAGCTCAGATTTATTTCTCAATGCGTTTACTGATTACATGCAACTAGAGTCCCTTCCAAATACGAATCGCTTTGTCCAGTCTGAAATCACCAGCAGCCTCGTGCGCCAACTCACTTGTTTACTGAATGTGGAAAGAAACAATAGAAATAGACAGACCAATGGACTGGTAAGATGGAGTAGTAATGAAAAAAAGAAGCATAAAAGCGGATGATCAAAGTAGAGCTGACTAATACAAAAGGACAGTATTTTTTGCATTTTTTTAGCGCAAGGCACAAGATTTGATGTAAATGGGATATAATCCCAAAATCTTAGTAACAACTTCCTAATTTTTTACCAAGGCTTTCACATTTTGGCTCTATTTTGAGAGAAATTATTCTGTTGCGGAGTCCAGATGGTAAAGAATCGTCTTGGATGTGAGTGTACACAATGTTTGTACACACTGTCTATAAAAAAAATCAAACTATGTAGATGATTCTTTACTGTCCGGACTCCGCACGGAATAATTTCTCCTATTTTGATAGAAAAAAGGCTAAGCACTTCATTCGGTTGAATAAGCAGAAAGGCACAGTAGAAAATGTGTAGAAATTGCCAAAAATGCACAAGGGTTGTCAATTTGAACATTTTTTTACATGGCAAAAATGAATACCTTGCATAGACAGAATACCATAGCCACTGCGAGCTATGACCTATAGAGATCCAATCTCCTGGTAACTGTGCAGCTGCTTGTTCACCACCTAGTGGAGCAAATTGTCCAAAGTGCTTGTACCTTAAGTCAGAAATCGCAACAAAGATTGTAAGATGAAAAATTTGGCAAAGGTGAATCAAATGGAATTAAGATATGGTCTATTGGCAACATAAGACAAAAGAGTTTTGAATGAATAAATTCATTAAATGAGATATGTAGTTTTTAAACCATCTAATGGCAGAACAAAAAATCTGCATGTATTTTGAAACTTCTTAAGTTCAAGTATTGCTTTAATATTCAGACAAAACGTGATTGTTTCGGCCATATACCAAAGCGGTTTTGGTTAAAAACAATCTCATTTCATCCAAAACTATTGGTTTTGGCATGTTTCTACCTATAGGTAGCCCTATTAGTCAATAGGGTAGTATCAATCAGTGTAGACAGGCATGTGAAGGTCCAGGCGGTAAAATGCATTGAAACCCAATGGCCATGGAGGATCAGAATGGAAGAAGCGGGATGAATAAACTGGGCTGGCAAAGGCTCAAGAGAAGAGCTACCAGACAACATTGAGTTTCTGCATGAGCCTGGGAGGACAGAATTTAATTTCAAAGCTAACAAATGTTCAGAATGTTTAATAGAGAATAGTCCATGAATAACACCCGAATATACTGAGAATACTGAGCAAAAAAAAAAAGCAGAGAGATGAGAGAGAGAAGAATTCTAGAGTGAGAAGATATGAGATTTCTATAAATATACTTGATTACAGAAAATTACGAAAACTAAGTTCACCCTAGACCCTCTATTTATAGTTTTGATTTGCATTACATAATTGGTTTACATAGATGGTTACACAAAACATAAGAGAAAAATACAATAGACGTTTAGCTTATAGCTAGAATGTCCAACTTGATAAAGCCATTCATTGAGCTGATAAGAAATCGCTGCTTAGCGTGTCCTGATTAATGATTAATATAATAGCCAATCAATAGCTTTTCATGTGAATAAAATCCCCCTCATAAGCAGTCGCTAGGACCAACTTGATGGGCCACATTCACTTGCTTAGGACGAGTTCATAGATGGCTACTTGAGTCGATTTCATTTATAGATTGATAAGTCCTTTTTAAGCTAAAATCAAGTAGGTCAATCCGACTTAACTTGATCAAGGACAACTTGACATGAACAAGGCCAACTTAGCTTGAACCCAATATTTCAAATATTTAGCTATACATTTGGTTCCTCAATAATCTTATGCCCATGGAGATTTATTGCAAAAATTCAATCTAAATCTTCCCCTAGCTGCAAGCTTTCTACCTCCCATCCTCTTCCCCACCACCAACCACCCACCCCTTTTCCTTTTCAACTGTCGGCCATCACCCTCCCCTTCTTCCAACCGCCGGTCGCCTCCCCATCTCCACCCTAAAACCCCACCAAACCTCCACCTTTTCCACCAAGCCGCCACTTCCCTTAGCCCTCTCATCCTAGTTTCTTTCTTTCCTATTTGGATTTGTTTTAATTTTGGAAAGCTTTTGAATTTAAATTCAATCAAACATATTTCAATTTTCAATAGGATTTGATTTAAATACTCCTTCCTAATTTAAGATTTCCCACTTGGCAAGCTTTAAATCACCTAATTAAGAGACCCATTAATGCTCCCCTAATAAAGCCTCCAATCCAACCAATTATTCTCACCTTTATGGCAAAATTAATTTCAGCATTTTGAATTTGATTCCCTCCTATTTCAAATTCAAAATTCTGAAATTGAATTTTCCTCCAAAAGTCGCCGCCCAACCTAAACCCTACCCACTCCTAGCCACCGGCTTTAGCCCCACCCTTTTCCCTCCTAAATTTAGTGTTTTCCTAAATTAAGTCATTTTAATTTTGGTAAGTTTTTGAATTTAAATTCAAACGATCTGAAAATTCAAATTATTTCCTAAATTATTTAGTTTAATTTTGAAAATTTTTTCCTCAATTAAGGAATGATTAAATCTGAAATTGATTGAGGATCAATTCAAAATTTCTACATTCATCGAACCTAAACATCTCTTGCTACATTCATCGAACCTAGACACCTCTTCCAACATTCATCGAACCTAGACACTTCTCTCCCCCTCCTTTGGCCGGCCCCCATCTCTTTCTCCCTCCTAAATTAATTAATTCCCCCCCCCCCTTTCGTTCTACATCATGCAACCTCCTAAAGCGACTTATAGCAGCATAAGTTCTCTTCCTCTTTACTTTAAATTTATTTTGTACATTTGTGACGAATTCTATAGATCGAATTCAATAATATAAATTCTCCAAGAAGAGTTCCTTTAGTATTTCTTTAATATTTATTTTTATTAATAAAGTCATTACCCATGAAGTTTCCCCTTTAGATTCTGAAATCGACTAATTCATTCATCAAGGAGGGAGCTGATGAAGGCAAAGAAGATAAGGATGTCATACCCTTGGTAAGGAAGAAATGACAATTAAAGTTGCCCATTAATTTTAGCAAAAATGAGGAAAATTCTTACGTTCAAATTATTGAGTCATAGGCCAATGACAAATAGTGACCGAGGAATCTGCATCAAAAGAAGCCCTTCCTCTTACTGAGCAAGTACTCAATAGTCTCCCATTGCAAAACATTACATGATACAAGATCTTGCGAGCCTCCCACTAGCTGAACTCAATCACAAGACGACATCAGGATAAACGAGGAGCTGGCTAGGGTGAGGGCCGAGGAATGAGCACAATAGGTTTCTGAAGAAGTTAAAAAAAAAAAAAAAGACAAAGGTGTTGCATAGTCCTCATCTTAGAAAACACCAATAATTTCTGTCAAGACGGGTAGCATGATGTCAGCTTCTCAAGCCAGGAAGAAAGCTTTGCAGTTAGACTAGGACTTGACTTTGGCTTTGACTTACCTATGGATCTTGCTTTGCCAGAGAATGAGTGCTCCTGAACCACCTATGATCTCGGCTAAAACATCCTAGAGTCACTGCAAAAGAATATAATCGATATTCCAATGGACATATTTCACCACACTATCATGAAAACCACAATACCAAATCTTTGTGCATTCAAGAGTACAAAAATGTATCAAAATCTCAAAAAAAAAAAAAAAAAAAAATTTAAGTGTACTGATATAAAGAATGATTTTGCTAAATCTATAGTAAAGTATTTAACTTGTCAAATGGTCAAGGATGAACATCAAAAACTGGGTAGTCAGTTGCAACCTCTTTTTTTTTTTTTAAATCAGTTGCAACCTCTTCTTATTCTAGAATGGAAGTGGGAGGGCATGGAAATGGACTTCGTAGTTGGCTTATTTATATCGAAATAAGCTGAAATGCAATGAGTTATAGATGATAGACTCACCGAGACTACTCATTTTCTACCAATTAAGAAAAATTGCTTAGTGGAGAAGCAAACAAAAATCTACATGGATGATATCATTCAATTGCATGGAATTCCTATAGTTATTGTTGTCTAATCGAGATGAAAGATTTACTTTGAGAGTATGAAAGAAAGTGCAAGAAGCTTTTAGTATGAGGTTAGACTTCAACATTGCATTTAATCTTCAGACAGATAGTATGATAGAGTGCATTATTAAGATATTAGAAAATTTGTTGAGATCTTACATTCTCGAATTTGGAGGCAAATGAGAATATCAAATTCTGTTCATGGAGTTAGCCGAAAAGAATTTTCAAGCTGGCCTCGACATGATACCATATGAAGCTCCTCTATAAAGAAGGAAGTGCAAATCTCCTTCGTGTTGGATTGAGGCTGGTCCCACCTAGTTGATTAAGCTATCAAACAGATTCATCAAATTCAGGTTCCACTGTGTTCAATTCAAGAAAACCATAAAAGAAATTTTGACCATAAATATAGAGAGATTAAGTTTGAGATTGAAGATCATATTTTTCTCAAGGTTTTACCTATGAATATAGTTACAAGATTTGGCAAGAGTGGAAAGCTTCAATCTCGCTTCATAGGATCAAGAGAGTTAGCAAAATGTCATATCAATTAGCTCTTCCTCTGAGACTTGTAGGAGTACATAATATTTTTTATGCATCCTTCCTATGACCCGTGTATAATAATTTCGTATAATTTAATTTGGGTGATTGGAGATTCAAGAAAATCCAAGTTATGAACAAGTGCCATAGCATATTTTGGATTGAGAGGTTCAACAACTTCATCATCAGAATATTTGGAAGAACCAGCTAGAGAAAGAAGAAACCTAAAAGATTAAAGGAGAGATGATCGCGAAGTACCTGCAGTTATTTCAAAACAAGGCATGGATTTACAAACCAAACTCTTTCAAGGGGAAGTTGTATTGTTGACCCCTACATCAAAATACGCGAAAAAGGGGCAAAATCGACAATATGAGCGACGTGCGTGTCGGCACAATGCATCACTTGAAGGCCTAAACAACCTCTGATTGTCAAACGAACTGCGCTGTTGTAGTCAGGACGTCGAATTCATCTAAGAGGAAACTCCACAAAGTCAAATCAGATCGTTCAAAAAGGACGACTGACAACCAAAATTCACGCGTGACGTTTCCCAAAAGACGTCTGATAGCAAAAAGAATTTCGTCATTGCGTTCGGAGCACCGTCAATATCCTGAAATGACCATAAGTTTGTTCAATTAAAATCAAGCAAGCAGACCGGCACGAACCCGAGGCAACGAATCACAAATTGAAAAATTGAAGCATGATGTCACCCAAACGTTGTTCGATCAAAAAAAGGACAACGCCGTTGCATTCGGAATGTGCACAACACCTGAAGTCAACTATAATTTTGCATAAATAAATTCGCGTGCAGGAACCAACACAAATTCCAAGGTGACGATGTGCATATCAAGGCTAAAATGAGAGTTTATCTCATTTTTCTGTTATTCTAAAATAGAAATTATTATAAGAAATAATAATACTAGTATTATTCTTAATTAAAATTAAATCAAAATCAACTCAATTAAAGCTAACCTCGGACTGTTTGCTTCAACATCGATCAAATCCCTGAAATCCTGGCAGGAATCCTGTGTAAATCTCTCGCCTAGATCGCACTCAAGCTTCCATAGTTTGTTAAATTGAGGCAAACGAGTTCTTTGTTCCGCTTATGAACACACAGAACACTCTCAGCTGAAAACCACTATAAGATCTCGATCCTCCATGCCGAACAACTTCAACCAGCTGAACATCCAAACTCGCTTCTTCCTCAACTGTCAGCCTATATCCATTCATTCTTACCTCACGTGAGCTGTCGAACCTGGATGGACCTCAATACGAACCATTGTCACGCAGAAGCCAACGTACTGTGTCGATATCCCGTCATCCACACACAGTCGCCCATCACTTGCCCTCTACCAGCCATACCCAGGCCGACCACGACACCTCAACCCGTCACCAGCTCTCTGTAAGCCGCATCTCACACATCCTAGAGGTCTGAACCTTCACTGCCCAAAGTCAACAAATCCCGATCCGACCCATCTCCCATTTGACGCCTACACTAGACCCTCACCTCATCCGGTTTCTCCATCCTCCATTCAATCGAATGCCAAAGCCCTTGCTCTGATCTATAGCAAGCTGATTCACAGCTGCCTAATCTACTCTTGCAGCAATCTCCCACAACAACCCATCCAGCTCAGTCGCAGATCATTGGCCCTCTATACTATGTCCACTCCATATAGCCCTCATTATCACTCAATAGCACCTTGCCCTTTAGCGGCTTTAATTGAAAAAGCTGAGCAGGTTTCCCTCTCCTTAATTATTAATTGCCTTGGGTCGGGCATCTTACTGTAGTTATGAAGAGCTACTTATCTGCATACTTTAATTTTGATAATTAATCTCTCTAGGTCAATTATGTTGGCTCAAATAGTCTATTATATATAAAAAAAGATGAAATGAAAAATGAATAAATATAAAAAATGGAATTTTTGTGCATATTCGCTGTCGTCGACGTCGACACAATCACCGCTTCATTGCGCAAAGGTATAACACATTAAACTCAAAATCTCGTTCTCATCGCTCGCAGTGCGTCGGAAAACCACTTATACACTAAATGACATTCTCACCATCTCTTAAAAATAATGGGTCTATACAATTTTATAAAATTTAACTTTTTAAGTATCTATAATATTCTCACATTGCATAAACTCATGAGACAATTTTTCATTTTAATCACTTAGCTTAAACTCTAGAAGTTATGTCCACACTTATAAATATATTTTCTATAATAGATCAAATAAACTTAAAATTATTACATCAAATTATCACTTTATCTTCTAATAATATTGACTAATACTCATTAATATTACACTCATTAAAATAGACTCTCTTTGTTCAACTGTACCGAATCCCTTTATCTTATAAATATTTCTTCATTATTCTAACTTTTCACTTATTTCAATTTTCAACAAAAATCTAACCAAGTTGAATTATGTCATTTGTATAAAGAATATAAGAAACCTAATTTTGAATATCTTTTATAAACACCTTCATAACTAGTATAATAAAATATAAACTCAATGTTATACTCTGTAGTCGCTCTCCAACTACTAATATTTATCAATGGTCCATAATATATATTCAATAGCTTCAATATAACTTTGACATACATCATTTTTTCGTAATGCCTACCTAATGAGGACTCATCACATACTATCTCAAGATGAATAATACTCACATGAAAATTCACCCTATGCTCTCTGTATCTTTTAATTAAGTGCCTTAATACGACAATTGTTTCTATAATGGATCTAAAAGAAAAAAAGAAACAAGTAAAGATTATTTAGGGTATGGAAAATTGCAGATAAATTAGAGGTCAGATGGTAAAAGCCAAAGAAGATCCGAAAAAATAACAATAATAGAACCTTGGAAATACTTATGTCATCATATCACCTTGACAGGTGCTACCTCATTTGTAACTAGCCATAGCAAAACAAATAATTCTTATCAAGAAGAAACTTCAGAAGAACTCCGAACTAAAAAGAAGGTAATCCATGGATTAACTTGGCTACTCACTGGCATGTTTACACCAGCCTTCAATGTTTTGATATTTGGTAACAAAATTTCTAAAAATGTGATGCATAAAAATAGAGAATATAAAAAGCCACAAAAGAATATCAAGTTTCACAAACAAAAGGAGGTTGATATCTTATGCTTATATGATTTATTTGCAAAATTTGGCAGATAATATTGTTTATAGTACAAAGAAACTAAGGAACAAAGTTGAGACATGACAATAAGGGGTAGAAATATGGTAACAAACAGAAAAAATACCGAAAAGGGCGGAATTGATGACGGCCACTCCCTCTGAAACGCAAAGGACCTTCAGGATGTTCTTCAGTGTCCTTCATTTTGTTAAAACATCTGGCAAGATAACTCCCTTGCTGGGCAGCAACCTGAAAAACGCACTGAACAAGTTAGAAACAGTAAGAAATTCAGTAAAAATCAATTGGCCGATTCCCACAAATTCAGAGAACTACCTGAGCTGTAGCTGGAAGAGTCTTTACTTGTGAATCCACGTCAGTAAGAGCTTTCCTGAACTCTTCTATGTCCACTTCTATGGCCTCTTTCATAGCATCACCTTTAGAGTCCTTCAGAAGTTCTAGTATGCTGCTCATTCGCTTGCTCTTCAAATATAGTTCCAATTGAGGATACCTCATGCAAAAATCTTCTAAAACATCCTGAATTTCTTTTACTGTCAAAGTTCCAGAATTATCTTTATCTGCTATCCTGAATATTTCTGCAATATCTTCCTGATTACAAAAAAAAAAAAAACAATTTGAAATAGAATGCTTTTTTTTTTCAACTCTAATCTAGATTTCTAGAAGTTTACTCTAGGCTTCTTATTAGCTTGACAAATCAAATCATGCCATGCTTGATTATGTCATATAGATTAAACTGTAAGTCGCAATTAATGATTTAGTGTGTACTACAGTTCACTAGTGAAGGTGGATCATAAAGAGCTCAAATTGGCCTTAGTATGTTACTGGATGGGCATCCATCAACGCAAAAAATAAATTAATCAATAAGGGGCACAGTAGTACTACAAATTCAATAATAGAAACTTTTCAACCGATTAAATGTCATGCACCTACAATACTCTCAACCACTACTCGTTGTTCGGTTCGATTAAAGCTCGTTCGTGATCGTTTAATTAACTAACAAACAAACTTGAACAATATTTTAAATACTCGATTCTTAAATAAACAAACTTGAACACTAATGCGTTCAGCTCGTTTATGTTCGCGAACAACATCAGTTGATGTTCATGAACAAGCTCGATAAAAAGCTCGATTCGGGTTCGATTAAAACCGTTCGATAAAAACTTAAATAATATGTTATTATAAAAATGATAAATATACATAATATAAAAACTTTAATTATAACATAATAATATAATTATTTTTTATTAATAACAAGAAACATTTCATATTTGTCCATGTTTGTTAGATTGTTTGTTTAGGATGTTCATGAACAAATTTAAGGTTTGCTTGTTCAATAGATTGTTTGCGAAATATGTTCACGAACATAGCTTGTTTAAAGCTCGATAAGCACTAAACAAACGAACATGAACCAAACATGAACACCCTTAAATTAAACGAACCAAACATGAACACAAATAATAAAGCTCGAATCAAACACGAACCAAACATGAACAAGCTAATGTTAAACAAACACAAACATGAACACTCACATACTCGGCTCGGCTCGGTTCGTTTGCAGCCCTACACATGACAAGACAAAAAGACTCAAATGCCCTTTGGGCTTACAACATAACATTAAGGAAAAGGTTCACAAATGTCCTTGGGCTTACAACATAACATTAAGGAAAAGTTCACAAACTACATTAAATCACGTACAACACACACAACAACTAATAATATAACGATTCAATCGTGTCGATCTACGACCCCTTCTATGATAAACCTTCCATGCATTGATGTCCCCATCAATAACATATATTTCTTAATAAAAATTGCATGATTTATTCAAATAAACCATATTTTTAAATAAAAAATTTGAAATAATCATGTATAACTCAAGTGAGTCGTATCTAAAAGCCCTTACATAAGGACTATATAAAAAAGAAAGTTGTATTGTGAGTAGCATTTGCATACCCACATGTATAGACATCTTGGCTTAAGTGGTCAAGCTATAAGTCCTATCTTCTTAACAAAAAAAAGTCTTCCCTATCCTGCATATAAATTAAACCGGATTTCATAGTTTTAAAAGCGTTTACATGGGTTAGAGATGACAATTCTTCCCGGGCAGGATTATAAGTTTAGAGTCAGGTTTGCTCATCTTCAGTTGAGTTTTAAGTTCATAAGTCCCTTACACTTCGCTAAATATAAGTTGGAGTTACTACCTATTGGTGGTTCTCACCTTAGATCTAGTGTCCAAGACTGATGTTTTTTTCAATTGCATCATAAGCCCTCACCTTCTTAGGCATTTCTTCCACCCCATGTTGTTTAATATAAGTCCCAACTCTTTAAATCAAATTGATTAACTTTAACTTAAATCTAATTTCAAAAATGTAACCCAATATAGGATAGTTTGAGCACCTCTAAGTTTCTCAGCATCAAATGCTCTTAACTCTTCCTCATTTGGTTGTGCTCCTACCTCTTCCACATTTGGCTTCCATTCCAAAATTGATTTTAAGTTGATATAATCCCTCTTGAAATTTCCTAAAGATCAAATCTTTGATAAAAATTTCTAAGAATTAAATCATGCAAAATTGTTAGCCAATATTTGTTAAAACAACATAAACCTCTATTTTAATCAAAAGTGTTTTTAAGTGACAAATATTTAGATGTAATTAATCATAGGAGTTTGCCCTTATGGGAAACTTGCACCTCAAAATAAAATAAACACTGCTTCATCTAATATATTGAGTAGGAGAAAAACTCTAATAAAATATTTAAAAAAAATGCAAATTTTGTTTCTAAGCCCATAATGAAATAATATTTTTATCCTTTATGATAATATATTATTTTATATATCATGATTGATCACAAAATATTCTCTTCCATTGAGAATGACCAAATTCCACCAACACATCTCTCATTAGATGATAACTTCAGCTTGTTGCAAGGCTTCATTCTTTCCCTGGCGTGATTGCCAACCCAACAACTTACCAACATTCCCACTACAATCCATGCATCAGTGCATGTGCACATCCACTCCAATTAACAGGCCTATATATGAACATCTTCCTTTGAATCACTTGCCCTAAAACAAATGTTAAGAGTTATAATCTCAATCGTTGATTGTCCTCCCGGCTCTCTATTTGAGACAAAAAAAACCTAAAAAGATAAGATGATAATATTCTATTAAGCCTTTGTGCGAGCCATTATGTGAGGAAGGGAGAGTGAGAGATTTATTCCTTTTCTAGGAACGGAGCAAAGAAAAGACTGTTGGAGAGCCAAAGAAGCAAATGCTGACTGCTACAAACCTTCATAACTACATTAAGGAGGAAGTTATTGCGCGTCCTTGACGTAGTATTGCTCCTTATATAATGAATTTGGTTTCCTAGTTATCTTTCCTTGAAGTATTAATACATATGCTTGTGTACAATGAATAGCCTGGCATACAACATGGTATGAACATGTGATTGAATGAATTGATAAATAATAAGAAAGCCAAGATAAATTAGATTTATAGGTACAAATATTAAAAGAAATGTGGCAGATAGATCCAAGTTGAGAACAACTTTCACAAGTTTTAGTATTCGACCTTACTAGGGTGAAAACCATCTAAAGAGAGGATTAGAGGATTCATTAGCTCAGCTCCTGAGTAATGAAAAGCTTTAAAAATGGATAAAAAGCATTCATGGCATGAATGACAAACGAAAAGCATTCATGGCATGAATGACAAACGATATGACATGTTGAGCTATTCCCATGTGCTCTAGTTTAATGCATCTAGAAATTCCATTGATTTTATCTTATTAGTGTTGATTACATCTCGAGATGATATGCCAACAAAGGACGGAGATGTGAACAAGACGGGAGACCTGGAAAACTGGTCGAATGGATTTTGAGCTGATCTTGTTAGTGTTGGGTTATCGCATAGGTTGCTTAAATGAGTTATCATATAGTTCCTTTCAGTTTCATGATGTCTAAAAATTGTACGCCTATGGACAAGTGAAATTATGTGGCCAATGGTGAACCTCTTTTATTTATGATGCTTTAGTTTATTTCTTACAATTCTTGGGTTGTTTAGTGTATTTCTTATGGATCTTTGATTACTAAGAGTAGTCACAACTCACAAGATAAGTATGATCTTTATATGAATGAATTCATGATTTAAGCTTTGTTTGGAACAGCTTTCTTACTGTTTTATAAAACAGAATTTTAGTACAAAAAATTTTGAGACAGCTTTCTTACTGCTTCTTAAAGAAGCTTTTCAATACAAAAAATTTAATTTTTGTACTAAAAAGTTGTTTTAAGAAGCATTAAGAAAGCCGTCCCAAACGAAGCCTTAACCACATGGTTTTTGAAACGATTCAACTGCTGAGTTGGTTGGATAGAGTTTAAATCTACTCAAATCTTCTCAAAGAGGATCTCAATGGTGTGAACCAAGTCTGACTACCCATGGAGAAAATGTTCATCTCGCCCATCATACCTCAATGTCTCTGTTAATCTTGATGAGTAATCCGAGTTTGAGAAATTAAGCCCAAATCAATAAATAATGGATTTTATTAGTATAGGCCAATGTTGATTCTTAGTGAAAAAACATAAACATAGGCTAGACGTTCAAGAGAATAGAACCAGCATGTTCATCTTAAGATATCAAAAAGTCCAAAAATAAATGAAAGGCCTACATAAAAATACACTTACCACGACTTTCCTTTGACTGATTGATGCACAATCTCCAACAGCATAGATACCATCGCATCCACAAACTCTCAGCCACTCATCAGTAGCCAAAACACGCCTATTACCCTAGGGATGTAAAGCATATGATTGAAAACTTACGGACGACGTAAAGAGCAGAAGTCCTAAAAAAAATGTTAAATACCCTTTCATCAACAAACCTGTCCAATTTGCTTCATAAAGTCCACAATAACAGGCCGGGTACCTATACCAGTAGACCACACAGCCATACCATAAGGTTCCGAAAACTCTCCAGTTGACTTGGATGTCATGGTAATGTCTTTTTCAGAGACCTTCACGACCCTGAATCCTGTTTTGAGATCAATACCGTCTCTCTGGAACTTCTCTTCCGCAAACCTACTAATCCTTTTGTCAAACCTGTAAACCCAGAAAATCAAGTTTGAAATTTAGACTCTTAAGAAAAACAAAAGTAGAATAGTCGTTTATACCTGGAAAAAACAACATTTATAAATTTGAAAGGAGAAACTTTTTTAGTATCACTTCATATGCTTAAAGCTCCACCAAAAACTAAATCCAAGAGCTACAGCTTGGTAGAGATTGATCCAGTCAGGAGGTGCTCAGATTGTTAATTCAAATTCTTTCAAGCTTTGCAGTCGTGAAGGATGTAAAGAAATTCATAAATTAGCATGGTTTCCCATATATAAGCTATTACAGAGTACAAACATGATTAGCATTCTTTAAAACATCAGCATACATTAAATAGAAATAATTCTTCCAGAAAAAATATTCATATAGATCCAACAAAAACTAAAAATAACGGCATTATCATCAACATCATGATAAATTAGCTTCATCCCTAATTGGTTCAGCTCATTAAAAACTTAAACGATGTGATACGCTTTCTAAATGGACCTGGTCAGGAGATATTTGGGCTATTAATGCAAATATATTTTAAGTTTAAAATCTCAAAGGAAAACAACTCAAAATTTAACAACGTAGGTCGCTTAGAGTAGCTATTATATGATGGTTGAATAATTAGTTTTCTCAAATATCATAAACACAAAGTACAACGAAATGATTCATCTGACATTGATATTCTGAACTTCTAGGCAAATGTAAACTGCATAAAGGAAAAGATTGAAAGAAAAATGTTTCTTGCAATGTAAAGGAAAAGGTACATTTAGAAGTGATAGAAATAGTACATATGGAGTGTTGGAAAGTACAGCTCGCAATTGATGGATGGAATGTGAAGTTTGTTTTGAGAATCATTCGATAAGGAGTGAAATGCTGAGTTGAATTACTGTGTAACAGGTGTTCTCTCTCCTTGCATGTGAATTCTATGCATTGAAGTTCAGAAAAGGTGCATGTTGGCAGAAGGAATGGATAGGAACAAGAAGAGCATGCTACTGCACAACATAAGTAAACCAAATTTATATGTAAGATGATGGACACATACTGAGAAAAATTGCTTTCCTTTACAGCAGGAGGTGATCAGGAAGCTTCAAGACAGACTAGACTGCGACAATTCAAATATTCTAAGGTAAATTGTCCTCAAATAATTTATCCTCCAATTATTTTCACAGTTGATGATTTACCTTTACTCCCAATGTATTCAATCCAGTGACGCTAAAAATCTTTTTGACGTTCATCGAAGCCCTAGATGATTCTAAAGCTCTGTGGATGTCCTCTTTTTGAATACTTCAAAAATATTGAAGATCGATGCATGTAATCTGAAACCTTCAATGGGAGACATTTATGGGCTTCTCGGGCAAGCTATAGAGTTATGAATTTCTGTAATTTGCAAAAATTAATGAGTATTTGTTACTCGGTCCATAGAATTTTACTATAGTATGCGCACAAACAGCTACTAAGCAATCTTGGATCAGCCCTCTCTTAAATAGCTTCAAAGCAGTGGTGTGAACTTATCACTCATCAATATCAATTAAATTTTCCACTAAATAGGGATCACAACAAGAAAAGGATACAACAACAATTGATGGAAATTTTCAATTTGATATAATCAAAGCATTTCACCTTAACAATGATGTTTATGTGTAGGACTCTAAAAAATGCAACTGTGGCGCATGACATTACAAGTCAAAACTTCCATGGCATCCTAAAAAATAAGCCAATAAAACAAAACAAAAAAATGAGAGGCGTTTGAAGAAAAAAAATCAGAGATTCAAGCAGATGTTGATAAGCTTCTTAGCGCTAGTGTAGGCTTTGAAAGCTCCACGTTCATGGGAATACATGAAATTTTAATTTCAAAAAGCAAACTAAATAGATATAATGTACTACTCAGAAAATTTCCCCTCACTTAAGGTTTTAATTCTTTGTTTGAGAATTCCCATGCCCTCAAGCCCCATTGTTAGTTATCCCTCTCTAATGCAAGGGATGACATTCTATTAAGGCTAATTATCAGGCACTACAATGGTTTGTTACAATGGTTTGTTCCACTGCTTCAAGCATGGCCAGATCCCATGGGATCAAAGGAGATGATAGATTGAATGTTACCAGACCTAATCGATATTCTCTTATTACATTGACTTTGGTTTGTCACAGAACCTAATCTATTTAGTGAAAGATGGAAGTTGACCCAACCTAATCAAAGGATCCTTTGATACAACAATTGTAACAACTTGTAACCTCTTTCGAAATAATTAATATTTACCATACAATAGTCATCTTGGTATGCGATGAGAGCAAACATTGCAAAGCAAGGAACAGGAACTCTCTCTCCACATTGACTAGAAAGACGAAACAAGTAAAGGGCATGAGAATTCAAGGAGCCACTTGGGGAATATTTTTTAGGTAATTATTACTTTTCCTAAAAGTTGCATAGGCAAGTCTATGTACACGTCGAATGAATGATAAAGAAAGAAAGCTTTTGTGATTCTTTGGTTTCTACATGGTATCAGATCTCTAGGTCATGGTTCCAATTTTGAACCTATTTTTCAGCTTAATTCCTTTTCTTACTTTATTCCCCATGTTTAAGAGTTCTAAGAATCACCATAATGAATTGTGATAACCAAGCTATTCCAATAAACGAGGAACTCCAGGGGTTACAAATCACATATCAACTGAATGAAGAAAATTATCTTAAGTAATAACAGATTGTTAAAACCTTCCAGAAAGAAAAAAAAATAAAGAAACTTCACCACTTTATTTATCCTCCTTCGAAGCCTAAAAACTCAAATTTCACACTCAGGGAACTCCATGATCATCTCATGGTTATGGAACTTCATAATGCCCAAAGTTAGTAGACCTTACATGTTCCTCATAATAGTAAAAAAGTCTAGAAAGTTGGGAGACTGAAAAACTTAAAAGTCAATGACAATGCTCTCATCTATGAAGAAAGTAAGAAAAGCCTTTGTCATTCTTCTATTTTATACACTATCAATCAACAAACCCAAGACAAATTATTTTGCTCATTTCTTATCTAAGATATATATATATATAATGAAGCGAATGAAGGGAAATATATTGGAATTGGCTGAGAAAGCAATGTACCTGTGTGCGTTAAAGGAAAAAGGTTTGAAAAGAAAATGAAAATGGTTGTCTTAAACTATACAATTTTTTATAAGGTGCTTTGGAGATGGATATTCTATTAAAAAGGGTATGAAATAATAAATTCCTTATCAAATGTCATGTTTTACAAAATGATATATCCTCTTTACTTTTCCTAATTATATTAGAAATGTGTATGTTTTAAATTTCTATTAAAATGATTGGTTAGTAATTGCTTAAAATGAATCGCATGCATTTTATTTCTACTTTTAAAATTTATATATTATATCACTGTAATTAGCCACTAAATGATTATGTTACTCAACCTATTATAAAATTTTATTTTTCAGTAAAGTCCCTCAATGTTAAATGGGTGACAAATAAAAACTTACATAAAAAAGAAGAGTGAGTAAAATAGATATTGCAAAATAACATATTTTATTTTAACTCTTTATTTTAAATGCGCTAGACAAAAATGGAATATATATGGTTGCGACATAAATGAAAATTTGGTTGACCAGTGGCTCTTTATACATTGGAAGATGTTACTATGGAATTACATATAATGTTAATTGAAAAGAATTAAACTATCGTCTAACCAACTATTTCTGCCTCAATACTCCAGACATTCGGGCCAGGTCGTGACGCTACCTTCTAAAAAATGATCCCTCATTTAAGATATAGCCTCAAGCAACATAATGTATATCCACTAAAGGCCCCACTTAAATTCCAAATCTACTTAATTTAATGGTAGTGTATTTGGTTTTCACGTTATCACCTAGGACAATCAATCTTTATTTACCTTTAAAAATTAATCCATTCTTTATTTACAAACAAAAACTCAAAGATCTTTCAAAGTGAAATTAGGCATATGGGTAAGCACATTCATAGTTTTTCTATTCAAGTAAAACCTACAAAACATCATAAACTATAATTATTATTTTTTAAAAAATATAATTAATTCCTACAAATATTCCCAACTCAAAGCCATATATTCCCAATTCTTGTAATTAATCTCTTCACATAATGCCAAATTGCACTGCCTAACAACAAACTAGTGAAAGTTAATACAAATTGGTAACCCGCTGAAAAAATCCAGCGGTTCCTACTTATGGACTCTTGTAAACTTCAAATTAAGTCTACAGTATAAGTTTTCAATAAACTAGTTCAACAAGGATTCAACAAATAATTAAATGCTGAAGTTAGAAGGTTTCAAAATGCCGTCAAAATGGATATCAACTCAGTCAACCATTTCAACCACAAACTTCCATAACAGATGCAAAACTCAAAAAACATCATTAATTTGGAGAATACTAATCTTCAAAACAGGGGACAGGCAAGTTTGTAAGAAAGTTCTACTAAAATAAACACCCAAAGTACTGAAATAAAACCAGTCTTCAACTTATTCATGTTAATAAAAATATATTGCATTTCCAACTATTATATGCGTTAAGATTTGCATCAAACCCAACCCAAATACATGGAATACAGCTAACCATAAAGAGGATGATGATGATCATAATGCGCCACAAAGAGAAAAAAAATATATCTTCTATAGTTCTCTAAGGTTTCTATTAATTGCCTTGGCATAAAAAAACCTCAATTTTACAACCATACACATGCAACGTGGTAAGAGGAATGAGAATTAATAATATTTTACCCTCCCATTATTCCGACAAAAAACTATGAACTCAATAAAAACAGCATTGTGCCAAAAAATAACAGCGTCCCCCTTACATTGTCAGAATATGCTCGCCAGCCTCAATGACTTCTATTTTAACTAGGCCATAAACAGAAGGGTATAATTTGGATAAATCTTCAGAAACAAAATCATGCAACTCAGCAGCAAATTCGACACCAGTTGGGCCACCTCCAACAATAACAAAATGAAGATTCTTCTTCCTTTCATCCTCATCTAGATTTGGAAGGCTGGCCCTTTCAAAACAGTCCATAACACTCCTACGAATTTTCTGAGCATCCTCTACTTCCTACAAAAGATGAGATAACCAGTAAGCTAGTAGCTTATGCAGCACCCAATCAGTGTCTGATCACAACTCAATAATTAACCAGAATTAATGAGCTCACAATTTTGAAGATCAATGTTAACTAACTCTGCTCAGATCAACCATAATTACAAGGACCAACCAACCACTATTCCAAGTTATTTACATCCTTACATTATGAAGATGTGTGTTAAATAGAAGAGTATTGAATCTTTAAAAAAGTTACCGTACCTTAAGAAAATGGCAGTTCTCCTCCACACCCGGAATGTTAAATGTGTTGGCCCTTGCACCTATTGCTATCACCAGGTAGTCATAATTAACAAGAAATTCATCCGTCCAACCAGAGTTTGGAGCCGTAGTATACCGACAATGAACTCTCTTGTTTGCTGGATCAATTTTGAAGCACTCAGCTTCCCAAAATTTAATTTCACCCTTTTTCTGCCATAACAATAAACCAATTTAGCACTGATTCTAATTCAACAATTTAAAAAACACAAGAAAATGGTCTGCCAACAATGATGTTCACCAATAATAACCAAGAAGATAACAGGAACAAAATAACTTAAGTAAAAAAAATCTAGTAACATTAAGATCTGGAGATCATCAACAATCGCTTCAACAACATCAACAACCAGATCAACTTTACACGTATCCTTTTAAGAGTCCCTGGAACTAGGTTACTAACACTAACATTTTTATATATACCTAAATTCTTCTCCCCAGCAGTACAAAAAATCTTCTCTAGATCTCACTAAAGTAACATCAAAAGTGGAGAGACATTTAGATTTCAGCTAATCAACAAAAAATCAACGAGGAAACTCCTTTCGATCAAAGCTGTGAAGAGAAGCATTTGCAAGGTACTACAAGTATCTGGAAGTTGCTAATACATACCCTAAACTCTAATTCTAAAAACTTACTATTGAAATCATTGGCTCAATAACTACTGCAACTTGCAAAATCGTTGACTTTGTAGTAGATTCTTTGTGAGGGATTGTCTACTAATCTACCGGTTCACTTGATGGAACATTCGCAAGATTGTCTTAATGAGTTTCTTATTTAGTAAGAGTATCAGAATCATGTAGCCCCATTTTTATTTTTTTGCGGTGCCTTCATTAAGAGGAAGTTCTCTTTTTCCTCCATTTATCACTTGACTTCCACTTTTTGGCATCCCTTAAGCATATTTCTCATGAAGGCTTTGCTATAGAAATCACCAATCTTCATTTCAAGATTACAAGCCATCTTGATGGAAGGGGAAAAATAAGTTGTAAAGCAGGATAGAGGTAGAAGACGATAGCAACTCTATGTCTATATTTATAGACATATTAAGATGCTGACATATACAGCTGGTCAAATCAAGGTCATTATCGATACAACAAATTAGCATCATTCTTGATCTGCTGCCTCTTTGGGATTTTAAATCTATTTAATTCTTTTATCATTTCGTAGGTCATTTCTAAAGATAAAATAGAATTAGGGAACTAACTATATACTCAAATATCACTATGACCCAGTTCAAGTCAAGTCAACCTGGTTCAATAAATCGTGTTAAAAGTTAGTTGGCTAAGTCAGAAGAACCAATCTATTGAAATTGCTCGGACTATGGGGAACTAGCCTTTCAAATAATAAGCCAAGGCCGTCAATTCAAGTGTACTCAGCTTAAGGACAGAGTAAGCATACTTTTCCAAATATTTAGGCACTTTTCTAATAACCAACTCACCCAAACTCACCAAGACCACCAATTTAGCATGAACGTTACTAGCCAGAACTTGATGGATTCAAGTGAAGTTCAAAATTTACTTTCTATGGTTCAACTTATATTAGTCTATAAATATATTTTTATATATCTTAGGCCTCAAGCCTCATATATTTCACAGCAAACATTAATTTAGCTTTGCCATGTCCATTTTGTTTATAAAATTTAAATATAAGTTTTTCTAACATTGTGTTTTGATCCAAGCCTATAAATATAGGGTCAAAGGAAGAGACCGATACATCGAATCATTTGTACTTGAGTTTATATTTTATGTGATTTAATAAAATTTCAAAGCTTTTCATTCTAGATTCTCTCTCTAGTTTTCCTCTTTTTATTTTGTTATTCAAATTAGTAAGCTAATGGAATTGTCTACAAACGAATTTAAATTCAACATCCCTAAAATTGGAGTCTGAAATCAAGTATTATAAGCATGTGAGTAGCAAAATGAGAGAACTAAAAAAAATGGAAAACAAACATTTTTCACAAACAATCAATTGACAAAAATAAAAGGTAGATTTACTAAAATGATTCAAGAAAAACTAGTGTGTATTGTGTTTATAAAGTCACTCCAAGGGTTCAAATTCCAAAAGGATCCTCAAACTCATCATTCACTAGCAAATTCCAAATGTAAGAGCACTAACTTCAACTCAAGCAATAGATGAAAATACATTCATAGGAGTAAAGAAGAATTTACTTGGCAATCAAAGTGAAAATTACAATTGTCGAATGCATTTTGAATAAAAATCTCAAAAGCAATGTAACCTACAAAGTTTATAAAGGAAAAATGGATTCAACTAAGCCTATTACTCATTTCAAGACTATTATCTCTTTGATGAATATCAATAATACACCGAACTGTATGTAATTTTTTACTATTGCTAAAGGGATGTCACTAAAGCGGTTCTCTCATCCTCTGCAGGGGGGCTATTGCTTCTTTTGTAGAGTTTAAGCAAGGTTAAAAATTGTGCAATTGAGTATTGAGTCGTTTGTTTGTTTGTGAGGAGAGGCGTAAACCTCAAAATTAAAAAATTGCGTACAGTAAAAATAATGATTAAAAGTGATTTTTATATAATACTCAAATAATATGTTAAAGGATGTCATTAACTTTCTATTGAAATATAAAGTAACAAATTGGCATACATATAAAATAAAAATTTGCACAAGATGTAAAGTGACAAATGATAAATTACATAAAATAGAATTAAAATACAAATGTTATAAGAGCAAAATAACATGAAATATAAGAATTATATAAAAGTATCATATAATATCAAGTTCAACTCCAAATTCCTTCTTTACCAATTCTCTACTCATCTACATTTAACTCCTAAAGAAAGCTAAATAATTGGTAACAACTTAGAAATATATTCAATGGACAAAGAGTAGCCAAATAATATTTTCTAGAAGTAGTTCATGATTTGCAAGAAGAAACTTTCCTAAATGTATTCCATAGAGGCAAATGATTCATATTTCCTAAAAATAGTTTGAGGGTTGCACGAAGCAACCTTTCTCTAGGGGTTTTCAACAATCTACATCACATGTAAGAAATGCATCACGAATCTATTAGATTTCTAGAGAGGAAGCCATTGAGAAGAACATAGCAATTCCTCACTAAAATAAACTCCAAGAGCACTACAAGGGATTTCCCTCAACATTCATCCAATCTCCCGAGAAAAATTAGAAGCCACCAAAGGTCTCTTTAGTTCACCCATGCGAAGATACTCTAAGAAAAAAGCAAAATTGCTCACCATGATTTATGGAGAAGTGAATAATTAGGTTAAGTAACCATAGGCTCAAACCCTCCAAAGTGAAAACCCTAGAAGTACCTTTTTACACAATCCCAACACAAGGGCTTTAAAGTCTGGAGCTCATAATCTCTTAAATCAAGTATAGCAAATTATTACAGATTTGCTAAATATAGGTAGATAGAAAGTAAAGGCTAAGAAAAATTCCTCTCCATAACACTATGGTAACATCCAACAATCCTCATCATAACAAGATGCATTATTTTGTTTATTGTATTACAACAAATCATAGAAAAGAAAATTATTTGACACAAAATTAGTAGTAGCTGAGTGTAAGAAACATGAATGAGAATTATTGCTCATAGCAAAAACCCTTAAGCAGCATTCTGCCTAATCAAGTTAAAATTGTCCATTAGTGAAATTAAACCGATCAAGTATATGTAACTTAATCAAAAGTACAAACAAGAACCTTTCTCATGATGTTGCGGATCGGCTCAACGATACTCCGTGCTTCCACTGTTCCACACGTAACACTTGGTAGTAAAGGAGTAAATGCAAAATAGTTACGAGGTGATATGACCTGTACATCATAAAGGGAGCTGTCCAGGTTCCTTAGAAAGCTTGTGCCAGCCCAACCAGTACCAAGTATTACCACCTTCTTCTTTGTAGGTCCATGGGATGATGCCAAATCCAAATCCGATCTTGCATCAGCATAAGCAACAAGACCTCCTCCACTGCCGTAAGTCATAAACTCTCTCGATTAAGATATAACAGCAGCTCAAATAATGCAAAATGAAAAGCATGTCTCTAGTCTACATCTAGAAATGCTAGTTCTCCCTTGATCTAAAGTTAAGAAAATAATGTTTAATGCCTAAAGAAACTATTAGCAAATTGAGAAAGGATGCCAAGACCTTAACAAGACACTCCAGTAACCTAGTCATGATAGAAAAAACATCATACGAGCCAAACAAATCCAGCAGACCAAATTCTCATATTAACAAAGCAATATAAGTGGATGATAAAAATCCCCCACCGTTCACATTAAATAAGTCAAATAAATAATAGTTCAAAGGACATTATTATAATTCTTTTTAAGTACAATCAATGCATGTTAAATGACGACATGGATCCAGATTAGTAGTTCATTTTTTCAATACAGTGCATACAAGAACAGTATTACATTCATAGCACATTAAGATGCATTTCATGTCTTTCACATAGAGCCAATTTGGTTGTCAGCAAGTTAGAGCAGGTAACACTTCTCATTTCTAGAAGTAGAAGTTAAGGAAATCACTTCTAAAAAGACTGCTAGGTTGTTCACAAAGAAATAGCATTTCCTCTACTATTCTACTGTTTGGTTGTGTAAGTGTAAGTATCCAACAAAACTAATAAAATTAATCATGCGTGTGTGTGTATATAAATGCATACATATTATGTAATTTATATATACTTAAAAAATATATTTCAATATATAATTTCTATGGTAAATTATTAATAAAATTTTATTTTTTTATAATAGAATATGCATAACATTGAATAAAAAGTATATAAAATGTTATGAGATCGAGTATATTGTAAAGTATTGTTATATAGTTGTATGTGCATGTCTTTTAAAAAATACATACAAACATCCATACATGAATAAACATGCAAGTACATACAATTATAAAAATTAAATTTTAAGATTATATATATAATCAATAAAAAATAAGAAATTATATTCTAATACACTATGAATAATATTTCAATATATAATATTTTAGTATAACTAACAAATCATGATTTACTTATTATTATTATTGTGCGTATAATTTTAATATATCATAAAGTATATTATTATTGTTTCGGCTCTTGTTTACAACCGGCTTAGGGGAAAAGTATGGAGGAATAAGGGGAAACAGGGGAGATCAAAAGATAAGAAAGCTGAGGATGCCCATTTTTGAAAGTGAGGATGCACATGGGTGGATCTATAAGGTGGAGAGGTACTTCGCCATCAATGGGTTGATGGAGAAGGAGAAGTTTACAACAATAGGCTTATGTTTGGAGAGGAATGCGCTGTCACGGTACCAGTGGAGAGATCAGAGGAGACCCTACGGAGCTGAAAGGAGTTCAGAGATTGTTTAATGGAATGTTTCCAAACCGACATGGCAGTAGATTTTTATGAGCAATTCTTTGCACCAGTGCAGGACGGATCAGTGGCAGACTACAGGGAGAGGTTTGAGCATCTAGCCAATCGAGTAGAGAAATTTTCAGAGACGGTATTGGAGGGGAACTTCTTGAAGGGGATGAAATCGCATATCAGAGCTGCAATGAAGGTCATGAGGCCTTGTGACTTGGGAGAGGCCATGGAGTTGGCACAGCTGGTGAAAAATCAGAGGTATCATGAGAGGGGAGCCAGGAGCGGCAATTCAGGGGGGGGGGGTCTTACAGGATGGAGACCACTCTTTTAGCACCCAAGGGACCAGCAGCAGGAGAATTTCATGAGACCACTAGCGAGAAGCCAGTAGGAGGAGGAAGTGGGGGGAATTTCAAGAGACTGACAGAGAAGGAGATGCTAGAGAAGAGGAAAAAGGGGCTATGTTTCAGGTGCAATGAGAAGTATACTCCAGGGCATAGGTGTAGGGATCGAACTCTTTAGGTTCTCACCATCTATAATTACGAGGAAACTGAGGAGGGAAGTGAGGGAGAGGTAGAGGAAGAGATGGGAGAGAAACTACATTTGGATCTGACAGAGGTTTCCTTGAACTCTATGGTAGGATTCACTACGAATCATACCATGAAGGTGAAAGAGAGGATAGAGGATAGGGACAGGGAGGTGGTGATATTAATTGACAGTGGGACTACCCACAATTTCATTTCCAATCAGGTTGTCGACCAACTATGAGTGAAATTGGTGGACACCGGCTATTGTGGGGTGATGATGGGTACGGGGAAGGTAGAGAAGGGCCAGGGGATCTATAGAGGTGTTTTTTTTTACCATCCAAGGGATTAAGGTGAGGGGATTTCCTCCCACTGGAGTTAGGAAGTACATATATCATCTTGGGGATGAAGTGGTTGCAAATCTTAGGGGACACCAAGGTCAATTGAGGAGCAATCACGATGGAGTTGACGGTGGATGGAAGAAAGGTGATGATAAGGGGAAATGCAGGGCTATCCAAAGCAATGGTATCTCTCGAAACCATAGTGAGAAGTATACATGAGATGGGGGAAGGTTTTCTGGTGGAACAGCACAGACTGGAGGGTGCTAGATTGGAGAAGGGAGGGGACATACCTCCCTCGGTCCGACAGTTGATTCAGTAATTATATGAGGTTTTTCATACACCTCAAGGATTGCCACCACCAAGGGTGAAGGAGCATGCTATCACCTTGAGGGAAGGTGTATCACCCATCAGAGTCAGGCCATACCGCTATCCTCAATTTCAAAAAGATGAGATTGAGAAGCTGATTAGAGAAATGTTGTAGGAAGGGATTATCGGGCCCAATGTTAGTCCTTTTTCTAGTCCAGTATTACTGGTTAAGAAAAAATATGGCAGCTGAAGATTTTGTGGACTACAGGGCAGTAAATAAGGAGACTGTGCTAAACAAGTTTCCTATACCAGTGATTGATGAGCTGAGTGGGGCATTAATATTCATTACGATAGATCTGAAGTCAGGATATCATCATATTAGAATAAAGAAGAAAGATGTGCCCAAGACTGCTTTCAGAACTCATGAGGGGCATTATGAGTTCCTAGTGATGTCTTCTGGCATTACTAATGCACCAGTCACTCATGAACAAGGTTTTCAAACCTTATCTCAGGCGATTTATCTTGGTGTTCTTTGACGATATCCTAGTTTACAACATGACAGAGGAGGAACACAAGGAGCACTTGAGGAGGGTGCTAGAGGAGTTGCAGGAGCATTGGTTGAGGGCCAATCTGAAGAAATGTTGTTTTGCCTAGGCTAGTGTAGAGTATTTGGGCCATATTATATCCAAAGAGGGGGTAGCAGCAAACCAGTCAATGTTGAGATGGCCAGTACCTTAAAAAAAAAGCTGAGAGGATTCCTAGGACTGATAGGATACTACAGGAGATTCGTGAAGGGGTATAGCACCATAGCATAGCCACTAACAGAATAGTTAAAGAAGGATGGGTTCCTATGGAGGGAGGCAGCCACAGCAGCTTTGGAGAGCTTGAAGAAAGCTATGATGATTGTACCAGTCCTAGCACTATTGAACTTCACTCTATGTTGCACCGATACACCTATTTATGAAGGCGTGCTGTATCCGATACACCGATACACGGATACGCCTCCGATACTCCACCGATACGTGTCGGATACGCCAAAGCCGTATCCAATTAAAATACTATTTAATTTCAAAAGGACACGCGTATCCGATATGCGTGTCCGTTGATAAACAAAAAGAAATCCGAAAAAAAACGTGTCGTATTTACTTTGATTCTCTCCTTTTTGAGATGGATTTAAGTCTCTTGATGATATGAAAATATTAAAAATTATTAATCTTTCACATGATGAGCCTGAATTAGAAGCTATGATATTTATTGAAGATGATATGGAAGTTCAAAGACAAACCAATGAAGAATATAATTATATCATTCCTTCTATTGAATAGTTGAAACTTCATGTGCTAGATAATTTATGTTTATGCTTTTGTTGTTGTACTAGACTTTTAATGCTTACTTATATTTTGATATTTTAAGCTACAAGGCTACAAATGATGTTGTTGTCTTTTTTTTTTGTAATTTCAAATATTATGTTTTAATTGCTTTTGTAATTTTTATGTATGATTTATAAATTATAATGTCGTGTCCGCGCCGTATCCGTATCCTGTATTTTTAAGAATCGACATGTCCCGTATCCGTATCGCATCGTATCCGTGTCACCGTATCCGTATCGGTGCAACATAGACTTCACTCAGGTGTTCTTGGTAGAGACAGATGCTTCAGGATATAGATTAGGGGCAGTGCTTAGGTAAAATCATCAACCCATTGCCTATTTCATCTAGATGTTAACAACTAGGGTTAGGCTGAAATCTGTTTATGAGCGAGAGTTTATAGCCATTGTATTAGCTATCCAAAAGTGGCGGACCTCCCTATTAGGTAGGCATTTCATTGTCAAGACAGACCAGCGGAGCTTGAAGTACTTGTTGGAGCAGCGGATGGTGACAAAGGAGCATCAAAGGAGGTTATCCAACTGTCCAAGTTGTTGGGTTATGATTTTGAAATTCAATACAGGCCAGGACTGGAGAACAAGGCGGCAGATGCCTTGTCCAGATATATGGGGGAGTTGCAGGCAACAACAGTTCAATTCCATTAATGTTAGATTGGGAGGCCATCAAGGAGGAGAGTGCTCAAAATGAGGATTTGGAAAGATCAAGGTAGATTTACTGAGGGAATGGAGTATCTATCCGGAGTATTCCTTAAAAGGGGAGAGACTCCTGTACTAGGGGAGGTTTGTGATGCTTAGGACATCAGTCCTAATTCCACACTTGCTCTAGGAGTTCCATGGGAGCACTGCTAGGGGTGGTCATTCGGGGTGCAGAAGACCTACAAGAGACTAGCTTCAGAGTTGTACTGAAAGGGGATGCATAAGAATGTGGAGGAGATGGTAGCCCAGTGTGAGATATGTCAAAGGAACAAGTACATGGTCATATCTCCAGGAGGATTATTACAGCCATTAGCTTTACTAGGTCGAGTATGGGAGGAGGTTTCCATGGATTTCATAAATGGGCTACCCCGATCACAAGGGTTCACAGTGATTTTGGTGGTGGTGGATCGACGGAGAAAATATGCTCATTTCATTCCCCTACGACATCCATACACCACAGTGACAGTGGCATCAGCCTTCATCAAAGAGGTGGTCAGACTACATGGAGTGCCAGAGGCTATAGTATCTGACAGCGATAAGGTGTTCCTCAGCTATTTCTGAAGGGAGTTGTTCAAACTACATGAGACAATATTAAAGAGGAGCACTGCCTACCACCCACAGACGGATGGCCAAACAGAAGTGATCAACAAGAGCTTTGAAACTTAAGATGCTTTGTGATGGAGACACCCAAGTTATGGGTCAAAAGGCTAGCATGGGCTGAGTATTGGTACAACAGCTCTTTTCATTTTGCTTCTCAAATGACCCCATTCAATGTATTGTACGAAAGGAATCCAACTCACTTGGTGCACTTTGGGCATAGCAGCACTCCAATTTCTTCAGTGGAGGTGTACTTGGAGGAGAAGGACAGCGTATTGGAAGAATTGAAGAGGCGTCTACTGAGAGCTCAATAGATTATGAAGAAACAGACAAATGGGCATAGAAAAGACATCCAATTCGAGATAGGGAAAAGGGTGTTCTTGAAGCTCTAACCTTACAAGCAAAGGTCAGTCGCCAACAGGAGGAATGAGAAGCTTGCTCCAAGATACTTTGGGTCATATGAGATATTGGAGAGGATTGGAGCTGTGGCTTATCGGCTAAAACTACCACCAACAGCGACTATACACCCAGTGTTCCATGTATCTCAGCTAAGAAGGGCAATTGGAGATTCTGCAGCAAGCTCTGAGTTACCGGTGACACTAAGTATATAGAGGTGATTTGGAACCCTTGGAGTTGATGGGGTTCACCAGAGAGAAGATGGAACTAAGTAAGTGTTGATCAAGTGGAAGAGCCTCCCGGACTACGATGCCACATGGGAGCCATATGAGAGGGTGAAACATCAGTTTCATTATTTTTACCTTGAGGACAAGGTGATTCTTTGGAAGGGTAGTATTGTTAGGTTGGTTCAGCCTGAACCAACCCAGCAGGCCAAAAGGCCGGCTCTTATTTATAGGAGGTGGACAAGAGTCGCCTCCTTTAATGATTGTCACCCAAGCTAGTGGGCCCCACCCCTAGCAAATTAAAGAAAGAGAGGTGGGTGGCTAGGAATGAGAGGAAAAATTTGAATTAAAAAGTTTGAATTAGAGAATATATATATATATATATATATATATATATATATATATATATATATATTGAATTAGACAATTAATGTTTTAATAGTATGGGTTGTTTAGGGGTAGAGCTATGCTTGATTATTGTGTTCTCTTGGAGTTTCTTCTTAGTGTCTTAGGCTCTAGATTCATCTAGAGATTGGGAGAGAACGATCCTCCTCTCGAATTGAGGATCAATTGTATCTTTGCTTTGTTTCTTTTCGTTGATTTGATTCCTACAATAAAATCTACAGTTTTTTATTGTTTAATTGGAATGGTTCAGTTTTTCCTGCTGTTTTTATCAATCTTGTTAGGGTTTAGTTGAAATATACAAGTATTTCCTATAAACTTGCAATTTTGTTGTTCCAATCTTAGGAAAGAAACTCAATTTTTGCCTAAAAACCTAAAACTAACTTTTAGGGCTTAAAATGCATCTTGAGTTTTTGTTGAGGCTTTAAGCTAAAAAAATGGATTGGAATATCAAAAAATGATCATGGGTCTTAAAAATTAGAAAAGATATAAAGTAATGGTATAGTTACAAAAATTTCTGCTATTTTATAGATTTTTCTCTATTCATATTTTTTTTAATAATGATTTCAAGATTTTAAAGTAATTCTTTTGCTTTTTCATTCAAAGTAATGCAAAAAAAGGATTTATGAAAAACTAAAACTTCTTAGCATAGAAACTGCATGTATCCCTCCCTTACATAAAAAAGCCAGAAATTAACTTTCAATATCAAGTTCACCTTACACGCAAGGCTGAAACCAATCTGAGAAGTGACGTAGTCCTCAAGGTATATAGTGTGAAGTGATAGACAGTGTTATGAAAGATGCATTCAAATTTTTTGAATATGGTCCACTACAACGAGCCCAATCAGAAAAGTGGCGTGGCATTCGAGAGAAGAGGTGATATACCATGGAGGAGTGATCAAATGTTTAATGGGTTGAATATTGAATCAAATATGGCCTATCTAGCCTTTGAGATCAAAGTTTACTTCAAAAGCAAATTCAAACCCAATTGAAAAATAGTCCTTGGTGCCATGTTGATATCTTTGATCGGTAATATGAATATATTACCTTGTAGATCTTGATGATGAACACCTCAATAGTGTCAATTCAACAAAAATAGTTCCAGAAGGTTTGTAATTTTGAATTTGGTCAATAGAAATACACCCAATTGCCCCACTATTTTTATATGAAAATGTTTGCATCTTCAAAAGAGTCATTGGCATAAATGACTCATAAAATAAAAATTTGTTGAGGTCATAACTTAGAGAATTTAAAACTTCTCTAAACGATTTGCATAATAATGAGGTGCATCGACAAAATCAAGAGATATCATGCAAGGTTGACCCATGGGCTAATCTAGCGACTCCTAATAGTTGATGCTTGATCACATATTTTGAACAGACAAGGATGAAGGTCCAAAACAATTTATACGATTTTGAGTCAAACCTAAACCTATTCGTCCTAATTTTATCACCAATGGATTTGTTGTAGCAAACTAAGTTTACGAAATTATAAACATGTTTGGCCTCCAATTTTTCTCTTCTGAGTAAATTATCTACTAGATTATCTGATGTAGAACTAGAATGTATGCGAAGTTATGCAATATTAAAATCACACACCTGTTAAATTTGAGCAATAATAATTATGTTAGCTTCTCGTGACTTAAACAAAAAGTTAGAACATTAGAATGATGATTAAAGCTTAGGACAAATTACATGTAAGAGTTTAGAAACACGAATAATCAATTCTAATCAAGACTAGCAAGCATGGTGGAGTTTCAATAAAAATCTCTAATTTAACAATAAGAATAGTCACTGGTTGGGTCCCTCACTCAACTCTTTTAATGATTGGTAAAACGGAGAAAGCATTGCATGATCTTTGTGATGCCACAAATTAAGGTAAGACTTAGAAATGAAAAAATAATTGAATGAAAGATTCACCTTGATCAAGATTTGTAAACGATCTGCTATGCACGGAGAAGAGTTGTTCGTCAATGGCTTCGACGAGGGTGAAGACGATCCTCTCTACGCATTCCTCTATGGCTTGATCAATTTCTAGATTGATGTCGAAGAACGGTGAGTTAAGGATATCGACTTGACCTTGATCGTTGTAAACGAATCTGTGATCAAGTTCAGAATCCGCTATGCATGGGTAGAGGAGTTTATCAAAGTATTGGAGAGGGAGTAGTGTCGCTTCTTGATGCATTTATGTTTTTAGTTTATTTTTGTTTTAATGTATTTTGAACAATGTTAGTTGTGTTTTATGTTTTTTAAGCTATCCTATGATGGTTGGGCATCCAATGATCATGGTAGGAAAGTGCTGGGCATGGCAAGCCTTGGATTTGCTTGCTCTTGGGTCCATTTTGTCCTTGGGTTGCTTGCTGTTTTTAGTTTGGAGTTGTTTGTTGTTCTCGGGTGGGGCCTTGGCTGCTTGGTGATGAACTTAAAAAGCTGGATTCCAATTGGTGTTCTCTCATAAATGTTTGACCTGAAGTTTAGCTCAATGATTGGGGAATAAATGCACTTCCTAGCTCATTAAATCAAAAAGGTATGCTATTATTTTAAGCTCATTATTTTGGAGTGGACTTACATCTCTTCCCTTCCCTTTGTCTTTTCGATTTCTATTGGTTTTTGCTGTTCCCATGGCCCTCCCTCTCGATTTTCCCCTCCTGGTTGTTTTTCCCGTGAAATGCTGCCTTGTCTCCTGTGCTGGCTCTTCGGGTCCATTGCTGGCTGGTTTCTTGTGGCTGTTGGTGGGGTTTTCCGTGGCTTGTTTCCCTGTTTTCTGTGCAGAAATTCTGCTGGCTGTTATGTGTCTTTTAGCCTTTCATTTCCCCAATTCTAATTGGATTTGGTTGGAGGTGCTATGGCTGTTTATCTACCTTCTTTTGCCTATAAAATAGAGTTGTTTTGGAATGGAGAAGGTTGTTGAAAAGCTGAGTAAAAAACTCTACAAAAGCTGAGGGTTTCTCCTTTGAAAAGCTTGAGAGCTTGTTCCACCCCCTTCTTATCCTCTCTATTTCGTCTTGGCTTCTAACCTCTTCTTCTCTACACAAGTTCCACTCCACCTGTATCCTTCTTCTTGAGCTTTGGAAGTTGTATGTTGGCTGAAATTTGGAGACATTTGTCGGAGGAGTTTGGTAGGACGTTGGACTCTTTTGCAGTGGTGGACCCTCGGTTTGCAAGCCTAAGCACAATTTTATTATATGTTCCTACTCTCGTTGCATGTGAGGAAACCGCTAAAAGGTTATACTGAGGATCGCGTTTTGATGATTTTATTTTGTTTCGTTAAATTTGGCTTTTGTTTCTTCGAACGTTTGTTTGGTTGTTTGCAAGCTATAATTGAATCGAGTTTGGTTTATACTTTGTCCTGGTGTTCTCCAACTTGTCTCTTCTCTCTAGTTTGCTTGCATCACTTCTTCTCTCCTTTCTTCCTTACATGACGGATCAAGCCAAGTACAACGGTGGGGAGAGGAGTGGGTGGTCGGCCAAGACTAGGATGAGGAGTTCTTTCACAAAATTTGAAATTGAATTTCATATTTGAGTAGGAGGGGATTAGGGTTTTGAAGTTTGAATTTCAAGTAAGGGGAGGGAAAAGAAAGGCACTCCTTATTGGGAGAATTGATTGCAACTCCAAGAGGGAGGAAATTAATGTGGAGAAGAGAGAGGGTAGGGGGAAGAGGCCACCAGCATGCTTAGGTTTAGTGGGGATTGGGGACAGGGATTAAAAGCTTGCCTTATCAAGAATCTTAAATAGGGAATAATTGATTTTAATCCAATCCAATTTGAGACTTAATCAGACTTCTTTTTCTTTTTCTTTTTTTTAATCAGACTTGATTTAAGTAACTTTCCTAAAATAAACCATCATATTTTAGGAAATAATTTCAAATTCAAATTGATTGGGAATTGAAATAAATGACTTTCCTAATTCAAGATATTGAATAAATGAAAAGTACTAAATAGATATTTGAATTTTGGAGGCAAGGGAAAGGGGGATGAGGCCGGCGGCTAGGTTTAGGTTACGGTTGGGGCCAGTGGTTTGGAAGAGGAAGGGAACCTTGAAGCCGACAGTTTGGAGAGGTGAGGGGCCTTATGGCCGGTGGCTTGGAGGTGGGAGATGGCGTGGCCGACCGAGTTTGGGATGGTGGTGGGGTTCGGCCAAGAGAGGGAGGGAGGGAGGGAAATAGGGCTGGCGGTTTGTGGAGACGGAGGGGAGGGGGAAAAGAGATGGTCGACCACGAACCCAGACGTTTCCTGTGGTTGGTGGGTATTGCGATGCCCTCACCTAGGGACTTCAATCTCTCCAAGAACTCTCAAGCTCTCCCAAAACACACAAGTACAAAATTTCTTATAATAATATTCATTAACCTCAAAAGAGGAGGTGGTGGCTTTTAAATAGCCTCATACAATGAAGGAAATAAAAGACCAAAATGCCCTTAGGGCCTACATATGATTATTCCCTCAAATGAGGGTAAAAATGAAAAATGCAACAATAAACTCAAATACATGTAATACTCAAAAATAAATCGGTGTGAGCGTGGTCGTAGATCGTCATCCTCACCTCTGGTAAACTCTCCAAGGTCGGATGTCCTCATCATTATCATTTTGAATTGCCTTGAGATCCATGCATTGAATTGAAAATTGTGCAATCATATGGGAATTTTGATGATCCCAACAAAAAATATGTAAAAGATTTAGTTTGAGATAATACAACAAAATGTAGGGAAGTGATTTTTGTTGTAATCAAATCTCACCAATTTCCTATTGCTTTTTCTATTGCCCCATAAAATCCACACCAGCATCTAAGGCCCACACCAAAAAAAAAAAGAAAACAAAATGATAAAAAGAAAAACAAATTAATGAAGACCTACAAATAAACCAAGAGAACTAATATACATACAAAACAATAAGAAATGCTACAAGCATTAGTAATGCCTTGGATGGTGCCAGCTATTACTTGAGGTTACTTGCAGCCTCAAAAATAAAAAGATTTTTTTGTGTGAGATTTGAACCTCTAGTCGCTTCTTTTGACGAAAGCAAACGATAACATTTGAGAGACAATATCATCAGCCCTACAGTCAAGTGGTTTAAGATAAAAATAAAAGATCATAACCAGTCATTAATCTGTGTGAAGAAAAACTAGCACAAATCAAATCCATGTAATTTTCAATTATTTTACCATGCTTCTACTGCATCAAATCAGGCATATGGACACCAATGATGGTGAGAGCAAATTTCTATGATTTAAAGCCAGAGGGAGCCCTAGCAATTGAGATTTAGATATATGGATATGTTTTTAGCGACACAGAGTATGTTCAATAGTTTTACATTCTGAAAAGAATGGATTAAACACTTTACTGGATGTAACTTCTACTACAACTTTAATTAATTTTGATGCTTTAAGTACAATTTTATATTAAGATTGCAAGCAATTACAGAATGAACAGGACCTGTTATATCCCTGGTTCAGACCAAAGTCGATCAGGCCACATGAAGATCTTGCTAAAATAAGCAATCCAGTCACCGTAAATGCTCCGAAGAAAATAGATTTTTACATGCCATTTTAACCCTGTTGCTTTAAAGAACTATTTGCTGAACAGTAAGTCCATTCCATTCATCAAGAAGACAACATGTTTTCAGTTTTGTTTTACATATTTCATTTACTTGTGTTTCTTACTTCCAGACTGAATTAAGTCTAACACCAAGGTACAATTTAATTTAAGTTAATGTATACGCAGAAAAACATACTAAAGCTTGGTTCTAATGCGTTTCAGTAGGCTCAGGTAATCCTAAACAACCAAAGAAAAATCTCAAAAAAGCGAGAACCAAGTTCTAGCCCATTTTGCAACGTTCAAAAGCTGAAGTAGGCAAAAGCAAAGTCATTCTGCAGATCAATTTTACCTATACCTCAAAATTATTTTCCAAAAGCTTAACTGTGCAGACAAGTAACAGAGCGTTATTAGCCAATGCTATGCCAAAGAAAAACAACTTCTCTTAAGAATTATAAAGAAGGGAATCTTACTCAATGCACAACCGAACAATGGGAAACTGAACAGCATTTCGGTCTGGATTAAATCATTCCCCAGAGATCAAGTCACAGTCCATAACATTCACGAATGAACAAACTCATTTTTGGATAAAAGAATATGTTTTGGATTTTGATCTAGAATAAAGCACCATTAAGTTGCTTGAACAGAACCATGCCGAGTTTTCCATACGGAATTTCGGTTTAGCAGTTTAGGTATAGGCGAACCTGACGTATACGGCTACTGAAATCAGTATAAACAACAAAACCCTTACCCTCATTACGAATAAAATCTTCGCACAGCACCAATCAACCAACTACAAGCAAAAGGTATTTCAAAAATCATCAAAGCACACTCCAAAAACTACCGCAGTCACGCAACGAAGACATTGGCAGACCCACGAGACGCGTCGAATGAGAATAGCAATGAACAAGAAGTGTAAATCAACTCGAAAAAAGACACAATCAAGTAACTCCAGCTAAAACCGAGGAGCCCAAGAAGCTCAAATCCACAGATTAAACGGGAAAATACGATATAGAGAAGCGAGGCGAGAAAGAGAATCGCATGCCTGGCGCCGGCCATGATGACGACGAGCTTGAAGAAGGCGGTTCGATCGCGGAAGGCCGGGAGACCTCATCGAAAAAGGAGGCAAACCGCATCGCCGCGACCGCGAGCGAGATCTGAGGCCTGAGGCTGAGGAAGAGAACGAGAAATGTAGAGTCTCAGATGAAGTAGCAAAAATCCCAGTTCCGAAGTCTTCGCGGTCTCTGACAATGTTCTTCACCCCGTGATGTTACATATATGGACACGTGGCAAATAGGACTTCCTGTTTTATAAAAAGTGCGAAAGACTTTTGCTAAATTTACCCAGGGAGTTTTTGTTTCTTTTTTTTTTTTTTTTTTTTTTTTTTTTGAAAAATGAGTCAAAAAGTCCGTATTTTAAATACTGAAATTTTGGGGACCAACTAGTGTTATCTTGGGAGGGCTCCCCAAATCAGACTCTTGGAAACTCACGGCTAATTTTCATGCTGATTTGGAGGACATGGATTGGTATAAGTTTATTTGACACAAGGGCTATGCTTTACGGTTTTCTTGTTATGCTTGGATGGCTATGAAAGGCAAGCTTAAAACTGCTGATAATCTCTCTATTAGGGGCATTCCTGTTCTTACTGGATGCTCTTTTTGTGGGGGAAACTGGGAAAATCATTCTCACATCTTTTTTGATTGTGACTTCTCTTTTACTATTCTATCGAGTTTATTACCTGTGATGAAAAAATTTTATTTAAGGCCAAATCTGATGCAAGTATGTGACTCACTGGAAAATTGTCGGGATTTTGGTAAGAAGGAAAAGCATTTTTGTTTCATTACTGTTGCCTGCAACTATCTATTTTATCTGGAGGGAGATGAACAACCGAAGGTTGCTAATGTTTGGAGAAGCCCAAATGACATTAATGTTGTTATTACCTATGCTATTCGTGCAAAAGTTAAGAGGTGGAAAAGTCATGACACTCTTAAAGATAGGTTTGTTGAAATTCTGGGCTAATTGGTTCATTGCGGGTGATTTCCTGGCAGGGTCTTGTATGTTTGTGGTTGGTTTCCTGGTGGATCTAATGCTTTCTGCTTACTCTTTTTGTTATATTGCATCTTATGTTTTTTGGACGGTTGGAGCTTTTTATGTGGATTGGGCTGTTTTGAAGGCTGGAGCTTTTGATCTCTTTCCTCTTGAGATCTATATTTGGGTCACAATTCTCGCTCTACAAGTTTTTTATTTTGGGGACGATGATGAGCCATGGTCTACATTGATCCAGCTTCCTTGGACGGCCTTTGGCAACCAGGTTTTCGAGTTAATTTTGGGATGCTGTGATGGTCTATCGTCTTCACCCCAGGCAACCGGTGTCTCTTAGGCTGGATTCTGGCTCTCTGTGCCGAACTTTGATGCCTCCGTTGTAGACCTATATTCTGAGTCCTATTGTTATAATCTTAATGTTTTTCCTTTGCTGGGTTTTTTTTTTTAAGGTTTTGGGTGGTATAGTTTTCTATACTTGTAACTTAATATTTTGTTTCTTTGTAACTTTGCTTCATTAATACTTGGGCTTTGGCCCCAAATTTCCCAAAAAAGTTTAGAATCCAAAATCTGTCCTCATCCATCGAGAAATTACTCTCCGGACTCCAAATGAAATCCTGTCACACAGAGTTATATATATATATCTATAAAATTTAAACTTCAATAAAATCATGAAAGAATATATATTATATCTAAATTTATATACATTTTTATAAGTTTGTACACATTATAAAGATTATAAAATTCATTTTGGTCGGTTGGTTGAGAGCCTAAGCTATCAACTAAGAGGTTTTATGTCGAGTCTTATATTTGAGATGTGCCTATGAGTCAACTTTAATTGACCTAAACGTCCAAAAAAATAACAATAATTAGAACCTTGGAAATACTTATGTCATTCATATCACCTTGACAGGTGTACCTCATTTGTAACTAGCCATAGCAAACAAATATTCTTATCAAGAAGAAACTTCAGAAGACCCGAACTAAAAAGAAGGTAATCCATGGATTAACTTGGTACTCACTGGCATGTTTTACACAGCTTCAATGTTTTGATATTTGGTAACAAAATTTCTAAAAATGTGATGCATAAAATAGAAGATATAAAAAGCCACAAAAGATATCAAGTTTCACAAACAAAAGGAGGTTGATATCTTATGCTTATATGATTTATTTGCAAAATTTGGCAGATAATATTGTTTATAGTACAAAGAAACTAAGGAACAAAGTTGAGACATGACAATAAGGGGTAGAAATATGGTAACAAACAGAAAAAAAATACCGAAAAGGGCGGAATTGATGACGGCCCACTCCCTCTGAAACGCAAAGGACCTTCAGGATGTTCTTCAGTGTCCTTCATTTTGTTAAAACATCTGGCAATGATAACTCCTTGCTGGGCAGCAGATGAAAACGCACTGAACAAGTTAGAAACGTAAGAATTCAGTAAAAATCAATTGGCCGATTCCCACAAATTCAGAGAACTACCATTAGCTGTAGCTGGAGAGTCTTTACTTGTGAATCCACGTCAGTATAGAGCTTTCCTGAACTCTTCTATGTCCACATTCTATGGCCTCTTTCTTAGCATCACCTTTAGAGTCCTTGTAGAAGTTCTAGTATGCTGCTCATTCGCTTGCTCTTCAAATATGTTCAATTGAGGATACCTCATGCAAAAATCTTCTTAAACATCTGAATTTCTTTTACTGTCAAAGTTCCAGAATTATCTTTATCTGCTATTCCTGAATATTTCTGCAATATCTTCTGATTACAAAAAAAAAAAAAAACAATTTGAAATAGAATGCTTTTTTTTCATACTCTAATCTAGTTTCTAGAGTTTACTCTAGGCTTCTTATTAGCTTGACAAATACAAATCATGCCATGTGTTGATTATGTCATATAGGATTAAACTGTATGTCGCAATTAATGATTTAGTGTGTACTACAGTTCACTAGTGAAGTGGAATCATAAATGAGCTCAAATTGGCCTTAGTATGTTATGGATGGGCATCCATCAACGCAAAAATAAATAATCAATAGGGGCACAGTAGTACTACAAATTCAATAATAGAAAACTTTTTCAAACCGATTAATATGTCATGACACCTACAATACTCTCAACCACTACTCGTTGTTCGGTTCGATTAAATGCTCGTTCGTGATCGTTTAATTAACTAACAAAAACTTGAACATATTTTAAATACTCGTTCTAAATAAAACAACTTGAACACTAAGTGTTCAGCTCGTTTATGTTCTGCGAACAAATCAGTTGATGTTCATTGAACAAGCTCGATAAAAAGCTCGATTCGGGTTCGATTAAAAACCGTTCGATAAAAAACTTAAAATAATATGTTATTATAAAATGATATTAATAAATTATAAAACTTTAATTATACATAATATTAATTATTTTTATTATAACAAGAAACATTTCATATTTGTCCATTGTTTGTTAGATTGTTTGTTTAGGATGTTCATGAACAATTTTAAGGTTTGCTTGTTCAATAGATTGTTTGCGAAATATGTTCACGACTAGCTTGTTTAAAGCTCGATAAGCACTAACAAAGAACATGAACCAAACATGAACACCCTTAAATTAACGAACCAACATGAACACAAATAATAGCTCGATTCAAACACGAACCAAACATGAACAAGCTAATGTTAAACAAACACAAACATGAACACTCACATTACTCGGGCTCGTCGGTTCTTTTGCAGCCCTACACATGACAAGACAAAAAGACTCAAATGCCTTTGGGATTCAAAATAACATTAAGGAAAAGGTTCACAATGTCCTTGGGCGTACAAATACATTAAGGAAAAGTTTCAAACTACATTAAATCACGTACAAACACACACAACAACTAATAATATAACGATTCAATCGTGTCGATTACGACCCCTCTATGATAAACCTTCCATGCATTGTGTCCATCAATAACATATTATTTCTTAATAAAATTGCATGATTTATTCAAATAACCATATTTTTAATATAAAATATTTGAAATAATCATGTATAACTCAAGTGAGTCGTATCTAAAAGCCTTACATAGGACTAATAAAAAGAAAGTTGTATTGTTGAGTAGCATTTGCATACCCACTGTATTGACATCTTGGCTTAAGTGGTCAAGCTATAAGTCCTATCTTCTTAACAAAAAAAAGTCTATCCCTATCCTGCATATAAATTAAAACCGGATTTATAGTTTTAAAGCGTTTAATGGGTTAGAAGATGACAATTCTTCACCGGCAGGATTATAAGTTTAGAGTTCAGGTTTGCTCATCTTCAGTGAGTTTAGTTCATAAGTCCTTACACTTTCGCTAAATATAAGTTGGAGTTACTACCTATTGGTGGTTCTCACCTTAGTATCTAGTGTCCAAGACTGATGTTTTTTCAATTGCATCATAAGCCTCGCCTTCTTAGGCATTTCTTCCACCCCATGTTGTTTAATATAAGTCCCAACTCTTTAAATCAATTGATTAACTTTAACTTAAATCTAATTTCAAAAATGTAACCAATACTAGGATAGTTTGAGCACTTCTAAGTTTCTCAGCATCAAAATGCTCTTTACTCTTCCTCATTTGGTTGTGTTCTACCTCTTCACATTTGGTTTCCATTCCAAAATTGATTTTAAGTTGATATAATCCCTCTGAAATTTCTAAAGATCAAATCTTTGATAAAAATTTCTAAGAATTAATCATGCAAAATTGTTAGCCAAATTTGTTAAAACAACATAAACCTCTATTTAATCAAAAGTGTTTTTAAGTGACAAATATTTAGATGTAATTAATCATAGGAGTTTGCCCTTATGGGAAACTTGCACCTCAAAATAAAATAAACACTGCTTCATCTAATATATTGAGTAGGAGAAAAACTCTAATAAATTATTTAAAAAAAATGCATAATTTTTTTCTAAGCCATAATGAAAATATTTTTTCCTTTATGTTAATATATTATTTTATATATCATGATTGATCAACAAAATATTCTCTTCCATTGAGAATGACCAAATTCCACCAAACATCTCTCATTAGATGATAATTCTGCTTGTTGCAAGGCTTCATTCTTTCCCTGGCGTGATTGCCAACCCAACAACTTACCAACATTCCCACTACAATCATGGCATCAGTGCATGTGCTCATCCACTCCAATTAACGGCCTATATATGTAACATCTTCCTTTGAATCACTTGCCTAAAACAAATGTTAAGAGTTATAATTCTCAATCGTTGATTGTCTCCGGCTCTTCTATTTGAGACAAAAAAACCTAAAAAGATAAGATGATAATATTCTATTAGCCTTTGTGCGAGCCATTATGTGAGGAAGGGAGAGTGAGTGATTTATTCCTTTTCTAGGAACGGAGCAAGAAAAGACTGTTGGAGAGCCAAAAGAAGCAAATGCGACTGCTACAAAACTTCATAACTACATTATGGAGGTAGTTATTGCGCGTCCTTGACGTAGTATTGCTCCTTTTATAATGAATTTGGTTTCCTAGTTATCTTTCCTTGAAGTATTAATACATATGCTTGTGTACATGAATAGCCTGGCATACAACATGGTAATGACATGTGATTGAATGAATTGATATAATAAGAAAGCCAAGATAATTAGATTTATAGGTTACAAATATAAAAGAATGTGGCAGATAGATCAAGTTGAGAACAACTTTCACAAGTTTTAGTATTCACGACCTTACTAGGGTGAAAACCATCTAAAGAGAGGATTAGAGGATTCATTAGCTCAGCTCCTGAGTATGAAAAGCTTTAAAAATGGATAAAAAGCATTCATGGCATGAATGACAAACGAAAAGCATTCATGGCATGAATGACAACGATATGACATGTTGAGCGTATTCCATGTGCTCTTGTTTAATGCATCTAGAAATTCCATTGATTTTATCTTATTTGTGTTGATTACATCTCGTGATGATATGCAACAAAGGACGGAGATGTGAACAAGACGGGAGGACCTGAAAAACTGGTCGAATGGATTTTGAGCTGATCTTGTTAGTGTTGGGTTATCGCATAGGTTGCTTAAATGAGTTATCATTATAGTTCCTTTCAGTTTCATGATGTCTAAAATTGTACGCCTATGGACAAGTGAAATTATGTGGCCAATGGTGACCTCTTTATTTATGATGCTTTAGTTTATTTCTTACAATTCTTGGGTTGTTTAGTGTATTTCTTATGGATCTTTGATTACTTAGAGTAGTCACAACTACAAGATAAGTATGATCTTTATATGAATGAATTCATGATTTAAGCTTTGTTTGGAACAGCTTTCTTACTGTTTTATAAAACAGAAATTTTAGTACAAAAAATTTTGAGACAGCTTTCTTACTGCTTCTTAATAGAAGCTTTTCAATACAAAAAATTTATATTTTGTACTAAAAAGTTGTTTTAGAAGCATTAAGAAAGCCGTCCCAAACGGAAGCCTTAACCACAGGTTTTGTAATCGGATTCAACTGCTGAGTTGGTTGGGATAGAGTTTAATTACTCAATTTCTCAAAGAGGATCTCAATTGGTGTGAACCAAGTCTGACTACCCATGGATGAAAATGTTCATCTCGCCCATCATTACCTCAATGTCTCTGTTAATCTTGATGATAATCCGAGTTTGAGAATTAAGCCAAATCAATAATAATGGATTTTATTAGTATGGCCAATGTTGATTCTTAGTGAAAAAACAAAACATAGGCTAGACGTTCAAGAGAATAGAACCAGCATGTTCATCTTAAGAGATCAAAAAGTCAAAAATAAAATGGAAGGCCTACATAAAAATACACTTACCACGGACTTTCTTTGATGATTGATGCACAATCTCCAACAGCATAGATACATCGCATCCACAAACTCTCGCCACTCATCGTAGCCAAAACACGCTATTACCCTAGGGATGTAAAGCATATGATTGAAAACTTACGGACGACGTAAAGGCAGAGTCCTTAAAAAAAATGTTAAATCCCTTTCATCAACAAACCTGTCCAATTTTGCTTCATAAAGTCCACAATAACAGCGGGTACCTATACAGTAGACCACACAGCCATACCATAAGGTTCCGAAAAACTCTCCAAGTTGACTGGATGTCTGGTAATGTCTTTTTCGAGACCTTCACGACCCTGAATCCTGTTTTGAGATCAATACCGTCTCTCTGGAACTCTCTTCCGCAAAACCTTACTGATCCTTTTCAACTGTAAAACCAGAAAATCAAGTTTGAAATTTAGACTCTTAAGAAAAAACAAAATTAGAATAGTCGTTTATACCGGGAAAAAAACATTTATAAATTTGAAGGAGAAACTTTTTTAGTATCACTTCATATGCTTAAAGCTCCACCAAAAACTAATCAAGAGCTACAGATGGTAGAGATTGATCCGTAAGGAGGTGCTCAGATTGTTAATTCAATTCTTTCAAGCTTTGCAGTCGTGAAGGATGTAAAGAAAAAATTCATAAATTAGCATGGTTTCCATATATAAGCTATTACAGAGTACAAACATGATTAGCATTCTTTAAAACATCTGCATACATTAAATAGAATAATAATTCTTCCGAAATAAATATTCATATAGATCCAAAAAAAATAAAAATAACGGCATTATCATCAAATATGTTAATTAGCTTCATCCCTAATTGGTTCAGCAGCTCATTAAAAACTTTAACGATGTGATACGCTTTCTAAAATGGACCGGGTCAGGAGATATTTGGGCTATTAATGCAATATATTTTAAGTTTAAAATCTCAAGGAAAACACTCAAAATTTAACAACGTAGGTCGCTTAGAGTAGCTATTATATGATGGTTGAATATTAGTTTTCTCAATATCATAAACACCAAAGTAAAACGAAATGATTCATCTGACATTATATTCTGAACTTAGGCAAATGTAAATGCATAAGGAAAAGATTGAAGAAAAATGTTTCTTGCAATGTAAAGGAAAAGGTACATTTAGAAGTGATAGAAATGTTCATATGGAGTGTTGGAAAGTACAGCTCGCAATGATGGATGGAATGTGAAGTTTGTTTTGAGAATCATTCGATAAGGAGTGGAAATGCTGAGTTGAATTACTGTGTAACAGGTGTTCTCTCTCTTGCATGTTGATTCTATGCATTGAAGTTAGAAAAGGTGCCATGTTGCAGAAGGAATGGATAGGAACAAGAAGAGCATGCTACTGCACAACATAAGTAAACCAAATTTATATGTAAGTTGATGGACATCATATGAGAAAAATTGCTTTCCTTTACGCAGGAGGTGATCAGGAAGCTTCAAGACAGACTAGACTGCGTCATTCAAATATTCTAAGGTTAATTGTCCTAAATAATTTATCCTCCAATTATTTTCACAGTTGATGATTTACCTTTACTCCAATGTATTTCATCCAGTGACGCTATAAAAATCTTTTTGACGTTCACGAAGCCCTAGATGATTCTAAAGCTCTGTGGATGTCCTCTTTTTGCATACTTCAAAAATATTGAAGATCGATGCATGTAATCTTGAACCTTCAATGGGAGACTTTTATGGGCTTCGCGGGCAAGCTATAGGGTTTTTGATTTCTGTAATTTGCAAAAATTAATGAGTAATTTGTTACTCGGTCCATAGAATTTTTACTATAGTTGCGCACAAAACAGCTACTAAGCGATCTTGGATCAGCCCTCTCTTAAATAGCTTCTAAGCGTGGTGTGAATTATCACTCATACAATATCATTAATTTTCACTAAATAGGGATCACAACAAGAAAAGGATACTACAACAATTGATGGAAATTTTCAATTTGATATAATCAAAGCATTTCACTTAACATGATGTTTATGTGTAGGACTCTAAAAAATGCAACTGTGGCGCATGACTTACAAGTCAAAACTTCCATGGCATCCTAAAAAATAAGCAATAAACAAAACAAAAAAATGAGAGGCGTTTGAAGATATAAAAAATCAGAGATTCAAGGAAGATGTTGATAAGCTTCTTAGCGCTAGTGTAGGCTTTGAAAGCTCCACGTTCATGGGAAATACATGAAATTTTACTTTCAAAAAGCAAATAATAGATATAATGTATACTCAGAATAATTTCCCCTCACTTAAGGTTTTAATTCTTTGTTTGAGAAATTCCCATGCCTCAAGCCCATTGTTAGTTATCCTCTCTAATGCATGGGATGAATTCTATTAAGGCTAAATATCTGGCACTACAATGGTTTGTTACAATGGTTTGTTCCACTGCTTCAAGCATGGCCAGATCCATGGGATCAAGGAGATGATAGATTGAATGTTACAGACCTAATCGATATTCTCTTATTACATTGACTTTGGTTTGTCACAGAAACTAATCTATTTAGTGAAAGATGGAAGTTGACCCAACCTAATCAAAGGATCTTTGATACAACAATTGTAACAACTTGTAACCTCTTTCGAAATAATTAATATTTACCAATACAAATAGTCATTTGGTATGCGATGAGAGGCAAACATTGCAAAGCAAGGAACGGAACTCTTTCTCACATTGACTAGAAAGACGAACAAGTAAAGGGCATGTGAATTCAAGGAGCCACTTGGGGAATATTTTTTAGGTAATTATTACTTTTCCTAAAAGTTGCATAGGCAAATCTATGTACACGTCGAATGAATGATAAGAATAAGAAAGCTTTTGTGATTCTTTGGTTTCTACATGGTATCAGATCTCTAGGTCATGGTTCCAATTTTGAACCTATTTTTCAGCTTAATTCCTTTTCTTACTTTATTCCCATGTTTAAGAGTTCTAAGAATCACCTATAATGAATTGTGATAACCAAGCTTTTCAATAAACGAGGAAAATCCAGGGGTTACAAATCACATATCAATGAATGAAGAAAATTATCTTAAGTAAATAACAGATTGTTAAAACCTCCAGAGAAAAAAAATAAAGAAACTTCACCACTTTATTTATCCTCCTTCGAAGCCTAAAAAACTCAAATTTCACACTCAGGGAACTCCATGATCATCTCATGGATATGGAACTTCATAATGCCCAAAGTTAGTAGAACTTACATGTTCCTCATAATAGTAAAAAAGTCTAGAAAGTTGGGAGACTGAAAACTTAAAAGTCAATGACAATGCTCTCATCTATGAAGAAAGTAGAAAACCTTGTCATTCTTCTATTTTATACACTATCAATAACAAAACCAAGACAAATTATTTTTGATCATTTCTTATCTAAGAATATATATATATATATATATATAATGAAGCGAAATGAAGGGAAATATATTGGAATTGGCTGAGAAAGCAATGTACCTCGTGTGCGTTAAGGAAAAAGGTTTGAAAAGAAAATGAAAATGGTTGTCTTAAACTAATACAAATTTTTTTATAAGGTTGCTTTGGAGATGGATATTCTATTAAAAAGGTATGAAATCTATAAATTCCTTATCAAATGTCATGTTTTACAAAAATATATCCTCTTTACTTTTCCTAATTATATTAGAAAATGTGTATGTTTTAAATTTCTATTAAAATGATTGGTTAGTAATTGCTTAAAAGATTCGCATGCATTTTATTTCTACTTTTAAATTTATATTATTATCACTGTAATTAGCCACTAAATGATTATGTTATCAACTATTATAAAATTTTATTTTTCCGTTAAGTCCCTCAATGTTAAATGGGTGACAAATAAAAACTTACATAAAAATAGAAGAGTGAGTTAAATAGATATTGCCAAAATAACATATTTTATTTTAACTCTTTATTTTAAATGCGCTAGACAAAAATGGAATATATATGGTTGCGACATAAATGAAATTTGGTTGACCAGTGGCTTCTTTTACTTGGAAGATGTTACTATGGATTACATATAATGTTAATTGAAAGAATTAAAACTATCGTCTAACCAACTATTTCTGCTCAATTACTCCAGACATCGGGCCAGGTCGTGACGCTACCTTCTAAAAAATGATCCCTCATTTAAGATATAGCTCAAGCAACATAATGTATATCCACTAAAAGGCCCCACTTAAATTCCAAATCTACTTAATTTAATGGTAGTGTATTTGGTTTTCACGTTATCACCTAGGACAATCAATCTTTATTTACCTTTAAAAATTAATCCATTCTTTATTTACAAAACAAAAACTCAAAGATCTTTCAAAGTGAAATGGCATATGGGTAGCACATTCATAGTTTTTCTATTCAAGTAAAACCTACAAAACATCATAATATAATTTATTATTTTTTTAAAAAATATAAGTAATTCCTACAATATTCCCAACTCAAATCATATATTCCCAATTCTTGTAATTTATCTTTCACATAATGCCAAATTGCACTGCCTAACAACAAAACTAGTGAAAGTTAATACAAATTGGTAACCGCTGAAAAAATCCAGCGGGTTCCTACTTATGGACTCTTGTAAACTTCAAATTAGTCTACAGTATAAGTTTTCATAAAATAGTTCAACAAGGATTCAACAAATAAATTTAAATGCTGAAGTTAGAAGGTTTCAAATGCCGTCACAAAATGGATATCAACTCAGTCAACATTTCAACCACAAACTTCCATACGATGCAAAAAACTCAAAAAACATCATTATTTTGGAGTATACTATTCTTCAAAACAGGGGACAGGCAGTTTGTAAGAAAGTTCTACTAAAATAAACACCCATAAGTACTGAAATAAACCCAGTCTTCAACTTATTCATGTAATAAAATTATTGGCATTTCCAACTATTATATGCGTTAGATTTGCATCAAACCCAACCCATATACATGAATACAGTAACCATAAAGAGGATGATGTGATCTATATGCCGCCAAAGAGAAAAAAAATATATCTTCTATGTTCTCTAAGGTTTCTATTAATTGCCTTGGCATAAAAAACCTCAATTTTACAACCATCACATGCAACGTGGTAAGAGGAATGAGAATTAATAATATTTTACCCTCCCATTATTCCGACAAAAAAAACTATGAACTCAATAAAAACAGCATTGTGCCAAAAAATAACAGCGTCCCCCTTACATTGTCAGAATTTGCTCGCCAGCCTCAATGACTCTATTTTAACTAGGCATAACAGAAGGGTATAATTTGGATATAATCTTCAGAAACAAAATCATGCAACTCAGCAGCAATTCGGACACCAGTTGGGCCACCTCCACAATAACAAAATGAAGATTCTTCTTCCTTTCATCCTCATCTAGATTTGGAGGCTGGCCCTTTCAAAACAGTCCATTACATCTCCTACGAATTTTTGAGCATCTCTACTTCCTACAAAAGATGAGATAACAGTAAGCTAGTAAGCTTATGCAGCATCCAATCAAGTGTCTGATCACAACTCAATAATTAACCAGAATAATGAGCTCACAATTTTGAAGATCAATGTTACACTAATCTGCTCAGATCAACCATAATTCAAGGACCAACCAACCACTATTCCAAGTTAGTTACTCCTTACATTATGAAGATGTGTGTTAAATAGAAGAGTATTTGAATCTTTAAAAAAGTTACCGTACCTTAGAAAATGGCAGTTCTCCTCCACACCGGAATGTTAATGTGTTGGCCCTTGCCACCTATTGCTATCACCAAGGTAGTCAATAATTAACATGAAATTCTATCCGTCTCCAACCGAGTTTGGAGCCGTAGTATACCGACAATGAACTCTCTTGTTTGCTGGATATTTTGAAGAACTCAGCTTCCCAAATTTATTTCACCCTTTTTCTGCCATAAACAATTAACAATTTAGCACTGATTCTAATTAACAATTTAAAAAACACAAGAAAATGGTCTGCCAAACAATGATGTTCACCAATAATAACAAGAGATAACAGGAAACAAATAAAATTAAGTAAAAAAATCTAGTAACAGTTAGATCTGGAGATCATCACAATCGCCTTCAATCCACATCAACAACCAGATCAAACTTTACAGTATCCTTTTAAGAGTCCCTGGAACTAGGTTACTAACACTACACAATTTTTATTATATACCTAATTCTTCTCCCAGCTGTACAAAAAATCTTCTCTTGATCTCACTAAAGTAACATTCAAAAGTGGAGAGACATTTAGATTTCAGCTAATCACAAAAAATCAACGAGGGAAACTCCTTTCGATCAAAGCTGTGAAGAGAAGCATTTTGCAAGGTACTACAAGTATCTGGAAGTTGCTAATACATACCCTAAACTCTAATTCTAAAAAACTTACTTTGAATCATTGGCTCAATAACTACTGACAACTGCAAAATCGTTGAATTTGTAGTAGATTCTTGTGAGGATTGTCTATAATCTACCGGTTCACTTGATGGAACATTCGCAAAGATTGTCTTAATGAGTTTCTATTCTTGTAAAGGTATCAGAATCATGTAGCCCCATTTTTTTTATTTTTTTTGCGGTGCCTTCATTAAGAGGAAGTTTCTCTTTTCCTCCATTTATCACTTGACTTCCACTTTTTGGCATCCCTTAAGCATTTTTCTCATGAAGGCTTTGCTATAGAAATCACCAATCTTCATTCAAGATTACAAGCCATCTTGATGGAAGAAAAATAGTGTGTAAAGGCAGGATAGAGGTAGAAGACGATGCAACTCTATGTCTATATTTATAGACATATTAAGATGCTGACATATACAGCTGGTCAAAATCAAGGTCATTATCGATACAAAAATTAGCATCATTCTTGATCTGCGCCTCTTTGGGGATTTTAAATCTATTTAATTTTTTTCATTTCGTAGGTCATTTTCTAAAGATAAATAGAATTAGGGAACTAACTATAATACTCAAAATATCACTATGACCCAGTTCAAGTCAAGTCAACCTGGTTCAATAAATCGTGTTAAAAAGTTAGTTGGCTAAGTCAGAAGAACCAATCTATTGAAATTGCTCGGAATATGGGGAACTAGCCTTTCAAATAATAAGCCAGGCCGTCAATTCAAGTGTACTCAGCTTAAGGACAGAGTAAAGCATACTTTTCCAAATATTTAGGCACTTTTCTAATAACAACTCACCAAACTCACCAAGACCACCAATTTTGCATGAACGTTACTAGCCAGAACTTGATGGATTCAAGTTGAAGTTCAAAAGTTACTTTCTATGGTTCAACTTATATTAGTCTATAAATATATTTTATATTCTTAGGCATCAGCCTCATGTATATTTTCAGCCAAACATTAATTTAGCTTTGCCATGTCCATTTTGTTTATAAAATTTAAATATAAGTTTTTCTAAATGGTGTTTTGATCCAAGCCTAATATTATAGGGTCAAGGAAGAGGACGATACATCGAATCATTTGTACTTGAGTTTATATTTTATGGTGATTTAATAAAATTTCTAAAGCTTTTCATCTAGATTCTTCTCTCTAGTTTTCCTCTTTTATTATTTTGTTATTCAAATTAGTAAGCTAATTGAATTGTCTACAAACGAATTTAAATTCAACATCCCTAAATTGGAGTCTGAATCAAGTATTATAGCATTGTGAGTAGGCAAAATGAGAGAACTAAAAAAAATGGTAAACAAAACATTTTTCACAAACATTCAATTGACAAAATAAAAGGTTGATTTTACTAAATGATTCAAGAAAAACTAGTGTGGTATTGTGTTTATAAAGTCACTCCAAGGGTTCAAATTCCAAAAGGATCCTCAAAACTCATCATTCACTAGCAAATTCCAAATGTAGAGCACTAACTTCAACTCAAGCAAATAGATGAAAATACATTCATAGGAGTAAGAAGAATTTACTTGGCAATCAAAGTGAAAATTACAATTGTCGAATGCAATTTTGAATAAAAATCTCAAGCAATGTAACCTACAAAGTTTTAAAGGAAAAATGGATTCAATAAGCCTATTACTCATTTCAAGGAATTTATCTCTTTGATGAATATCAATAATAACACGAACTGTATGTAATTTTTTACTTTTGCTAAGGGATGTCACTAAAGCGGTTCTCACATCCTTGCAGGGGGGCTATTGCTTCTTTTGTAGATGTTAAGAAGGTTAAAAATTGTGCAATTGAGTTTTGAGTCGTTTGTTTGTTTGTGAGGAGAGGCGTAAACCTCAAATAAATAAAAAATTGCGTACAGTAAATAATGATTAAAAGTGATTTTTATATAATACTCAAATAATGTTTAATGGATGTCATTAACTTTCTATTGAATATAAAGTAACAAATTTGCATACATATAAATAAAAATTTTGCACAAGATGTAAAAATGACAAATGATATAATTAACATAAATAGAATTAAAATACAAATGTTATAAGAGCAAAATAACATGAAATATAAGAATTATATAAAAAGTATCATTATATCAGTTCAACTCCAAATTCCTTCTTTACCAATTCTCTACTCCATCTTCATTTAACTCTAAAGAAAGCTAAATAATTGGTAACACTTAGAATTTATTCAATGGACAAAAGAGTAGCCAAATAATATTTTCTAGAAGTAGTTCATGAATTGCAGAAGAAACTTTCTAAATGTATTCCTAGAGGCAATATGATTCATATTTCCTAAAAATAGTTTGAGGGTTGCACGAAGCAACCTTTCTCTAGGGGTTTTTCAACAATCTACATCACATGTAAGAAATGCATCACGAATCTATTAGATTTCTAGAGAGGAAGCATTGAGAAGAACATAGCAATTCCTCACTAAAATAAAACTCCAAGGGCACTACAAGGGATTTCCCTCAACATTCATCCAATCTCCCGAGAAAATTAGAAGCCACAAAGGTCTCTTTAGTTCACCATGCGAAGATACTCTAAGAAAAAAGCAAAATTTGCTCACACATGATTTATGGAGGAAGTGAATAATTAGGGTTAAGTAACCATAGGCTCAACCCTCCAAAGTGAAAACCCTAGAAGTACCTTTTACACAATCCAACACAAGGGCTTTAATGTCTGGGAGCTCATAATCTCTTAATCAAGTATAGCAAATTATTACAGATTTGCTAAATATTAGGTAGATAGAAAGTAAAGGCTAAGAAAATTCCTCTCATAACACTATGGTAACATCCAACAATCCTCATCATAACAAGATGCATTATTTTTGTTTATTGTATTACAACAAATCAAGAAAAGAAAATTATTTGACACAAAATTAGTAGTAGCGTGAGTGTAAGAATCATGAATGAGAATTATTGCTATGGCAAAAAACCTTAAGCATGCATTTGCCTAATTCCAAGGTTAAAATTGTCCATTAGGTGAAATGAAACCGATCAAGTATATGTAACTTAATCAAAAGTACAAACAAGAACCTTTCTCATGATGTTGCGGATCGGTCAACGATACTCGTGCTTCATGTTCCACACGTAACACTTGGTAGTAAAGGAGTAAATGCAAAATAGTTACGAGGTGATATGTCCTGTACATCATTAAGGGAGCTGTCCAGGTTCCTTAGAAAGCTTGTGCCAGGCCCAACCGTACCAAGTATTACCACTTCTTCTTTGTAGGTCCATGGGATGATGCCAAATCCAAATTCCGATCTTGCATCAGCATAAGCAACAGACCTCCTCACTGCCGTAAGTCATAAACTCTCTCGATTAAGATATAATCAGCAGCTCAAATAATGCAAAATGAAAAGCATTGTCTCTAGTCTACAGCTAGAAATGCTAGTTCTCCCTTGATCTAAAGTTAAGAAAATAATGTATTAATGCCTAAAGAAACTTTTAGCAAATTGAGAAGGATGCCATGACCTTAACAAGACACTCCAGTAAAACTAGTCATGATAGAAAAAACATCAATCGAGCCAAACAAATCCAGCAGACCAAATTCATATTAACAAAGCAATATAAGTGGGATGATAAAATCCCCCACCGTTCACATTAAATAAGTCAAATAAATTATAGTTCAATGGACATTATTATAATTCTTTTTAAGTACAATCAATGCATGTTAATGACTAATGGATCCAGATTAAGTAGTTCATTTATTTCAATACAGTGCATACAAGAACAGTATTACATTCATAGCACATTAAGATGCATTTCTGTCTTTCACTTAGAGCCAAATTTGGTTGTCAGCAAGTTTAGGCAGGTAACACTTCTCATTTCTAGGAATAAGTTAAGGAAATCATCTTCTAAAAAGACTGCTAGGTTGTTCACAAAGAAATAGCATTTCCTCTACTATTCTACTGTTTGGTTGTGTAAGTGTAAGTATCCAACAAACTAATAAATTTAATCATGCGTGTGTGTGTATTATAAATGCATAAATATTATGTAATTTATATTTACTAAAATATATTATTTCAATATATAATTTCTATGGTAAATTATTATAAAATTTATTTTTTTATAATAGAATATGCATAACATTGAATAAAAAGTATATAAAATGTTATGAGATCGAGTATATTGTAATGTATTGTTATATCTGTGTATGTGCATGTCTTTTTAAAAAAATACAACAACATCCATACATGAATAAACATGCAATTACATACAATTTAAAATTATATTTATGATTATATATATAATCAATAAAAAATAAGAAATTATATTCTAATACACTATGAATAATTTTCAATAATAATATTTTAGTATAACTAACAAATCATGATTTACTTATTATTATTATTGTGCGTATAATTTTAATATATCATAAAGTATATTATTATTGTTTCGGCTCTTGTTTAACAACGGCTTAGGGGAAAGTATGGAGGAATAAGGGGAAACAGGGGAGATCAAAAGATAAGAAAGCTGAGGATGGCCCATTTTTGAAAGTGAGGTGCACATGGGTGGATTCTATAAGGTGGAGAGGTACTTCGCCATCAATGGGTTGATGGTAGAAGGAGAATGTTTACAACAATAGGTTATGTTTGGAGAGGAATGTGCTGTCACGGTACCAGTGGAGAGATAGAGGAGGACCTACGGAGCTGAAAGGAGTTCAGAGATTGTTTAATGGAATGTTTCCAAACCGACATGGCAGGAGATTTTTATGAGCAATTCTTTGCACCAGTGCTGGACGGATCAGTGGCAGACTACAGGAGTAGGTTTTTGAGCATCTAGCCAATCGAGTAGATGAAATTTTCAGAGACGGTTTTGGAGGGGAACTTCTTGAAGGGGATGAAATCGCATATCAGAGCTGAATGAAGGTCTGAGGCTTGTGACTTGGGAGGGCCATGGAGTTGGCACAGCTGGTGAAAAAATCAGGTGTATCATGAGTGGGGAGCAGGAGCGGCAATTCGGGGGGGGGGGTCTTACAGGATGGAGACCACTTTTAGCGCCCCAAAAGGGCCAGCAGCAGGAGAATTTCATGAGACCACTAGCGAGAAGCCAGTAGGAGGAGGAAGTGGGGGAGAATTTCAAGAGACTGACAGAGAAGGAGATGCTAGAGAAGAGGAAAAAGGGGCTTGTTTCAGGTGACAATGATGAAGTATACTCCCAGGGCATAGGTGTAGGGATCGAACTCTTTAGGTTCTCACCATCTATAATGAGTCGAGGAACATGAGGAGGGAAGTGAGGGAGAGGTAGAGGAAGAGATGGGAGAGAAACTACATTTGGATCTGAAGAGGTTTCTTGAACTCTATGGTAGATTCACTACGAATCATACCATGAAGGTGAAAGAGAGGATAGAGGATAGGGACAGGGAGGTGGTGATATTTATTGACAGTGGGGACTACCACAATTTCATTTCCAATCAGGTTGTCGACCAAACGATGAGTGAAATTGGTGGACACCGGCTATTGTGGGGTGATGATGGGACGGGGAAGGTAGAGAGGCAGGGGATCTATAGAGTGTTTTTTTTTACCATCCAGGGATTAAGGTGAGGGGATTTCCTCCCACTGGAGTTAGGAAGTACATATATATCTTGGGATGAAGTGGTTGCAAATCTTAGGGGACACCAAGGTCAATTTGAGGGAGCAATCACGATGGAGTTGTACGGTGGATGGAAGAAAGGTGATGATAAGGGGAATGCAGGGCTATCCAAAGCAATGGATCTCTCGAAACCATAGTGAGAAGGTATACATGAGATGGGGGGAAGGTTTTCTGGTGGAACAGCACAGACTGGAGGGTGCTAGATTGGAGAAGGGAGGGGACATACCTCCCTCGGTCCGACAGTTGATTCAGTAATTATATGAGGTTTTTCATACACCTCAGGATTTGCCCACCACAAGGGTGAAGGAGCATTGCTATCAACTTGAGGGGAAGGTGTTCCACCCATCGAGTCAGGCCATACCGCTATCCTCAATTTCAAAAAGATGAGATTGAGAAGCTGATTAGAGAAATGTTGTAGGAAGGGATTTATCGGGCCCAATGTTAGTCCTTTTTCTAGGTCCAGTATTATGGTTAAGGAAAAAATATGGCAGGCTGAAGATTTTGTGGACTTACAGGGCAGTAAATAGGAGACTGTGCTAAACAAGTTTCCTTACCAGTGATTGATGAGCTGAGTGGGGCTATTAATATTCATTACGATAGATCTGAAGTCAGGATATTCATATAGAATAAAGAAGAAAAGATGTGCCCAAGACTGCTTTCAGAACTCATGAGGGGCATTATGAGTCCTAGTGATGTCTTTGGCCATTACTAATGCACCAGTCACTCATGAACCAAGGTTTTCAAACCTTATCTCAGGCGAATTTATCTTGGTGTTCTTTGACGATATCCTAGTTTACAACATGCCAGAGGAGGAACACAGGTAGCACTTGAGGAGGGTGCTAGAGGAGTTGCAAGGAGCATTGGTTGAGGGCCAATCTGGAAGAAATGTTGTTTTGCCTAGGCTAGTGTAGAGTATTTGGGCCATATTATATCCAAAGAGGGCGGGTAGCAGCAAACAGTCAATGTTGAGATGGCCAGTACCTTAAAAAAAAAGCTGAGAGGATTCCTAGGACTGATAGGATACTACAGGAGATTCGTGAAGGGGTATAGCACCATAGCATAGCCACTAACAGAATAGTTAAAGAAGGATGGGTTCCTATGAGGGAGGCAGCCACAGCACGCTTTGGAGAGCTTGAAGAAAGCTATGATGATTGTACCAGTCCTAGCACTATTGAACTTCACTCTATGTTGCACCGATACACCTATTTATGAAGGCGTGCTGTATCCGATACACGATACACGGATACGCCTCCGATACTCTCAACGATACGTGTCGGATACGCCAAAGCCGTATCCATTAAAATACTATTTTAATTTCAAAAGGACAGCGGTATCCGATATGCGTGTCCGTGATAAACAAAGAAATCACGAAAAAAACGTGTCGTATTTACTTTGATTCTCTCCTTTTTGAGATGGATTTAAGTCTTTGATGATATGAAAATATTAAAAATTTATTAATCTTTCACATGATGAGCCTGAATTAGAAGCTATGATATTATTGAAGATGATATGGAAGTTCAAAGACAACACAATGAAGAATATAATTATATTCATTCCTTCTATTGAATAATTGAACTTCATGTGTAGATAATTATGTTTATGCTTTTGTTGTTGTACTAGACTTTTAATGCTCTACTTATATTTTGATCTTTTAAGCTACAGGCTACAAATGATGGTTGTTGTCTTTTTTTTTTGTAATTTCAAATATTATGTTTAATTGCTTTTGTAATTTTTATGATGATTTATAATTATAATGTCGTGTCCGCGCCGTATCCGTATCCGTATTTTTGATCGAAATGTCCCGTATCCGTATCGCATCGTATCCGTGTCAACGTATGTATCGGTGCAACATAGACTTCACTCAGGTGTTCTTGGTGTGAGACAGATGCTTCAGGATATGATAGGGGCGTGTTAGGTAAATCATCAACCATTTGCCTATTTCATCTAGATGTTAACAACTTGGGTTAGGCTGAAATCTGTTTATGAGCGAGAGTTTTATAGCCATTGTATTAGCTATCCAAAAGTGGCGGACCTCCTTATTAGGTAGGCATTTTATTGTCAAGCGGACCAGCGGAGCTTGAAGTACTTGTTGGAGCAGCGGATGGTGACAAAGGAGCATCAAAGGAGGTTTATCCACTGTCAAGTTGTTGGGTTATGATTTTGAAATTCAATACAGGCCAGGACTGGAGAACAAGGCGGCAGATGCCTTGTCCAGATATATGGGGGAGTTGCAGGCAACAACAGCTCAATTCCATTAATGTTAGATTGGGAGGCCATCAAGGAGGAGAGTGCTCAAAATGAGGATTTGGAAAGATCAAGGTAGATTTACTAGGGGAATGGAGTATCTATCCGGGAGTATCCTTAAAAGGGGAGAGATCCTGTACTAGGAGGAGGTTTGTGATGCTTAGGACATCAGTCCTAATTCACACTTGCTCTAGGGATTCCTGGGAGCATGCTAGGGGTGTCATTCGGGGTGGGAAGACCACAAGAGACTAGCTTCAGAGTTGTACTGAAAGGGGATGATAGATGTGGAGGCAGATGGTAGCAAGTGTGATGTATATGTCAAGGAACAAGTACATGGTCCATATCTCCAGGAGGATTATTACAGCCATGCTTTACTAGGTCGAGTATGGGAGGAGGTTTCATGGATTTCAAAATGGGCTACCCCGATCACAAGGGTTCACAGTGATTTTGGTGGTGGTGGTTCTACAGGAAAATATGCTCATTTATTCCCTACGACATCCTTACACCACAGTGAAGTGGCATCAGCCTTCATCAAAGAGGTGGTCAGACTACATGGAGTGCCAGAGGCTATGTATCTGACAGCGATAAGGTGTTCCTCAGCTATTTGAAGGGAGTGTTCAAACTACATGAGACAATATTTAAGAGGCACGCACGCTACCACCCACAGACGGTTGGCCAAACAGAATGGTCAACAAGAGCTTTGAAACTTAAGATGCTTGTGATGGAGACACCCAAGTTATGGGTCAAAGGCTAGCATGGCTGAGTATTGGTACAACAGCTCTTTCATTTTGCTTCTCAAATGACCCATTCAATGTATTGTACGGAAGGAATCAACTCACTGGTGCACTTTGGGCAAGCAGCACTCCAATTTCTTCAGTGGAGGTGTATCTGGAGGAGAAGGACAGCGTATTGGAAGAATTGAAGAGGCGTCTACTGAGAGCTCAATAGATTATGAGAAACAGACAAATGGGCATAGAAAAGACTCCAATTCGAGATAGGGAAAAGGGTGTTCTGAAGCTCTAACCTTACAAGCAAAGGTCAGTCGCCAACAGGATGGAATGAGAAGGCTGCTCCAGATACTTTGGGTCATATGAGATATTGGAGAGGATTGGAGCTGTGGCTTTCGGCTAAAACTACACCAACGAGCGACTATACACCCAGTGTTCCATGTATCTCAGCTAAGAAGGGCAATTGGAGATTCTGCAGCAAGCTCTGAGTACCGGTGACACTAAGTATTAGAGGTGATTTGGAACTTGGAGTTGATGGGGTTTCACCAGAGAGAAGATGAAACTAAGTAAGTGTTGATCAAGTGGAAGAGCCTCCGGACTACGATGCCACATGGGAGCCATATGAGAGGGTGAAACATCAGTTTCATTATTTTTACCTTGAGGACAAGGTGATTCTTTGGAAGGTAGTATTGTTAGGTTGGTTCAGCCTGAACCAACCCAGCAGGCCAAAGGCGGCTCTTATTTATAGGAGGTGGACAAGAGTCGCCTCCTTTAATGATTGTACCAAGCTAGTGGGCCCCACCCCTAGCAAATTAAAGAAATGAGGTGGGTGGCTAGGATGAGAGGAAAAATTTGAATTAAAAAGTTTGAATTAGAGAATATATATATAATATATATATATATATTATATATATATATATATTGAATTGGACAATTAATGTTTTAATTATGGGTTGTTTAGGGGTAGAGCTATGCTTGATTATTGTGGTTTCTTGGAGTTTCTTCTTAGTTGTCTTAGGCTCTAGATTCATCTAGAGATTGGGAGAGAACGATCCTCCTCTCGAATTGAGGATCAATTGTATCTTTGCTTTGTTTCTTTTCGTTGATTGATTCTACAATAAAATCTACAGTTTTTTTATGGTTAATTGGAATGGTTCGTTTTTTCCTGCTGTTTTTTCTCAATCTTGTTAGGGTTTAGTTGAAATATACAAGTATTTCCTATAAACTTGCAATTTTGTTGTTCCATTCTAGGAAAGAAACTCATTTTTGCCTAAAAACTAAACTAACTTTTAGGGCTTAAAATGCATCTTGAGTTTTTGTTGAGGCTTTAAGCTAAAAAAAATGGTTGGAATATCAAAAAATGATCATGGGTCTTAAAAATTAGAAAAGATAAAAGTAATGGTATAGTTACAAAAATTTCTGCTATTTTATAGATTTTCTCTACTTATATTTTTTTTAATAATGATTTCAAGATTTTAAAGTATATTCTTTTGCTTTTTCATTCAAAGTAATGCAAAAAAAGGTTTATGAAATAAAACTAATGTCTTAGCTTGAAACTGCATGTATCCCTCCTTACATAAAAAAGCCAGAAATTACTTTCAATTATCAAGTTCACCTTACAGCAAGGCTGAAAACCAATCGAGAAAGTGAGTAGTCCTCCAAGGTATATAGTGTGAAGTGTATAGACGTGTGTTTGAAAGATGCATTCAAATTTTTTGAATATGGTCCACTTACAACGAGCCCAATCAGAAAAGTGGCGTGGCAGTCGAGAGAAGAGGTGATATACATGGAGGAGTGATCAAATGTTAATGGGTTGAATATTGAATCAATATGGCCTATCTAGCCTTTGAGATCAAATTTACTTCACAAAGCAAATTCAAACCCAATTGAAAAATAGTCCTGGTGCCATGTTGATATCTTGATCGGTAATATGAATATATACCTTGTAGATCTGATGATGAACACCTCAATAGTGTCAATTCAACAAAAATAGTTCAAAGGTTTGTAATTTTAATTTGTGGTCAATAGAAATACACCCATTGCCCCAATTTTTATATGAAAATGTTGCATCTTCAAAAGAGTCATTGGCATAAATGACTCATAAAATAAAAATTTGTTGAGGTCATACTTAGAGAATTTAAAACTTCTCTAAACGATTTGCACTAAATATGAGGTGCATCGACAAAATCAAGAGATATCATGCAAGGTTGACCCATGGGCTAATCTAGGACTCTAATAGTTGATGCTTGATCACATATTTTGAACAGACAAGGATGAAGGTCCAAAACAATTTATACGATTTTGAGTCAAACCTAAACTATCGTCCTAATTTTATCACCAATGGATTTGTTGTAGCAACTAAGTTTACGAAATTATAAACATGTTTGGCTCCAATTTTCTCTTCTGAGTAAATTATCATACTGTTATCTGATGTAGAACTAGAATGTATGCGAAGTTATGCAATATTAAATCACACACTGTTAAATTTGAGCAATAATAATTATGTTAGCTTCTCGTGACTTAAACAAAAGTTAGATACATTAGAATTGATGATTAAAAGCTTAGGACAAATTACATGTTAGAGTTTAGAAACACGAATAATCAATTCTAATCAAGACTGCAAGCATGGTGGAGTTTCAATAAAAATCTCTAATTTAACAATAAGAATAGTCACTGGTTGGGTCCCTCACTCAACTCTTTTAATGATTGGTAAAACGGAGAAAGCATTGCATGATCTTTGTGATGCCACAAATTAAGTAAGACTTAGAAATGAAAAAAATTGAATGAAGATTCACTTGATCAAGATTTGTAAACGATCTGCTATGCACGGAGAAGAGTTGTTCGTCAATGGCTTCGACGAGGGTGAAGCGATCCTCTCTACGCATTCCTCTATGGCTTGATCAATTTCTAGATTGATGTCGAAGAACGGTTGAGTTAAGGATATCGACTTGACTTGATCGTTGTAAACGAATCCGTGATCAAGTTCAAGATCCGCTATGCAATGGGTAGAGGAGTTTATCAAAGTATTGGAGAGGGAGTAGTGTCGCTTCTTGATGCATTTATGTTTTTAGTTTATTTTTGTTTTAATGTATTTTGAACAATGTTAGTTGTGTTTTATGTTTTTTTAAGCTATCCTATGATGGTTGGGCATCAATGATCATGGTAGGAAAGTGTGGGCATGGCAAGCCTTGGATTTGCTTGCTCTTGGGTCCATTTTGTCTTGGGTTTGCTTGGCGTTTAGTTTGGAGTTGTTTGTTGTTCTCGGGTGGGGCCTTGGCTGCTTGGTGATGAACTTAAAAAGCGGATTCCATTGGTGTTATCTCATAAATGTTTGACCTTGAAGGTTTTAGCTCAATGATTGGGGAACTAAATGCACTTCTAGCTCATTAAATCAAAAGGTATGCTATTATTTTAAGCTCATTATTTTGGAGTGGACTTACATCTCTTCCCTTCCCTTTGGTCTTTTCGATTTCTATTGGTTTTGTGTTCCCATGGCCCTACCCTCTCGATTTTCCCCTCCTGGTTGTTTTTCCGTGAAATGCTGCCTTGTCTCCTGTGCTGGCTCTTGGGTCCATTGCTGGCTGGTTTTTGTGGCTGTTGGTGGGGTTTTCGTGGCTTGTTTCCTGTTTTCTGTGAGAATTCTGCTGGCTGTTATGTGTCTTTTAGCCTTTCATTTCCCCAATTCATATGTGGATTTGGTTGGAGGTGTTTGGCTGTTTATCTACCTTCTTTTGCCTATAAAATAGAGTGTTTTGGAATGGAGGAAGGTCTGTTGAAAAGCTGAGTAAAAAACTTACAAAGCTGAGGGTTTCTCCTTTGAAAAGCTTGAGAGCTTGTTCCACCCCCTTCTTATCTCTCTATTTCGTCCTTGGCTTCTAACCTCTTCTTCTCTACACAAGTTCCACTCCACCTGTATCTTCTTCTTGAGCTTGGAAGTTGTATGTTGGCTGAAATTTGGAGACATTGTCGGAGGAGTTGGTAGGACGTTGGACTCTTTTGCAGTGGTGGGACCCTCGGTTTGCAAGCCTAAGCACAATTTTATTTATATGTTCCTACTCTCGTTGCATGTGAGGAAACCGCTAAAAGGTTATACTGAGGATCGCGTTTTGATGATTTTATTTTTGTTTCGTTAAATTTGGTGTTGTTCTTCGAACGTTTGTTTTGGTTGTTGCAAGCTATAATTGGATCGAGTTGGTTTATACTTTGTCCTGGTGTTCTCCACTTGGTCTCTTCTCTCTAGTTTGCTTGCATCTCTTCTTCTCTCTTTCTTCCTTACATGACGGAATCAAGCCAAGTACAACGGTGGGGAGGAGTGGCGTGGTCGGCCAAGACTAGGATGAGGAGTTCTTTCCACAAAATTTGAAATTGAATTTCATATTTGAGTAGGAGGGGATTAGGGTTTTGAAGTTTGAATTTCAAGTAAGGGGAGGGAAAAGAAAGGCACTCCTTATTGGGAGGAATTGATTGCAACTCCAAGAGGGAGGAAATTAATGTGGAGAAGAGAGAGGGTAGGGGGAAGAGGCCACCAGCATGCTTAGGTTTAGTGGGGATTGGGGACAGGGATTATAAAGCTTGCTTATCAAGAATCTTAAATAGGGTAATATGATTTTAATCCAATCCAATTTGAGACTTAATCAGACTTCTTTTTCTTTTTCTTTTTTTTTTAATCAGACTTGATTTAAGTAACTTTCCTAAAATAAACCATCTATTTTGGAAATAATTTCAAATTCAAATTGATTGGGAATTGAAATAAATGACTTTCCTAATTCAAGATATTGAATAAATGAAAAGTACTAAATAGATATTTGAATTTTGGAGGAAAGGAAAGGGGGATGAGGCCGGCGGTAGGTTTAGGTTACGGTTGGGGCCAGTGGTTTGGAAGAGGAAGGGAACCTTGAAGCCGACAGTTTGGAGAGGTGAGGGGCCTTTGGCCGGTGGCTTGGAGGTGGGAGATGGCGTGGCGACCGAGTTTGGGATGGTGGTGGGGTTCGGCCAAGAGAGGGAGGGAGGGAGGGAATTAGGGGATGGCGGTTTGTGGAGACGGAGGGGAGAAGGGGAAAAGATGGTCGACCAGAACCCAGATCGTTTCCTTGTGGTTGGTGGTATTGCGATGCCCTCACCTAGGGACTTCAATCTCTCCAAGAACTCATAAGCTCTCCCAAAACACACAAGTACATATATTTCTATAATAATATTCATAACCTCAAAAGAGGAGGTGGTGGCTTTTTAAATAGCCTCATACAATGAAGAAATAAAAGAACACAAATGCCCTAGGGCCAGTTGTTTTCACAATATGACGTAAAAATGAAAAAGCAAAATATATCAATACATGAAACTCAACCTTCTTAGGTGTACTGTAGCTAGATAAGTACATATCTGGTAAAATAAACTCAAAACTGTATCGCTCAGCGATCGTGTCTAGCTTCTTTAATCATCTTTTCCTATTACCTTGAGATCTCCACATTCTGAATTGCTGATCCCATGAATGAATTGGTGCCAATCATATGGGATTTTTGACTGATCCCATACAAAAAATATGTTAAAGATTAGTTTGAGATAATACAACAAAATGTAGGGAAGTTGATTTTTGTTGTAATCAAATTCTCACACAATTTCCTTTTGCTTTCTTCTGCTCGCCCATAACAACTCCACACCAGCATCTATAGGCCCACACCAAAAAAAAAAAGAAAACAAAATGATTAAAAAGAAAAACAAATTATGAAGACCTACAATACACACAGAGAACTAATATACATACAAACAATAAGAAATGCTACAAGCACTTAGTATGCCTTGGATGGTGCCAGCTATTATCTTGAGGTTACTTGCAGCCTCAAAAATAAAAAGATTTTTTTGTGTGAGATTTGAACCCTCTAGTCGCTTCTTTTGACGAAAGCAAACGATAACTTTGAGAGACAATATCATTCAGCCCTACAGTCAGTGGTTTAAGATAAAAATAAAAGATATAACCAGTCATTAATCTGTGTGAAGAAAAAACTAGCACAATCAAAATCCATGTAATTTTCAATTATTTTACCATGCTTCTACTGCATCAAATCAGGCATATGGACACCACATGATGGTGAGAGCAAATTTCTATGATTTAAAGAGAGGGAGCCTAGCAATTGAGATTTAGATATATGGATATGTTTTTAGCGACACAGAGTATGTTCAATAGTTTTACATTCTGAAAAGAATGGATTAATACACTTTACTGGATGTAACTTTACTACAACTTTAATTAATTTTGATGCTTTAAGTACAATTTTATATTAAGATTGCAAGCATTTCTCAGATATGAAACAGGACCTGTTATATCCCTGGTTCAGACCAAAGTCGATCAGGCCACATGAAGATCTTGCTAAAAATAAGCAATCCAGTCACCCGTAAATGCTCGAAGAAAATTAGATTTTTACATGCCATTTTAACCCTGTTGCTTTAAAGAACTATTTGCTGAACAGTAAGTCCATTCTCAGCAAAAAAACAACATGTTTTCAGTTTTTGTTTTACATATTTCATTACTTGTGTTCCTTACTTCAGAGCTGAATTAAGCTATAACACCAAGGTACAATTTAATTTAAGTTAATGTATACGCAGAAAAACATACTAAAAGCTTGGTTCTAAAGTGCGTTTCAGTAGGCTCAGGTAATCCTAAACAACCAAGAAAAATCTCAAAAAAGCGAGAACAAGTTCTAGCCCATTTTGCAACGTTCAAAGCTGAAGTAGGCAAAAGCAAAGTCTTTCTGCAGATCAATTTTCACCTATAACCTCAAAAATTATTTTCCAAAAGCATTAACTGTGATGACAAGTAGACGTGCGTGTCGGCACAATGCATCACATGAAGCCTAAACACCTCTCTGATTGTCAAACGAACTGCGCTGTTGTAGTCAGGACGTCGAATTCATCTAAGGGAAACTCCACAAAGTCAAATCAGATCGTTCAAAAAGAACGACTGACAACCAAAATTCACGCGTGACGTTTCCCAAAAGACGTCTGATAGCAAAAAGAATTTCGTCATTGCGTTCGGAGCACCGTCAATATCCTGAAATGACCATAAGTTTGTTCAATTAAAATCAAGCAAGCAGACCGGCACGAACCGAGGCAACGAATCACAAATTGAAAAATTGAAGAGCATGATGTCACCCAAACGTTGTTCGATCAAAAAAGGACAACGCCGTTGCATTCGGAATGTGCACAACACCTGAAGTCAACTATAATTTTGCATAAATAAATTCGCGTGCAGGAACCAACACAAATTCCAAGGTGACGATGTGCATATCAAGGCTAAAATGAGAGTTTATCTCATTTTTCTGTTATTCTAAAATAGAAATTATTATAAGAAATAATAATACTAGTATTATTCTTAATTAAAATTAAATCAAAATCAACTCAATTAAAGCTAACCTCGGACTGTTTGCTTCAACATTGATCAAATCCCCGAAATCCTGGCAGGAATCATGTGTAAATCCCTCGCCTAGATCGCACTCAAGCTTCCGTAGTTTGTTAAAATGAGGCAAACGAGTTCTTTGTTCCGCTTATGAACACACAGAACACTCAGCTGAAAACCACTATAAGATCTCGATCCTCCATGCCGAACAACTTCAACCAGCTGAACATCCAAACTCGCTTCTTCCTCAACTGTCAGCCTATATCCATTCATTCTTACCTCACGTGAGCTGTCGAACCTGGATGGACCTCAATACGAACCATTGTCACGCAGAAGCCAACGTACTGTGTCGATATCCCGTCATCCACACACAGTCGCCCATCACTTACCCTCTACCAGCCGGACCCAGGCCGACCACGACACCTCAACCCGTCACCAGCTCTCTGTAAGCCGCATCTCACACAACCTAGAGGCCTGAACCTTCACTGCCCAAAGTCAACAAATCCCGATCCGACCCATCTCCCATTTGACGCCTACACTAGACCCTCACCTCATCCGGTTTCTCCATCCTCCATTCAATCGAATGCCAAAGCCCTTGCTCTGATCTATAGCAAGCTGATTCACAGCTGCCTAATCTACTCTTGCAGCAATCTCCCACAACAACCCATCCAGCTCAGTCGCAGATCATTGGCCCTCTATACTATGTCCACTCCATATAGCCCTCATTATCACTCAATAGCACCTTGCCCTTTAGCGGCTTTAATTGAAAAAGCTGAGCAGGTTTCCCTCTCCTTAATTATTAATTGCCTTGGGTCGGGCATCTTACTGTAGTTATGAAGAGCTACTTATCTGCATACTTTATTTTTGATAATTAATCTCTCTAGGTCAATTATGTTGGCTCAAATAGTCTATTATATATAAAAAAAGATGAAATGAAAAATGAATAAATATAAAAAATGGAATTTTTGTGCATATTCGCTGTCGTCGACGTCGACACAATCACCGCTTCATTGCGCAAAGGTATAACACATTAAACTCAAAATCTCGTTCTCATCGCTCGCAGTGCGTCGGAAAACCACTTATACACTAAATGACATTCTCACCATCTCTTAAAAATAATGGGTCTATACAATTTTATAAAATTTAACTTTTTAAGTATCTATAATATTCTCACATTGCATAAACTCATGAGACAATTTTTCATTTTAATCACTTAGCTTAAACTCTAGAAGTTATGTCCACACTTATAAATATATTTTCTATAATAGATCAAATAAACTTAAAATTATTACATCAAATTATCACTTTATCTTCTAATAATATTGACTAATACTCATTAATATTACACTCATTAAAATAGACTCTCTTTGTTCAACTGTACCGAATCCCTTTATCTTATAAATATTTCTTCATTATTCTAACTTTTCACTTATTTCAATTTTCAACAAAAATCTAACCAAGTTGAATTATGTCATTTGTATAAAGAATATAAGAAACCTAATTTTGAATATCTTTTATAAACACCTTCATAACTAGTATAATAAAATATAAACTCAATGTTATACTCTGTAGTCGCTCTCCAACTACTAATATTTATCAATGGTCCATAATATATATTCAATAGCTTCAATATAACTTTGACATACATCATTTTTTCGTAATGCCTACCTAATGAGGACTCATCACATACTATCTCAAGATGAATAATACTCACATGAAAATTCACCCTATGCTCTCTGTATCTTTTAATTAAGTGCCTTAATACGACAATTGTTTCTATAATGGATCTAAAAGAAAAAAAGAAACAAGTAAAGATTATTTAGGGTATGGAAAATTGCAGATAAATTAGAGGTCAGATGGTAAAAGCCAAAGAAGATCCGAAAAAATAACAATAATAGAACCTTGGAAATACTTATGTCATCATATCACCTTGACAGGTGCTACCTCATTTGTAACTAGCCATAGCAAAACAAATAATTCTTATCAAGAAGAAACTTCAGAAGAACTCCGAACTAAAAAGAAGGTAATCCATGGATTAACTTGGCTACTCACTGGCATGTTTACACCAGCCTTCAATGTTTTGATATTTGGTAACAAAATTTCTAAAAATGTGATGCATAAAAATAGAGAATATAAAAAGCCACAAAAGAATATCAAGTTTCACAAACAAAAGGAGGTTGATATCTTATGCTTATATGATTTATTTGCAAAATTTGGCAGATAATATTGTTTATAGTACAAAGAAACTAAGGAACAAAGTTGAGACATGACAATAAGGGGTAGAAATATGGTAACAAACAGAAAAAATACCGAAAAGGGCGGAATTGATGACGGCCACTCCCTCTGAAACGCAAAGGACCTTCAGGATGTTCTTCAGTGTCCTTCATTTTGTTAAAACATCTGGCAAGATAACTCCCTTGCTGGGCAGCAACCTGAAAAACGCACTGAACAAGTTAGAAACAGTAAGAAATTCAGTAAAAATCAATTGGCCGATTCCCACAAATTCAGAGAACTACCTGAGCTGTAGCTGGAAGAGTCTTTACTTGTGAATCCACGTCAGTAAGAGCTTTCCTGAACTCTTCTATGTCCACTTCTATGGCCTCTTTCATAGCATCACCTTTAGAGTCCTTCAGAAGTTCTAGTATGCTGCTCATTCGCTTGCTCTTCAAATATAGTTCCAATTGAGGATACCTCATGCAAAAATCTTCTAAAACATCCTGAATTTCTTTTACTGTCAAAGTTCCAGAATTATCTTTATCTGCTATCCTGAATATTTCTGCAATATCTTCCTGATTACAAAAAAAAAAAAAAAACAATTTGAAATAGAATGCTTTTTTTTTTCAACTCTAATCTAGATTTCTAGAAGTTTACTCTAGGCTTCTTATTAGCTTGACAAATCAAATCATGCCATGCTTGATTATGTCATATAGATTAAACTGTAAGTCGCAATTAATGATTTAGTGTGTACTACAGTTCACTAGTGAAGGTGGATCATAAAGAGCTCAAATTGGCCTTAGTATGTTACTGGATGGGCATCCATCAACGCAAAAAATAAATTAATCAATAAGGGGCACAGTAGTACTACAAATTCAATAATAGAAACTTTTCAACCGATTAAATGTCATGCACCTACAATACTCTCAACCACTACTCGTTGTTCGGTTCGATTAAAGCTCGTTCGTGATCGTTTAATTAACTAACAAACAAACTTGAACAATATTTTAAATACTCGATTCTTAAATAAACAAACTTGAACACTAATGTGTTCAGCTCGTTTATGTTCGCGAACAACATCAGTTGATGTTCATGAACAAGCTCGATAAAAAGCTCGATTCGGGTTCGATTAAAACCGTTCGATAAAAACTTAAATAATATGTTATTATAAAAATGATAAATATACATAATATAAAAACTTTAATTATAACATAATAATATAATTATTTTTTATTAATAACAAGAAACATTTCATATTTGTCCATGTTTGTTAGATTGTTTGTTTAGGATGTTCATGAACAAATTTAAGGTTTGCTTGTTCAATAGATTGTTTGCGAAATATGTTCACGAACATAGCTTGTTTAAAGCTCGATAAGCACTAAACAAACGAACATGAACCAAACATGAACACCCTTAAATTAAACGAACCAAACATGAACACAAATAATAAAGCTCGATTCAAACACGAACCAAACATGAACAAGCTAATGTTAAACAAACACAAACATGAACACTCACATACTCGGCTCGGCTCGGTTCGTTTGCAGCCCTACACATGACAAGACAAAAAGACTCAAATGCCCTTTGGGCTTACAACATAACATTAAGGAAAAGGTTCACAAATGTCCTTGGGCTTACAACATAACATTAAGGAAAAGTTCACAAACTACATTAAATCACGTACAACACACACAACAACTAATAATATAACGATTCAATCGTGTCGATCTACGACCCCTTCTATGATAAACCTTCCATGCATTGATGTCCCCATCAATAACATATATTTCTTAATAAAAATTGCATGATTTATTCAAATAAACCATATTTTTAAATAAAAAATTTGAAATAATCATGTATAACTCAAGTGAGTCGTATCTAAAAGCCCTTACATAAGGACTAGATAAAAAAGAAAGTTGTATTGTGAGTAGCATTTGCATACCCACATGTATAGACATCTTGGCTTAAGTGGTCAAGCTATAAGTCCTATCTTCTTAACAAAAAAAAGTCTTCCCTATCCTGCATATAAATTAAAACCGGATTTCATAGTTTTAAAAGCGTTTACATGGGTTAGAGATGACAATTCTTCCCGGGCAGGATTATAAGTTTAGAGTCAGGTTTGCTCATCTTCAGTTGAGTTTTAAGTTCATAAGTCCCTTACACTTCGCTAAATATAAGTTGGAGTTACTACCTATTGGTGGTTCTCACCTTAGATCTAGTGTCCAAGACTGATGTTTTTTTCAATTGCATCATAAGCCCTCGCCTTCTTAGGCATTTCTTCCACCCCATGTTGTTTAATATAAGTCCCAACTCTTTAAATCAAATTGATTAACTTTAACTTAAATCTAATTTCAAAAATGTAACCCAATATAGGATAGTTTGAGCACCTCTAAGTTTCTCAGCATCAAATGCTCTTAACTCTTCCTCATTTGGTTGTGCTCCTACCTCTTCCACATTTGGCTTCCATTCCAAAATTGATTTTAAGTTGATATAATCCCTCTTGAAATTTCCTAAAGATCAAATCTTTGATAAAAATTTCTAAGAATTAAATCATGCAAAATTGTTAGCCAATATTTGTTAAAACAACATAAACCTCTATTTTAATCAAAAGTGTTTTTAAGTGACAAATATTTAGATGTAATTAATCATAGGAGTTTGCCCTTATGGGAAACTTGCACCTCAAAATAAAATAAACACTGCTTCATCTAATATATTGAGTAGGAGAAAAACTCTAATAAAATATTTAAAAAAAATGCAAATTTTGTTTCTAAGCCCATAATGAAATAATATTTTTATCCTTTATGATAATATATTATTTTATATATCATGATTGATCACAAAATATTCTCTTCCATTGAGAATGACCAAATTCCACCAACACATCTCTCATTAGATGATAACTTCAGCTTGTTGCAAGGCTTCATTCTTTCCCTGGCGTGATTGCCAACCCAACAACTTACCAACATTCCCACTACAATCCATGCATCAGTGCATGTGCACATCCACTCCAATTAACAGGCCTATATATGAACATCTTCCTTTGAATCACTTGCCCTAAAACAAATGTTAAGAGTTATAATCTCAATCGTTGATTGTCCTCCCGGCTCTCTATTTGAGACAAAAAAAACCTAAAAAGATAAGATGATAATATTCTATTAAGCCTTTGTGCGAGCCATTATGTGAGGAAGGGAGAGTGAGAGATTTATTCCTTTTCTAGGAACGGAGCAAAGAAAAGACTGTTGGAGAGCCAAAGAAGCAAATGCTGACTGCTACAAACCTTCATAACTACATTAAGGAGGAAGTTATTGCGCGTCCTTGACGTAGTATTGCTCCTTATATAATGAATTTGGTTTCCTAGTTATCTTTCCTTGAAGTATTAATACATATGCTTGTGTACAATGAATAGCCTGGCATACAACATGGTATGAACATGTGATTGAATGAATTGATAAATAATAAGAAAGCCAAGATAAATTAGATTTATAGGTACAAATATTAAAAGAAATGTGGCAGATAGATCCAAGTTGAGAACAACTTTCACAAGTTTTAGTATTCGACCTTACTAGGGTGAAAACCATCTAAAGAGAGGATTAGAGGATTCATTAGCTCAGCTCCTGAGTAATGAAAAGCTTTAAAAATGGATAAAAAGCATTCATGGCATGAATGACAAACGAAAAGCATTCATGGCATGAATGACAAACGATATGACATGTTGAGCTATTCCCATGTGCTCTAGTTTAATGCATCTAGAAATTCCATTGATTTTATCTTATTAGTGTTGATTACATCTCGAGATGATATGCCAACAAAGGACGGAGATGTGAACAAGACGGGAGACCTGGAAAACTGGTCGAATGGATTTTGAGCTGATCTTGTTAGTGTTGGGTTATCGCATAGGTTGCTTAAATGAGTTATCATATAGTTCCTTTCAGTTTCATGATGTCTAAAAATTGTACGCCTATGGACAAGTGAAATTATGTGGCCAATGGTGAACCTCTTTTATTTATGATGCTTTAGTTTATTTCTTACAATTCTTGGGTTGTTTAGTGTATTTCTTATGGATCTTTGATTACTAAGAGTAGTCACAACTCACAAGATAAGTATGATCTTTATATGAATGAATTCATGATTTAAGCTTTGTTTGGAACAGCTTTCTTACTGTTTTATAAAACAGAATTTTAGTACAAAAAATTTTGAGACAGCTTTCTTACTGCTTCTTAAAGAAGCTTTTCAATACAAAAAATTTAATTTTTGTACTAAAAAGTTGTTTTAAGAAGCATTAAGAAAGCCGTCCCAAACGAAGCCTTAACCACATGGTTTTTGAAACGATTCAACTGCTGAGTTGGTTGGATAGAGTTTAAATCTACTCAAATCTTCTCAAAGAGGATCTCAATGGTGTGAACCAAGTCTGACTACCCATGGAGAAAATGTTCATCTCGCCCATCATACCTCAATGTCTCTGTTAATCTTGATGAGTAATCCGAGTTTGAGAAATTAAGCCCAAATCAATAAATAATGGATTTTATTAGTATAGGCCAATGTTGATTCTTAGTGAAAAAACATAAACATAGGCTAGACGTTCAAGAGAATAGAACCAGCATGTTCATCTTAAGAGATCAAAAAGTCCAAAAATAAATGAAAGGCCTACATAAAAATACACTTACCACGACTTTCCTTTGACTGATTGATGCACAATCTCCAACAGCATAGATACCATCGCATCCACAAACTCTCAGCCACTCATCAGTAGCCAAAACACGCCTATTACCCTAGGGATGTAAAGCATATGATTGAAAACTTCCGGACGACGTAAAGAGCAGAAGTCCTAAAAAAATGTTAAATACCCTTTCATCAACAAACCTGTCCAATTTGCTTCATAAAGTCCACAATAACAGGCCGGGTACCTATACCAGTAGACCACACAGCCATACCATAAGGTTCCGAAAACTCTCCAGTTGACTTGGATGTCATGGTAATGTCTTTTTCAGAGACCTTCACGACCCTGAATCCTGTTTTGAGATCAATACCGTCTCTCTGGAACTTCTCTTCCGCAAACCTACTAATCCTTTTGTCAAACCTGTAAACCCAGAAAATCAAGTTTGAAATTTAGACTCTTAAGAAAAACAAAAGTAGAATAGTCGTTTATACCTGGAAAAAACAACATTTATAAATTTGAAAGGAGAAACTTTTTTAGTATCACTTCATATGCTTAAAGCTCCACCAAAAACTAAATCCAAGAGCTACAGCTTGGTAGAGATTGATCCAGTCAGGAGGTGCTCAGATTGTTAATTCAAATTCTTTCAAGCTTTGCAGTCGTGAAGGATGTAAAGAAATTCATAAATTAGCATGGTTTCCCATATATAAGCTATTACAGAGTACAAACATGATTAGCATTCTTTAAAACATCAGCATACATTAAATAGAAATAATTCTTCCAGAAAAAATATTCATATAGATCCAACAAAAACTAAAAATAACGGCATTATCATCAACATCATGATAAATTAGCTTCATCCCTAATTGGTTCAGCTCATTAAAAACTTAAACGATGTGATACGCTTTCTAAATGGACCTGGTCAGGAGATATTTGGGCTATTAATGCAAATATATTTTAAGTTTAAAATCTCAAAGGAAAACAACTCAAAATTTAACAACGTAGGTCGCTTAGAGTAGCTATTATATGATGGTTGAATAATTAGTTTTCTCAAATATCATAAACACAAAGTACAACGAAATGATTCATCTGACATTGATATTCTGAACTTCTAGGCAAATGTAAACTGCATAAAGGAAAAGATTGAAAGAAAAATGTTTCTTGCAATGTAAAGGAAAAGGTACATTTAGAAGTGATAGAAATAGTACATATGGAGTGTTGGAAAGTACAGCTCGCAATTGATGGATGGAATGTGAAGTTTGTTTTGAGAATCATTCGATAAGGAGTGAAATGCTGAGTTGAATTACTGTGTAACAGGTGTTCTCTCTCCTTGCATGTGAATTCTATGCATTGAAGTTCAGAAAAGGTGCATGTTGGCAGAAGGAATGGATAGGAACAAGAAGAGCATGCTACTGCACAACATAAGTAAACCAAATTTATATGTAAGATGATGGACACATACTGAGAAAAATTGCTTTCCTTTACAGCAGGAGGTGATCAGGAAGCTTCAAGACAGACTAGACTGCGACAATTCAAATATTCTAAGGTAAATTGTCCTCAAATAATTTATCCTCCAATTATTTTCACAGTTGATGATTTACCTTTACTCCCAATGTATTCAATCCAGTGACGCTAAAAATCTTTTTGACGTTCATCGAAGCCCTAGATGATTCTAAAGCTCTGTGGATGTCCTCTTTTTGCATACTTCAAAAATATTGAAGATCGATGCATGTAATCTGAAACCTTCAATGGGAGACATTTATGGGCTTCTCGGGCAAGCTATAGGGTTATGAATTTCTGTAATTTGCAAAAATTAATGAGTATTTGTTACTCGGTCCATAGAATTTTACTATAGTATGCGCACAAACAGCTACTAAGCAATCTTGGATCAGCCCTCTCTTAAATAGCTTCAAAGCAGTGGTGTGAACTTATCACTCATCAATATCAATTAAATTTTCCACTAAATAGGGATCACAACAAGAAAAGGATACAACAACAATTGATGGAAATTTTCAATTTGATATAATCAAAGCATTTCACCTTAACAATGATGTTTATGTGTAGGACTCTAAAAAATGCAACTGTGGCGCATGACATTACAAGTCAAAACTTCCATGGCATCCTAAAAAATAAGCCAATAAAACAAAACAAAAAAATGAGAGGCGTTTGAAGAAAAAAAATCAGAGATTCAAGCAGATGTTGATAAGCTTCTTAGCGCTAGTGTAGGCTTTGAAAGCTCCACGTTCATGGGAATACATGAAATTTTAATTTCAAAAAGCAAACTAAATAGATATAATGTACTACTCAGAAAATTTCCCCTCACTTAAGGTTTTAATTCTTTGTTTGAGAATTCCCATGCCCTCAAGCCCCATTGTTAGTTATCCCTCTCTAATGCAAGGGATGACATTCTATTAAGGCTAATTATCAGGCACTACAATGGTTTGTTACAATGGTTTGTTCCACTGCTTCAAGCATGGCCAGATCCCATGGGATCAAAGGAGATGATAGATTGAATGTTACCAGACCTAATCGATATTCTCTTATTACATTGACTTTGGTTTGTCACAGAACCTAATCTATTTAGTGAAAGATGGAAGTTGACCCAACCTAATCAAAGGATCCTTTGATACAACAATTGTAACAACTTGTAACCTCTTTCGAAATAATTAATATTTACCATACAATAGTCATCTTGGTATGCGATGAGAGCAAACATTGCAAAGCAAGGAACAGGAACTCTCTCTCCACATTGACTAGAAAGACGAAACAAGTAAAGGGCATGAGAATTCAAGGAGCCACTTGGGGAATATTTTTTAGGTAATTATTACTTTTCCTAAAAGTTGCATAGGCAAGTCTATGTACACGTCGAATGAATGATAAAGAAAGAAAGCTTTTGTGATTCTTTGGTTTCTACATGGTATCAGATCTCTAGGTCATGGTTCCAATTTTGAACCTATTTTTCAGCTTAATTCCTTTTCTTACTTTATTCCCCATGTTTAAGAGTTCTAAGAATCACCATAATGAATTGTGATAACCAAGCTATTCCAATAAACGAGGAACTCCAGGGGTTACAAATCACATATCAACTGAATGAAGAAAATTATCTTAAGTAATAACAGATTGTTAAAACCTTCCAGAAAGAAAAAAAAATAAAGAAACTTCACCACTTTATTTATCCTCCTTCGAAGCCTAAAAACTCAAATTTCACACTCAGGGAACTCCATGATCATCTCATGGTTATGGAACTTCATAATGCCCAAAGTTAGTAGACCTTACATGTTCCTCATAATAGTAAAAAAGTCTAGAAAGTTGGGAGACTGAAAAACTTAAAAGTCAATGACAATGCTCTCATCTATGAAGAAAGTAAGAAAAGCCTTTGTCATTCTTCTATTTTATACACTATCAATCAACAAACCCAAGACAAATTATTTTGCTCATTTCTTATCTAAGATATATATATATATATATATATATATATATATATATATATATATATATATAATGAAGCGAATGAAGGGAAATATATTGGAATTGGCTGAGAAAGCAATGTACCTGTGTGCGTTAAAGGAAAAAGGTTTGAAAAGAAAATGAAAATGGTTGTCTTAAACTATACAATTTTTTATAAGGTGCTTTGGAGATGGATATTCTATTAAAAAGGGTATGAAATAATAAATTCCTTATCAAATGTCATGTTTTACAAAATTATATATCCTCTTTACTTTTCCTAATTAGATTAGAAATGTGTATGTTTTAAATTTCTATTAAAATGATTGGTTAGTAATTGCTTAAAATGAATCGCATGCATTTTATTTCTACTTTTAAAATTTATATATTATATCACTGTAATTAGCCACTAAATGATTATGTTACTCAACCTATTATAAAATTTTATTTTTCAGTAAAGTCCCTCAATGTTAAATGGGTGACAAATAAAAACTTACATAAAAAAGAAGAGTGAGTTAAAATAGATATTGCAAAATAACATATTTTATTTTAACTCTTTATTTTAAATGCGCTAGACAAAAATGGAATATATATGGTTGCGACATAAATGAAAATTTGGTTGACCAGTGGCTCTTTATACATTGGAAGATGTTACTATGGAATTACATATAATGTTAATTGAAAAGAATTAAACTATCGTCTAACCAACTATTTCTGCCTCAATACTCCAGACATTCGGGCCAGGTCGTGACGCTACCTTCTAAAAAATGATCCCTCATTTAAGATATAGCCTCAAGCAACATAATGTATATCCACTAAAGGCCCCACTTAAATTCCAAATCTACTTAATTTAATGGTAGTGTATTTGGTTTTCACGTTATCACCTAGGACAATCAATCTTTATTTACCTTTAAAAATTAATCCATTCTTTATTTACAAACAAAAACTCAAAGATCTTTCAAAGTGAAATTAGGCATATGGGTAAGCACATTCATAGTTTTTCTATTCAAGTAAAACCTACAAAACATCATAAACTATAATTATTATTTTTTAAAAAATATAATTAATTCCTACAAATATTCCCAACTCAAAGCCATATATTCCCAATTCTTGTAATTAATCTCTTCACATAATGCCAAATTGCACTGCCTAACAACAAACTAGTGAAAGTTAATACAAATTGGTAACCCGCTGAAAAAATCCAGCGGTTCCTACTTATGGACTCTTGTAAACTTCAAATTAAGTCTACAGTATAAGTTTTCAATAAACTAGTTCAACAAGGATTCAACAAATAATTAAATGCTGAAGTTAGAAGGTTTCAAAATGCCGTCAAAATGGATATCAACTCAGTCAACCATTTCAACCACAAACTTCCATAACAGATGCAAAACTCAAAAAACATCATTAATTTGGAGAATACTAATCTTCAAAACAGGGGACAGGCAAGTTTGTAAGAAAGTTCTACTAAAATAAACACCCAAAGTACTGAAATAAAACCAGTCTTCAACTTATTCATGTTAATAAAAATATATTGCATTTCCAACTATTATATGCGTTAAGATTTGCATCAAACCCAACCCAAATACATGGAATACAGCTAACCATAAAGAGGATGATGATGATCATAATGCGCCACAAAGAGAAAAAAAATATATCTTCTATAGTTCTCTAAGGTTTCTATTAATTGCCTTGGCATAAAAAAACCTCAATTTTACAACCATACACATGCAACGTGGTAAGAGGAATGAGAATTAATAATATTTTACCCTCCCATTATTCCGACAAAAAACTATGAACTCAATAAAAACAGCATTGTGCCAAAAAATAACAGCGTCCCCCTTACATTGTCAGAATATGCTCGCCAGCCTCAATGACTTCTATTTTAACTAGGCCATAAACAGAAGGGTATAATTTGGATAAATCTTCAGAAACAAAATCATGCAACTCAGCAGCAAATTCGACACCAGTTGGGCCACCTCCAACAATAACAAAATGAAGATTCTTCTTCCTTTCATCCTCATCTAGATTTGGAAGGCTGGCCCTTTCAAAACAGTCCATAACACTCCTACGAATTTTCTGAGCATCCTCTACTTCCTACAAAAGATGAGATAACCAGTAAGCTAGTAGCTTATGCAGCACCCAATCAGTGTCTGATCACAACTCAATAATTAACCAGAATTAATGAGCTCACAATTTTGAAGATCAATGTTAACTAACTCTGCTCAGATCAACCATAATTACAAGGACCAACCAACCACTATTCCAAGTTATTTACATCCTTACATTATGAAGATGTGTGTTAAATAGAAGAGTATTGAATCTTTAAAAAAGTTACCGTACCTTAAGAAAATGGCAGTTCTCCTCCACACCCGGAATGTTAAATGTGTTGGCCCTTGCACCTATTGCTATCACCAGGTAGTCATAATTAACAAGAAATTCATCCGTCCAACCAGAGTTTGGAGCCGTAGTATACCGACAATGAACTCTCTTGTTTGCTGGATCAATTTTGAAGCACTCAGCTTCCCAAAATTTAATTTCACCCTTTTTCTGCCATAACAATAAACCAATTTAGCACTGATTCTAATTCAACAATTTAAAAAACACAAGAAAATGGTCTGCCAACAATGATGTTCACCAATAATAACCAAGAAGATAACAGGAACAAAATAACTTAAGTAAAAAAAATCTAGTAACATTAAGATCTGGAGATCATCAACAATCGCTTCAACAACATCAACAACCAGATCAACTTTACACGTATCCTTTTAAGAGTCCCTGGAACTAGGTTACTAACACTAACATTTTTATATATACCTAAATTCTTCTCCCCAGCAGTACAAAAAATCTTCTCTAGATCTCACTAAAGTAACATCAAAAGTGGAGAGACATTTAGATTTCAGCTAATCAACAAAAAATCAACGAGGAAACTCCTTTCGATCAAAGCTGTGAAGAGAAGCATTTGCAAGGTACTACAAGTATCTGGAAGTTGCTAATACATACCCTAAACTCTAATTCTAAAAACTTACTATTGAAATCATTGGCTCAATAACTACTGCAACTTGCAAAATCGTTGACTTTGTAGTAGATTCTTTGTGAGGGATTGTCTACTAATCTACCGGTTCACTTGATGGAACATTCGCAAGATTGTCTTAATGAGTTTCTTATTTAGTAAGAGTATCAGAATCATGTAGCCCCATTTTTATTTTTTTGCGGTGCCTTCATTAAGAGGAAGTTCTCTTTTTCCTCCATTTATCACTTGACTTCCACTTTTTGGCATCCCTTAAGCATATTTCTCATGAAGGCTTTGCTATAGAAATCACCAATCTTCATTTCAAGATTACAAGCCATCTTGATGGAAGGGGAAAAATAAGTTGTAAAGCAGGATAGAGGTAGAAGACGATAGCAACTCTATGTCTATATTTATAGACATATTAAGATGCTGACATATACAGCTGGTCAAATCAAGGTCATTATCGATACAACAAATTAGCATCATTCTTGATCTGCTGCCTCTTTGGGATTTTAAATCTATTTAATTCTTTTATCATTTCGTAGGTCATTTCTAAAGATAAAATAGAATTAGGGAACTAACTATATACTCAAATATCACTATGACCCAGTTCAAGTCAAGTCAACCTGGTTCAATAAATCGTGTTAAAAGTTAGTTGGCTAAGTCAGAAGAACCAATCTATTGAAATTGCTCGGACTATGGGGAACTAGCCTTTCAAATAATAAGCCAAGGCCGTCAATTCAAGTGTACTCAGCTTAAGGACAGAGTAAGCATACTTTTCCAAATATTTAGGCACTTTTCTAATAACCAACTCACCCAAACTCACCAAGACCACCAATTTAGCATGAACGTTACTAGCCAGAACTTGATGGATTCAAGTGAAGTTCAAAATTTACTTTCTATGGTTCAACTTATATTAGTCTATAAATATATTTTTATATATCTTAGGCCTCAAGCCTCATATATTTCACAGCAAACATTAATTTAGCTTTGCCATGTCCATTTTGTTTATAAAATTTAAATATAAGTTTTTCTAACATTGTGTTTTGATCCAAGCCTATAAATATAGGGTCAAAGGAAGAGACCGATACATCGAATCATTTGTACTTGAGTTTATATTTTATGTGATTTAATAAAATTTCAAAGCTTTTCATTCTAGATTCTCTCTCTAGTTTTCCTCTTTTTATTTTGTTATTCAAATTAGTAAGCTAATGGAATTGTCTACAAACGAATTTAAATTCAACATCCCTAAAATTGGAGTCTGAAATCAAGTATTATAAGCATGTGAGTAGCAAAATGAGAGAACTAAAAAAAATGGAAAACAAACATTTTTCACAAACAATCAATTGACAAAAATAAAAGGTAGATTTACTAAAATGATTCAAGAAAAACTAGTGTGTATTGTGTTTATAAAGTCACTCCAAGGGTTCAAATTCCAAAAGGATCCTCAAACTCATCATTCACTAGCAAATTCCAAATGTAAGAGCACTAACTTCAACTCAAGCAATAGATGAAAATACATTCATAGGAGTAAAGAAGAATTTACTTGGCAATCAAAGTGAAAATTACAATTGTCGAATGCATTTTGAATAAAAATCTCAAAAGCAATGTAACCTACAAAGTTTATAAAAGGAAAAATGGATTCAACTAAGCCTATTACTCATTTCAAGACTATTATCTCTTTGATGAATATCAATAATACACCGAACTGTATGTAATTTTTTACTATTGCTAAAGGGATGTCACTAAAGCGGTTCTCTCATCCTCTGCAGGGGGGCTATTGCTTCTTTTGTAGAGTTTAAGCAAGGTTAAAAATTGTGCAATTGAGTATTGAGTCGTTTGTTTGTTTGTGAGGAGAGGCGTAAACCTCAAAATTAAAAAATTGCGTACAGTAAAAATAATGATTAAAAGTGATTTTTATATAATACTCAAATAATATGTTAAAGGATGTCATTAACTTTCTATTGAAATATAAAGTAACAAATTGGCATACATATAAAATAAAAATTTGCACAAGATGTAAAGTGACAAATGATAAATTACATGAAATAGAATTAAAATACAAATGTTATAAGAGCAAAATAACATGAAATATAAGAATTATATAAAAGTATCATATAATATCAAGTTCAACTCCAAATTCCTTCTTTACCAATTCTCTACTCATCTACATTTAACTCCTAAAGAAAGCTAAATAATTGGTAACAACTTAGAAATATATTCAATGGACAAAGAGTAGCCAAATAATATTTTCTAGAAGTAGTTCATGATTTGCAAGAAGAAACTTTCCTAAATGTATTCCATAGAGGCAAATGATTCATATTTCCTAAAAATAGTTTGAGGGTTGCACGAAGCAACCTTTCTCTAGGGGTTTTCAACAATCTACATCACATGTAAGAAATGCATCACGAATCTATTAGATTTCTAGAGAGGAAGCCATTGAGAAGAACATAGCAATTCCTCACTAAAATAAACTCCAAGAGCACTACAAGGGATTTCCCTCAACATTCATCCAATCTCCCGAGAAAAATTAGAAGCCACCAAAGGTCTCTTTAGTTCACCCATGCGAAGATACTCTAAGAAAAAAGCAAAATTGCTCACCATGATTTATGGAGAAGTGAATAATTAGGTTAAGTAACCATAGGCTCAAACCCTCCAAAGTGAAAACCCTAGAAGTACCTTTTTACACAATCCCAACACAAGGGCTTTAAAGTCTGGAGCTCATAATCTCTTAAATCAAGTATAGCAAATTATTACAGATTTGCTAAATATAGGTAGATAGAAAGTAAAGGCTAAGAAAAATTCCTCTCCATAACACTATGGTAACATCCAACAATCCTCATCATAACAAGATGCATTATTTTGTTTATTGTATTACAACAAATCATAGAAAAGAAAATTATTTGACACAAAATTAGTAGTAGCTGAGTGTAAGAAACATGAATGAGAATTATTGCTCATAGCAAAAACCCTTAAGCAGCATTCTGCCTAATCAAGTTAAAATTGTCCATTAGTGAAATTAAACCGATCAAGTATATGTAACTTAATCAAAAGTACAAACAAGAACCTTTCTCATGATGTTGCGGATCGGCTCAACGATACTCCGTGCTTCCACTGTTCCACACGTAACACTTGGTAGTAAAGGAGTAAATGCAAAATAGTTACGAGGTGATATGACCTGTACATCATAAAGGGAGCTGTCCAGGTTCCTTAGAAAGCTTGTGCCAGCCCAACCAGTACCAAGTATTACCACCTTCTTCTTTGTAGGTCCATGGGATGATGCCAAATCCAAATCCGATCTTGCATCAGCATAAGCAACAAGACCTCCTCCACTGCCGTAAGTCATAAACTCTCTCGATTAAGATATAACAGCAGCTCAAATAATGCAAAATGAAAAGCATGTCTCTAGTCTACATCTAGAAATGCTAGTTCTCCCTTGATCTAAAGTTAAGAAAATAATGTTTAATGCCTAAAGAAACTATTAGCAAATTGAGAAAGGATGCCAAGACCTTAACAAGACACTCCAGTAACCTAGTCATGATAGAAAAAACATCATACGAGCCAAACAAATCCAGCAGACCAAATTCTCATATTAACAAAGCAATATAAGTGGATGATAAAAATCCCCCACCGTTCACATTAAATAAGTCAAATAAATAATAGTTCAAAGGACATTATTATAATTCTTTTTAAGTACAATCAATGCATGTTAAATGACGACATGGATCCAGATTAGTAGTTCATTTTTTCAATACAGTGCATACAAGAACAGTATTACATTCATAGCACATTAAGATGCATTTCATGTCTTTCACATAGAGCCAATTTGGTTGTCAGCAAGTTAGAGCAGGTAACACTTCTCATTTCTAGAAGTAGAAGTTAAGGAAATCACTTCTAAAAAGACTGCTAGGTTGTTCACAAAGAAATAGCATTTCCTCTACTATTCTACTGTTTGGTTGTGTAAGTGTAAGTATCCAACAAAACTAATAAAATTAATCATGCGTGTGTGTGTATATAAATGCATACATATTATGTAATTTATATATACTTAAAAAATATATTTCAATATATAATTTCTATGGTAAATTATTAATAAAATTTTATTTTTTTATAATAGAATATGCATAACATTGAATAAAAAGTATATAAAATGTTATGAGATCGAGTATATTGTAAAGTATTGTTATATAGTTGTATGTGCATGTCTTTTAAAAAATACATACAAACATCCATACATGAATAAACATGCAAGTACATACAATTATAAAAATTAAATTTTAAGATTATATATATAATCAATAAAAAATAAGAAATTATATTCTAATACACTATGAATAATATTTCAATATATAATATTTTAGTATAACTAACAAATCATGATTTACTTATTATTATTATTGTGCGTATAATTTTAATATATCATAAAGTATATTATTATTGTTTCGGCTCTTGTTTACAACCGGCTTAGGGGAAAAGTATGGAGGAATAAGGGGAAACAGGGGAGATCAAAAGATAAGAAAGCTGAGGATGCCCATTTTTGAAAGTGAGGATGCACATGGGTGGATCTATAAGGTGGAGAGGTACTTCGCCATCAATGGGTTGATGGAGAAGGAGAAGTTTACAACAATAGGCTTATGTTTGGAGAGGAATGCGCTGTCACGGTACCAGTGGAGAGATCAGAGGAGACCCTACGGAGCTGAAAGGAGTTCAGAGATTGTTTAATGGAATGTTTCCAAACCGACATGGCAGTAGATTTTTATGAGCAATTCTTTGCACCAGTGCAGGACGGATCAGTGGCAGACTACAGGGAGAGGTTTGAGCATCTAGCCAATCGAGTAGAGAAATTTTCAGAGACGGTATTGGAGGGGAACTTCTTGAAGGGGATGAAATCGCATATCAGAGCTGCAATGAAGGTCATGAGGCCTTGTGACTTGGGAGAGGCCATGGAGTTGGCACAGCTGGTGAAAAATCAGAGGTATCATGAGAGGGGAGCCAGGAGCGGCAATTCAGGGGGGGGGGGTCTTACAGGATGGAGACCACTCTTTTAGCACCCAAGGGACCAGCAGCAGGAGAATTTCATGAGACCACTAGCGAGAAGCCAGTAGGAGGAGGAAGTGGGGGGAATTTCAAGAGACTGACAGAGAAGGAGATGCTAGAGAAGAGGAAAAAGGGGCTATGTTTCAGGTGCAATGAGAAGTATACTCCAGGGCATAGGTGTAGGGATCGAACTCTTTAGGTTCTCACCATCTATAATGGCGAGGAAACTGAGGAGGGAAGTGAGGGAGAGGTAGAGGAAGAGATGGGAGAGAAACTACATTTGGATCTGACAGAGGTTTCCTTGAACTCTATGGTAGGATTCACTACGAATCATACCATGAAGGTGAAAGAGAGGATAGAGGATAGGGACAGGGAGGTGGTGATATTAATTGACAGTGGGACTACCCACAATTTCATTTCCAATCAGGTTGTCGACCAACTATGAGTGAAATTGGTGGACACCGGCTATTGTGGGGTGATGATGGGTACGGGGAAGGTAGAGAAAGGCCAGGGGATCTATAGAGGTGTTTTTTTTACCATCCAAGGGATTAAGGTGAGGGGATTTCCTCCCACTGGAGTTAGGAAGTACATATATCATCTTGGGGATGAAGTGGTTGCAAATCTTAGGGGACACCAAGGTCAATTGAGGAGCAATCACGATGGAGTTGACGGTGGATGGAAGAAAGGTGATGATAAGGGGAAATGCAGGGCTATCCAAAGCAATGGTATCTCTCGAAACCATAGTGAGAAGTATACATGAGATGGGGGAAGGTTTTCTGGTGGAACAGCACAGACTGGAGGGTGCTAGATTGGAGAAGGGAGGGGACATACCTCCCTCGGTCCGACAGTTGATTCAGTAATTATATGAGGTTTTTCATACACCTCAAGGATTGCCACCACCAAGGGTGAAGGAGCATGCTATCACCTTGAGGGAAGGTGTATCACCCATCAGAGTCAGGCCATACCGCTATCCTCAATTTCAAAAAGATGAGATTGAGAAGCTGATTAGAGAAATGTTGTAGGAAGGGATTATCGGGCCCAATGTTAGTCCTTTTTCTAGTCCAGTATTACTGGTTAAGAAAAAATATGGCAGCTGAAGATTTTGTGGACTACAGGGCAGTAAATAAGGAGACTGTGCTAAACAAGTTTCCTATACCAGTGATTGATGAGCTGAGTGGGGCATTAATATTCATTACGATAGATCTAAAGTCAGGATATCATCATATTAGAATAAAGAAGAAAGATGTGCCCAAGACTGCTTTCAGAACTCATGAGGGGCATTATGAGTTCCTAGTGATGTCTTCTGGCATTACTAATGCACCAGTCACTCATGAACAAGGTTTTCAAACCTTATCTCAGGCGATTTATCTTGGTGTTCTTTGACGATATCCTAGTTTACAACATGACAGAGGAGGAACACAAGGAGCACTTGAGGAGGGTGCTAGAGGAGTTGCAGGAGCATTGGTTGAGGGCCAATCTGAAGAAATGTTGTTTTGCCTAGGCTAGTGTAGAGTATTTGGGCCATATTATATCCAAAGAGGGGGTAGCAGCAAACCAGTCAATGTTGAGATGGCCAGTACCTTAAAAAAAAAGCTGAGAGGATTCCTAGGACTGATAGGATACTACAGGAGATTCGTGAAGGGGTATAGCACCATAGCATAGCCACTAACAGAATAGTTAAAGAAGGATGGGTTCCTATGGAGGGAGGCAGCCACAGCAGCTTTGGAGAGCTTGAAGAAAGCTATGATGATTGTACCAGTCCTAGCACTATTGAACTTCACTCTATGTTGCACCGATACACCTATTTATGAAGGCGTGCTGTATCCGATACACCGATACACGGATACGCCTCCGATACTCCACCGATACGTGTCGGATACGCCAAAGCCGTATCCAATTAAAATACTATTTAATTTCAAAAGGACACGCGTATCCGATATGCGTGTCCGTTGATAAACAAAAAGAAATCCGAAAAAAAACGTGTCGTATTTACTTTGATTCTCTCCTTTTTGAGATGGATTTAAGTCTCTTGATGATATGAAAATATTAAAAATTATTAATCTTTCACATGATGAGCCTGAATTAGAAGCTATGATATTTATTGAAGATGATATGGAAGTTCAAAGACAAACCAATGAAGAATATAATTATATCATTCCTTCTATTGAATAGTTGAAACTTCATGTGCTAGATAATTTATGTTTATGCTTTTGTTGTTGTACTAGACTTTTAATGCTTACTTATATTTTGATATTTTAAGCTACAAGGCTACAAATGATGTTGTTGTCTTTTTTTTTTGTAATTTCAAATATTATGTTTTAATTGCTTTTGTAATTTTTATGTATGATTTATAAATTATAATGTCGTGTCCGCGCCGTATCCGTATCCTGTATTTTTAAGAATCGACATGTCCCGTATCCGTATCGCATCGTATCCGTGTCACCGTATCCGTATCGGTGCAACATAGACTTCACTCAGGTGTTCTTGGTAGAGACAGATGCTTCAGGATATAGATTAGGGGCAGTGCTTAGGTAAAATCATCAACCCATTGCCTATTTCATCTAGATGTTAACAACTAGGGTTAGGCTGAAATCTGTTTATGAGCGAGAGTTTATAGCCATTGTATTAGCTATCCAAAAGTGGCGGACCTCCCTATTAGGTAGGCATTTCATTGTCAAGACAGACCAGCGGAGCTTGAAGTACTTGTTGGAGCAGCGGATGGTGACAAAGGAGCATCAAAGGAGGTTATCCAACTGTCCAAGTTGTTGGGTTATGATTTTGAAATTCAATACAGGCCAGGACTGGAGAACAAGGCGGCAGATGCCTTGTCCAGATATATGGGGGAGTTGCAGGCAACAACAGTTCAATTCCATTAATGTTAGATTGGGAGGCCATCAAGGAGGAGAGTGCTCAAAATGAGGATTTGGAAAGATCAAGGTAGATTTACTGAGGGAATGGAGTATCTATCCGGAGTATTCCTTAAAAGGGGAGAGACTCCTGTACTAGGGGAGGTTTGTGATGCTTAGGACATCAGTCCTAATTCCACACTTGCTCTAGGAGTTCCATGGGAGCACTGCTAGGGGTGGTCATTCGGGGTGCAGAAGACCTACAAGAGACTAGCTTCAGAGTTGTACTGAAAGGGGATGCATAAGAATGTGGAGGAGATGGTAGCCCAGTGTGAGATATGTCAGAGGAACAAGTACATGGTCATATCTCCAGGAGGATTATTACAGCCATTAGCTTTACTAGGTCGAGTATGGGAGGAGGTTTCCATGGATTTCATAAATGGGCTACCCCGATCACAAGGGTTCACAGTGATTTTGGTGGTGGTGGATCTACAGAGAAAATATGCTCATTTCATTCCCCTACGACATCCATACACCACAGTGACAGTGGCATCAGCCTTCATCAAAGAGGTGGTCAGACTACATGGAGTGCCAGAGGCTATAGTATCTGACAGCGATAAGGTGTTCCTCAGCTATTTCTGAAGGGAGTTGTTCAAACTACATGAGACAATATTAAAGAGGAGCACTGCCTACCACCCACAGACGGATGGCCAAACAGAAGTGGTCAACAAGAGCTTTGAAACTTAAGATGCTTTGTGATGGAGACACCCAAGTTATGGGTCAAAAGGCTAGCATGGGCTGAGTATTGGTACAACAGCTCTTTTCATTTTGCTTCTCAAATGACCCCATTCAATGTATTGTACGAAAGGAATCCAACTCACTTGGTGCACTTTGGGCATAGCAGCACTCCAATTTCTTCAGTGGAGGTGTACTTGGAGGAGAAGGACAGCGTATTGGAAGAATTGAAGAGGCGTCTACTGAGAGCTCAATAGATTATGAAGAAACAGACAAATGGGCATAGAAAAGACATCCAATTCGAGATAGGGAAAAGGGTGTTCTTGAAGCTCTAACCTTACAAGCAAAGGTCAGTCGCCAACAGGAGGAATGAGAAGCTTGCTCCAAGATACTTTGGGTCATATGAGATATTGGAGAGGATTGGAGCTGTGGCTTATCGGCTAAAACTACCACCAACAGCGACTATACACCCAGTGTTCCATGTATCTCAGCTAAGAAGGGCAATTGGAGATTCTGCAGCAAGCTCTGAGTTACCGGTGACACTAAGTATATAGAGGTGATTTGGAACCCTTGGAGTTGATGGGGTTCACCAGAGAGAAGATGGAACTAAGTAAGTGTTGATCAAGTGGAAGAGCCTCCCGGACTACGATGCCACATGGGAGCCATATGAGAGGGTGAAACATCAGTTTCATTATTTTTACCTTGAGGACAAGGTGATTCTTTGGAAGGGTAGTATTGTTAGGTTGGTTCAGCCTGAACCAACCCAGCAGGCCAAAAGGCCGGCTCTTATTTATAGGAGGTGGACAAGAGTCGCCTCCTTTAATGATTGTCACCCAAGCTAGTGGGCCCCACCCCTAGCAAATTAAAGAAAGAGAGGTGGGTGGCTAGGAATGAGAGGAAAAATTTGAATTAAAAAGTTTGAATTAGAGAATATATATATATATATATATATATATATATATATATATATTGAATTAGACAATTAATGTTTTAATACTATGGGTTGTTTAGGGGTAGAGCTATGCTTGATTATTGTGTTCTCTTGGAGTTTCTTCTTAGTGTCTTAGGCTCTAGATTCATCTAGAGATTGGGAGAGAACGATCCTCCTCTCGAATTGAGGATCAATTGTATCTTTGCTTTGTTTCTTTTCGTTGATTTGATTCCTACAATAAAATCTACAGTTTTTTATTGTTTAATTGGAATGGTTCAGTTTTTCCTGCTGTTTTTATCAATCTTGTTAGGGTTTAGTTGAAATATACAAGTATTTCCTATAAACTTGCAATTTTGTTGTTCCAATCTTAGGAAAGAAACTCAATTTTTGCCTAAAAACCTAAAACTAACTTTTAGGGCTTAAAATGCATCTTGAGTTTTTGTTGAGGCTTTAAGCTAAAAAAATGGATTGGAATATCAAAAAATGATCATGGGTCTTAAAAATTAGAAAAGATATAAAGTAATGGTATAGTTACAAAAATTTCTGCTATTTTATAGATTTTTCTCTATTCATATTTTTTTTTAATAATGATTTCAAGATTTTAAAGTAATTCTTTTGCTTTTTCATTCAAAGTAATGCAAAAAAAGGATTTATGAAAAACTAAAACTTCTTAGCATAGAAACTGCATGTATCCCTCCCTTACATAAAAAAGCCAGAAATTAACTTTCAATATCAAGTTCACCTTACACGCAAGGCTGAAACCAATCTGAGAAGTGACGTAGTCCTCAAGGTATATAGTGTGAAGTGATAGACAGTGTTATGAAAGATGCATTCAAATTTTTTGAATATGGTCCACTACAACGAGCCCAATCAGAAAAGTGGCGTGGCATTCGAGAGAAGAGGTGATATACCATGGAGGAGTGATCAAATGTTAATGGGTTGAATATTGAATCAAATATGGCCTATCTAGCCTTTGAGATCAAAGTTTACTTCAAAAGCAAATTCAAACCCAATTGAAAAATAGTCCTTGGTGCCATGTTGATATCTTTGATCGGTAATATGAATATATTACCTTGTAGATCTTGATGATGAACACCTCAATAGTGTCAATTCAACAAAAATAGTTCCAGAAGGTTTGTAATTTTGAATTTGGTCAATAGAAATACACCCAATTGCCCCACTATTTTTATATGAAAATGTTTGCATCTTCAAAAGAGTCATTGGCATAAATGACTCATAAAATAAAAATTTGTTGAGGTCATAACTTAGAGAATTTAAAACTTCTCTAAACGATTTGCATAATAATGAGGTGCATCGACAAAATCAAGAGATATCATGCAAGGTTGACCCATGGGCTAATCTAGCGACTCCTAATAGTTGATGCTTGATCACATATTTTGAACAGACAAGGATGAAGGTCCAAAACAATTTATACGATTTTGAGTCAAACCTAAACCTATTCGTCCTAATTTTATCACCAATGGATTTGTTGTAGCAAACTAAGTTTACGAAATTATAAACATGTTTGGCCTCCAATTTTTCTCTTCTGAGTAAATTATCTACTAGATTATCTGATGTAGAACTAGAATGTATGCGAAGTTATGCAATATTAAAATCACACACCTGTTAAATTTGAGCAATAATAATTATGTTAGCTTCTCGTGACTTAAACAAAAAGTTAGAACATTAGAATGATGATTAAAGCTTAGGACAAATTACATGTAAGAGTTTAGAAACACGAATAATCAATTCTAATCAAGACTAGCAAGCATGGTGGAGTTTCAATAAAAATCTCTAATTTAACAATAAGAATAGTCACTGGTTGGGTCCCTCACTCAACTCTTTTAATGATTGGTAAAACGGAGAAAGCATTGCATGATCTTTGTGATGCCACAAATTAAGGTAAGACTTAGAAATGAAAAATAATTGAATGAAAGATTCACCTTGATCAAGATTTGTAAACGATCTGCTATGCACGGAGAAGAGTTGTTCGTCAATGGCTTCGACGAGGGTGAAGACGATCCTCTCTACGCATTCCTCTATGGCTTGATCAATTTCTAGATTGATGTCGAAGAACGGTGAGTTAAGGATATCGACTTGACCTTGATCGTTGTAAACGAATCTGTGATCAAGTTCAGAATCCGCTATGCATGGGTAGAGGAGTTTATCAAAGTATTGGAGAGGGAGTAGTGTCGCTTCTTGATGCATTTATGTTTTTAGTTTATTTTTGTTTTAATGTATTTTGAACAATGTTAGTTGTGTTTTATGTTTTTTAAGCTATCCTATGATGGTTGGGCATCCAATGATCATGGTAGGAAAGTGCTGGGCATGGCAAGCCTTGGATTTGCTTGCTCTTGGGTCCATTTTGTCCTTGGGTTGCTTGCTGTTTTTAGTTTGGAGTTGTTTGTTGTTCTCGGGTGGGGCCTTGGCTGCTTGGTGATGAACTTAAAAAGCTGGATTCCAATTGGTGTTATCTCATAAATGTTTGACCTGAAGTTTAGCTCAATGATTGGGGAATAAATGCACTTCCTAGCTCATTAAATCAAAAAGGTATGCTATTATTTTAAGCTCATTATTTTGGAGTGGACTTACATCTCTTCCCTTCCCTTTGTCTTTTCGATTTCTATTGGTTTTTGCTGTTCCCATGGCCCTCCCTCTCGATTTTCCCCTCCTGGTTGTTTTTCCCGTGAAATGCTGCCTTGTCTCCTGTGCTGGCTCTTCGGGTCCATTGCTGGCTGGTTTCTTGTGGCTGTTGGTGGGGTTTTCCGTGGCTTGTTTCCCTGTTTTCTGTGCAGAAATTCTGCTGGCTGTTATGTGTCTTTTAGCCTTTCATTTCCCCAATTCTAATTGGATTTGGTTGGAGGTGCTATGGCTGTTTATCTACCTTCTTTTGCCTATAAAATAGAGTTGTTTTGGAATGGAGAAGGTTGTTGAAAAGCTGAGTAAAAACTCTACAAAAGCTGAGGGTTTCTCCTTTGAAAAGCTTGAGAGCTTGTTCCACCCCCTTCTTATCCTCTCTATTTCGTCTTGGCTTCTAACCTCTTCTTCTCTACACAAGTTCCACTCCACCTGTATCCTTCTTCTTGAGCTTTGGAAGTTGTATGTTGGCTGAAATTTGGAGACATTTGTCGGAGGAGTTTGGTAGGACGTTGGACTCTTTTGCAGTGGTGGACCCTCGGTTTGCAAGCCTAAGCACAATTTTATTATATGTTCCTACTCTCGTTGCATGTGAGGAAACCGCTAAAAGGTTATACTGAGGATCGCGTTTTGATGATTTTATTTTGTTTCGTTAAATTTGGCTTTTGTTTCTTCGAACGTTTGTTTGGTTGTTTGCAAGCTATAATTGAATCGAGTTTGGTTTATACTTTGTCCTGGTGTTCTCCAACTTGTCTCTTCTCTCTAGTTTGCTTGCATCACTTCTTCTCTCCTTTCTTCCTTACATGACGGATCAAGCCAAGTACAACGGTGGGGAGAGGAGTGGGTGGTCGGCCAAGACTAGGATGAGGAGTTCTTTCACAAAATTTGAAATTGAATTTCATATTTGAGTAGGAGGGGATTAGGGTTTTGAAGTTTGAATTTCAAGTAAGGGGAGGGAAAAGAAAGGCACTCCTTATTGGGAGAATTGATTGCAACTCCAAGAGGGAGGAAATTAATGTGGAGAAGAGAGAGGGTAGGGGGAAGAGGCCACCAGCATGCTTAGGTTTAGTGGGGATTGGGGACAGGGATTAAAAGCTTGCCTTATCAAGAATCTTAAATAGGGAATAATTGATTTTAATCCAATCCAATTTGAGACTTAATCAGACTTCTTTTTCTTTTTCTTTTTTTTAATCAGACTTGATTTAAGTAACTTTCCTAAAATAAACCATCATATTTTAGGAAATAATTTCAAATTCAAATTGATTGGGAATTGAAATAAATGACTTTCCTAATTCAAGATATTGAATAAATGAAAAGTACTAAATAGATATTTGAATTTTGGAGGCAAGGGAAAGGGGGATGAGGCCGGCGGCTAGGTTTAGGTTACGGTTGGGGCCAGTGGTTTGGAAGAGGAAGGGAACCTTGAAGCCGACAGTTTGGAGAGGTGAGGGGCCTTATGGCCGGTGGCTTGGAGGTGGGAGATGGCGTGGCCGACCGAGTTTGGGATGGTGGTGGGGTTCGGCCAAGAGAGGGAGGGAGGGAGGGAAATAGGGCTGGCGGTTTGTGGAGACGGAGGGGAGGAAGGGAAAAGAGATGGTCGACCACGAACCCAGACGTTTCCTGTGGTTGGTGGGTATTGCGATGCCCTCACCTAGGGACTTCAATCTCTCCAAGAACTCTCAAGCTCTCCCAAAACACACAAGTACAAAATTTCTTATAATAATATTCATTAACCTCAAAAGAGGAGGTGGTGGCTTTTAAATAGCCTCATACAATGAAGGGAAATAAAAAGACCAAAATGCCCTTAGGGCCTACATATGATTATTCCCTCAAATGAGGGTAAAAATGAAAAATGCAACAATAAACTCAAATACATGTAATACTCAAAAATAAATCGGTGTGAGCGTGGTCGTAGATCGTCATCCTCACCTCTGGTAAACTCTCCAAGGTCGGATGTCCTCATCATTATCATTTTGAATTGCCTTGAGATCCATGCATTGAATTGAAAATTGTGCAATCATATGGGAATTTTGATGATCCCAACAAAAAATATGTAAAAGATTTAGTTTGAGATAATACAACAAAATGTAGGGAAGTGATTTTTGTTGTAATCAAATCTCACCAATTTCCTATTGCTTTCTATTGCCCCCATAAAATCCACACCAGCATCTAAGGCCCACACCAAAAAAAAAAGAAAACAAAATGATAAAAAGAAAAACAAATTAATGAAGACCTACAAATAAACCAAGAGAACTAATATACATACAAAACAATAAGAAATGCTACAAGCATTAGTAATGCCTTGGATGGTGCCAGCTATTACTTGAGGTTACTTGCAGCCTCAAAAATAAAAAGATTTTTTTGTGTGAGATTTGAACCTCTAGTCGCTTCTTTTGACGAAAGCAAACGATAACATTTGAGAGACAATATCATCAGCCCTACAGTCAAGTGGTTTAAGATAAAAATAAAAGATCATAACCAGTCATTAATCTGTGTGAAGAAAAACTAGCACAAATCAAATCCATGTAATTTTCAATTATTTTACCATGCTTCTACTGCATCAAATCAGGCATATGGACACCAATGATGGTGAGAGCAAATTTCTATGATTTAAAGCCAGAGGGAGCCCTAGCAATTGAGATTTAGATATATGGATATGTTTTTAGCGACACAGAGTATGTTCAATAGTTTTACATTCTGAAAAGAATGGATTAAACACTTTACTGGATGTAACTTCTACTACAACTTTAATTAATTTTGATGCTTTAAGTACAATTTTATATTAAGATTGCAAGCAATTACAGAATGAACAGGACCTGTTATATCCCTGGTTCAGACCAAAGTCGATCAGGCCACATGAAGATCTTGCTAAAATAAGCAATCCAGTCACCCGTAAATGCTCCGAAGAAAATAGATTTTTACATGCCATTTTAACCCTGTTGCTTTAAAGAACTATTTGCTGAACAGTAAGTCCATTCATCAAGAAGACAACATGTTTTCAGTTTTGTTTTACATATTTCATTTACTTGTGTTTCTTACTTCCAGACTGAATTAAGTCTAACACCAAGGTACAATTTAATTTAAGTTAATGTATACGCAGAAAACATACTAAAGCTTGGTTCTAATGCGTTTCAGTAGGCTCAGGTAATCCTAAACAACCAAAGAAAAATCTCAAAAAAGCGAGAACCAAGTTCTAGCCCATTTTGCAACGTTCAAAAGCTGAAGTAGGCAAAAGCAAAGTCATTCTGCAGATCAAATTTACCTATACCTCAAAATTATTTTCCAAAAGCTTAACTGTGCAGACAAGTAACAGAGCGTTATTAGCCAATGCTATGCCAAAAGAAAAACAACTTCTCTTAAGAATTATAAAGAAGGGAATCTTACTCAATGCACAACCGAACAATGGGAAACTGAACAGCATTTCGGTCTGGATTAAATCATTCCCCAGAGATCAAGTCACAGTCCATAACATTCACGAATGAACAAACTCATTTTATGGATAAAAGAATATGTTTTGGATTTTGATCTAGAATAAAGCACCATTAAGTTGCTTGAACAGAACCATGCCGAGTTTTCCATACGGAATTTCGGTTTAGCAGTTTAGGTATAGGCGAACCTGACGTATACGGCTACTGAAATCAGTATAAACAACAAAACCCTTACCCTCATTACGAATAAAATCTTCGCACAGCACCAATCAACCAACTACAAGCAAAAAGGTATTTCAAAAATCATCAAAGCACACTCCAAAAACTACCGCAGTCACGCAACGAAGACATTGGCAGACCCACGAGACGCGTCGAATGAGAATAGCAATGAACAAGAAGTGTAAATCAACTCGAAAAAAGACACAATCAAGTAACTCCAGCTAAAACCGAGGAGCCCAAGAAGCTCAAATCCACAGATTAAACGGAAAATACGATATAGAGAAGCGAGGCGAGAAAGAGAATCGCATGCCTGGCGCCGGCCATGATGACGACGAGCTTGAAGAAGGCGGTTCGATCGCGGAAGGCCCGGGAGACCTCATCGAAAAAGGAGGCAAACCGCATCGCCGCGACCGCGAGCGAGATCTGAGGCCTGAGGCTGAGGAAGAGAACGAGAAATGTAGAGTCACAGATGAAGTAGCAAAAATCCCAGTTCCGAAGTCTTCGCGGTCTCTGACAATGTTCTTCACCCCGTGATGTTACATATATGGACACGTGGCAAATAGGACTTCCTGTTTTATAAAAAGTGCGAAAGACTTTTGCTAAATTTACCCAGGGAGGTTGTTTCTGCTATTTTTTTTTTTTTTTTTTTTTTTTGGAAAATGAGGTCAAAAAGTCCGTATTTTAAATACTGAAATTTTGGGGACCAACTAGTGTTATCTTGGGAGGGCTCCCCAAATCAGACTCTTGGAAACTCACGGCTAATTTTCATGCTGATTTGGAGGACATGGATTGGTATAAGTTTATTTGACACAAGGGCTATGCTTTACGGTTTTCTTGTTATGCTTGGATGGCTATGAAAGGCAAGCTTAAAACTGCTGATAATCTCTCTATTAGGGGCATTCCTGTTCTTACTGGATGCTCTTTTTGTGGGGGAAACTGGGAAAATCATTCTCACATCTTTTTTGATTGTGACTTCTCTTTTACTATTCTATCGAGTTTATTACCTGTGATGAAAAAATTTTATTTAAGGCCAAATCTGATGCAAGTATGTGACTCACTGGAAAATTGTCGGGATTTTGGTAAGAAGGAAAAGCATTTTTGTTTCATTACTGTTGCTGCAACTATCTATTTTATCTGGAGGGAGATGAACAACCGAAGGTTTGCTAATGTTTGGTGAAGCCCAAATGACATTAATGTTGTTATTACCTATGCTATTCGTGCAAAAGTTAAGAGGTGGAAAAGTCATGACACTCTTAAAGATAGGTTTGTTGAAATTCTGGGCTAATTGGTTCATTGCGGGTGATTTCCTGGCAGGGTCTTGTATGTTTGTGGTTGGTTTCCTGGTGGATCTAATGCTTTCTGCTTACTCTTTTTTTTATATTGCATCTTATGTTTTTTGGACGGTTGGAGCTTTTTATGTGGATTGGGCTGTTTTGAAGGCTGGAGCTTTTGATCTCTTTCCTCTTGAGATCTATATTTGGGTCACAATTCTCGCTCTACAAGTTTTTTATTTTGGGGACGATGATGAGCCATGGTCTACATTGATCCAGCTTCCTTGGACGGCCTTTGGCAACCAGGTTTTCGAGTTAATTTTGGGATGCTGTGATGGTCTATCGTCTTCACCCCAGGCAACCGGTGTCTCTTAGGCTGGATTCTGGCTCTCTGTGCCGAACTTTGATGCCTCCGTTGTAGACCTATATTCTGAGTCCTATTGTTATTAATCTTAATGTTTTTCCTTTGCTGGGTTTTTTTTTTTAAGGTTTTGGGTGGTATAGTTTTCTATACTTGTAACTTAATATTTTGTTTCTTTGTAACTTTGCTTCATTAATACTTGGGCTTTGGCCCCAAATTTCCCCAAAAAAGTTTAGAATCCAAAATCTGTCCTCATCCATCGAGAAATTACTCTCCGGACTCCAAATGAAATCCTGTCACACAGAGTTATATATACTATATCTATAAAATTTAAACTTCAATAAAATCATGAAAGAATATATATTATATCTAAATTTATATACATTTTTATAAGTTTGTACACATTATAAAGATTATAAAATTCATTTTGGTCGGTTGGTTGAGAGCCTAAGCTATCAACTAAGAGGTTTTATGTTCGAGTCTTATATATGAGATGTGCCTATGAGTCAACTTTAATTGACCTAAACGTCCAAAAAAAATTGGACACATTTATAGACATGCCAAGAGCAGCTCAATCAAATATTTTTAAGGAGCGATATTTACTAACATCAGCGTCTAAAAAGCAGGAAGTAAATTGTGTTCATTTAAAATATATCAATATAAATTTTCAAATTTTTTGCACTTACATTGGAATCAATGTTATATATATATATATATAAATTTAATAAAATATAAATATTTTAAACTCTTAAACTTTAAAATATAAATATTTTAAACTCTTAATGAGTGTGCTGATTTCTATTTTAAAGAATAAAGGTGATGCACAAGATTGTGTGAATTATTGAGGAATTAAGTTAATGTGTCATACTTTAAAAATATGGGAGAGAGTTATCGAGCACAGGTTGCGGTGTGACACTAATGTTTCTCAAAATCAATTTGGATTTATGTCAGGAAGGTCTACTATGGAAGCTATATATTTATTGAGAGATTTGATGGAGAAGAGAGAAAATAAGAAGGATCTACATATAATTTTTATTAATTTAAAGAAAACATAAGATAAAGTTCCAAGAGAAATGTTATAGAGAGTTCTACATAAGAAAGGGGTTAATAATGCTTACATTTAGGTCATTAAGGATATACATGCATGAGTTGTTACTTGTGTTCAAACATGAAGTGAATTGACCAAGTATTTTCCTATTTCAGCTGGATTGCATCAAGGATTGGCCTTAAGCCCATATCTTTTTTGCTTTAGTCCTAGATGTTCTCACTAGACATTTGCAATAGGTTGTACCATGGTGTATGCTTTTTGCTAATGATATTCTTAATGTTGATAAGACTAGAGAGGGAGTTGAAGGTAATCTTGAATTATGGTGGTCAACCTTAGAGTCTAAAGGCTTTGGTTTGAGTATATATAAAATTAAATATAGAGAGAGTAATTTTAGTATTAATAGATCTAGTGAAGGAGTTGTGACTTTGGGCGATCAAGTCATTAATAAGAGCACTCGTTTTAGATACCTTGGGTTTATAGTTCAGAGTGGTGGTGAAATAGATGGGAATATTATTAGTAGAATTCAAGTTGAATGGTTGAAGTTGAGGAATGCATCAGGCTTGTTGTGTGATAGAAAATTCCCTCTCAAACTTAAGGGAAAATTATATGAGTTGGTAGTGAGACCTGCAATGCTTTATGGTGTAAAATGTTGGCCATTGATGCATGCAAATTTCAATTTCTTGTTTTAGATTTTATTGCAATTTGAATTCTATGGTTATTTTTGATTTTTTTTTATACTACCCTATGATGGAAGGCAACCAATTATCATGAGTAGGTTGTGCTTTGGGCTTGGCAATCATTGGGTGTGCTAGCTATTTTGGTGCCTTGGCTCTTGGGATGTTGGAGGGTTCTCAGTTTGGGCTTGGCTGCTCGATTTTTGTTGTGTTTTTGAGAGTTGCTATGCTCCAACTCATTAATGTTGAGCTGTTGTTTTTTCAGCTCGTTACTTTGGTAGTTCACCTCTTTTTTTAGCTCATTAAGTGGAGTGGTTTTTACTCTTTCCCCTTCTCTGTGGCCCTTCAATTTTCCCCGCCTGGCTACTGTCCCGTGGTTGGTTCTTCTCCCCTGGCTGCCTGTTCCAGTTCCCCTAGCCGCCCATTCCTATCCCCCTTGTGGCCCTTCAGGTGCTGCTCCTGGACCGCCTGTTGGCCTTCTATTTCCTCTATTTTAATTGGATCGGTTGGAGGTGGTTTTAGGTTATTTGGCTTATCCTTTTCTTCTATATATATATATATATAAAAGATGTTTTGGTCCATGAAGAGGTTGTTGATTGCTGAGCAAAGTCTCTAAAAATCTGAGGGTTTCTTCTTTGGAAAGTTTGCGAGCTTGTTCCAATTCACTCCTCTCTTCGACTTCGTCTTGGGCTTCTTGTCTCCTTCTTCTCTCCACAAGTTCCACTCCACTTGTATCTTTTTTCTTGAGCTATTGGAGGTGTTGGTTAGCAGGTTTGGTAGCATTTTTCGGATGTTGGCTCAAGTAGCTGTGGTGGACCCTTGGTTTGCATGCCCTTAAGCACATCTTTTATATTGCATACTATTTTCATTGCATGTGAGATGACCGCTAGTCGGTTGTTCTAAGGGTAACTGATTTTATTTTTAATTTTGTTTCGTTTGTTTTGAAGTTTGTTTGGATGTTGACATTCTATGTTTTGAATCGAGTAATATTTTACTTGTCGTGGTGTTCTCCCCTTGTGACTTATCTATCTAGTTGTATGCATCAACCATTAAAAGAGAAGCATAATAATAAGTTAAGTGTTGCAGAGATGAGAATGCTCATGTGGATTAGTGTCTTTACTCTTAAAGATGGGATACAAAATGAGCATATACATGAAAAAGGTTGGAGTCGCTCTAATGGAAGATAAGATTAGAGGTGACTAATGGAAGATAAGATTAGAGAGAGTCACCTTGGATGGTTTGGTCATATAAAACAATAACAATAATTATCTCAAATAAAATCTTAATTCTATGATTGCAAAAAAATATTTTTTCAATATAAATAAAAAAAAATGATAAGTAACCAACAACACAAAAGTCAAATAAATTTATAATTCTTACCAGAAAAAAACAAAGCAACTAAAAAACAATCACAAAAAAAACCCTACATGAATATAAACCCCTTCTAATAATTTAATTAAAATAATAATTTATTCCAGAACATATATAAAAACTAATTATCTTCTAATCGAATTAATCAAGCAAATTTACAAAAACCAGCCAAAAATGTTATCAAATATGTTTGACCTTTTATTTTTTTATGTGAATGAAGAATAACAACCACAATAACATCAAGACTTTTATCTCACTATATGGAATTAGCTACATAAATCCTTTTTGTCCTATTGTTATAGTAAGAGTCAAATTCCCATTTAAATTTAATAAAAAATAATTATTTGTAATATTTTTCAACTAATTCTTTTTAATTCTATCTCTGTGAACATAAATCAAATCTAATACATCTACTCTCCTAATAAGATTATCAAAAGGCTGACATTTATATGACAAAACCATCATCTTATCTAACATCGGATATAGTACAACATTTTCACATATATGCTAATTTCACATTCTAACCCTAAGAGAAAGGACACTCATCCACTTAAGCATCCTCATCTCCATGACACTTAACTATATGTTCCTCTTTTAATAGTCAATATTTTGCACCATAAAACATTACAAATCTCACCACCATCTTATAGAATTTTTCCTTTAAATTTGATAGATATTTTTCTATCACATAAAAGGCCCGATCCATTCCTCCACTTCAATCATCAAACTTAAAATCTACTAATATTATCTCCAACTATTTCCCCACAGATAGTCATGAGAATTTAGAAAAGAACTATAATAGTTATAATTGTTTTGCAAAGTTAAATTTCATTATAGCTATCATAAGACTAATTGTACAAAACACTACAATCATCCCATAGAACAATTGTACATACATATACATTAACTAAACAAATTCTCTTATGACTCCTAACGGACATGTGCTATCACTTTTCTTAATCCGCCACTACTTTGCGGGAGAAATTATTATGTTCGGATGGATACCAAATGGTCAGGAGACCAACCAGAATACGTCAAATCACCCAATACAAACAATATTGAGTAAAAAAGTGATGTGACGCATTCTAATTGATCACCAAAAGGCATCCGGTGTCCGCATAAAATAATTTTTCCATTCGGGATCGAAGAACAAAGAAAACCTCTGCAAGATCATTCTTCAACTCCAGTCACTTCCTTGCCCACAAGTTCCTTGAAACATGAGAAAACAAAGCATATTTCAGCATCAATAGGTAGAAGCAAAAGAAGACTGCTAAGGGAAAAGTATAGAACTCGTGATACAAAGATGAACCATACAAAAATTTCACTTCAGCTCTGCTTTAAAAAGATTTGGGAGAAGGAACATGAAAGAGAAATAGTTGAGGCAATGGCAAAAAAACTGAGTGGAGATTAATTTTAACCCACTTGTTTGGTTGAGCATAAATTGAGCCATTGTTCATTGTGGGTGGACACATGCAAATCATAACAGTACCCCATAAACATTTTCTTTCTTGTTTTTCATCTACAGTAGGTGAGGAATGCAGTGATAAGAAATGTATTTCATAGGTATGAAAATCAAATTGCATTGGAACCAAACACTCAATTTGCAATTAAGTAAATTCATTTTTTCAAACCGGACAGGCTTCAATAACCAAAGAGCAAATATAGTATGTCGGAAATGTTGTGTTCATGTTTAACTTCAGTCTTACAATGAAAAAAGAAGCTGATGACAACACAAACTATGTGAGTTTTTCAGCCTCCATGCCCACCATATAAATGCAGCGCAGGAGGATAGTTAAACTCAAAGATTACCAAATTCTAAAATCAAAATCTTAAACTGAACTGGCGATTGAAAATATCCAGAGAAATAGAAATCAAGCACACAACATGCAACATTCAAAGTTTTTTAAGTCCTGCAAGGAAATAAAGATGAAGGTATCCATTAAGATGTTTACAAATATACTTGGTTTTTCATACTTAGATCGTTAAGAAATTTTAAACAGCTACACCAATTGAATAAAAAATAATATAAGGCATGATGAAGAAGAAAAAGCAATTAACCATAAAAGAGAATGATTGGCTCGAGTTTAATATTACAACCTCAGACATATCTGTTGATGTCATATTAGTGATGCTTCCCCAAGTAGGTTCTCCCTGCAAACAGGGTCTTGGTTTCACAACACATCCATTTTGCAGACAAATCATCATTGGTAAAAGATCATAATATACAAATAACAAAGAAAAACTAAACACACCATAGATGTGTTGAGGGCTTTCATAAATTACAGTATCTAGAAATTAAACAGTTTAAAAGTCTAAGAAAATGATGGCTTCACGCATTACTGGTTCATTTGTGTGACTAATCCTTCTGAAATAACTTACCTGGGATTAAAAAAATGAAAAACTATACTATCAAAACGCTAATTTTACAAAGATTTACATATATGATGCTGTGAAAAGTAAATCAAGTAGTACATAACCAAACACAAAAAACTCTTTTACCTGCAATCCCATTCACTTAAACCATGACATCAGTAAACAAAACAGAAGCAGAAAAGTGACAATCTCAGCAAATACCAATAAGATCATTTGAATTTAGCAGTCCCAAGGGGTTCTCCCTGACAAACAGGGTCTCGGAACATGCTAAACCTCACTAATTGGAACAAAGCATCATTGGTTTCTTCAGCTTCATTAGGTTAATACTGCTCAAGAACTAACCAAAGAGAGGAAGTAAAAAAATGAAAAGCAAATAAAACAAGCAAACGAAAAAGGCAATGGCTCAGTTTTACTATCAGCTTCTCATTCATGAAATTCAGAAGCAGAACTGACATTAGATGCTGTGTAATATCCTCGCAGCCATGCGCGTTTGATCTTTAAGACATCAAATAGATAAAAGATAAGTGATAACCTATAAGTGTATCAAGTAATTGTTTATGCAACAAGTTAGACACACGCAATCAACAGAACAAGCAAATTAACTGAAGAATAAGACTAAACAATGTTCAGCCTTTACATGCTATGTTTCAATAGGAAAAAATGGGCTACTGAGAATATACGTGAGAGGAATGTTGCGAGATGTTTTAGAGACAACCCCAGGAAAAGAAGAGCAGTCTCCACGTTAATCCCGCAATACAATATATGCCTTCATGACTAAGCTTTTCAGGTATTGATATCTTAAAAAGCGAAAGGTGAGGAAAGGCAAGAACCAAAAGCAACCAGCTAAAAATTGAAAATTCCAAAACTTCTGCCGTTGATCTAACACAGATGAAACTGTAACACAGAAGGGCTGAATACTCTTGCACGAGCATTGCGGAAACCATCGTCATTTCAATCTCGGAGACGCCCGGGTGCACCGTACTTGCAGGCAAAACGTAAGTAAAGGAAAATTCTTTATCTATGTAATAGAAACTCTGGAAATATATACATCTACCAAAAGCAGGATTTCAAGAACAAAAATTTTTAAAACTCGAATTCATGAACAGAGAGACTAGTTTCTCGCTAGCGGCTTGTTACCCTAAAAAAGGATTTCGGTGAGAACTGAGAACCGAAGGCAACAAGTCTCTCCAACCCAGCAATTAATAGATGTTTCACAAAACCCTAGATCTATTGGTGACAGTTGGATGTAGATTCAACGGACGATCGGCTTACAGCAGAGCCAGTAAGCTTTGCGCGAGAGCGCCGATTCTAGCGATAAAAGATAGTGGCATGTAAGTAAATCCCTCTATTTTTTATCTACTTTATTGCATCACTATCATTCTTAAATAATTTAATTATATATTCAGTAATTATCTTATTGACAATATAGTTAAACCCTTTTAATTGAGAAATTATTCTTTACTGATATTGGACTAAATATTTTTGCTACTCTTTTGCTGTATTTTTATAAAAAGATAGCAAATATTTTATTATGAATGTGTTTTTAATACTCTTTTGCAAAAGCGTAACAAATATTCAATAATTTAATAAATATTAAATATTTGCTGCACTTTTTTTGTCCTTTTGCAAAAGCGCAACAAAAGGATAATAAAATCATTGCATTTTTGGACGGTTCTCTCTACCCGTTGTTCGCACAGAATAAATAGTCCTTTTAATTAGACTTCATTTTGAGTTAGACATGCTCTTTGGAGTAGGTTTGTTCCGTATATATATTTTATATTCTACTGACTAAGTTATCTTTCATCCTAGTCAAAACTTTTTGACTTGGTTTTCTAATGCTCTTTTGGTCATGTTTTTCTTTGATGTGATCATGACCTTTTTGGTTACACCACTCTTGATATAGTCATGCACTTGTTTATATTTTTTTTTTTTACTTGAATTAATCATGTTCTTTACCTAGGTTTTCCTCTAGTTTGGTTATGCATTTTTGGTTAGGCACATCCCTGATTTAGCCAAACTCTTTCAGTTATTTCTCCTCTTCTACTTAGGTTATGCCTTTTTGGCATAATTATACCCTTTTAATTGAGTCTTGCCTCAACTTAGTCAGACGCTTATAACCAAGCCATTTTGTTTGGGCATACCCTTTTGTTGTACACGGTTGCATGATTACGCTCTTCTAACCAAATTACTCATTGCTATATAAATAGATTGCCTCTTCTTAAGCATACTTACCATTACACAATGCATAATTGGAATTCCTTCTAAATGCCTATAATACTTATTCTTTTGAATACTTGAGCCCCGTATAAATACATTAATCATTTCATGTTTGTAGTTTATGATCTTAAATATCTCCTCATATTAATGCATTTGAATATGCATGGGTTTGAGTCAGTACTTGTTTAGCTAGTAGGAAGTTTGGGACGGGCCTTTGGCTATGATATGTTAACTACAACTATTAACGAATAATTCACTTGATAATGAGAATCATCGTATCATAATCAGGTCTCATTTGATTATTCATGGATATTAATAACCTAAGCCATGTTAAACAATTTCAAAATTGAATTCCTTACTTTAGGCCATAAGTAATGCTTATTAATGTAAATACTTACAAGCTATATTCTGATCAACAAATGCACAATAACGTAGCGCTCCATGAAGCTTTTTAAAAATATATATATATATATAAATTTATATTCTTCAAAATTATGATTGTTATAGGAAAGCCCATAGTTATATAGTTAAAGACTAGAGTGTAATTAGATCATTTTTATTTGACACAATTAACAGTCATGCTTATTTTCTTTTCTATATACTATAAACGAGTTAATTTGGTCATAGGAAATTAGTATGTAGTAGCTAATGACATGCATACTTTTCTATTTTAGCATATACTTAACTTTAAATAAAAATTATTTCTATTGTAATAAGAAACAAGCAAAGATTTCTTACCCTGATACATATTCCAAATATATGAGTATACTTAGGCTCAAATAGCAGTGACGAAGCCAAAAAATTTTAAAGGGGGCCCAACTTTAACATTTCTTCGGTTGATTTTTATATTCAAATTCAATTAATTATTTTATTGTTTATATGAATTATGAAAAATCAATATACTCTATGAATATATGATTGCAAATTCCATTCGATTTTTTTTTTTTTGGAAATTGCTCATAGGAAGCGTCAACACAATCATTTTTAAATTTTGGAGGGGGAACGTACCCCCCTAGGCCTCGAAGGTGAGGTTGATCGTGAGGATCACACGGTTGCTCCAAGCTAGCTACACCCTTGCTCCTCCTGTGACCTTGGCGAGTTCTTGAAGTTTCTCTTGGGAGAGAGGCTTCTAATTCAAGTCCTCAAGATACTCTACCTTCTCCACGATGGAGAAAAAAGATTTGAGCTTATATGCATGTGAAAGGAATCTGGTTATCTGCCATCTTTATTAAACACTTTACTTTTCGCACTTAATTTTTGTGATATTTACTTGGTGAAAATCTGATATTAATGTTTTATTATGTTAATTAGAATTTTAATTGTTGTTAAATTGTTAGCTTCCGCATTGGGTCATCAAACTATTTATTAAAATAAAATAAAAAAAAGAATAGAATTCATGCTTAGGATTTTTTAAATTACAAATTCAACTCTCCCCTATCTTGGTGAGCCTCGGACTAATTCTGTGAAGTTTAACAACCTCCTCGAACTTTCACTTTAGTTGCAGCTCAATATAGTTTATGCTACAATACAGTGCAATGACATGTCATGTAGAGCTGAGCTTCAATATGGTCATTTTATATTGTAGTTTCTTTAATTGCTTCACATTGGATCTATGATCTTTTCTCCTCTTAGGGACCTTTTGGTTGATTAAAAGATGAATGCAGGATAAAATAGAATCTAAAGTAAGAGGAATGATGGTTGGCTAAAGGATTAGAATTTTCTTTATAGAAGTAGGCCACCTGAAAAAGTTCTTTTACTATATGATCATTGAGATTGAGCCTCAATGAGCTATTCATAGGAGACAGGTTACAATGATGAAGTATGGTGAAATAGCAAACTCATGGTGTTCATGATCATCAAGGTGATTTATTCAAAATTGGATCCATGTTCGATGTGATTCGATCAGCCATCATGAGGGTCAAATCAAGCCCCTTCCTCTCGGCAAATTATTGCATCCGGTCACCGGACGGGGAGATAGGTTCGGAAATTAATAAAATATTATTTTAAATTAAGCGCAGGAAAAGCGCAGCAAAGCGCAAGTAAAAAACACAGGTAAAGCGCAGTCAAAGCGAACCTAAAGCACAGTCAAAGCGCAAGTCAAAAGCGTAGTCAAAAGCGCAGGTGACGTGGCAAGTTTTTTATTGGATGTCCGAACCTATCCTCCGCGTCCGGTGACCGGATGCAATAATTTGCCCTTTCTCTCCCAGCATTTCTAGACGGAGGTGGAAAAGAAAGGAAAACGCAGAGCTAGAACTTCCTCCAAATCGTTAGACTTCAGTGTTTTTTCAGTAAGTTGGTTATATAAGTACTTGAATAAAGACCAAAACGAGAGTTAGCATGGCAACTAAGTTTTTGGAGTTGGTGGCCTGACGTATTGCCAGAGTGAACCTCGCAATGCATTCCCTGAGGAGATAACTCCCTTTCTGCCTAATGTTCAGAATGGCGCATAAGATCTTTAGTTGCCTCTACAGGTCGAAAAACAAGACAATTAATTGGTAGTTCAACTCATTATCATTTACCAGAGTGATCTGCCACCATCGCATCGAGTACTTCAAGGTTATCATAAATATTTGACACTTAACAACATCAATGATACTACAAGTGTCATGGCATCATCAAAGCCAGTCAAATGCTCAATAGGGTCAATCATCCCCATATAGCTATCCGGATCCGAAAGCTTGAACATTGGAGGTATTGAATCCTTACGGATCTCAAGAAAAGCAAAGGAGAATATGAAAAGTTGAGAAACGGAAGAAATAGGTAGTCAACTGAGATGTCCCCCTCATAAAACTACTTAAAACAGTCTAAGGCATGTTGACAGAGTTGCAAACATATAAATGGGCTCAAACAAAGTAGTAGGAGGGACCAAAGTGGCACGAGCACTAGCTTAGGCTTTGTTTGGGATGACTTTCTTTATGCTTCCTAAAACAACTTCTTAGTACAAAAATTAAAATTTTTATACTATGAAACTGCTTTAAGAAGCAATAAGAAAGCAGTCCCAAATGAATCCTAACTAAGAAATTAAGCTTCTTGGAAAATTAAAGGAACTGCACTTGAGTGAAGAGCACAATTTCTGAAGAAGTGAAAAATTCACTGACATAATATGTCGACTCATCTATGTTGTCTGAAGGAAGGGTACTCACGCTTCAATCTTCCATGGATGTTTTCCTTAAGTTCGACTATCTCTAAAAGAGCACTAAAAAGAAGTGAATGCAAGATTTGTGTGACATTCAAAGTTGAACATGTTATGAGGAATGCTCAAAGTTCAAATGCAAGAGTTGCTGAGCTAATTACTTCCGGGTGTTAAGTGTGATACATCATCAAAAATTTATCTTAATCAGGCACGAATCCTGAAGCAAAATCAAGTTGGAGGCTTCAAGAATTAAAATTTAGACCATCCGAACTCCGATTTTTGCAAACTTATATTCGAACTGAGCATCTCGGAAACATGAACCCAATGACACCAAAATCGACCAAATCCGAGCCCAAACGAGTCCAAATCAAAAACTTGAAGCACTTTTGAAAGGATCAAACTACAATTTGGGTTACCAAACGGTCTCCAATCATGACATGTTTATAGTCGAATCGAGCGGCTCGACGAGACGAATCCAACGAGCTCAAGATCATCAAATTCTGATATCATTAAGATAGCCCGCAGTCCATTGAATGGTACATGATCGCAGGAATCAAGATCGACCATTCATCTGAACCACTCCCAATTTACCCTTAATATTTCACTTATATACAAGACATGTCACTCAAGAATTCTATAAATAGAACCCCATTTCCTCTTGAAATGGGGTAAAAGAGCCAAGAGAGAAGAAGGAAGAGAAGAAAGAAAGCTCCAGCCGCCTAGCTCCTCCTCGACCACCGTCAGAGTTCTGCCGCACCACCACTGAGTTCTGCCACACCACAGCAAGACCACCAAGGGTCGCCGGAGATCTACCGCACCAACGCCAGACCACCAAGGGGCACCAGAATTCTGTCGAATCACCACCAAACCATCAAAAGACGTCGAAGTGCCACCCGAAGCCCAAGGAAAAAGTAGATAGATCGGAGATCGCTCTTTCTTCCTTGCCTCCTCAACCACCACTCGGACTTCCTGGACCACCACCTGTGGCCCAAACTTCTGCCGGACCACCACCTGAGGCCCGAACTTCTGCAGGACCACCACCTGAGGCCCGAGCTTCTGTCGGATCACCACCTGACGCCCGGACTTCTGCCGGACCACCACCTGACACCCAAAGTTCTACTAGAGCACCGCCTTACTACTACGGTCTTTTTGACCCCAATCTCTTGCCGACTACGATCTTTCCGACCTCCGTAGCATATTACGGTTCTTCCGACCTCCGTAGCCTACTACGATACTTCCGACCTCCATCAACAGGCAACAGTCTTTCTGACCCTTATCTCCTGCTCCGTACGGTCCTTCCGACCTCCGTCGCCGACTACGGTCCTTCCGACCTCCATTGCCAGACAACGTTCTTTCTGACCCCGGTCTTCTGCCGACTAGGATCCTTCCGACCTCCATCTCTAGAAAATGGTCTTTCTGATCCCGATCTTCTACCGACTACAATTCTTCCGATCTCCCTCACCAGGCAACGGTCTTTCTGACCCCTGTCTCTTGCCGACTACGGTCCTTCCGACCTCCGTCACCTACTACGATCTTTCCGACTTCTATCCTATCGACTATGGTCATGTCGACCAAACAAATATGCCTTTGTTGATTATTGTAACTCCCACCATGTAATGCGCTCTATATGATGTACATTTGTGACATCAAGCCAAGGTCTTCTCCCAAGGAAGGGCCTCATTTGTAATCGACTGCAAATACTAGTGGATTCATTCAAACTGAGTAAGACCCATGGTTTTTCCCCCCTTTTCAGGGGGTTCCACGTAAAAACTTTGGTGTCTCTTATAAACGCTACACTATCTCTTTCATCTGCTTGTATGTTGGATCTTCGTACAATGCTAAGAAGTTAAATTATATATTTCTCTACCACCGCGAATATTCCAGGACGCAACAAAGTGTTTTGGTCAAAATCCACCATAAGATGGGGGTGGGGGGGATTGCCACTAATCAATAAAAGGACAATGCTTTTACACTGTGACTCTGTGAGCCTCCAATGTTACTAGGATTTAATAAAAATTCAGAGGAGAGAAAGAGAGAACGCAAGCTGCTTATGAATTCCTGGTTTCCAGAAGATTCAAAAATGCTTGAAGATACTGACTTTCACAAAAATCTGCTATTTGTAGTCGTCATGTAACAGGATAGGTGTCCAAAGATGACTAAAAGAGCAATGGTGGCTCTGAGTTGCCAAGTGGCGTGCTTTCCAGGAACAACCAACAAATGATGAACAGAATAAGATTAAAGTGTCGTGTAGCAATTGGCGCAATGAGGTTGCATTAGATAACCACCAGTTAGGTTGCATTAGAGGCTGTCAGGCGACTGCAGTGGATGTCAAAGGAAATTCGGTAGGGCTCTAGATTATCCAGATGAGCAGTTCTAAGGCTTCATTTGGGAGAGTTTTTTTGTTGCTTCTTAAAGCAGCATTTTAGTAAAAAATTAAAATTTTCATACTAGAATTCTGTTTTAAGAAGCAACAAAAAAATCATCCCAAACGAAACCTTAAGACTCCACGCAAATGGTCCCAAACTCAGCTGGAACGAGTTGGATCCGATCAGACAATTATCAACCAAGGCTAGATGGGCAACAAAGGTTCGACAGGGACTCCAAGGAGGTGACATGAATAGTAAGGACAAGAACAGGAAAGGAATCGTTATAGAATTGAGGTGGTATAAGATGCAACCACATTATTCCAGCAAATTATAGCACGGCCGGAAACTTATCGTAATTAGTTGCAAAACCCGGCACAAGTTGAGTTAGAAGAGTTTGGAAATAACTACAAGTAACAGAGGATGAATAGGTTACAAACACCGTCAAAGTTTTACAGAATTCTTATGAACCACTTCATCCCCAAAGAGGTCTGTAGGGAAAATTGAAGAGTTATTTCATACATAAAACATCACTGAGAATCAAATTTGTCAAATATTTAAAGAAAACATGCAAAAAACATCATCTCCAGCAAGGTCTGTAGCTGGGAAAAAAATAAAGGTATTTCACATATGTAACATCAAAATCAAAAGAATCAAATTTTCATTAATATCCTAGACGAGAATACACCAGCTGTATAAACTGTATGAACTAAACTGTCTCCAATACAGGATATCAAAATATCTTTTCCGAGTAAAAGAACCATTTTCTGGTTGGACCTCTACTTACACATTGGCAGGAGAGAGCAAAGCAAATAAAACCATATTTCAGACTGCAGAATGGACCGGTCGAAACTTGGAAGTATCATTTTCTGTCAAAATTATGGAAGCTTTTGCTGATGCCTTTGGTAATAAAGACAATTGTGTAGAAAGACATTGCATCAAATTTCCTGAACTACTCTCAGATTTCTCTCCACTATTACCCCAAGGAGCAACCACAGCAAAATGCTCGAGGTTACCTGACTTCATTAACAAAACACCTGCCAGCTCCATCTCATTCAGATGCCCTTTAAATCCATTCATCTTCACAAGCTTCAGATTGCTAAAACCACCTTTGGGTGGCTCCTCCCTGGGCACTTGCAAGTACATCGCCACACTGGGATCACATGCGCTCATGGGAAGCTACAAATATTCATTCTTGCAAGGTTAGAAACTCATTAATAATTCATAATCATTAGAACCAAATGAGCAATGGAAGCAATTAACCAACCTCTACAAAAAGCTTCTCCAATCTCGGGCATGGGCAGTACTTGAAAAAGCCATATATGTCAGAAAGATTACTATCTGCCATCATTGCCATCAGCAGCTGCAATTCTACCAAATTCGGAAACAACCGGAATCCAACCTCTGCGCGAGCACCCAAAGCAGCAATGCACTGTAAAGTGAGCAAAGATGCGACTTTCAATTAAAATCATCAAATTGGTATCAAGGTTCAACATAATCAAGCTAACAAGACCAACCACCTCAAGCGTGATGCTGCAGACACTGAGAACCTTCAAACTGGCCAGCTCACCCAAGGGTTTCACCCAATCTCCCAGTGACACCGCCGGCACGGCCATGCCGCTGCTAATGAACACATCCTCCAACATGGCGGCGCTTTGTATATGGTAAGTCTTGAGAAGTGCCCCGCTAAAGCGGAAAGATCGAAGCCCCAGTGCTGAAACAGATATCTCGCTTACTTTCTTGCAGTCGACGACGGTAAGGCGAGTAAGCCTAAGTGCTGCGACCGGAACAACGACCTTTTTCAAATCGTGGCAGCGGCGGATAGAGAGCGAGCGTAGGACCGGGCAAGTAACGAGAATTCGACGGAGGGAAGCGGAACTGAGGTAAATTTCCCAAAGGTTCAAGATTTCAAGGGAATAAGAGAACATCCTGAAGGAAGGATGCGAAGATGCCAGGTGGAATCCTCGGAGGGTAAGGCGAGTAAGGGAAGGACTCCTGAAATTGAAGTTGAGGATGTGAGCTGCAGCTGCTGCGGCGGCTCGGGACCCGCGACGGCGGCTGGTATTTGTAGAAGAAGGCGTCAGAGATAAGTCTAAATAGAAATCGGAGACGGAGCAGGAGGCCGCGTAGTTGAGCCAGCGCTTGATGTCAGGGATTTGGAGAGTAGAGGGGGAGTAAGTAATATGCAAACAGTCAATACGTGCGCATCCGCGGCGGCGGAAAAAATCGTCGACAAGGGAGACCAATTCGGAGTGAAGAAGAGAAGGAACAGGAGAGATATTGATAATGGACGGCTGGGGCCAGCGATACATCCATAAGCGGCGCCATTCAGATGAAAGTGTACCGGTTCGAATGGCGAATTTGAGCGGAAGAAGAGACAGTATGTAAAGGCGGAGGACATCCGGCAGCTGAGTAAGCCGGTCTACGTCGCCGGCGGAGGAGGAGGAGAGGGAAAGTGACGGGTCTGGGGTAGAGGAAGAGGCGTGGAACTCCTTACGCCTCCTTTTACTCTCCATCGCTAACGGAAGAAGAAACGCCTATGCTTCAAGAAGCATGTGAAAGGCAGAACAAAGAGTGCGTGCGAGGGTTTGTGTGGTGGTGGGATTTGGGTGAAGGTTAATGATAAACATGAATAATATATTTAATGCATATAGTAAATAAAAGCATGAATTTTTTTAAGGCCATTGTCAAAAGATGGCTTTAAGGTGTTATAAAGGACCCTCCTAAATAAGAATTTATTACCTAATGTTTATGGGAATTAATATGTCAAATCTTTATGCTTTTGTTGTTTTTTTATTTTCTATATTCGTTGGTTTCAATATATATATACATATACTTTTAAGAACAAGAAATTAATTTGTGAACAAATCATCTATTTCTCTAAAAAAATAAAAAAATAAGAATTGATGATCTCATGAAGTATAAATCTAGGCTATTAATATATTCTAGCTTATATTGATGCTGAACAATAAAAATCTTCAAAAATACATCCAATGTTATAATCGTACAAACTCAACCCTCTCTTTTTTCTTTTTACTATTTTTTTTTTAATTTATTATGGAGTTGGTATATGAAGATAAAAATTGATTTAATTTCTTCGTCAAATTTTGATAAACATGATTTCATAATTATTGAAATTTATTTTGAAAGGAATATTGTTGTGTCCTTGAATATTTGCGGTATAAATTTTAGTGTTCTAGCCTTATATGAGGATCTAGAACACAAACAAATAAATGAATATGGGCTTAGCATTCATAAAAGACACCAAAGCTTTAATGTAGAAAATCCACTTTGAATGAATCTACTAATATTTGCAACTAATTGCAAATGAGGCCCTTTCTTGGGGGAAGGTCTTGGCTCGATGTAGCAAACATACACTATATATAACATAATACATACTCAAAGAATGTCGTAACAATTGCTCTTAAGAGCATGTCGATATGTTCATTTGAATAATAAGTCGTAGTCGTGGAGCGAAGGTGGTGGAAAGACCGTTGTTTGATTTTTTCTCGTCAAGATGCTCGATTCGACTATAAGCATGACATATTCAAATATCATTTGGTATTCCAATTAATGTTTTGAAGCTTCTAAATAGATTTTAGACCTTTGATTTCGGCTCGAATTGGATCAAATTTGATGTTATTGGGTTCATCTCCTTGGAATGTTCAATTTGACTATAAGCTTGTTATGGGTTCCAAAAATTTGTCGTGCCTTAGTCTCTCTGGGTCATCCCTTTTCTCTTGTTGTGACGGTAGAGAGTTTTAACGAGCTAAAGTTCCAGGTGAATTTTTAGAAGGAATATTAGGTTTTAGATAAGACATTCCCCAGCAATTTCGCCCCATTTTGTAAGGACTTTATGTTATGAGTTCTTGTTTCCTATAGACGCAAGCCCCTATAGTTAAGTACCCCTTCCAATAATAAGAGAGAAATTTTGATTAAGGCTAGTTTTTAAAGAGATCATGTAGGTAATAAATCTTTTTTTTATAGGTCATAAATCTAGTGTATAATAGCAATAGTATTATGGTTTAAATTTAGAATATAAATTGTGGAGTTTGAGACTTAAAGTTTATCACCATAAACTTTAAACTGGAGATGAAGAGAATGAACACGAGCTCGATCAAGATCCCATGGTTCCATCGTCCTGGTCCCTGATCTACTTAGTAATAAGAGGTAGTTGACCCAATCTAATAGAAGGTACCTTATCGACAATCATAGGTTGCTTCGTCCAAGAATATCTTATAGACCTATGTTTAGAACACAAACATGTAAATGAGTATGGGAGTAACATTCATAAAAGACACCATATTTTTTACATAAAAATCCTTAAAAAGGGGAAAAACATGGGGCATTGCCCAGTTTGAATGAATTCACTAGTGTTTGTAATTGATTACAAATGAGGGCCTTCCCTGAGGGGAAGGCCATGACTTGATATAACAAACATAAATTATATATAACACAATACATAGTCGGATAATGGCATGATAGTTGCTTTTAAGAGAGTATTAATATGTTCATTTGATTAGTAGGATCATAGTCAATGAATGACGGTGGTCGGAAGGACCGTTATCACTCGACAACGATGGTGTGAGGGACTGTAGTCGACGATGGTTGGAAGGACCGTAGTGGACGAGTGACAATGGTCGGAAGGACCATAATTAGTGGGCGACAGTGGTCAGACGAAGGCTCGTTAGTGGCATCTATATGGAGGTTCGACAGCAACATTGTGGTGGAGCAGATTTGTCGATAATGATGTTGGGGTGGAGCTTCAGCCTTATAGTGTTTCTCATCTTCCTTTTCCTTTTTTTTCTTCTTATGTGAAGAATTTGTGTCGGGGCACGGGAGGGTATTTTTAGTTTAGAGTGGCACGACTAGTAAATATGAAGAAGATCAAGGGCATAATGGGAGTGTTCCATAGGATGACTCATAGTGACCCCCTTGATCATGAAGCATTAAGATGCCCTAGAGATATTAGAATTATGTGATCAAGGGCTCGTTGGATTTGTATTATCAAGCTGCTCAATTTGGCTATAAGCATGCCATATTCATATATCATTTAGTAGTCCAATTAATGTTTAAAAGATTCTAAATAGGTTTTAGACTTTTGATTTGGGCTCGAATTGGATCAAATTTAATGTCATTGGATTCATCTCCTTGAGATGTTCAATTTGTCTATAAGCATGCTAAAATTGGAGATAAGGTATTCCTGATTTTAATTTTTGAAGCTTCAATCTTATATTTGCATCGAGATTTGTACCTGGTCAAGACGAATTTTTGGTGACATATTAAGTATAAAATATGTAACAATCAATTAAATCTTTAAATCACATTCATCTTAATATAAATCTAATAATTTGAGATCCATTCTTACTACTGGCTATTTAGTTGTATGCATTTAAAATTCTAATGAATTCTAAATATAGTGCAAAATAAATTCAGTGCATTTGAAATACTTTAAAATATTTTGTTGGTTATAGAATAAATTTAGAATATTTATTTTTGGTGCTTGAATTGATTTAGAATAAACCCTTATTTGTTCAATTTTAGTGTATTGAGGGAAATTTAGTGATGGAGCGTGTGGCAAATAGCTGACTTTTATGTTGATGATCTATGACTATGGCATGGCTATTGACAATGGATGGGAGGCCAACAATCGACTAGTAATGTTTGGTTGTAACCAGTCAAAGCATTTGTGGAAATTGCCAAAAAATAAACTAAAAGATGAATTTCAAATTCACAAATGAAATACTTTGCATTTGGTTATCTTCCAATTAAACAATCAATTATTTAATTCCTATGTTAAGTTTATTTTACCCTCCCCAACCAACAAATCAACCATATTACATCTCTTGAAATGCTTTTTTATAGTTTTGTTTAGTTGATAAGTAAGATGTTACAATATTCATATAAAATACATTCATTACAATAAAAAGAAGATATTGATGATATGGTTAACTTTAAATGTGAAATATTACGATTATTGTGGAAGTAAAAGATGCCTAAGGTGTTACCATCAAGTGATTGTTACTAGTTTGCTCTATTATTCTCCATATAAATGAGGGGTGCTAGCAACCAAAAAGGTGGGAGTCAACCTTAGGAGAACTAGTAAGAGACTGACTTATTAGTGATGATTAGCATCAACTTTGGTGGTGATGATGGGAACGTTACTATCATTAACGAGGGTCTATTTTCTTAGCTATTGTAATAACCTCAATTTCATTTTTTCTAAATTCGAAAAAAAAAAAAATGTTTGAGGGAGCACTGCGATGCTGAGCTTATTGGCGTTGTTGCATGAAGATCTCATATTTTTCGTAAGTTATGGGAATTGCGGCAATATTTAAAGTTTTTTGTAATAAAAAATACCTAAAACCATTACTTAAAACCCTCACCACCACTTCTCCCTCCCTCATTCCTTCCTTAGTAGGGTAAGAGAAGAGAAAGAAAGCAAGTTTGGTTGGTATTTTTCATCACTCTAATTGTGAAAATTATTCTAATCATAGTACGTAACCTTAAACCTATCTCTATTTTCAATGTTTTTTGTGTTTTACCTATTTTCTCCCTCCTAAAATTGATAAAAAATTCAATATCTCTCATTTTTGTGATTTACCACCATGTAAATTTTGATATATACTAGAAATCACCCTGAACATTTTGATATGTTTATATTGAAATTTCACCAATTGCTTTTACATATATGTCATTTTATTTGAAATGAATAATATAATACAAATGATTAGGAGTTAGTATATTACTTTTGGACATGAAACACATGATATGCATACATTCATTATTCATTTAGTCAAAAATATATTTTTGGCAAACTATAGACATAATGATGAGTATAATGATAGTTGCATTGAGTGTATATGATGTTTGTTATTATGCTCTATATGATATAAAATGTTTGTAAAAGCAAAAAATGCTTGTTAAAAATAATTCACTAATTCAGGTTGCTTGGAGAAATGTTGCCCTGTACACAGGGTAGACCGATGGGCTTTCTTTTTAATTAGGTTTGTGATATAATTCTAATTGATAATATATGATACACTAATGGAAAAAAGAGATGGCTTCTTACATGAAATCCATCTGACTTGTGATATATGACATGAGACTATTTCCTAAAAAAATATGATTAAAATGATTGAGTTTGATTCATGTAGGATTGGTCTATAGGTCTAGATATAGGAAAAACATCAGAGGTAGCTATATGTCATATCTTACTTACATGTGTATATGACATGAGCACATATAAAAATTCATATAAATGTTAAGATATATTGTGATATACTCATGATATAGGATATGACTGATACAGGAATATGATATGACTGATCAAATTGATATAAGGACATATGATACATGAAATATATGATATACAAGTTACATTATATATAATAGAAATGCATTAATACTTGATATTTTATAACATGCATATAATATATATTTGATAAGTGTAAATTACATATTATTTTATATTTTATAAGTAAAAATATTTTATTTAGTTATTTTTGTGGAAAAAAAACTCAAAATTATCAGAATTTCTAAGGAGTCTACAGCTCCACGTCATCCAACGACACAATGAAGTAGCGCTACCTTCAATATTGTCGAGGCACACCAATTCTGGTATTGCAACACTGAGTTCTTTGTTCGCAAGTACTACGGTGGAAACACAGATAGTGTCACAACATTATCATCATCGTGGTGTCATAAAGTTTGCTTAGCAGCACTGAAATCTTTATTTTCAAATGACGCGGTGCCACAACATCTCACGCCTTGGCGCAATTTTGACACTTAGACGTTGCAACACTCAAATTCCCATAGCACCATGGTGTTGCAGTTGTAACTTCCAAGGGTCATATTCTATCAGTGAGAGGAGCAACTGTTCACCAAATAATTGATTTACATCAACAAGCACCGTGATGATGAAAAAGCTTCAACGTCGAGGTGCTAGTTCACTTCAAGGGTGCCGTGGCGCCATTATTTCAAACACCGCAGCGCCATACTCCTTTTTATATTTTCCAATAAATAGTTATGATGTTATGTTTGTAAGGGAGTTCAATCACTTGTATAAAATTCAGTACTTTCTAGAGTACTTCTCTAGTTACCTCCTAGAGTAAAATCTAAGGATGCTAGGGAAGTACAAGATATAATTATTTGGAGTGTTTATCTTGTGTTTCTTAAAACAACTTTATAATTTAAGGGGGGGAGTGTAGAGGAGATAATATGATCCTTCCTAGTGATATCATTCTCCTGTATTTTTTATTCTTCCATGAGTTTAATAAAAATGAATTTCTTGTTATTCATTTTAGATCTGCCCAATTATCTTATTTTGGATTGATGAAGTAAAATATATATTGAGTACTAATTAATGAAGGCTCTTATTTTATAACTATTAAAAGATATTTTCAATATTATCCCGCTCTTTATTTAACATATATAGTAGTCATGTGTGTAGTTAAAATTTCATATGATGTATATGCTCGATAGAGGAATGTAAGAACAACCATGAGTATTAAGATAGGGTGTTTGAATGCCTAGATATATGATGTAAAATATTCTTGGTAGTGATTAATCTCTTAGTTATTATAAATTTAATTTTGATGAATGAATATATAAATATTTTGTTGTATATGATTTGAAGTTATTTGTATTGAACTTATTTATATTAGTAAATTATTAGAAGCACTTGTAATTAATTAAGAAATGAAATTGGCAATTCTTTCAAATTTGAGTCATGGGGTGTCATAGCTTTGGTGGGTGTCTACGTGTGATGATGTTGGGTACCTTTGTTACTAGCTATGGGAGCGTCAACATAGATGTCGATTGTAACAGCTTAAACTCTTAACTATCGAGATATTTTCCGCATTGGCCTAGGGGCCAACAGTTTTGTCAGGTTGGTGTAACTTCCCAAGAGGTCACCCATCCTAAGATTTCTCCGGGATGAGCATTGAGCACGCTTGAATGTGGAGTTTCTTAATAAAATTTCAACCATTATACCAAAAGACACCTTGATGTTTAAGATTTTAGCTTTTTTACTTAAGGGGTTTCACAAGCTCTCCTAGTTAAGTAACGAATGTCCTTGTCAAAATCATATCCTAGAATCATCCATCAAGCATATATGATTCTAGAGATGGCCCTTACAAGTTCAAGTGGTCACTCCCGCAACATATCATTTTGTCTCGTACAGGATATAAGAGGTGGATCCCATGGCATATCAATTTATCTTGTATTGTCCTTAGTTCTCATCTTCTGGCACGTGTATTGCTCTAATACCATTAACGAGTTTCACATCGATTATTGCTCTAATACCATTAACGAGTTTCACATCGATGGTGAGTGTTAACCTTATTGGTGATGATGGACATTAACATTTGTGGAGACATATGACTTATTAGCTTTGGTGGGAATCAATTTTTGTGGTGATGGTGGACTACAATGTTGATTCTAGTTTGTTAGCAATGGTGGGCATCAATGTAAGTCAAAGTCAATTGTGAAATGGGTTTAAAGAGTGGGTTAATCTAAGATTCATAAAGGTATAAACTAATACAATATCCACTAAACAGCCTCTTTCAACCAAAACTTTAATAAAACTTATTAATAATGTCTCAATTCTAGTTGAAATTATAAGAGAATCTTAATGTATATAATATCTCCCTTCAAGTTAAGAGTAATAAGAAGCAATTTGACAATTCCAAAATATGATTTCTTGAGCATAAGGATAAATATGTAGTGGTAGCATTTAATAAAACTAATGGTTTTGACTAGTTCCTTAATTTGGGGTTTATGATCATCATTATTGTGCGACTAGCATTCTGAATGATTTCATTTTGAGATTGCTCTATCTTGGAAATATGGTCCTCTAAGGATGTGCCTTAGGACGTTCGTTAGCTTGGTTATGCCTAATATGGAATAAAAGGCACTTATCCGACATTGTTGATTGAATGATTTATTCTCAGACAAATAAGCATTGGAGCAAGAGAACTAATACCATGGCCATTTTATATGTTAGACATTTTACAAATGTTTGTAGAACCCTTAATTATGGGATTGTTTCTAACATACGATATCAAACTATTGTGTGTTAGAACATTTTGTGGCGAAGAGGATGAGTTTTTATTTTAGTATTGCAAAAAGTTTTACACACATATAAATAAAAGAGTTACAAAAGTTTTAATTATTGAGTTTCTATGTACGCTTATAGGCTAGGCGATTCTTTAAATGTATTATGAATTACAATGATGCACTATTTTGAGTTTTAAATTTAAGGCCTTTTGCTAAATTCCTATAAATGTGTTAGATAAGCTCCCATTTCAGTTAGAAAATATATGTTAAAATGATAAATAAATTGAATTTGATGTGTCATAAAAAATTCATGTTATCAAGCACAAATCTCAAGGCAATATTCAGATTAAAAAAATTAAATTACATTTAGGAATAACGGAACTCAAATTTTAGCAAACTTATTGATACGTCATTAAAAAATTATCTTGATCGGGCACAAATCTCGATGTAAAATTGAGTTGGAAACTTTCGAAATTAAAATTGGGACCATCCGAACTTTGATTTCAGCAAACTTTCAGTCAAACTGAATGTATCGGAAATACGAACCCAATGACACCAAATTCGACTCAATCGGAACCCAAACGAGTCCAAATCAAGGACCGAAGCACTATTGGAAGGTTCGAACCACAATTTGGGTTACCAAACGGTTTCCAAACATGATGTGCTTATAGTCGAATCAAGCAGCTCGACAAGACAAATCCAACGAGCTCAAGATTGTCAAATTCCAACATCATTAAGACCTTCAAATGTCTAACGAACGGTACACGATCAACGGATTCAATATCGGCCGTCATCCAACCACTCCCCATTTACCCCTGATCACTCACCTATTTATGGGTCATACAACTGCAGAAATCTATAAATAGACCCCTCATTTCTCTTGAAAGGGGATCCAAGCAAGAAGAGAAGGAAGAGAGGGAAGAAGCTTCTCCTCGACCACAGCCGGACTTCCGCCGGACCACCACTAAAGGCCCTCACCTTCGTCAGACCATCACTTGAGGCCCTCGCCTTCGCCGGACCACCGCCTGACGTTGTTGCTCCACTGGACCACCACTTGAGGCCCTGTGCTCCACCAGGCCACCACCTGACCCCCGGACTTCTGCTGGACCACCACTCGAGGCTTTGAGCTCCACCAGACCACCACCTTACGCCCGAACTTTTGCCGTACCACCACCTGAGGCCCAAACTTTTGCCGGACCACTACTTGACGCCCAAATTTCTGCCGGACCACCACTTGAGGTCCGAACTTCTTTCAGACCATCACCTGAGGCCCAAACTTCTGCCGAAACACCACTTAAGGGCCATACTTCGGCTGGACCACTACATGAGGCCTGAACTTCTGCTAAACCACTATCTGATGCACGGACTTCTTGTCACGACCCCAAGATCTAACTTGGAAAGAATGTCAATCAATCTCACAACAATTTACCAGAGTTATCTATAAACCTTCAATAAGCAATCTATCAAACATCTATAAAATTTAAAACATCAATATTCAAGTCGATTCACATCTCAAAACATCATATACAATACTCAGGAACTAAACTATCAATACAAGTAGAGAAATCTATCCTGTCCTGAGTACAAAAGAATCATCTATCGATCAAAGAAACTAAAACCTGTCGATCTGGATCAATTCCTATCTCCTGCTCCCGAGCCCTGACCTGAAAATATCAACCACATATAATGAGCTTTACAAAGCCCAGCAGGTCACCTAATACCTATAACTGAAATCAAAGCACGGCGGTGCTATCAATATGCATGTCAATCTGTCAATCTGAATCAGTCAATGGTCAATGAGTCTATGCAGCGGAAATCAATGAATCAATGATCATCAATACTATGCAGTAGAAATCCATAATCAATAAAACCAATCAATGCAGCGGTAGGCAATTCAATCAATCAATCAATATCCGTCAATCAAATCAATACGGTCGAATCAATGAAATCAGTCGAGAAAAGCAATACGGAACAATGAATCTATACAACAGTCAATACGGTGCAGAACAGTAGGCAGTAGCGAGTCTATAAAATCTATAGGCAGCAATACAATGAATCTATACGATGTCCATGTCCATGCTATCAATGCAGTATCTATATCTATCAATATCCATATCAATGCTCAGTAGTATCAATGTTCAGTGGTCAATCGATGAAATCAGTGAAATCGTACGATACAGTAAACTCGATCAAATCTGTAAAATCCGGAAATCAATACATTAAACATGCAATCAATACGATAATACTGAACAATGTATAATCAATGGTCATGTTGCTGTTGTAGATTTCATATTGCTGTTGTAGATATCAATACATTGGTTCTATGAAAAGAGTCGTCACTCTATTGCCCGTCGGCATATAATCTCCTTATGACTCCCATCGTTATATCCATGATCCATGATCTATGATTTAAAGGAAAGCCCGTCGGCCCACCATCCTGTACAGGTATCATCTCCAACCAATGTTCAACCAGGTTATACGTGTTCCAGTATCAATAAGCAATCAATAATCAATATTAGAACAATCATATCAATAATCATAGGCATATCGATTCAATCTATCAATTTCAGTCAAATCAGGAATCATACAAAAAAATCGGGCAGAGTAACGGCAGTCGGTCAAATTTACACAAAAATCCTGCAAAAAGACACGATTTCCAAATTCTACCAAATTACAATAGAATATCTATAACATCAATGCAAGACTATTATTCTATAGAAACCAAGTCCGAAAACATCCTGATAATTTTCTATTCAATTAAAATCGCGTAGAACCAATTCCGACCGGAAGAAAATTCGTAGAATACAGTCAAATCGTGTAGAATAATCATATCTATAACACTCTAAAAGTTGTGCGGTGAAAGTCGTGTCAATCTCAAATCGGGTCAATTATTCGACTACAAAAATATAAATCCGGACATATCTCGATAAAAATACAACATCTTTGAAAACAGAAACAGGATTCGGAGTCCTTACCACGAGATCTTCACTTTTCCCAACAGCAGCGTCGGACGAAAAGTGCTCCGCGGTCTCCGAAAACCAGCTTCTCTCTTTTTCCTTTTCTCTTTCTCTCTCCTCAGATATTTCTCTCTCTTCAAAATATCTCATTTCTATATATATCCAGACTGATCGTCCTGGACGATCGAGCTTCGTCCCGGACGATCCATGAAGAGAAGAATTTCGTCCAGACGAAAAATCACACATCGTCCCTGGCGAAGGGTTCACGGGAGAATTTTCGTCCCGACGATCCTGATTTCGTCCAGACGAACCAGACAGCCAAACAGGATTTTTCTACACAACCTGTACCGATCGTCCCGGACGATCCAACTTCGTCCTGGACGATTCTGGGAGGAAAATCCAATTCAGAGAGGAACAGTAAGGGAACGAGATATTACAATCTCCCCACCTTAGAAAAATGTCGTCCCGACATTTCCCTAAAGGTACGAAGTAAAACACGAAGCAAACTAAATCGATCGAAATCCCAATCCAAAACAAAACTCGTCGAAATCCATACAGAACACACAATGCAATCAATCAAATGTCAATATGCAATGTTCATATGTCAATATCAATCGGTTAGTCAAATCAATCTTACCAGTAGAACCTTCTGGTCGTTGCTGATCCTCACGATGCTGTAAACTCTGTAGACTGTAGATGCGTGGCACTACTGGAGGAAGTGTAGAAGGTCGTGGCGCAACTGTCTCTCTCTGGTCCCTGACAGTCCTATCATTCATCCGGTTTCCTGATCTTTCACTGTAGGCCCTCGAGCCAACAGTCCTCTGCTGTCCTGTACCTGTGCCAGAATCAGTCCTTCCACCCAATCCTTTTTGAGGACAATCTACTGCTCGGTGCCCTTGCTGTCCACAGTAAAAACACTGTCCCGTCAATAGGTAGCACCGACCCGCATGTCGTTTACCACAGTGACTGCACTCGCCAGAACCACCAGACGATACTACCGATGCAGATCGTGATGCAGATCCCGATGCAGATCCCTTCGAACCCTCATACCTGCTTCTCTTCTCTCTATCTCTGTATCTATAAGAATCATCTCGTCGTACCTCATCTCTCCTCCTTCTGGTATCCTCGTACCTCGGTACCGGTGTTGCCAAATCAATCTCTATCAATCGAGCTCGCTCCACTAGCTCAGAAAACTCATGGATCCGGAAAGGTACTAGTGGATGCCTCAGCTCTCTATTCAATCCATGTAGGAATCTATAGCACTTTTCTTCAGGAGTAGGAATCAAGTGAGCAGCGTACCTCGCAAGTGCAGTAAACTCGGCCTCGTACTGCATCACTGACTTGCGGCCTTGCTCCAATCTCATGAAAGCTTCCTGCATCTGTCGCTGAGCTGACGGTGGTACAAACCACATCCTGAACACTGCAGTGAACTCATCCCAGGTGATCTCAGCATTGGTTTTCCCTTGGAATTTCTCTCTCTGCTGTCCAATCCACCATCTCTCCGCTTCTCCTTCAAATAGGAACACAGCTAATGGTACCTTTCTATTTCCCGGACACTGCATGCTGTCAAAAATCTTTTCTACTCTCAGGATCCAATCCTCAGCAGCCTGTGGTCCTACAGCCCCTTTGAACAACGGAGGCTTCAGCTTGTGGAACATCTGCAAGTGTCTGTCTACCTCTTCTTCCTTGCTTCCACTCATCTTGCTTTGGGCATCCCCCATAACATGTGCAATCGCAGTAGCCAACTGCATCATACTCTCTGAAGGCACTGGAGCTGCGCTGTGTTGCTCGTTTGGTACACTGGATTCTACTGGAGGATCCATATCTTTTCACCTGCACAATTCAAAACAAATGATACACACATGCAATGATGTATGCCAATGAAGCTCTTAAAGCTACCCAATCTACCCAACTCTCAATCCAAACCTATAACTCTGGTAACAATCCATTCTTCCAATAACACTGCTCTGATACCAACCTGTCACGACCCCAAGATCTAACTTGGAAAGAATGTCAATCAATCTCACAACAATTTACCAGAGTTATCTATAAACCTTCAATAAGCAATCTATCAAACATCTATAAAATTTAAAACATCAATATTCAAGTCGATTCACATCTCAAAACATCATATACAATACTCAGGAACTAAACTATCAATACAAGTAGAGAAATCTATCCTGTCCTGAGTACAAAAGAATCATCTATCGATCAAAGAAACTAAAACCTGTCGATCTGGATCAATTCCTATCTCCTGCTCCCGAGCCCTGACCTGAAAATATCAACCACATATAATGAGCTTTACAAAGCCCAGCAGGTCACCTAATACCTATAACTGAAATCAAAGCACGGCGGTGCTATCAATATGCATGTCAATCTGTCAATCTGAATCAGTCAATGGTCAATGAGTCTATGCAGCGGAAATCAATGAATCAATGATCATCAATACTATGCAGTAGAAATCCATAATCAATAAAACCAATCAATGCAGCGGTAGGCAATTCAATCAATCAATCAATATCCGTCAATCAAATCAATACGGTCGAATCAATGAAATCAGTCGAGAAAAGCAATACGGAACAATGAATCTATACAACAGTCAATACGGTGCAGAACAGTAGGCAGTAGCGAGTCTATAAAATCTATAGGCAGCAATACAATGAATCTATACGATGTCCATGTCCATGCTATCAATGCAGTATCTATATCTATCAATATCCATATCAATGCTCAGTAGTATCAATGTTCAGTGGTCAATCGATGAAATCAGTGAAATCGTACGATACAGTAAACTCGATCAAATCTGTAAAATCCGGAAATCAATACATTAAACATGCAATCAATACGATAATACTGAACAATGTATAATCAATGGTCATGTTGCTGTTGTAGATTTCATATTGCTGTTGTAGATATCAATACATTGGTTCTATGAAAAGAGTCGTCACTCTATTGCCCGTCGGCATATAATCTCCTTATGACTCCCATCGTTATATCCATGATCCATGATCTATGATTTAAAGGAAAGCCCGTCGGCCCACCATCCTGTACAGGTATCATCTCCAACCAATGTTCAACCAGGTTATACGTGTTCCAGTATCAATAAGCAATCAATAATCAATATTAGAACAATCATATCAATAATCATAGGCATATCGATCCAATCTATCAATTTCAGTCAAATCAGGAATCATACAAAAAAATCGGGCAGAGTAACGGCAGTCGGTCAAATTTACACAAAAATCCTGCAAAAAGACACGATTTCCAAATTCTACCAAATTACAATAGAATATCTATAACATCAATGCAAGACTATTATTCTATAGAAACCAAGTCCGAAAACATCCTGATAATTTTCTATTCAATTAAAATCGCGTAGAACCAATTCCGACCGGAAGAAAATTCGTAGAATACAGTCAAATCGTGTAGAATAATCATATCTATAACACTCTAAAAGTTGTGCGGTGAAAGTCGTGTCAATCTCAAATCGGGTCAATTATTCGACTACAAAAATATAAATCCGGACATATCTCGATAAAAATACAACATCTTTGAAAACAGAAACAGGATTCGGAGTCCTTACCACGAGATCTTCACTTTTCCCAACAGCAGCGTCGGACGAAAAGTGCTCCGCGGTCTCCGAAAACCAGCTTCTCTCTTTTTCCTTTTCTCTTTCTCTCTCCTCAGATATTTCTCTCTCTTCAAAATATCTCATTTCTATATATATCCAGACTGATCGTCCTGGACGATCGAGCTTCGTCCCGGACGATCCATGAAGAGAAGAATTTCGTCCAGACGAAAAATCACACATCGTCCCTGGCGAAGGGTTCACGGGAGAATTTTCGTCCCGACGATCCTGATTTCGTCCAGACGAACCAGACAGCCAAACAGGATTTTTCTACACAACCTGTACCGATCGTCCCGGACGATCCAACTTCGTCCTGGACGATTCTGGGAGGAAAATCCAATTCAGAGAGGAACAGTAAGGGAACGAGATATTACACTTCTACCGGAGTACTGCCCTACTACTATGATCTTTTGGACCCCTATCTCCTGCCGACTATGGTTCTTCTGACATTCATCGTCTACTACGGTCTTTTCGATCTCCATCACCAGACAACATTTTTTCTAACCCCGATCTCCTGCCAACTACGATCCTTTCAACCTTTATCCCATCAACTTTGGTCCTGCAGACCAAATAAACATATCTATGTAACTCCCACCATCTAATGTGCTCTTTATGATGTATATTTGTGACATCAAGCCAAGGCCTTCTCCTAAGGAAGGACCTCATTTGTAATCGACTGTAAATACTAGTGGATTCATTCAAACTAGGCCACACCCCATGGTTTTCCCCCTTTTTAAGGGTTTCCACGTAAAAATTCTGGTGTCTCTTATAAACGCTACACCCTCTCTCTTATCTAATTGCGTGATGGATCTTTGTGCAATGCTAAGACATTAAACTATATATTTCTCTACCGCCGCGAGTACTCCAAGACGCAACACTTATAGTCAAAATAAATGACTTGGCAAGACAAATCCAACGATAGCAAAAATGACCTATAAAAATCAAAATGAACTCAAACAAAGCATTTAAAGTAAATTTAGAAAAAAGAAAGACATTAACTAAGAACCAGATCATCTCCACATCTGTTAAGTTTATTGTCAAATCGAGCAACTTGACAAGATAAATATGATGAGTCAAAGATTATTTAATTTTGAGGTCTTTAAGACACTTAAATGTTAAATAAAAGATTTATAATCAATATATTCAATATGGGGAATTTGGTGGAGTGTTACCAAATTTACGCTACACTAAAATACTAATCCAAAAATATTTGAAATTCATCATTCTTCGCATAAAGTAGACCTATACTCGAGCTAATATTTGAATTGAAAATTTTTGAGGTAATATTTGAATTGAAAATTTTTTAAATCAAATTTACGATAATTTGAACTCTAGTTTTAATAAAATTTTAGAACAACTTCGGGGTTGGGGTATCAAAAAATGACCTGACTCGCTAACTTGACCCTGACCTAAAAAATTAAGATTTTGGTTGACCCATTTAATAAATGGATTGGGTTCAGTTGACCCGCCAACCCAATTTTGCCCGTGAAATGAGCTGTTTAAAATTTTTTCTCTCAAGTTTTTTTATTTATTGGTATGATTGTCATATTTTTATTAATTAATCTAAAATATATTATTAAAAATAATTATTTTTAATAAAATCAAAATGAACTATTGGCTCGAGTTTGGGTCATACAGATTGCTAGTAGTTTGAGTTCGCGTTTTTTACTCATTTACCACCCCTACTCCAACTAAGCATCAAGATAAGACAAACCTAACGACACTAAATGTACTATAAAGAAGTAATATTCATGTTGTTAAACAATTCATAATAGTATAAGTCAAAATTATCATGAATTTATGCAGAAATAATAAAATACAAGCAGTAGCTCTAAAACCTGCAAAATAATAAACCATTATGATACGGAGGTCATTATAATATGGAGGCCATTAGTAAAATAGTGCAATACAAAAATAATGGAATCAATAAACCAATATACCACTATGGATGTCGAATCGAAAAAGCAGATGTTGTAGCAGTACTATTAAATCAATAAGAAAATCATATAAATTAGTAAAACTAAATTATCTATAAAGACTGTCTGAATCATATCATTGCGATAAAATCATATGAGAGTATACACATGATATTCTACTATTCTATATCAATATCAATTAGTTATATCACATGCTCAGTTATATTGAGATAATAAACAGTGCATCAATAACAGTAACAGCAATAGAGAATCAGTTGTAGTATCAATAACAATATAAGTATATATATATATATATATATATATAATTGGTAGCACTTATAATAAAATAGTACATTAAAAATACTAGTAAAATAGTGCAGTGTCAACAATTTAGTAATAATAAATCAATACAGTAACATGCATTTGAACATTTAACCTAAACAAGTAAGTCAGTTGATAAACATAATCGTCACACTTAGTTCGTAGTTAGTAAGCCAGTAATCAATAACCATTGGCTTGATAAACAGAGTTGTCACACTTTGCTTGTCAGCACAGTAATAACACATTATAACTCTCAATCACGTGAATCAATAGATGATAACACCAAATCATAATATTTAAAAGAAAGCTCATCAATCTACCATCATATACATGTTACCGAATCTCCGGCCAACGTCAGTAAATAACTAGCATTTACTTGTCTTCACATATACTGTTATCATAGTATTAAAAAAGTAATAACATTCAACTATTACACAATCACATTCTCATATTGATTCCTGGTATATTTATATCAAAAAATCAAAATTACCATTATGTGCAAATCATACAAAATATAAAAACTTTCATTTTACAAGATAAAATTGTGAAATCAACCAATAAAAATCTTTAAAATAATAAGTATTATATCATATAAAAAGTTATGCACTAAAAATTTACTGAATCTTGAGAAAAAGTAATAAAATCAATTTGAGAGAAATCGAACGTTTGAAATTAAAATCTTTAAAAATAGAAATAGGATAAAAATCACATATCACAATCTGAGCAATTTTTATAGAAGAGATGAAGCAAACCGACAACCAAAATTTACTCTTTCTCTCTCCTCTTTTTCCTTTTCATTTTTTTCTTCCTTCCACGACAGGCCGCCACTGCTGGAGGGTGAGTGAGGCAAGTAAAGAGAAATATATATATATATATATATATATATATATATATATATATATATATATATATATATATATATATATATATATATATATATATATATATATATATATATAAACATTGTTAATGGCTTAGCGCTACAGCACACCAACCTTGCATCACATCGATGCATAATATATGAATCTATAATTACTGTAGAACAAAGCATTCAATGTCATGACGGTTGATTTATGACGCTATTATGCTCACTGGCCCTGTGCCACAACGTTCACGAGCTCAAACCAGCTGCACTCCTGTTCAAACAGAAATTTAAATTTTTTTCATTTTTATTTTATTTTAAAAATATCAGGTTGCTACAGCAAAAGTGGTTGTAACCTAGGTCCAAAATTCAGCTCTGGCCCTGTTATTTTTTTTCTCTTCTAGGGTTTTGCACTTTAAAACTCTAAAAATTCCTACATTATTTTCTTTTATTTATGTGTATTAGATCTTCATATAAATTTTAGCATGTTACAAGATTCTTCTTTTAAATATAGCTAAAATAAATATTAATTCTGAACTCCCAAACTCTCTAAAATTATCATCAAATACAACAATTTTATTTACATATAAAAAATAAATAAAAATTATATAAAAATAATCTCAACAAAATGAGTCTCGTGATACCCATTTGTAAGGAAAAAAAAGTTTTAAGTAAATTTATTCAAATTTTTAATAATTTTATGTAATAGCCATCAGCATTTAAGATATGTGCGACAAGAAGGCATGGCAAAATATGATTTGGCAATAATTGATAGCTAGGATTTTCTAAGAAAATTAACATGAAAATTGTAGCGCACAATACATAAAATACAACAAGATAAATTGGGTTTTCAAATTTATTATTTATTCAACCTTTTATAATATAATCCATTATTAAATATCTTTAAGATAATGTTGTAGAAATATTTATTTAATTATGCAATAATATTTATTTAATATAACGCAATAGTAATCACATCCAGGTAAATATAAAATTTTGCCTTTTATCGCAATGAAAATAGAAATCATCAATTATGCAATTTTAGAAAATAAATTTATCACAAATGCATTAGAATGTGCCATTTTAACTATCACTCCTCACCAGTGACTTATCTTAGGACTCCATTTTAGAAAATATTATATTAACATAACCTTTATAAGAAAATAGGAAAATAAGGGCATGGATAGGGCTTCATTTGGGACATTTTCTTATTGCTTACTAAGTTACAAAAATAGTAGCAAAACGTTGTCTCAAACGAAATCTATGATGACTGTAGGTTACAAATTTATTGTAGAATGGCTACTATTAATGCCAAAAAGCAAATTTCTATTACAAAAAAATTCAAAATGTAGCAGACAATTAAAATTATAGTTGTTGTCTGAAAAATAAATCAGCTAGAAAGTTATCCCAAACAAATCTTAAATATTTTGAAGTTGCAATTTTATCATCAGCTTGTCTTCAAAGCTATCCAACATAATCTTTTATGCCTATTCACTACTAAAAAAAATGATATTTTTGATAGTATTTAATAGTAGAAGTTTTATAATTGCTACTAAAAAATATTTTTAGAAGCGATATAAACTACGATTAGTATTTAATCTCCCACGTTCCTCCCTTACTAATCTCCCGTGTTACTCCCCTCCCGTGCCCTATCTCCCAAACTGATCCCACATTTGTCTCCAAGCTCGCGTCCTTCTCCAGGCTCGTGTCCCTCCCCTCCCGTGCCCTAGCTCCTGAACTGATTCCGTGTCTGTTTCCAGGCTCGCGTCCATCTCTCAAGCTGACCTCCTCCTATGTCCTAACTCGCGCCTCAAACAATATATGCAGTCAACTACTCTTCATCAATTGACCAACCACAATCCCGCATTCGACATCAAACCAAATTGCCTCCTCCCGTGCCCTAGCTCGCGAACAACAACCCTCTTCTTAGATCAAGCACACCCGTGTTCACCTGCCAGGTGAGGTTAAACATCGTCGACAATTTAAACCCTCGACTATACACTTTGCTGCTATGGAATATCTTTATGTTTCTTATGATTTTGATGTGGCATGTTTGGTTGATAAGGATTTTACCACTTCTCCAATTATTTGTTGCTATGTGGTCACAAGCATTCCAATTTAGTTGTTTTCTTGAAGACATTAATGTAATATTCAACTCAATAGAGAAGATCACCAAGCTGAGGTTGAGATCATTTAAAGTTAATGAAGTCTTGGTTGAATAACATTTGTATGTTTACATTTTAATGAGTTTCTTAAACTTTCATATATTTATGTAATACATATAATATATAGTTCTAAATTTTATTTTCTGTTGAGTAACTTACATTATTGGTAATTAATGATCCTAGTTCAATCTCTCTACACACTGGTATCCAATGAACATGGCCTTATGCTTATTATAGATTAATCAGATTTTAGTGATATGAAAAACCAATAAGTAAATAATGAATGAAAAATAAGTGAAAAGCTGCTTATGTTTGATATCTGATACCAGCTTTTATTTTAGCTTTCTGCATGAAGAAAAGGGCAAATAAAATTAGAATGAAATCATCTTAATATCTTATCTTCATCATCAGCTTTACTACAAGCCCCTATAATAAATTGGGATTTTGTGTTTAATGTTTCCTTGAATAAAATATTGTTCCACAGATGACTTAGGCAATGTAGTGATTGTTATGCATCCTAAAGTTTATAAACCCATGTTCTGAATTTTTTAGTTCTTTGTGAGGAGAAATATTAGAAGTATATTGGGAAGTTTATAGCATTTTAGTTTTTCATGAATGACAATATGAATTTTATTGCCTGGATAGTTTCAATCATAATCGCCAACAAACATCTTTTTTTTTAAATATTTGTGATTAAGTTTCCAATTGATTGCAAATTGTAAATAATAAATCAAATGTGTCTCTCTTCCAAATCAATTTTGCAGGTGTTAAAACAACTATTATTGCCAAATTTCACAGATTTCCAGGAGTCAAAATCTCTGCAATGTTACAGCTATGCAGGTGTTAAAACCGCTGCTAAAATTAACGTTGCCGAAAACCTAATCTACTACAACGGTTTTGTGAGCGCTGCGGTATCCGTTTCTAGCGATCGCATATGTAGCGGATGTGCAGCGGTTCCTAAACCACTCCAAATAAATTTGCAGGTTTTTTAACCACTGTCGTAGGTTAGAAAAAAGTGCTACAAAAGCTTGTTTCATTTATAGTGATTGTTGTTGTGGTGGATGTATTGCTTCCCTTGTCGTGCATTGATAGTGTTGGAATTTGGTATAAACAATTAGAAAAATGCTATTATGATCAAAATTTTGGTTTAGCCCATCGCAGACTGTTGACTTTAGACAACTCGTTTATATTTTATATAATATATATTTTTTAATTTTAAATTAAAACATATGTTTTTATTTGTTACCATAAAATCATTGAATCAAGCAAAAAAATTAAAAATAATCTTCAAATTAGAAACTTTTAAGAATAAATTAACTATGATTTTAACAAACTTGTAGTTAAATTGGACATTTTTAATGAGATGAGTGCTACATCAGTAAAAGTGTTTCTTCTTGAGTCCTAATGAGCTCAACTCAAGCACCTAAAATATAGTTAGAAACTTTGTGACATTAATTGAATGATAAAAAAATTTACAAATCTTGTGTTACTCAAAATGAGCACCTTGATGAGAGTAATCCAATGAGCACATGATTCCTCAGTTTTGAGTCCATTAAAACAATTAAATGATAAAAAGATTGTCTATGGTCAAAAGAATCAATAAGGGGTGTCCAATTAAGCATTTTAGAATTTTTCTTAAAATAATTAAAATGTCATTGCAAAAAATCAAAATATGTCATATTTCTTGTATGAAATGGGGGCTTAGGTCTTGGACCTGGACTTGAAATCAGAAAGACCCTGAAGATCTCAAGAACTCTAAAGGTCCATTAGCATTCAAAGCCAATAATCATTGCCAACAGCTATTATCACTTGTCAGCTTTGCCCGCCATTGGTTCCATAGGTCATCACCTGAACATTATCACTCAAATATCATTATCCAACCACTATCTACAAACCATCATCATTCGAATTTCATTGCACGACTATTATCATCCAACAATCATCTCTCGACTATGATCTGCTGACCACCATCACCCAACATCTTCCGAGCATCATCATTTGACTTTATCGCTTATCATAACACAAATGCTGACACCAACATATTTGGTCTCGCCATTGCCACCAATGTTGATACATGTTATTGCATATAAAGATGATGCATGCCATCAATATGAAAACCAATGCCCCCCCTAAGTTTGTTTCCCTCCATCACAAAAAATATCAACGAATACCATCAATCATAAGCCAATGCATGTCATCACACCAACACCGACATCCATAAACTTTATCGTTTGTTTTTCTAGCCACATCAATATAAGTCATCACCTATAAGGTTTATGCATGTCGTTGATATAAACATTACTGCCTACTAACTTCATCACCCATGCTATCCAACAACATCAATATTCATCATTGCTACAAAATTGATGCATGCCATTGAAACTAACTATGTTGTCCACCTTCGCCACCAAAATCGATCCATTATATTACTTATAAGCTTGTTGTTATACATCATTTACACATATACCGACACTAGCTAATTTCACTAGTTGTTGTCTTTAATTGATGTACAACATCTTTTATAAGCTTGACGCATATCATTAACACTAATGTTAATGCCCACTAACTTTATTGCATGTCATCACCACCTGCACATCATCATAATAATCTCGATGTGCACCATCGATACTAATTATGATCTCCCAACAATTCTAAGATTTATATTGGTCTTTTTACTCTATGGTCTTCTCTCCTTAAAGGAGAATGACCAAATTCACTACAAATAATTTCTTAAATATATCTCCAATGCCTCAAAGCACCTCCCACTTCCACCATGAGTTTCATCCTCCACAGTCGTACCTACTACACTATACTAGCATCCTCTCCATTATGTTTTTTTTTTTTTTTTTTTAAGTTTTTCGAATAACAAATTTTGATGTTTTATAATATTTTTATATTTTTGTGTGGGTGAGTTAGATCCGTTGAATCTAAATTTGCCCATGGGCGATACACGAACCTTACTCACAAGATTGATGATGAAAGTATAGAATTAGAAAGAGAGGGGGGGGGGAGGAGAGAGAATAAGAGAGAAGCTCTTTGATTTTATTGCTTCAAAGTAGTGATCGATGTCGAGACCAATAAGTTGTTGTGTATTCTTAAGCTTGCCTTCTGATCCCCTATTTATAGGTGAAAGCAAAGACAATACTATAAAGAATGATTTATGCTAAAATGTAAACATATGAACAATATAATATAGCCAAATAAAATATTACTACAAAAATTATATATGTTAATTATATCTTTTTAATTACATGAGACATGCATTCGAACTTTTCATATATAAGATGAGCCCATATTTAACCACTGATTGGTCTAGTCCATTCTAATTGATTCATGAGATCAACATCTTTTTAGTCATCAATGTTGACTCGAGCTTAAGGTATGCAGGATCTTTGTACAAAATTAAAACATTAAACAATATCACTCCGTTGTCGTAAATATTCTAGCGCACATTAATTTTCATTGAACAACATATATATAAAGTGTATAATCATTGCATATAAAAATAGAAAATAGTATTTGCACCATCAAGTATAAGAAGCAAGTCCACATATAATAAAATATTGTACCTAATAGACAGAAATTATTCTGTGCGGACGTCGAATGCCGTCCGGAGACCAATCAGAATGCGCCACGTTGCCCCTTGCTCAGTACCCGACTCGGTACTGCTCGGTACCGCTGACGTGGTATTCTAGTTAATCTCCAGACGGTGAAATATGTTCGGCATCCACACAGAATAATTTCTCCCCAATAAAAGAGTGGAGATAAATTCAAAAAATAATAGTCGCTGAACAAAAATAGGGCAAGCCAAAAAGATAAGATAAAAAATAGAAATCGTAGCAGCAACAACAAGAAGCTGGATAAATAAATATAAAAAAAAAAAATTAGTTGAAATATAAGTTTAAGATGTTATCCAAAAGCATTATTTTTAATTTTTATTCCCTATTATTCATTCAAATAGCAAAATGAACCTTATCAACCAAAGTTTCAGCATTTGTACTACCATCATAAATAATCTGCATTTCCTTGCAACACAAAAATAGCGAGGAGTAATATAAACTGCTAGGAAAAAAAAAAAAAAATCCTTACAATCTTACAAGGATTAATGTCAATATAAAATAGAATTTAAGAGGATGAACTCCAATGAAAGAATTTTTTCCGAGGTATATATATAGTTCTTAAGAACCGACTCATATATTTTAAAAAATATATATGAGAATAAGGTTTCGTTTGGAACGATTTTTTTATTGCATTTGAAAACAACTTTTTAGTAAAAAAAAATTTTGAACTATAAATTTTTATGCTAAAAAGTTACTTTAGAAAGTATTAAGACAACCGCCCCAAGGCTTCGTTTGGGACGGCTTTCTTCTTGCTTTTTAAATCGGCTTTCTAGTACAAAAATTTTTTAAATTTGAATTTTTGGTAGCAGAAAGCCGTTTTAAAATGCAGTACGAAAGCTGTCTCCAATGAAGCCTAATTGTGAGGTTTTTAGATGTGGCAAAGCTTAACAATTCAATGTTTCTGGAAGCCAAAGCTTCCTTTCTTTTGACTCCATTAATAAGATTCTTCCACGTAAAAATAACTTATTTAATAGCAAAGCCTCTGAATCAAACAAATTTTTTTCAACTCATCTTAAGCATCATTGAATATAATATGGATTAAGCATATTTATAAGAGAAAGAAGTTTTAACCATTCAGCTATAGTTATCTAAATTGTTTCAAACTTGATTATTTAGAATTTATTAAATGTGAGATATTATGTCATTAAGTGATAAAGAGGTTGGCACCAATCACCATCCCTTTCAAACTCTTAGATTTTCATAAAAGAGTAGTAGTTAAACCAAGTGATACATCACAAATTATCTTGATCGGGCAGGAATCTCAAGGCAAAATCAAGTTGGAAACTTCCGAAAATTAAATCGGAATAATATGAATTTCGATCTCAGAAAACTTACAGTTGGACATAAAGTCTCGAAAAGACGAACCCGTTGACACCAAATTCAACTCAATCCGAGCTCAAATGAGTCCAAATTGAAGAACTGAAGCGCCTTTGAAAAATTCAAACCATAAATTAGATAACCAAATGATTTCCAAACGTGGCATTCTTATTGTCGAATCGAGCGGCTCGACAAGACGAATCTAACAAGCCCAAGATCTTCAAAATTTGATATAATTAAGACATTCAAATGTCTTGTAAACAGTCCACAATTAAGGGGATCGATATCGGCCGTACATTCAAATCATTCTACATACCCCTGATCTCCCTCTTATTTATCACTCCCAAAAAAATTATAAATAGGTTTCTCATTCTTTATTGAAGGGTACCCAAGCAAGGAAGAGCTCTCTTGCCACCAGACTCCTCCTCGACCACCGCTCGGCCACTGATTGTCACCGACAAACCTACGTCGACTATTGTCGAACCACCGACTGGTCGTTGATCGCCGTCGGACTTCTACCTCATCACCGACTGCCGTCATATTCAACTCAGCTCCAACCGACATCGAATTTACATCCGACCGCCACCAGATTTTCATATGATTCCTAATCATCGCTAGATTTCAGCCTGTTGGTCGACTATTGTAATCTGATCACTCTCAAGTGCGAGGATGAGTCAGTTATTTGTAATATATTTAATTACTAGTGGATCAATTTCTACTGGACATGCCCCTTTGTTTTTTCCCTTCAGGGTTTCCACGAAAAAAAAATATCGTGTTTCTATTCTTTATGTGTGTGAGCTGGATACTCATGCAACTCTAAGCGGCATAATTTTTCCTATTTTACCGTCGCGAATATTCTAACCTATAACACCAAGTAAGCACAATATTCTCATAATTTTAAAATAATAAACTTCCATTAAGCCATGAAATCAATGGAGGAAATGCGATTGAATGATATTGCTTAAGAGTTGATCTAACCAGGTTGCCTGAGCTGGCTAGCCCAACGAGCAGACCATGACAATCCAACAATAACTAGCACAGAGATTTCTTTGATTAGCTATCTAAATATATGATGATGTAGAACTTATATGAAATAAAAATATGAATATATTTAAGATATTTTAGAGTTTTTCTGTTGAATGTTAAATAAATGCAGAAGATCATTTTTTATGTTTGATTTAAAGTAAAATGAATACAGTGTAACGCATCAATAATGATGGCGATGACGAAGACATAGGCGCCAATAAAAAGAGGCTATGGGCTATGACTATTAACAGTGATGAGGAGGAGGTTGGTGGTGATGGAGTGTTGGATGACGGCTGGCAGCGCTAACTATTAGTATTGGGTGGCGATCGATGGTAGGTAGCGATTATGGATGAGGGGCAAAGCTTCACACATGCGATATATCTAGAATTTGCCCGTATCGATTGAATTCTAAAATATTAAAAATAAACTTGTTGCGTGCTAGAATATACGCGGCGGTAGAGTTTATAAATTCGCGTCCGAGCGTTGTACGAATATTCAGCACACAAACAGAAAAGAGAATACGAACACCAAGGTTTTTACGTGGAAAACCCAAAAAGGGAAAAAACCACGGGGCCTCACCCAGTTGAAAAATTCCACTAATATTTTGCAAATTACAAATGGTTGATTCGTCCCACAAGTCGGGGGCAATCAGATTACAATTCGCTTCTTCAACCAAGTTTACAAAGTTATGCAAATTCCCGGCGTTTCCCGAAAATCCGACAGAGTTCTGGCGTCTTCTAGCAGCGGGAAGAGCTCCGGCGGTGGTCGAGGAGGAGCTTCTTCATTCTCCTCCTTCTCTTCTTCTTCTCTCTCTTCACTTGAGTCCCCTTTGTGAAGAATGAGGGCTCTATTTATAATTTTTCTGGAGTGGCGTGGCTCGTAAATAGGTGTGAGATCATGGGCGAATAGGGAGTGGTTTGAATGGACGGCCGATATGGAACCCTTCGATCATGCACCGTTCGTTGGACATTTGGAGGCCTTAATGATGTCGGAATTCAGCGATCTTGGGCTCGTTGGATTCGTCTCGTCGAGCCGCTCGATTCGAGTATAAGCTCGTTAAAATCAAAGACCGTTTGGTGACTCAAATTGCAGTTTGAACCTTCCAACAGCGCTTCGGGTCCTTAATTCGGACTCATTTGGACTCGGATTGAGTTGAATTTGGTGTCGTTGGATTCGTATTTCCGAGACGCTCAGTTTGACTGTGAGCTCGCTGAAATCGGAGTTCGGGTGCTCCCAAAATTAATTTTTGAAGTTTCCAACTAGCTTTTGCCTCGCGATTCGTGCCGATCAAGTTAATTTTGTGATGCCGTATCAAAACTAAAAGATGAATTACAAATACTTCAACAAATTACATTGCATTTCTCAATCATCAAAGCCAAAAAAAAAAAAAAAATTTCAAATTCCATACATTCCTTTTCCAGCGTGCTAAATAGCATCCAAATAACTTCAACGTGAATTCACTTCTTAAAAATAGCTTCGAAACGTTTACATCACATTAAATTTTTTTCATTATAAAAAGAGTTTTATCTTATTTCAATAATAACTTTTGATGATAAGTGAACCACAATTTAAAGTTTTGTATTATTATTAACAAGCTATTATTATTGTTGCATCCTATAATATTCACGGTGGTAAAGAAATATAAATTTTATTGTCCTAGCTTTGTACAAAGACCCAACACACAAACAGATGAAAAATAGGACCATAGTCGGCGAGCGATGAAGGTTCGAAGGACCATAGTCGGGCGGCAATAGATGGAAGAATCGTAGTCTGACGACAAAGGTTGGAAGGACCGTAGTTGGGCAATGGTGGACGAAAAGAGCATAATCGAGTGACGGTGGTCGGAAAGATGGTAGTAGACGGGTGACGGAGATCGAAAAGATCATAGTTGATGAAGGTGGTCAGAGACCGTAGTCGTCAGTTGATGGAGTTCAGAAAGTTATTGGGTTCAACTTTTTGAGGCATTCAGTTCGACGATAAGTTTGCTAAAATCGGAGTTCGAATGGCCCCTAATTTAATTTTGAAAGTTTTAAATATGAATTTGCCTCCAGATTTGTGCTCAATCAAGATAATTTTTTTATGATTTATCAATTATATTGTGCAAAAATAAAATTTAATGGACTCCCATCATAAATATTTTCATACTGATAAAATCCTAAAAAATAGAAAATTTCAAAATATACCTCTCACAAATCTAAATAGATCTTTAACTTAAAAATAAAAAAACATCAAATATGGTTGCTTTCAATAAGTTTATAAGTTATCGTTTTATTCTAGAATTTATTTCTAGAATCTGCTCTATCTATTTGAAATATTAAATATTGACCACAAAAATACACAGCACACTCACGCTTCTTCTCACGCATGCTGCCGCTCTCCTCACCAACCAGACTGCCAGCCGGCTCTCTTTTCCGAACTTTTATTTTATCCGGTGTACGTACGCTCCTCTACGTTCGGATCTAGGCAAAAAAAGCGCAATATCGAGTACCGAGTACCGAGTACCGAGTTGTACCGAGTTTTTTCCAAAAAACTCGGTATTGCGCTGTTTTGGTCTAAAACCGAACGTAGAGGAGCGTACGTTCACTGGATGTAATAAAAGTTCCTCTTTTCCTTTGTCTTCTCTTATATGTATTTATATGTATTCGAGTAAATAAAATAAAAAATAAAAGCTAGGAAGTAAAGCATGCAGTAGTTGTTTACCAAAAGAATAAGGTCATCCAAAGAAAAAATTATTATGTGCCATCATCAAATAATTTAGAGGATAATCATGATGAGTCATATCACTCGGTATACAACGATATATAGCGATTGGCGATGTGATGCTTCCTGATTAACCTACAGACGATGTCCGAAGAAGGGCAAATTATTACATCCGGTGTCCGGATTCGTCCGGACACCAATCCAGACGCGTCACGTCACCAAAATACACCGAGTCTTTGTGTATTTTGGTGACGTGGCACATATGGATTGAATGTCCGGACGTCCGGTGACCGAACGTAATAATTCGCCCCAAAGAAGGCACGTAATAATTTTGCTATAAAAAGAGTCCAAATTGAGGGCTTGACTTAGAGGTGGGCCTTTTAATATAATAATATAAAATCTTATTCGGAATTTATTAAGGTTTATTTTAAATGTAGCACTATTATTAATTTAGGCTCTATTTGAGATTACTTTCTTATTTATTTTTTTGAAGCAACTTTTTAACCTATAAATTTTTTGAACTAAAAATTTTTATATTAGAAAACTGTTTTATAAATTAGCAAAAAAGCTATCACAATCGAAACTCTAATTATTATTGCAGGCTAAAACATTTCAGCATGCACAGATAAGTGAGAGGGGTACGAAAGTAATAAGTGACGCCAACATTTTTACATGAAAAATCTTAAAAAGAGAAAAAATCAGAGGGCCTGACCCAGTTAAAAATGATTCCACTAATGTATGTAGTTGATTACAAATGATACTCTTCCTTGGGGGGTCTAGGCTCAATGTAGCAAGTATATATCTTATAGATCATATTACATGGTAAGAGTTGGGAAAAATCCGATTATATGAGAATTATTTTTAAGAGAATATTGGTTTGTCCGTTTGGTCGGTAGGACTATAGTAGATGGCAATGATGATCAGAGGAATTGTAGTTGGCAGGCGACATAGGTTCTTTAACGATTCAACTATAAGCATGTCACATTTGCATATTATTTGGTTATCCAATTAATATTCTAAAGCTTCTAAAGATGCTTCATGCCCTCTATTTGGACCAATTTAGATTTGAATTGGACTGATTTTGGTGTCGTTGGGTTCACCTCCTTGAGATGTTCAATTCAACTATAAGCTTGCTGAAATCATAATTCAGATGGCTCCGAATTTAATTTTGGAATTTTCTAATTCGAGTTTACCTCGAGATTCGTGCTCGAATAAGATACGTTTTTGATGATATATCAATTATAAAAGAAAACATGAAACTAAAACATTTTGAAAGGAAACAAGTTTTTTGGGCGACTTTTTCCATTCTTTTTTTTTATTTTTCACACATTTTATTTTTACTTTTAATATTTTTAAATTAAATTGAGCATTTTGAAAAGATTTATATAGCTGACCTTATATAGTGAAATAAATACTTCGGCTTCATTTGGGACGACTTTCTTACTGATTTCTAAAGCAGTTTTTTTGAACAAATTTTTTTAGTTTAAGAAATTTTTGTACTAAAAAGTTGCTTCATAAAGCCGTCCCAAACGAAGTCTTATTGTTATTGTTGCTATTCTAATATTTTTATATAGTTTAAATTTGAAGTTTTTAAATATTTTTTTTATTGGTGACTAAAATTTTGAATTAGTTTAAAATTGTACTAAAAGTAAATATAAGAAAAAAGAATCTTTAATTTTTAATAATTTTTAATTATATCCATTTTTTAATATAATAATTTTTAATTATACACTTAAAAAAATAATCTTGATTTAGACATTTACTTGATATTTGTCTCAGCTGTCAATATATTTACACCAGTCGACATGATTCAATTATTTGCATGGAAAAAGGAAAGAGATGAGGTGGTTCTCCCCATAGTGGATTTTGGTGCTCAAACAAAACTTAGACACGCATAATATTCTGACTTTTTGGGATTTTATCAATGAGACATTTCAATTATAGGTACAAAAAAATCAAAGTTCAATTAGCTCCCAATAAAATTTGTAAGTTTTTAATTATAATTCAAAGCATATTTTTTAAATTCATTTAATATTAATGGATGACCAAAAGATCTTCAAATCTTGCATATTTATAGTTGTGTTTTTCTTAGCGGAGGCGAATCAAAGGAGCTTCAAACAATTTAATTTTTACATCATTAAGGCACTAAAATGCTCAAAAAAAAGTCTATGATTAAGAAAATTAATATGAGTTGTCCAATAAAATGTTCCAATTTTCAGTAATATTTATGGGTATGAAGTAAAAAAAGGTGAAAAATAATCTAAATGCAAAGATTTTAACAAGTCCAGTGTAAAATTATGTTCCATTTGAAATTCACCATCTATTTTTTATTTTCTTTTGGACTTCCTCATATATGGGATACACCATAATTTCATCGCCTTTATCGTCGCCCATCACTGCTCGCCGTCAACCTCCACTGTGCCCTTTGAGCACCGCCTTTTAGTTTTGCGTGGAATACGATTGTGTTAAGCAATCGAGTTGTATTGTTGCCTCAGACCTCAATTTCAAAAGTAGAGCTTGTTGGGGGGTTGTAAGGGAGTCCTCCCCCTATTTGGAGTGTTGGGGATAATGAGGAGTAAATAACACAATGATGAAAAAAATATGAAACTAAAACTATGGAAAAATAAAGGACACTAGGATTTAACATGAAAAAAAATTCAAAACAGGGAAAAAAACACGAAGCCACACCACTCCAAGAAATTCACTATGAAAATTGGAAGAAATAAGTACATGTCTCTTCTTTCTCACCCTCTCCTTGCTTCTCTTATCACAAGCACAGTTTTTAATGTCTACACCCTCAAAATACAAGAGAAAGCCAAGAAAAATAATCAAACGGATGCAAGCCTTCAGAAAATGAGAAAGAAAACCGTCTAGTCAATCTCACAGTGTTGTAGCGCCAGTTTGTGATGTTGCAACACTCTGTACTTTGTTGTTCATCACTGGGGAACTCGGGAACACAGCGCCGGGGTGCTCAAATACCCAATGTTAAGCCATTGTATGAAAAAAAAATTCGGCTACAAAGCGCCTGAACTCAAGCAGGGGGTAAACCCCTGCACCCCCAGTATATACGACAAGCTTTGAGGTCCAAGACAATAGAATAAACAAATTAATCAACACAATCAAATTCCACACATAACAATCTCCCACTTTGAAATGATTGCAATCGATATGTCTCCTAATCTATAACACCAGTCATAGCACCAGTAGTGTGGTTCACCCCTGCTCTCATCCTCTATGAAAATCAACTGAAACTACATATAGCTTCAGCTTTTCTACTTTCATCGCTTTCTTCAGCATGTCCTCAAGATTTTTGATTGTGTATATCTTCTTCAAAGATAATTGACCATCTTTCATAATTGACTTAATGAAATGATGACAAAGCTGTATGTGCTTCGTCATGGTTAGGGGTGTAAGTGGGCCGAGTCGGCTCGTGCGTTGGTTCAAGCTCGACTTGTTTATGAGCTCATGAGCCGAGCTTATCGAGCTCACGAGTCAAGCTCGAGCTGTAGTTCGAGCTTGAGACAGCTCGGCTCGCGAGCCGACTCGAATAAATATTAATATTTTAAATTAATTTTATTTTATTTATTAAATTTAAATATTAAAAAATTAATTAAAAACACCTAAAATTTTATTTAAATATTAAACATTTCATTTTTTTTCTAAATTTTGACTTAGTTTTAAAAATCCTGTCTCATTTGTAAAAATCCCATTTAAATTTAAAAATTCCCGCCCATGGCTTGCGAGCCGGCTTAAGCTCATTTATAGTGAGACGAGCTCGAGTTCGACTAGCTTTCGAACTAATGAGCTGAGCTCGATAAGGGCCCAAAGTCAACTTGACTCGACTCGTTTACACCCCTAGTCCTTCCATGAAATGGATGTATAGCACTCTTGTTGTCACTATGTAACTTCTCATTTCTTCCCCCTTGTTAAGTTATATCAAGAAACTTTAAAACCAAATCGTCTCCTTGCTAGCGTTAACAATAGCAATATACTCTGCTTCTGTGGTTGAGAATATAATAATCTTCTATAACTTGAAAACTCAACTAACTGTAGTCTTTCCCAAAGTGAAGATATAACATGTTGTGCTTCTTCTACCTTCAAGATCTTTAGTAAGATCAAAATCTACATAACCCTGTAAATCAATCTCTACCACCAAAGCAAAGAGCTTTGTCAACTGGTCCTCTCAAGTATTTGAGAATCCACTTAACTGCCTCCCAATGAAGTTTTCCTAGGTTACTCATAAATATGCTGACAACTCCCACTGCATATGCTATACCAGCTCTTGTGTATATCATAGCATACATTAAACTTCCAACTGTTGAAGAATACAGAGTCTTCTTCATATGTTCTTCCTCTACTTTATGTTTAGGTGATTGTTCCTTGGATAACTGAAAGTAGCTAACCAAGGGAGTGCAAATTGGCTTTGGCTCACTCATGTTGAATTTCTGAAGCACCTTTTCAACAAACTCTACCTAAAACAACTTTAGTATATATGCACTTCTATCTCTATGGATTCTCATATATGCACTTCTAATTATTCTTTCAGACATTTTATCTTCTTCGTATCTAACTTGCAACCAACATGTCATCTACATATAAAAGAAAAAATAATATGGCAATTATCAAAATATTTAAAAAATAATAGTGGTTTGTCGATCTCGCACTTTGTGTACCCATTATCTGACATAAAAATGTCAAATCTTCTATACCACTATCTTGGTGCCTACTTCAGTCCATATAAGCTCCTCTCGAGTCTACATACCATGTCTTCATTGCTTGTAACCACATATCCATGAGGTTGCACCATGTACAACTCTTCATCAAGGTCACCATAAAGAAATACTTTCTTTACATTCATCTGCTATTATGCTCAACACAATTTTGATTGTAGTCATCTTCACCACTATAGAGAAAAAATTTCGGTGAAGTCCACTCCTGCCTTCTATTAAAAACCTTTAACTACAAACCTGGCCTTGTAGCGCTTGCTACCATTAGGTTCTTTTTTCAGCCTTTAAACCCACTTGTTCTATAATGCACTCTTTCTATCTAGTAGCTTTGGCAACTCTCAAGTCTGATTCAACTCATGTGAACACATCTCATCATCAATGGTTTGCTCCCACTTATTTGAATCGTCAACTTGAATTACTTCATTATAGCACTCTGATCCATCACTATCTGTCAGTAATTTATAGTACAAGAAAGAAGAATACATTTGTACTTGCTTTGAGATTATACTAAATCTCATAATTTTAGTAGCAAGTGTTAGAGGTATTCTATGTACTTCATCAGCTTTACCTTTTGATTATCATCATCCTCTATCTCAATATATTTGGAAGAATATATAGGAGTCCTATTTTTATCCTTATATATTTCATTTTTATTAAATTTAACTTCTCTGCTCCTAATGAATTTTTTATTCTGATAATCCTAGAATTTGTAACCAAATTCATTTGAGCCATATCCAATGAATTTACACTTGATAAATTTTGGATCAAGCTTACTCCTAGATCCTGCAATAATATGAACAATCAAAATCTTTGAGGTGGGATATACTAACCTCATTTTCAATCCAACCTTTCTCAGGTAACCCATCATTCAGAGGATTTGTAGGACCATGATTGATCGGATAAACTATAGTATTCACTACCTCTGTCCAAATTATTTTGGTAGACCTACATATAATCTCATTCTCTTGGCACGCTTAGTGATAGCTCTATTTATGCGCTTTGCAACACTAGTCTACTATGGTGTTCTTAGAACAGTGAACTCATGCCTGATCCCATTCAAAGCACAATACTCCTTGAACTCCTTATCATGATACTCGCCGCCATTTTCTAATCTAAGACACTTGAGTTTTATACCTATCTCAAGCTCAACCATGCCCTTCCACTTTTTGAAAATATCAAATACATATGAATTGTGCTTTAAGAAGTACACTCATACATTTCTATTGTGATCATCAATAAATGTGAGGAAATACAAAGATCCTCCTATGAAAGTAAGTAGAGCAGGACCCCATACATCAGTATGCAGTAACTCCAACTTCTTTTACTTAACCTTTGAACTAGTATTTGAAAAACTCACCCTATGTTGCTTGCCATATACATAATCTTCACAAGAAATCTAAATTTATATATTTTAAACCATGAAGATTTTCTTTAGTAAGAAGTGAATACATACCTTTCTTACTCATATGAGCAAGCCTTCGATGATAAAGATCTCCATCAACATCTGAATCTGATACTCACCTAAATCACCTTGAGTATAGTTCTTGAATGCCTCCTTATTAGGACTTGCATAAAAATAAGCACCTGAATCTATCACCCAAGATTCATAATTGCCTAAAGATAAAATCAGATAATCTAACTGACATTCTTCTACAAATACATTTGCAGAATGATTTCTGTCTTGACCTCCACCATTGCCCTTCTTTGGAAGTGTATAGTCCTTCTTAAAGTGGCATTTCTTCCCACAACTTCAGCACACAACTTTCCCTCTACCAAAAGTAGACTTTCCTATCTTGGATTTAGAGCTTCCTCTATTTGGATTTCTATCTAAACCCCTTCCTCTTGATTCAACATTCATACTAGAATTTGAAGATTCTACGTTAGCCCTCCTGCAAACATCTTCATTAAGCACTAATCCTGTAATGTCCTCAAAGTTCAACTTTGAACTTAAGAGTTACTCACAACAATAACAAGCCCATCCCAGCTTTCAGGCAATGAAGATAACAATATCAATGCCCTCACTTCATCATTAAAATTTATGCTAATTGAACATAATTGACTCATCACAGTGTTTAGATTATTCATGTGCTCCGCCATTGGGGTGTTGTCTAGCATCTTCATATTGAATAAATTCTTCATCAAGAACATTTTGTTTGAGGCCAATGACTTCTCATACATCTTAGTCAATGCGGCCATGATATTGATTATAGTCTTCTCATTTATAATGTTGAATGCAACATATGAGGAGAGTGAAAGTCATATCAAACCTAGTGCAATCCGGTCAAGAACCTTCCATTCCTGCATAGTCATAGAGTCTAGCTTCTTGGTGATTCATTCCAACAAAAAATACAACTTATTCTGATACATCACATCTTCAATTGACATCCTCCAGAATGCAAAGTTTGAACCATTGAACATTTCAATATTGTACCTTGCTTCATTCGCTATCACTCCCACTCGATCTGAAGAACCTTTCTCTGATACTAGTTGTTGGGGATGTGATGAGGAGTAAACACCACAATGACGAAACAAACAAGAAAGTAAAAGAAGTGAAGAAGTAAACGACACCAGGATTTAACATGGAGAAAAATCAAAATAAAGAAAAAAACTACGGAGCCACAACACACCAAGAAATGCATTATGAAAATTGGAGAATTGAAGATCTCTCTTCTCTCTCACTCTCTCCTTACTTCTCTTCTCACATGCATAGTTTTCAATGTCTACACCCTCAAAATACAAGAGAAAGCAAAGTAAAATAAACCAAATTAAGGACACAACCCTTCAGAAAATGAGAAAGAAAATTGTATAGTCCATCTCGCAGCGCTGTAGCGCTAGTTTGTGGCATTGTGGCACTTAAGCCTTTGTCGTGTACTGCTGTAGCACCATATCTATAGTATTGTGACACTCTGCTCTTTGTCATTCAGCGTTGGGGCACTCAGGGACATAGTGTCAGAGCTCTCAGGTACGTAGCGCCATGACATTGTGAGGAAAAGATTTTTCTTGTGCAAAGCACCTGAAACCATGCAAAGGGTAAACCCCCCAATATACACGACGAGCTTTGAGGTCCGAGACAAAAGAATAACGAAATTGATCGGCACAGTCAAATTTCACACATAACACTAAGACTTTGGCATGAGATTCAAGATAGCTCTTGGAGCACATACGAACTGGTTGAACTAACAGTTAGAACGATTCTCGCCGATTTTGTTGCAAAATTGACTTTGAGAATTCATCAGAGTCGACAAGCCGATTTACTGTTCAATTTGTTGAATTTCCCAATTTAATACATTTTTAAAACGTTGCATATAACAATAAAAGAAAACCTTGAGCTGCTTAACTCTTTCTAGTTACAGTTCAAAGAATAGACTTTCGGTCATCCCATATATCTAATACAAATAGTGGATGCATATGGTTTACTAATAGTCTAATAGATTAGATTTATTACTGTTTGGGCCGAATGTACTCCAAAATAAGCCGGCCGTGATAAATTATTTATTCATTGGGCTATTGACATTATACACATAAAACAAATAATTAAAATATCCATAGTCGCAAATGGTGCGTGGGTGGTCCCCACTTCACCGTAATCCAATGCTGATTAATACTGAAAAAAATATATATATATATATCAGTTGCACATTATATCAGACAACATTTTAAATTTATTAAATTTATCTTCAAATATATGTAACATGAAATGTAGAGTCTGCTTGTTAAGAAATTATTATGTGCAGAGTTGGGACGTAGTTCCATGTCCGGACTCTAATTAAATGAAAACATGTAGCTCTAGGCTCTAGCGTGACCTGATGGCCTGGCTCACTTGTGCGAACAATTGTTAGGTCAGGTGACCTGATGTAGCTCTACGTTCATACGTCAATAATATTTTGCCACGTCTTCTTACTTTTTACCGCGCGGCCCGACGACCCGACCTGGATCGGAACCTGAAATTGCTATGTTCACGTATTGTTCGGTATTGCTAAGTATTGCTCGGTATTGCTAGGTATTGCTTGGCAAAAATGAGAAATACCGCTCTGTGAAGATCAATACCGAGAAAAACTAGGTTTTGCTCGATATTGGTCTTCACATAATGGTATTTCTCATTATTGTCGAACAAAATCAACCAATACCTAGCAATACCGAGCAATACGTTAACATAGCAATCTCGGGTCCGTTCCGGGTCGAGTTGTCGGGCCACACGGTAAAGAGTAAGAACACGTGGCACTAATTTACTAGCATCCGAACGTAGATCTACGTTAGGTGACCGGATCAAATAAAAGTTCCACTTGTACACACATTGTGTACAAGTTGTACACACACTATGTGTACAAGCTTGCACATACACGATACAATTTTGAATGCACACTATATACAACTTGTACAAAGTATGCATACAAGAAGAATTTATACACACTTTGGGTTGAGCTTTGTCGCCAGGTCATGCTAGAAAAAAAAAATACATGTATCTTCATTTAATTAGAAGTCCATATATAAAGCTACGTCCGCACTCCACACATAATAATTTCTCCTACTTGAGGGGCATGCAACCAATCTTATAATTTTTTTTAAAATATTAATGATTTCTTATATCTACTACTAATTATAATAAAATAAATTATTTTTTTTTTTACTTCAATTTTCTTTTAAAAGCTACTAAAAAATTAGAGTCAAACAAGACTATAACAACTATATGAAAAAAAAAATGTCAAAAAACTATCTCAAGTAGGCCCTTCAAATGTCTTCAGATATTTGAAATTGATGAAACTATCTGCAATGTAAATTTTAAAATTACATTTGTAAAAGATACTTAGAGAATTTAATATTTTTTTCCCTTCAAAAAGAAAAATCCAACAACTTTTTTTTAGTTATCACTCTAACAAATAAGATAATGAAAAATTCTTTTTTCTTCAATAAAATTAAAAACAAATTATAGTCATTTGTCCCTTACTCCCATTAGACCCACAAGCTCCACAAAACCCAATACCAAAATTAATTTGTTCTAAACCTGTTAGATCCCCTTCCTCATGACTCATGAGATTGGCCCAATTGAACATTTAAGGACAAAAAGACAGGTTCTGGTAATGATCCAGGTGCTGATTACTTGATGCCAGATTCTGGAGAGATTATTACGTGCGGAGTCTGTATCGGAGAACCGTTCGGTTTTTGTGAGTGTGCGCAACAAAAATACAGTTATTGTTTACCATTGCGTTTTTACTATGCTTTTGCTGTGCACACTCACAAAAATCGAATACAATTTCGGTCCAGATTCCGCATGTAATAATCTCTCCATATCATCCACATATGTATGTTAATGATTTTGGTTTACTAGATGAATTCCATCAGGTAATATCCCTGCAAAATGAGCTTCATCATTTCTGTCACTTTCATGTTTGGTAATGCTGCATTGAAGCTTTATGTTGAATGGTGGTGTGCCTCCGCATGTGTTTCAGTCTCACTTTCCATCATCATGACTGCCTCTTTTAACTCTTGAAGGAAGAGTTTATGTTTATTGTGACTAGAGGAGATCGGTTCATGCGTAAGCATCAAAGGATTGTTATAGTAGGAAAGAATAACTAATGGTTTTTTTTTTTCTTTTGAAGAGTTCTTAATTAGAGGGATATGATATTATATCATTTTTATTTAGCTTAGCTTTCACTTTCCACAGTTCCATGTATATCTATATTTCTTATTCTGTTTATGATGATACAAGACAACTTTTCTCACAACATAGTCTAGAGCAAAAGCATCATAACCCTTTCCATCATGTTGTTGGGGATGAAGAAGAGTAAACATCATAATGATGAAAGACGCAAGAAAGTAAAAGCAACGGTGATTAAAAGACACCAGGATTTAACATGAAAAAATTCAAATTAGGTAAAAAAATTATGGAGCCACGCCAAAAAATCCACTACGAAAATGGAGAGAAATAATTATAGATCTCTCTTCTCTCTCGCTCTTTCCTCACTTCTCTTTTCACATGCACTATTCTCTATGTCTAACATTACATAAATACAAGATAAAGCCAAGTAAATAACGCCAAGGGATACAACCCTTCAAAAAAAAAAAAAAGAAAGAAAACCATCCAGCCCGTCTCGCAGTGTTGCGGTGTCAGTTTGGGTCGCTGCGGCACTCAAACCTCTGTCTTAATCCTCTGCGGCACAGACGCGCGGTATCTAAATCGATGTGGCACTCCGCGTTGGGGCGCTTGGGAACAAAGCGTTGGGTGCTCGGGCACATAGTGTCAGGGCGCTCGGGTATACATCACTAGGACGTTATAAGGAAAAAAAAATTGAGCACAAGAAACTTGAGGTCCAAGGCAATAGAAAAACCACGGAGCCACACCACACCAAGAAATTCATTATGAAAATGGAAAAAAAATAATTATAGATCTCTCCTCTCTCGCTCTCTCCTTGCTTCTCTTCTCGCATGCACAATTCTCTATGCCTAACATTACAGAAATACAAGAGAAAGCTAAATAAAATAATCCCAAGAGTCGCAACCCTTTAAAAAAATAAGAAATAAACCGTCCAGTCCGTCTCACAGCGCTACGGCGCTAAAACCTCTGTCAAATAGCCCTTTGATTCAATTCTGTTATCTTCGGTGGTTCCATTCTCATCTAGAGTATACTTTATTAGACTTCTCATCATCTGTTCAGCTTTATAGAAGAAAATTATTTTTTTGCAAGATCACGGATCAGAGCTACATATATTTCAAACTATCGTACGTTTATGACAAATAAGAAACAAAAAATAATTGAAAAACTGCTTAGGAGAAATGTTAGGTTGGCTACTTGAACATTTGTCGCAAATGAAAAGCTTTACTGTTATCTGTTAGTTGACCGATTTCGTCCGTTTTTCTCTCCAAAGCTGCTTCCAGTTCACACTACATATTCCAAATGAGAGCTGCAGGTATAGTGAATCTCTTTAACTTAATCAGATAGCCCCATTTTTCAAAGCAAAGTACTTTTTCTTCCTGTATTCTGCTATTCCCTTTGGAAAAGTTAGGTCAGGGTATTTTAATGGAATTACAATTACAATGAGGGTAAATTATTAGGTCCGGTCACCGTAACTATTTCTAGGTCCGGACATCCACTAAAAATTTGTCATGTAGACTACGCTTTGACTCAAAAAAGCGCAGTCAAAAGCGCAGGTAAAGCGCATGTAAAGTGCAGGTAAAGCACAGTAAAAAAAGCAAAGTCAAAACGCGCAGTCAAAAGCAATCCACGTGGCAAGTTTTTATTGGATGTCCGGACTTATTTCTAGGTCAGACCTAATAATTTGCCCACAATGAGGGTCTCGCTGCATTTAGGTTTGCAATTTGACACATAATTAACACCAACAAGTGAAACAAAAATCAAATAGATCAAGAGTGTCATAGTTTAGGAGTAATTTGAAATCATTTTTATTTTTATTTTATTTATGTTCTCATATTAAACAATATTATGGTTGGTATTAAATCTTATGCATTCAAACATCCAATGTTGATCGGATAATGAAGCTCCTCTCAACCCCTTTATTTATAAGTCTGTTTGACGCAATTTTCTAATTGTTCTACTTTTCAAACAGTAATTATATTTTCATTTTGTTATTAATTTTTAGCTCTTTTCTTAGAAATTTTTATGATGGAAATTATTTTTGATAGTCATATTTATTAATGTGTTAGAGCTGTAATAAAGTTGTTGTCTAACTATTTAAAAAAGGAATATATTTTTAATATTCGCTTGATTGGTTTGTAATTTCTTTAAATGGGCCAAACATAGGGTTAGACAAAATATGGGTGGAACTAGAAAAAGCTCAGGGTGGGCTTTGCCCATAAAAGCCCACCCACCCGAATTATTTTCTTTTTTCTTTTTTATTTAGAAGAATAAGCATTTTAACTATTTTGTTCACCTTCAATAAATGGTTGCCCAATTTCTATAAAAGAAATTCCTTTTTACATTTCATATATAAAACTAAGCTTTTCACAATCTTATTTAACCCACTCTTAAAAAAAAAAAAAATTTAATTCAGCCCTTCGATCAAAGAAGGAACTATATGACTCTCGATAGAACAGTGAACCAAATAATTTGTCTCCAAAAGTTTATCAAAAGGAAGTTTCTCAACCTTTTGATAAACTGTCCCTGTACATCTTCGGAAATTATAACTGTGGTTTTAATCACTATTGCTTGGCTGATGAATATACATTTAGCACATTGAACTGTTCTTTCATAAATAAATAGAATGATAGATTTGATAAAATTGCAATTAGACAATTTTTTATCTTATGAAAAATTGGACAAAAATAATAATGTATAAGGAAAAAAATGATAATGATGATGATGAGTCAAGTCTGCTAGTGATTGTGAGCTAGTTCAAACTCAACTTGGTAAGAAGCTTGAGAGTCGAGCTTATTGAATCATGAGTTCAAGATCAATGAAGCTTGATTCGCTTCAATTCAAATTATTTGAGTCCATGTAGCCGATGCAGATATGAATATGACTGTTCTTTTCCTTGATTGGAACGATGTTAGCAAAACAAGTTTTACTTTTCTCTTCCTTGATGAAGCCAGTGTTGATTAATTTCTTGACTTCAAGTACAACTTGTTGTTTGACCTCGAGTCGCATCTGTCGAGGTGCTTACTTTATTAGAAACATCTCGGGTTGAATTTCAAACAACTTTTTAGTACAAAAATCTATAGTTTAAAAAATTTTGATATTAAAAAGTTGTTTCATAAAAAAGTTGTCCCGAACGAATTCATAATCTCAAGAAAGCACGTTGCAGGGTGAATTAAATTTGCTATCAACTTGGCTAAATTTGACAATAAATGATAAAGAAAAAATTGTGCAGATTCTGTGAGCTAAAGAGTGGAGAAAATTTGATTGAAATTTCTCTACAGACAAATTGTTTCAATGAAGACTAAAAGTTTGGAAGGGCAGATTACCCTCCTCAGTGCAGCAGTTGGTACTTAAATGTAGTAGTTTCTAATCACCACTTCGAGTGCCTGTTCCGGTGAGAGAATTAGGCTTCGTTTGGGACGGCTTTTTTACTGCTTTCTAAAACGGAGTTTTAGTACAAATTTTTTTATTTTTGTACTAAAACTCCGTTTTAAAAAGCAATAAAAAAACCGTCCCAAACGAAGCCTTAGATAGAATTCGAAGAGCTTTCTGCAGCACAAAACCTTTGTAACTAACTATTCATTATGTAAGAAGGAAGACATTATTTTGTCGATATATTTTGAAGGTTTTCCTTTTGATTCTATTCATGGAACTAGAATTATTTTACCGATATGAATACTCCTTTCTATGATCCTATGAGCTTCTGATGCTTCAATGGCTGGCCAAATATGCCTCTCCACCTCAGCAACTATGGCAGCTTTATGTTCTGGGCTTCTGTTTCTAAGTCCATCAGCTGAAACACATACATGGTAAAGAACAAATCCCAGAGTCAGATGGCAGAGAATTTGTTTATTGAAAGAATTGCTTGCTAGCATCAAGGCAATTCTCTAGATTGAAAAGGCCAATCTAAAATGTTTTGTCAAAGGCATTACTGAATATCATAATCATGAATTGAGGAGAGGCACTTGCTCCTGATCTTTACAGTAAATAATAGTTGAAAATTTTAACTTAGGCTTCGTTTGGAATAACCTTTTTGCTGTTTTCTAAAACAACATTGAAATTTTTGTACTAGAAAGCCATTTTAGAAAGCAGCAAAAAAGCTGTCCCAAACGAGGCCTTAATCAACTAATTTTGATAGTTGCTTATGAATGTCTAACCATCTTTAAATTATAATTGAATGTTATACATCAGGTTGGGGTTGAACATTTGCTGTTAAGGATATTCTGAGATTTCAAATATATAAAGGTATTACACATGTAAAATTGTTTATTTTTTAAGCAGAATTATAGGTTGAAAAAGAAGATACCAAAATACATCATCAAATATAAATAGATAGTAAAGAAGAAAAAGTCCTTTTGATGGAAGAGGAAAACCCTTATCACTTTGCCTTGAGACAAGTAAACAACGGGTGGAGATATATTTTCTTCCTATTTCTGCCCACTGTGACAAACAAGATTGAAGAATTCTATCTACTAGTGCTTCTATAATAAGAGTCATAAGAGTGTCAATATGTATCCACATCCTCCTCAACAATAGTATGCTGAGCTAACACATCAGGTAGATCTGGTCAATGTTCATGCATGGGAAGAGGTGATATTTTTTGTGGTGAAATGTGGTGAAGCTCGTTCTTGAGCTGTATAACTTTGAAGTGGTTGGTAGATTGAAACTGGAGTTCAAACGATGCCCAGATGGCGGACGTGGATTCAAGATTCAGGATATAGGGAAGAACAGAGGGAGAAATGGTTGAACAGATGGCGGCTGCCAGATTCTAATTTTGAAGAAGCCAGTGATTGAAAGCTAGATTAGGAGTGGTGGAGACGTCAGATGGGCGGAACAAATTAAAGGGAGGCGTGGAGGTAGATTCAAGAAATTGAGCAAACCCATTGGCTCGAAAGAGCTTGTTGGGTGTGAAAAAGATGTTTGAGATTAGAAATAAGAAATTTCAGAGAGGAATGAATACTTGTAGTATCAAGGAAGGCGGAGTTCTCCTGTTCAGCAGTTTGGGATGTCTCCAAAGATGCCATGAATGCAGGCGAGCATTAGGCCTGCTCTGATACCATGTAGAAACTGAACTGACAGAGAGCAGTTCTTTAATCGCAAAATAGGAGAGGAGAAAGAAGAATCTTATTTCATTATTAAATCCACAGGTATACAGCAGTATTTATAGACTACACAGCAGGCATACACACGTAAGCATTAGGAGGAAATACAAAGAGAGCTGACGCGTCTTTTATGTATTTGTTTTATTGTTGTGTTCTAATAGGTGCCAACTGTCACCTTTGGGCTATTACATACAACAAGAGAAGGCTCTTTTTTAAAGGAAATATCCAAATTTGTTTTTAAGTTTTGTGTACACTCGATAAAAATAGGCAGAACTATAGTTTAGACGTTTGATGGAAAATTTTTATCACTTGAATGCTCCCATAAAACCCAAGTGTTATGATCAATATAAATTGACATCCTCAATTCTGATGAGAAACATCTTGTGAAAATGTGTCCAAAAAATTTTGCAAAAAAAAAAAACAAGAGAAGGATGCCTTCAAATTTTACTTTCCAACAATAACCACTTGAGGTGGAACCAATCTAAATATCTTTCTCCAAAGGTAAAGTAACATCCATTTCATTCAGTACCCTCGCCACTGACAACCTAGAGAGCCTAACAATGGCAGCATGCACTAGTAAAGATTTACTAAAAATTGATCCCAAAGAAGGAAACCTGAATAGGAGTTACATGTGGTTCTTGGGAACAACCAAAGAGAGGAGGCCACTTAAGCTTCCACATGAAAAAGCCGTCCACATAATATGATTTGCATGACAACAACAACAACATTAAGCCTTTGTCCCACTACGTGGGGTCGACTACATGAATCCTTTTTCGCCATTATGTCCGGTTAAAAGTCAAATTCTCATTTAAATCTAATAAAGAAAGATCATTTCTAATATTTTCTAACCAAGTCTTTTTAGGTCTACCTCTACCTTTCTTAACATAAGTCAAATCTAACACAACTTTCCTAACCGGCAGTGGTGGAACCATAGGTTCCTTAGGGGGGGGGCAATTGCCCCCCATCAAAAAAAAAAAATTCTTTTTATAGGAGTGTAAAAAATAATTTTTGCCCCTCCTAAAAAATTATTTTTGTCCCTCCTAAAAAACTGTCCTAACTTGCCCTAAAATATCTATATATTTCTTCGCATTTAGTTCTAATATTTTCTTTGATGTTTTTCATGACAATTTAATTACACCTTTTTTTCTTCATTTTTCTTAGTTTTTTTTTAATAACTTTTCGTTATATATATATATATATATATAATATTTAATTATTTTTGTACTTTACTTATCCCCCTCAAAATTGAAGCTGGTTCCGCCCCTACTAATCGGGTCATCGGAAGGCCTCCGTTTAATGTGACCAAACCATCTAAGGCGACTCTCTCTAATCTTTTCTTCCACTGGAGCTACTCCAACCTTTTCATGTATATGCTTATTTCGTATCCTATCTCTAGAGGTCAAGCCACTCATCCACCTAAGCATCCTCATCTCTGCAACAGCAGCAACACTTAAGTTAGTATTATGGTTGAGAAAAGTATAAAAAAATCTTTTTTTTAGTATAATTTGATAAGTACATGACAAGAATCAACTAGCACAGAGAAAAATCTCCAATTAATTGCAAATTAAACCTGCATCTATAAACAACCTCAAGGTTAGGATGACCCTAGGAAAACTTGAGCGAGCTGAACTTCGCAAAAAAAAAAAAAAGAAGGTAAAATGAGATGAAGAAATAGCTCCAAGAGCCTCAATGAATGAATAAGGAGAACATGATGCAGTAGATTCAACATCAGCCAATGCTCTAAATGCAATAGCAGGAGCACCTCACGACTCTGCCCAGAAGCTCAAAGTTCTAAGGTGATCCAGGAGAGATCTTGGAAGGCTCCGTAGAATGGGGGCTTTCTCTTATGAGCTACTCAATTGGCAAAAAGCCTTATTATGAGGCCTTGCTTGCAACAATTAAGAGATCTTGGACTCTTATGGTACACTAAGGCTTCGTTTGGGACGGCTTTCTTATTGCTTCTTAAAGAAGCTTTCTAGTTCAAAATTTAAAATTTTTAAAATAGAAAGCTGCTTTAAGAAGCAATAAGAAAGCCGTCCCAAACGAAGCCTAAATCTACCTTTTCTTAATGATGTTTTCTTTCTTCTGAAGCTCTCATCTCCTAAGGAATTCGAATATGGTCTACACTAGAACCCCTTATTTCTTCCTTGGTATCCTTTTATTGTCCAAAATGGGTCTTTGTAATTCAGGCCGAAATGTGAGTTTGAACATATAGCCTTATGGATTAATATCCATGACCTACCTCTCTGAAGTTCGAACATTGAGGGCATTTCTAATGGCAAATTCCATTACTCTTTTGTTGTGTATAAACTTATTGCTGAGAAACTAGATTAACTTTTGCAAGGATTGCATCCAAGTTCAAACTAATGACCCCTTGCCTGATGAAATTGATATTTCTATTTATGGGAAAAAACTTATGCTTCAAGTTCAATATGATTGGAAGCCAACTCCTTGCACTAGGTGTGGGAGTTCTGTCCATCCCTCAACCTATGCCATGTTAATCCAACACAAACCATTGGAAGAAGCAGAAGCAGACAACCCAATAAGTTGTTTTCTATGGCTATTACCAATTCTCAAGCCAAACCTGCCAATTCTAATTTCTCCACAAAAATCTCCAACACAACAGAACATACCATTTATACATCCAACCCCCTTATGTCTGTCTCCACCACTATTCCTAATGGTATCAATGACAAGCAACAAGACACAAAGCCCATCCCCTGTCATGCCCCAAGATTTAAATTGGAAGAATTTTATCTTTTCTATTCTTAATCATTACCAGAGCTACTAATTTCATTCAAACAATATAAACAACAGAAAATATAAGTACATATCGTTTCATCAAATATTTACACCAAATCTCAAAATAACATATAGAATAACCAAAAGTTCAATTGAATTACAGCTATTGTCTGCCAAAACTTCCTGCTACTAAAGAAAAATAACAGAAATAAAAGTAAACCTACAAATCTAGACTCTGATCGTCCTTAAATCGTAAAAAAAGTACTAGTACAAATGTTAAAACAATAAAGTTATAAATCATAAGAAAATCATTCGTTAACCATTATCATTATCAAATCAGTATAGAGTTCGTATCAATCATTAAAGCTAAATATATGTGGAGCTACTAAAAATCCATAATAATGAAAAAGGTATTATCATTGATGTAATTATTGTATATAATCTACACATGCAAATTCAACAGTAATATCTTGTCATTTTCTTAATCACAATTAATCTTAATCATGAAATTAATATCATATCAATAACAGTGCATATATGCATGTATAAGTAATCATATTAATCATACTAAACAAGTAAGGAGTTCTAACTTGTGTGATATTTTTCTAGTTATCATACTTATATCATGTTCATTTTAATATATTAAATTATTAATCTTTAATTTAATATTCAAATGGCTTTCTTGAAAAGTAATCACTCTAGTTCGCCGGCATCTTAAATTTCTTATAACTCTCAATCTTGATCCTGATCTTGGTCGAGGATATCAACACAAACATTTAAGGAAAGTTCGTCAATGCACCCTCCTATATAAGGTAGAATTACTATTCAGCCAACGTCACTTAATAACCATTCTTTATTTCTTTCTTATTTACAAACAATATAGGAATATATATGATTAATAATAATTATTAATAATTATTAATTATTAATTTATTTGTATTCATTCACAATATTTGTCTCATTAGTATGCTTGTAGCAAAATGCTAAAATGATGCTTGTATCAAAAATGACAAAATCATTATATATCTTATTCCTACTGAAAACGTATAAAATATAATAAATATAATTTTAATTGATGAAAATACAAAACTATTTAATCAAAATGATCAGAATAATCAATACTACAGTATATCAAAAGTTTTATGGTCGAAGCTAACTAAATCAGGAGAAAATACAATAAATATCAATTTAGGTAGGAGAATAAATTTCAAAATCAAAATCTTTAAAAACAAAGTAGAATAGAAGTCACCTACAATGATCAGAATAATGTTCATAATATGAGCGACAGGCAAAAAAAATCACGGAAGTCCTTTTCACTCTTCTCTCTCTCTCTCCTCTCCTCCATACCTTCTCTTCTCCTTCTTCTTCCTTTCATTTCTCGACAAGCCAAATATGGGAGGGAGAGGAAGATGGTGGTGAGGGGTATTTAATTTTAAATATCTTGAAAATATTTTTCTGTGCACAACACCAAGTGCTCTGGACCCGACACTACAGCGCTACATGCTCAATCCAAAGTTATTGCAGAGAAGAGAGCTTAGTGCCATTGTGTCAAAGTCTAGCGTCCCACGCAAGCACAACACCACAGCGCTCTAGTTCAAAAAATTTTAGATTTTTTAAATAAATCCATTTTAAGAACTTTGGGTTATTACATGCTCGTGCTCAAGAAATAGAAGGAATACCAAACATGAACTCCCTTACAGAAGAACAAACTACTTTCTTTGAATCACTTTACCCATCCACTTCAAGCCAAAGCCATAATAAATCTATAGTTTTGCAACAGGAACAAACAAACCTTCAATCCTTTGTTAGGAACCCTTCAACTAGCAAGCTGCTCTAAACCTCCACCCACAAACACTTAACGCTCCAAATGCCTAAAAGGCCAACAACATTGCCACAAAATCTCAATGTCATACCCAACAAAAAGGACTTGGAACATAAGAGCTTCAACAACCCCAAAAAAGTCCTTAATTGCAAGAACTTTACCCGTAATTTTAGTTTTCATTTGCTTTGTAATCTCGAATAAAAAGTCACAACTCTCTGATGTCTAATGCATGTTTTTCTTCAATTCAGAAGATAATTTAAAATGAAGCTAGTTATAATAATTTTGAATATTCTTATCCTAGTAGATTTTGTTTTAAATGGGATCCATCCATCATCTCATTCAACCCAGTTAGAACTACTAGCCAAATGATCCACACTCATATCTCTTATGGTGCTTTGCCTCCTTTCTTAATTTTGTGATGTATGCATCAAATTATGTTAATGAAAGATCTATCCTTTGGCAGCGTCTCAAGAAGATTGCTGATGATATATCTCTTCCTTGGGTTATTATTACCGACTTCAATTGTTGAAAACTCTATTATGAAAAAGCTGATGGGACCCCGATTCGAAATAATAAACTTCAAGAACTCAAAAACATGATTTTTGACACACATACTAAAGATTTAGCTTCTATGGGCTCTCTTATTCTTGGTCTAATCATAGGATTGATAATCCTATACATATTAAATTTGACAGGATTTTCTCTAGCTAGACTTATGTCCTCTCTCTTTCTATAGGATTGAATGCCCTGGATGGTTTGATCACTCACCTCTTATTTTATAAACTTACCCAAAAAAAAAAAAATTGCATGTTCCGCTTTAAGAACTATTTGGACAAAACTGCCTCAAATTTGAAAGGCCTTGCAAACTACTTTTTTTGCCATGAGGTTCCAACAAACCTAATCTACTCTCTCTCCCAGAGGCATAGAAAATTGAAATAAACTATTAAATCTCAATGTTGGGCTTTCTCAAGCCACCTTTCTTCATCTATCAAAGAACTTCAACATTAACACTTCAACAGAATTGAGCTTTTGAATAATGACCATTCCAACATCCCCCTAACCTCTAAAGCTAATGACCTGAAGAACAAGCTTAACACGTCATATTTCTCCTGAGTCTCTTGGAAAATCCAAAGGGTTAAATCTAAATGGCTCACCCATGGAAAAGATGACCTGAAATTTCTATGGGAAAATCAAATTCAGGCAAAATTATAATCACATTAAGGAGATCTCTTCTCCCTTGGGGAACTTCTCCTCCATGGAAGAAATTTCTAATGCTATCACTGCCCACTTCAAGAACCTTTTTAACACCCTCAGCCCAATGATGGATAGTCAAAATCTGGTTCCTCTCGAAAATATCATTCTTCCTCACCTTCTACCTAATCTCACAGCTCTTGCGAGAGATGAGAAAATCAAATTCATTCTTTTTTTTGCTCCTATATCATCTACTCCTGGCCCAAATGGCTAGACTTTTGAGTTTTACCAGTTGCTTGGGATATTATTGGTTTACATATTTGTAAGGCTGTCAAATATTTTTTCAGAAGCGGTCCGCTGCTTACATAGGTTAAAACCACAATCGTTGCTTTAATTTCTAAAACCTCCACATGCCAACAATATTTTTGAATTTAGACTGATATCCCTTTGCAACACTTCATATAAGTCATTGCCAAAATTTTGGCTAATATACACAAACATCTGATGCTACATATCATTCATTCTAATCAATCTCCCTTGATTAGCAAAAGAATTTTCACGGATAATAGTATTCTTGCCTCAAAGCTTTTGGGGGAGTTCAAGATAAAAGGCTCCCATGATTTATTTCATGTTAAATTTGATATTTATAGAGAATTTAAAACGGTCTCATGGGATTTTCTTTTTCAAAGGCTAAAACCTAAAAGGTCTTTCCTAACTTATCTATTTCCTGGATCAAATCTTGTATTGATGATGTTCACTATTCTATTAGCATCAATGGAGCCATTGAATGTTCCTTTAGTTCATCTTCTAGTTTGAGGCAAAGTTGTCATGTATCTCCTTAGCTTTTTGGCATCATTATGGATGGCTTATCCAATCTGTTTGAGAGAGTTATAATGAAGAATTTATATACTGGTATCAAAATGGATATTTATCACTTTTCTCATCTTCTTTATGACGATAATCTTCTTGTTTTTAACATAGCTAAAACTCAAAATGCAGCTTCTTTAAATTGCATCTTCTTGGAATTTGGGAACCAATATGGGCTACATATCTTCTTGTTTTTAACTGAAGCTCCATATTCTTCTCCCCTTCACTAACTCTTAGGAGCTTTGCAATACTCTCAACCTCAACATGTCCGAACCCACAATTAGGTATTTGGGTATACCTATCACCTCCAAGGACTTCAGGTTTCTGATTTTCAGCCCCTAATGCATAAAATTACCACTGTTCTTGATGGCTGGAAAGCAAAAATGCTCGTATTTGATGGTAGACTCTAATTTGTGAAATTCATAATATGGAACTATATTGCTTTTTTGAATAAGAGGTACTATCTTACCTAAAAGCTGTTGTAAATTTATTAAATGGCTTTGTGCTAAATTCCTTTATCATAGTGGTATTAACTCTAAAAAACTGGTCCTTATATCCTGGAATAATACTTACATCCCTAGACTCGCTGGGGGCTTCAGTTTTCCTGGCCATTCAATAACTAAGCTCTACTTTTAGCTGCTTTATCATTCGGCAATTTGCAAATTTTGATAGTTTGCATAGGTGGTGGTATAAAAATAAATGTACTTCTGTCTAGATGTCATCATCTCCTAAAGCTTCTATTTTCTAGAAAAATCTTATTAAGGTTGTAGATTTGGTTAAAAATAAGTTCTCTTTTAGGGTTAATCACATTAGCAGACAGTTTTCACATTGGGACCCTTGATGCAATGGGAAATGTCTTTACAAATTAATAGACCCTCCTTTATGACACACTCTGCCCTGGAACTCCATTGTTTTTTAATAGATTTTGGATAAAAGTTGGAACTTTGCCTATTTCTATTCCTAGCCCAATCTGAGATATTATTACTGCTATTCAAATAAATACTGATAATGATTATTGCAGCATTTGGAAATGCATAAACAACCCATCATTTTAAGTCTTCATTAGCGACTTCTATGAAGAACATCTTGAAGTTCTATATTTCAAATACATTTGGCATAAGAACTATACCCTATATTTTTCATGCTACACATGGTTCGCAATTATAGATGAGTTAAGAGCTACAGATAATTTGATTCATCGTAGTATTCATATTCAGGCTGAATATATTTTTTGCAATGAACATGCTGAAACCATTACTCATCTTTTCTTTATGTGCGATTATATATTTAACATCATTTGCAATATCATTCCTTCAGCTACTAGCTTCTTTATAGGCCAAATCTGCTTCAACATTTTAGACACATCTGATTTGCCACAAATCTCTACAGCTACTTAAAACTTGTATTTCTAACCAACAAAAACAACAAAAAATTTGAGGGGTCTATTGATGGCATGACCACTATTTGCTATAAAATCAAAATTGTCATTCTTCTTAAAACATCTATATGGGAAAATTTTCTAGAGATTAAGCAATTAATCTCATGAAACATGTGTTAGACCTAGCAATCTCTCACCTCCTCTTTAGTCCCTTGTCTCTGTTAGGGTAGGCATGCTTCTATTTTGTTGAATGATATTGATATGATTCATTGGTTTTCGGAACCTTTCATGAACTTTGGAAGCTTATCGAATCAACTTTTTGCACTATTGTTGATCTTTAATGTGGTTGTGATGGGCTAGATACTTAACAACTAGTGAGTCTTCAATATAAGAATGAAAGAATATTCCACTCGCCCCTGCATCCTCTTGGTCGGTCTAATGTAGGGGTGCAAACGAGTCGAGTTGAGCTCGAGCAAGAGGTTGTTCGAGCCTGGCTCGCTAATTGTGCAAGTGACTTGAACTCGAGCTTGACTCCAGTCAAGAACACGAGCTCGAGCTTGAATAGTGAGCTCGAGCTCGGCTCGAATACAAGCTCGAATTGAATGTTTTTAATGAAATTTTCACCATCAAAAGTGATATTTTTTATAAAATTTTCAACATCAAAAAGCACATTATTGATAAGTAACTTAAAAATTATAATGACATATAGATAATATATAATATTAAGCCATTGAAAATAATCAAATTGTTTCAAAAAGAACCATATTAATTAATCAATCGTAAATCATAATAACAAAAATAGTTCACGATAAGCAAATATCCTTACAACTAAATCAGAAACCATTGTTATATAAACTACAACATTGATAAGCTAACTTATTTTATCAATAGTTACATAATCATTGTTCATAAAAAAGATAATCATTGTTATATAAACTACAACCAAATATTATAGAAATGCAACTACAAAATAATCCTAATAAAAGTTCAAACTATATATATGAAATTAGAACATTACAAAGTTAACCCAAAAAAATTATCAATGTCTTTTTCACCTTCGTTAACCTGCAATTAATAACAGAAGCATTAGAATACTTACCAAAATTTGAATATAACGAAAAATATATTAATAAATAATAAATAAAATATTACAAAAATTCACTTCTCTGAGCCTTTAACATCTTCTCAAAAATTTTGGTGTCAATCTACCAAATTTTTGAGAAAAAAAAAAGACAAATCGTTAAATCAATTCACTTCAATTCTAATTATAAAAAATTTAAATAAGAAGCAATTTATCATAGAAATCATCTTAAGTACATGGTATTGATATATCGATTTATTCATCATCCTCCTCTTCCTAAAAAGTATGTTAGTGATAAAATAAACATTTAACAAATTACTAAAGCAATAGAAATGAATACTTTCATCATACCCTTCAAATCATAGTGAGCACGAACCCAATTTGACCCACATATCAAAGCCTGAACTATTTCAATACCCAATTTAGAATGATATGTATCTACAACTCGCTCTCATTCTCAGAATGTAAATTCTGAAGTAACTGTGCTGATAGAAATTATTAATATCTCTATCGTCATTCTTGATAATATACGATATTTCGCTTGGTTGTTCTTCCACCACCCAATAACATCAAATGTCTTACCAGCTAGACAAATCTCTAAGCCATCTTCTATATAATTATCTAAATATGATTTTGTAGGTTTTCTACTTATTTTTTCATATACATCTATAGTGAAATCAAGCCATCAACTATATTTATTTAATCTATCTTTATGAGTCATTCATGAACTACTACTTTTCCTTTTGAAGTATCTTTTCGTAATTTAAATGAATCACATGTTCTTTTTTATTCCTCCTCCATGTATGTTATGTACTATTCAAATAATTCATATAGTAGTGCATGAACATATAATATAATATTTGTCTATTTTGATCTCCATATATCATGGGATAAGCAAATTCTATTATTTTAAATTTCATTCTATGATCCATGATAGCACCAAATGTTATGAGAAAGTTACATTCTCTCCAATATTTATCAAATTTTTCTTTTATTTTCTTAGTCATATTTCTAACAAATTCATCGAAAGCAACTGAGCTATCATCTAACACCTTCTTGATCGTATAAATTTGGAACAAAATTAAATTTGAAGTGTGATATTCTGAGAATGAATTTATATTTATTGCTTCATTAAAAAAATTAAGCACATCACAAACATTTTTTATATTATTATTTTTATCTTTTGTGGGACAATTATGATAAGTTACTTCTCCCTCACTATATGAAGTAAATGTCTCCCTCAACTTAAGAACCACAATAAACATATTGTAGGTTGAGTTCCACCTCGTTGGATAATTCATAATTAATTTTCTAATTGGCAAATGCAATTGTTATATAACATCAACAAATCTAAGTAACATTCCTTCATATGCATTCAAATGTATCTCTAATTTTTTCCACAATAAACTCAACACTCTTAATATCATTTTTTACCATCAAATTTAATATGTGAGCATAACAAAAAACATGAAAAAAATTTTCACAAGAAAATAATTTCTTTCTTATACGAAAATTAACCTTTAGAAGCTTAATTGCACTATCATTATTAGACGCATTATCAACTGATAGTATGAATACTTTATTCTCCAATCCCCATTCATTGAGTGACTTATAAAAACTGTCAATAATTTCAATAAATATATGAGAAGGAGGCAAGTGAAAGAAACTTAATACATACTTCTGCAACTTCCAATTTGAATCCAAATAATGGCTTGTGACTACCATATAAGATATTCATTGGTTTTTTGACGCATTGTCAAATTGGTTCTATGAATACTATAGAAGATATGTTTCAAAGCATAAATAGAATTAGTTTTACAACAGATATTGGAAGTCAAAGAACCAACGAATATCTTATATGGTAATCAGATATGGTAATCAAATGTCATCATGTGAATTCAAATTAGAAGTTGTTGAAACATATATTAAGTTTCCTTAACTTGTCTCATCCTCACACTGCTACAGAAATTGTTGACACTTTTTACAAGTCACTCAATAAATAGAGATTGGAAAATAAAGTATTCACATTATTATTTGATAATGCGTCTAATAATAATCGTGCAATTAAATTACTTCTAAAGGTTAATTTTTGTGTAAGAAAAAAATTATTTTTTGTGAAAAGATTTTTCATGTTCGTTATTGTGACCACATCTTAAATTTGATGGTCAAAGATGATATTAAGAGTGTTAAGTTTGTTGTGGAAAAAAATTAGAGATACATTTAGCTTTTTGAATGCATCTGAAGTAATATTATTTAGATTTGTTAATGTTATACAATAGTTGTATTTGTAAATTAGAAAATTAATTATAGATTGTCCAACGATGTGAAACTTAACCTACAATATGCTTACTGTGGCTCTTAAGTTAATAGATGCATTCACTTCATATAGTGAGAGGGAAGTAACTTATCATAATTGTCTCACAAAAGATGAAAAGAGTAATATAGATAATGTTTGTGGTGTACTTGATTTTTTTAATGAAGAAACAAATATAATTTTAGGCACAAAATATCTCACTTCAAATTTATTTTTGTCCCAAATTTATATGATCAAAAAGGTGTTAGATGATAGCTTAGTTGTTTCTAATGAATTTGTTAGAAACATGACTAAAAAAATTTGATAAATATTGAGGAGAATGTAACATTCTCATGACATTTTATACTATCATGAATCCTAGAATGAAATTTATAGTAATAGAGTTTGTTTATCCCAAGATATATGAAGACAAAAGTGGGCAAAATATATCATATATTCATTCACTACTATATGAATTGTTTGAAGAATACGTAACATACTTTGAGAAAGAATCTGATGAGGACATCGTCAGCATTTTCGACATGTGTACCATCAGGAGACGCCGGAGATCGACGGCTACGATCATGAGTTTATTTTGAGTCATTTTATGTAGTAGTTTATTCGATTTTTGTGATTTTCCATTTTTGCCCTTATGGGTGGTTAGTTGCTATTGTAGCCCAAGGGGCATTTTAGTCTTTTGTCTTTCTTTGTCATTGTGAGGCCTATTTATATGGCCCTTCTCTTGTAATAGTTTAGTTTTTTTGATGAAATGAAATTTACTACTTGTTCTCTTTGTGAGTTCCTCCCTCCAAGATCTCTTAGTGAGTTCGCCGGAGAAGACTAGATCTCTTTGTGAGTTCTAGTTCGCCGGAGAAGACTAGATCTCTTTGTGAGTTCCAGTTTTCGAATTATCTAATCTTGTGGAAAATCAACGTGGAGACAAGCGAGGTTAGTAAATCCGTAGTCGTCGAAGCCTTGAAAATTCCATCTCTTCCTTTTTCCCTTGCTCTTGCCGCCGCCCACGCCAAGCAACTCAAAGCCGTCGGCCACCCTGCCTCCAAGCAACCCTAAGCCACCGGCCACCTTGCCCCTCCCTTCCTATTTCGCCGGCCAGAAAAACAGCCACCACCGGCCGGCCAGCATCCGGCCACCCGCCGGCCAGATCCACGCCGGCCATTCTAGCCGCCACCTTCCATACCACCGGCCCCTTTGGTTTTCCCCTTGCACATTTGAATTTTCCATAATTACCTTATTAATTGAGCCAATTAATTTGGGGAATTAATTAAGAGGAGTTACAATTGTTTGAAAATCAAATTCCCTCCCAATTTCCTTTAAATGAGGGAGTTACATGACATAATTAAAATCTGAACTTTAAATTTCAGATTTTGATCAATTAATTGTGGTCCCCACCTATTTAATTCCAAACCTCTCTCTCTCTCCCATATGGTCGGCCACCTTTCCCTATCATTTCTCTCTCTACTTGCCACCTCATCACCACTTAAACACCTCTTTAATACACCTCCCTCTCAAGTTTAATTTTAGTTTTCTCCAGGATTTTAATTTCAGATTTCAAAATCTGAAATTTGAAATCAATTCCTCTCTTCCCCCTTGAGAAAGAATTGGAATTCCCTCACCACCACACCGGCCACCCTTCTCCCCGTCCTTAGCCGGCCCCTACTACTTGCTGCCCTCCGTTTTGGGCAGTTGCTGCTTGCTGGTCTGTGATCCCAGCAAGGATAATTTGCTGCCAAGCAATTCCCAAGAATGCCAGAGATTGTCTACAACCTCTGTTAATGCCTAGATGCTGTCCGAGCTTGCTAGAAGTCAGACACACTGCTGCCAATCAGATTTCTGCACTCCCATGCAGGCAGGCCAGCCACTGAATTCATCCCATCACCGTCTAGACCTTCCATGGTTGCTGTTAGAGCTTCGAGCACTTGAAACCTGCTGTTCGGGCAACCTGGGACGTATAATTGCTGTCCAAGAATTGCAAGCTTCGGCTACCTATCCAAGAACGACGATCTAAGGGTCCTTCTTCCTCGGAGTGACCTCGGTTCTAATGTGGAGACCTACTTCCGCTAAAGCCTAGATTAGTTGAGCGTATGGGCTCCAAAGGTGAAAGTTCTCTTTATTAATTCGTGGATTCTTGTTTATTGTCGTAGCGTACAATTATTCTTTGCCTTTTCTTGAATTGATTGGTTAATCGAATGTCGCTCTTCGTTGCCTAAGCGAGTTAAAACTAAGAATTCTTAGGTTCACTCTTTTATTATAAATGATAATTTTAATTTGGATTACTTTGTTCAAATTGCTCTCTATAATTTCCTAAAGTAACTCCATCGCATGTACGTTTCACATCATCTTGGTATCAGAGCATGGTTTGCTCTAGTTTTGCATGCTAGACATCATCCTAGGAGTTGTTTTAACTAGTTTTACACGTTGTTGCATGCATGCTATCATTTAAATCAGTTTAGTTACATTTTATGCTTGCTGTCCACTGCATTCCTGCATGCATTTAGAGGTTGTTAAGCTTGTGTATCAATGGTTCAAGTGCTGTCATTAACCTAGCTGCTTCATTAGTTGTCTAGGTTACTTAAACATTTTATGGTTTGCTGTCCACACAAAATCTGCACATTTAGTAACCATTTGGGCTAGATTTAGGACTCTTTCACTTGCTGTCCACGCTCTACAGTCCACCCAAATGGCTTAGGTGACTTCGTCCTCCACATTAGTTTGCTGCCCTACTGTTTCCCGCACCCTTTGGAGTCTATAGGAGTGTTGTTTTAGAGTGTTTAGGTGCTGTCCACTTCCTAAAAACCTTCCTAAACACTTAGATAACTTTATGCCATGTTGTAGTTTGCTGCCCACTTCATTCCTGCACACATCTAGTGAGCTGTAGGCTAGTTTCTTAAGCGTTTAAGGTGTTGTCCTCAACCTAACAACCTTCCTAAGTGCCTAGGTTACCTAACCCACTAGTGTAGCTGCTGTCCGAACTTTTTCGGCACCTTGTAGTGAGTCTAAGTGAGCCTAACTTAGTGTCCATATGACGTCCCTTACACCCAATCATCCTTGAGTATCACTTGACGCTTCCCAATGGACCCGATAAGACTCCAAAAGAGTTTAGATGACATTGTTAACCTAGTGGGCAATATGACTAGAATTATGACGGAGAAACCTGTTGACTATCCCCACTCGAATTATGTATCCCACTCTGCTTTTCAACTTAGACCCGAGTTTAAGCCACAACGACTTCACTTTGAGCCACCTTATCATCTACCCACCTTTGATGGTTCCTCGGACCCTTACTACCTTAGGGATTGGGTTAGACAACTAGAGGATTATTTTGAATCTTGTCATATCCCTGAGTCCCACCAGATTAGGATAGCTAAGTCTCACCTTAAAGGTCGAGCTCTTCAATTTTGGATGAAATTGGAAGATCATAGAGAGTTTCGCGGTGAGTACCTTACTTGGAGAGACATGAGACGAGAACTTAAGTTGAAATACCGATCCTCTACTAGTGACCACCATCTAGAGCATCACTAGACCTCGTTTGTTGGGACAACCCGTGGACCTTACTGTGGTCGAGACCACCCACCCAGTAGTAACATCCGGGTTGCTGCCCCACCCTTTAGGTCCTCACTTAACCTTGATGGTCGACCCTCTACTGGGTCTTCTGTTAGACCAATCTCTTATGACTCCCCACTTGGACCCAATTCTAGCCGTTCCAGGCAACCTTTAGCCTCCCCAATCCTCGACCCTGCAAGTGTAAGTTTAATAAATAATTGCAGTAAAGAGAAGAAACCCTCTGAACATATAACTGAGTGCATCCATTTCGTAGATGCTAATGATATTAAGGATAATGAAGACATCTTTGAGGATGGAACAAGAGTAATTGAATCAGACTCCCTGAATGACTTAAACCCTAAACTAGGAAAGTTAGAACCTTTGAATGACGACACCTTAACCCACCCCGATCCTAGTCTCCTCGAGGATAAGTCTTTGGACAAAGTATGCTTGAATGATAGTAGTGTGATCTCGGAAGAAACCAACCGGACTTCGAACACTTTGGATTTAATTTTGGAAGATCCTGAGTTAGTTGTAGCACCTACTGAGATTATTCCGGATAATTATGATAATTCTGATTTAATTTTGGATAATTCTGATTTAGTTTTGGATAATTCTGATTTAATTTTCGATAATTCTGATGACGACTTAGATAATCTCGAGTTGGAAGTAAGTCAATCAATTTTATCACCGGATTCAAGTGAAACGGAACCCATGGAACTTAGGGTCGCAACCAAACCCGAGTCTCTTTCGGAAGACTGTACTTTGAGTCTGAAAGTTTTTTAGCCTAATTTGTACAATAAGTCATCTTTTGATTTGTTAGAGCCTATTTTAGGAGTTGCCCCTTTGGATTTACTTTTGAAAGAGTTTGTCCTTCCTGATTGGGCTTACCACATCACTCCGCCTACCAACTGGAATGAGAATATTAACCCACACTTTCATGTTGTGCCCACATCTACTCTGGACACGATACCCCGACTTTTGAGTCCCATACCTGCTGGTGATTCTTTGGGCTATGTTATTATGGTTGAGAGTGATGACCCATCGTCCTATCATACTCCTGCTTCTTACATTTTGCCCGCTACATCCTTGTCTTTCCCTGTTAAGGACCTTCCCTCTCCTAGTTGGCTGACCTTACTAGATCACCTTACTACCCCTGGGAGACTGTCTGTGACCCGAGCTAAGATGCCCTATGGAGATGCCCTTTTAGCTAAGGATGTCTTCATTGCTCCCCCTACACCCGTTCCATTAGATCGAACACTTTAGACCCCTCTTTTTGTGACTTGTCCACCAGTTATAGCTACGTGTTCGTGTGAGTTAGTATGTCGTGTGTGTGTGTTGTAGTCTGTCGTCATCCTAATTTGTCTATGTTTAAAACTTTAGTTTGTAAGCTCATGATTCTTGTCATTCATCATACGCACCAATTCTCTTGCATCCACATTGGCATATCATCTTCAAGAATTGCGTAAGGATATTAATAAAAAGAATAACCAAAGCAATGCCAGTTATAAACTTACTGCTGATCTCAAGAGACGGTTCAAAGAATTTGATATTAGAAATTTTGTAATGGTTCGGATTTGTCCGGAGCGGTTCCCACAAGGGACCGTTATAAAAGTTACATGCTAAAAGCATTGGACCTTTCAAATAACAACAAACAAATTTAAATAGTAATGCTTATGTGTCAGACCTTCATGAAGGTTTTAACATTAATCCTATATTAACATCGAAGATCTTGTAACCTTCGAAGGTCCAGAGTGTAACCCTCCTATTCCACGAAATAATGAGCCTTGTGTGAACCCACCTGGTGAGATCCCCAGCCTAACTCCACCCCCAAAATTGTCTAATCTACCCAATACAGAGAAGATTGAGATGATACTTAGTGATGAACTCAAATTTCCACTAGAGATGATGGTCAACCAAGGTATCTAGTTTAGTGAGCAGGGAAACCGGGAACGGAGAACACATGGGTTGATCGTCACGAGCTGCAGCGAGTGGACCCCGACTTACTAGAGTGATACGAGAGCTCTATAGATGCTTACTCGACGGGGTCGAGTTTTCTCCCACCTGGGGAGAATGATGAGGACATCGTCAGCATTTTCGACACGTGTACCATCAGGAGACGCCAGAGATCGACGGCTACGATCATGAGTTTATTTTGAGTCATTTTATGTAGTAGTTTATTTGATTTTTGTGATTTTCCGTTTTTTCCCTTATGGGTGGTTAGTTGCTATTGTAGCCCAATGGGCATTTTAGTCTTTTGTCTTTCTTTGTCATTGTGAGGCTTATTTATATGGCCCTTCTCTTGTAATAGTTTAGTTTTTTTTATGAAATGAAATTTACTACTTGTTCTCTTTGTGAGTTCCTCCCTCCAAGATCTCTTAGTGAGTTCGCCGGAGAAGACTAGATCTCTTTATGAGTTCTAGTTCGCCGGAGAAGACTAGATCTCTTTGTGAGTTCCAGTTTTCGAATTATCTAATCTTATGGAAAATCAACGTGGAGACAAGCGAGGTTAGTAAATCCGTAGTCGTCGAAGCCTTGAAAATTCCATCTCTTCCTTTTTCCCTTTCTCTTGCCGCCGCCCACGCCAAGCAACTCAAAGCCGTCGGCCACCCTGCCTCCATCTTCCGCCGGTCAGCTCAGCCGCCGACGGCCACCCTCCTGCCGGCCAGCCGCCGGTTCGCCCAGCAGCTCCCCATTGCCACCGCCTCCTTCTCCCCCTCCTCTTTCGAATTTCAAATCTGAAATTTGGGAGTTTCATTAGCCATTAAATGTTTCCTAAATTGTCTCCTTAATTCATGCAATTAAAATAAATTGAAATTGAATTTCGAATTTGAAATTCAAATTCAATCCAATTGGTTGTTTTAATTTATAAACCTTCCTTCTTTATTAAAACTGAAACTTTAATTTCAGATTTTGTAAAATTCTGAAATTAGACTTGTGGTCCCCACTTGTTTAAAACCCCACCTCCCTCTTCTCTCTCTTTGACCGGCCCCCTCTTTGGGCTCCCCATTAATTAGGCAATTAACTCTCTATGCTTATTTGAAATCCAAATTATGCTCTAATAATTTTTCCCTCCAATTGTTTTTTTTTTAAACTGAAAATAACTTCAGTTAAACCCCCTCTCCCCTTGTTTTGTTCCTCTCTCCAATTCCATTAATGGCCCCCCATTAATTCCCTTAACCCCTCATTACCGCTGCCCCCCCCCCTCTTTGGAAATTAATTGGATTTATAATTTATTTTCTCGCTCATCTCCTCACAAAACAAATCAGTTTCAGAAAATCTGAAACATTTTCTGAAGCCTCATCTCTTACCCGAGCACTTCCCTGGAGTTGGCTTGAGCTCTCCACCCAACTCCTCCCTCCACATCCAGGAATCTGATATTATTTCAGAATTGATAATACTTGCTTGGCTTCGTCTTTGATGATCAAGGAAGAAAGGATAAGACGTTGGATGCTCTCTAGTCATCCCATGGACTACCCACCACCGGCTACCACTCCAACGGACTACACTTTGTGCGCCATTTGTCTCCTAGTGGCATCGCTCGGTTGCTCTCAATCTTCCTCCATTAAAAGTGCCACCAACAAGAGAGTGAGTGAGAGACCCAAGACGAAAAGTTCTATTTGTTAATCGTGGATTATTGTTTCTCTCCATAACATTACTATATAATTCTATGTTGTCAATTTGGTATTGTCCCATTAATCTAGTTGTAACCACATGCCTTACTTAATTTCGACTTGATAATTCCGAGAACTTAATTTGGGTACGCATTAATTCTATAACTAGCAGCGCTTTAAAATTCTTATATTAAAATCCCCAAGCAGTTTTTGTTTCCATGCATTACATTTCACATCAGAATCAAAAGGAATATGTGATTCATTTAGATTATGAAAATAGGTTTCAAAAGGAAAAAGTAGTAGTTCAAGAATGACTCATAAAGATAGATCAAATAAATATAATTGATGGCTTGATTTCACAGTATATGTATATGAAAAAATAAATAAATAATCTGCAAAATCATATTTAAATAATTATATGACTGATGGCTTAGAGATTTATCCAGCTGGTAAGATATTTGATGTTATTGGGCAGTGGAAGAGCAACCAAATAAAATACTGTATATTATCAAGAATGATAATAGAGATATTAGCAATTTCTATCAGCACGGTTGCTTCAGAATCTACAATTTGAGAATGAAAGCGAGTTGAAGATACATATCATTATAAATTGGGTATTGAAATAGTTCAGGCTTTGATATATAGGTCAAATTGGGTTCGTGCTCACTATAGTTTGAAGGTCAGGAAGAAGGTATTCATTTCTAATATTTTAATGATTTCTTGAATGTTTATTTTATCACTAAGATACTTTGCAGGAAGAGGAGGACGATGAAGAAATCGAGATATCAATACTATGTACTTAAGATTATTTCTATGGTAAATTGATTCTTATTTAATTTTTTTTATAATCACAACTAAAGTGAATTGATTTAATAATTTGCCTTTTTTCAAAAAATTTGTAGATTTGTACCAAAAATTTTTAGAAGATGTTAAAGGCTTAGAAGAGTGAACTTTTGTAATACCTTATTGATTATTTCATTAATATAATTTTCTTTATCTTCAAATTTTGGTAAACTTTCTAATGTCCCTATTATCAATTGCAGATTGATGAAGGTGAAGAATGCATTGAATTTTTTTTGTTAACTTTGTAATATTTTAATTTTATATATGTAATTTGAACTTTATTAGGATTATTTTGTAATTGTATCTTTTATGATATTTTGATATTGTTTATATAACAATGATTATCTTTCTTATGAAAAATAATTATATAACTATTAATAAAGTTGATTAGCTTATCAATGTTATAATTTATATAACAATAATCATGTCTGATTTAGTTATATAAATATTTACTTACCAATAACTATTTTTGTTATTAAGATTTGTGATTGGTTTATCAATAAAAAATTTTTTTAACAATTTGATTATTTTCAATGGTTTAATATTATATATTATTTATAAGTCATCATAATTTTCAAATAACTTATCAATAATGTGCTATTTTATGTTGAAAATTTTACAAAAAAAACATCATTTTTATGGTGAAAATTTTATAAAAAACATTCAATTTGAGCTTGTAATCGAGCATGTACTTGAGCCTAGCTCGAGCTCACTATTTGAGCTTGAGCTAACGAACAGAATTTGAGCCTAGGATTCGGGCAGACGAGTCGAGCTCGAGCTCGAGTTCAAGCCGCCTGCACAATTAGCAAGCCAGGCTCGAATAACCTCTGGCTCGAGATCGACTCGACTCGTTTGCACCTCTAATCGTCATCACTCTCCCATCATCATTGTTGCTCTCCTCTTGCCATCACCTATAGCTTCCCCATCGTCAATGCATCTTCATTGCTACCATAATTTTCTTACCAAGAATAGGTTGAGTTTGTACCTAAGCCAAACTTTTTATTTAATCGTTGCTTCCTCTGCCATCATAGGTGTTACCACATAAGGAAATAATTATATTAGAAGATTGTATAATTATTCTTTAATTATATTTATTTTGTTGTTTGTTTACTTCATATTATTTTTGTTTTAAATGTTTATAAATTGACATCATTATTCAAATAACATCATCAAATTATGTTCCCTTACCATGATTTTAAATCCTAGAGCTTTAGATGACCTAGCCTAGCTATCTTCCACCCGTTAGCCTCAACCTGCAGTGTCATCCACCCCCCTGTTATGCGTGTATTATCTACTTGCCCTCTCTCCTCACCCGCCACACTACCTCGATTCACTTGTCTGTCATGCTTGTAGGCCACTATACTAGTTCACTTCACATCGTACTACCTTTAACCGTGTGTTATGCTTGTGCCTTGTGCTCGACTAAGAAGTGCACAAGTGCCTTTAAATGCTCACTTGCACTTTATATCACATCCTCAAATGCTTCTTTCACCCCTCCGATGATCTACAAATCTTGATGGCTCTGACTTAATTGATCTTAATGCGTCACCAAAAATCTACTTGATTCAGCACGAATCACGAGGCATATACAAGTTAAAAACTTTTAAAATTAAATTTGGGATCATCTGAACTCCGATTTCAATAAACTTATAGTCAAAATAAACACCTCAAATAGACAAACCCAATGACACTAAAATTGGCCTAATTTGAGCCCGAATAGGTCGAAATCAAGAGTCTGAAGTGTATTCGAAAGATTCAAAAAATTAATTGGATAGCAAAATGATATCCAAATATGGCAAGCTTATATTCGAATCGAACAGCTCGGCGAGATGAATCCAACGAGTCCAAGATCACTGAATTCCAACATCGTTAAGGCACTTAAACACTTGAAAATGCTCTAAGATCAGAGGAATCAATAAGGGCCATATGATGGAGCACTCTGAACCTGCCCCGGATCTTCTTTATATTTACGGGATGTGTCACTCATAAAATATATAAATAGACTCCCACTCCCTACACAGGGGACCTTTAGCTGGGGATTGGAGAAAGCTCTAAGACTTCAAGAGCTCCAGCACCATTGCCGGCAGACCAATGCCGACAATTGGACTTTCACCCAACCATTGCCAGGCCACTGCTCGGTCGTCGACGAACTACTGCATGGTCGCTGACCGCCGTCGGACCACCGCCTGGCTGCCAACCGCCAACAGAACACAGCCTGGCCACCGACTGATGTAAGACCACTGCCCGACCGCCGACGACTGTCAGACTTTTGCCAACCATCATTGAACTACCATCCGGCCACCGACCCCCACCGGACCTCCACCCGGCCGCCAGTAGTTGCCAAACTCCTACCAAACCATCATCAAACCACCGCCCGGTTGCTGACTGCCATCGGACTTTTACCCGACTGTCAACCGCAGCCGAACTCAGACACAACCATCATTGGACCACCGCCCAACCATCAATCGTCGGACTTCCTGTAATATCAGTTCTGCTCCAGGTTCGTCCGGGACGAAGTTTGATCGTCCGGGACGATCGGTACAGGTTGTGCAGAAAATCAGTTTTGGTTGTATGATTCGTCGGGACGAAATTTGGATCGTCTGGACGAAAATTCTCCCGAGGACCTGTCGCCGGGGACGATGATGAAAATTTCGTCTGGACGAGGATTTTCCAGAGCACACATCGTCCGGGACGAAGTGCGATCGTCCAGGACGATCTGAGCATTTCTTAAGGGAAATGAGATATTTTAAGGAGAGAGAAAATTTTAATAAAAATCTGATATTTGATCCGAGGAGAGAGGAAGAAAAAGAGAAAAAGGAAAAGTTGATTTCGGGAAGCCGCGGGTCCGTTTTCGTTCGTCGAGACTGTTGAAGATTTTGCTGTACGCAAGGTAAGGCACATTCCGCCTTTCTCAATTTTCAGAACCGTCGAGTTTGGCGGTATTTTCTGTCCGGATTTCGTTTCCGTTACCGATTTTCGTCCGTAACTTTTGATTGATTCAGTTTTTACCGCGTAACTTTCTGTATATTGTTGAAGTGCCGAGTGTGCAGTTTTTGGTTATTTTCCGAAGATTTTTGTCCGGGTATTTTTGATTCGGCAGCGTTTTCAGTTGAGTACATTTTTCTGTGAATCCGTAAATTCTCTGTGCAGTAGAATAAATGTTCTGGAATATGATTATTTACGTTCTGTGCGAATTTGGTAAATTTTCTTTGCAGGAAATTTTGTGTAAATTCCGTTTACTGCCGTTGTGCTGCCCGATTTTTGTCTGATTTCTGATTTGCCCGGATTTCTTCTGAATTGAAATGCTATCTGTATGTGCTATAAAAAGGGAGTTATAAGGGGCCTGGATCCTATGAGATTCAGTTAGTGTCTGGAAAAATTCTTAGTTGAGCTCAAGTTGGAGAAATTTCTGTTCAGTTCCGGATCCGAGGAATTCTGTTATTCTGGTGCCGTGAGCACACTTAGCTATTTATTACTCAGAGAAATTCTGGTGCCGTGAGCATATGGGAGACATAAGGGTCAGAATCCGTAGTGATTCTGCTTAGTTTAGTTTTAGCTATTAAATATATATCTGTTCTGTTGATATCTGATTTCCGTATCTGTTTTGTAAGCAATTCTGCTTCTGATTTCTGTAAGCAATTATGATTCTGAGATGATATGATCTGAAATTCTGATTTCTGATTTTGTTAATGTGATATGTCTGATTCTGTCCTGTTTCTGATACGATTTCTGTTCCGTACAACTCTGTGAATTCTAACTCTGACTTTCTGATTTCTGTATAATTCTGACTCTGTTGATTTATTATGTTCTGTTTGTACTCTGAATCCGTACGACTCTGATTCTGATTTGATATCTGTTCGTATCTGTTCTGATTCTATTCTGTTTCGTTCTGATATGTCCGGTTTGACAATCTGTACGATTCTATTCCGATTTCTGATCTGATTTCTGTCTGATGAGTTTGGTTTTGGATTCTGAAAGTTTTGATTGGAGGTTTGTTGCTTTGCTGAGCTGTTGAGCTCACTCTTGTTTTCTGGTGGTTTTCAGGTTCTGGGAAAGGGAAGGAAGTCCAGGAGTAGATTTCTGAGTCTGATTCGTATAGGTATTTGTTGTACCTTTTGATTTTTGTACAGTCATGGCTTTTCTGTTCTGTCTTTCTTTCTGTTCAAAAGCCATGCACTGTATTTGTAGATGATTGTATTTGAGGAAAAGACAAGATAGATGTTTTGTTCCGCTGTATTTGGTGATCTATAGTAGCTCTGTTGTTCTGTGTTTGTCTGGCCGTTTTGAGAATTATTTGGAAGATTCAGTTCCGAAACCAATTCCCAAACCAGATCCTGGTTAGTTTGTTTAGGCTGGTCGCGATCCGGTTTGGGCGGGATCCGTCCCCGTCGAATCGGGTCGTGACAAAGCCTTTTGAGTGGTATCAGAGCACTGGTTTGGAAACTGGTTGGATTGTAAGACAGAGCTATAGGAAGTGATCAGTGAGTCTGTCTAGGGGTAGTTTTGGGTCGTTTGGCTTTTTATTGTGTTGCTTTCGTGTTGTTTTTGTGATAGTTTTCCGGATTTTCTGGATTTTTCTGTATGGATCAGCCAGACCCAGACATGACAGACGGGCAGAGTGCCAGTCAGGCAGCACCAGTGGGAAGTACAGCCCCAGTGGCCGGTGCTGATACACTTGCTCAGTTTGCTACACTTGTTGCTCAGATGATGAGCGAGACTCAGAGCAGAGCTGTTACTGTCAGATCAGAGGATATTGATAGACATTTACAGTTATTTTTGAGGTTGAAACCTCCGAGATTTGAGGGCGCTGTTGAGCCCAAAGCAGCCGAGGAGTGGCTGAGGAGATTGGAAAAGACTTTTGATGGGATGCAGTGTCCAGCGGATAGGAAAGTTCCGTTGGCAGTTTTTCTGTTGGATGGAGAGGCTGAGCACTGGTGGGAAGGCCAGCAGGCGGCCAGATTTCAGGGTAGGCTGAACTCTTTGATCACTTGGGACGAGTTCACTGAGGTATTTCGAGACTGGTTTGTTCCCCCTTCTGCACGACAGCAAATGCAGGAGAGTTTTCTGAGACTGGTTCAGGGGAGCAAGACGGTGATGCAGTACGAGGCTGAGTTTACTGCACTAGCCAGGTATGCTCCGCAGCTAGTGAGCACTTCTGCTGAGAGGTGCTACAGATTTCTGAGGGGATTGCGAGATAGTCTGAGGCAGCCCCTGGTGCCTTTTCACATTTCTGATTTCGCTGAGCTTGTGGAGCGAGCTCGTCTGATTGAGAATGATCTGATGGCTACTCAGCAGCGGTGGACTGCGAGTAGGAAGAGATTTGGCGGTGAGGCTTCTGGCAGTGGTTCCTCTGGGAAGAGGAGATTTGTGACTGGTTCTGGATCCGGAGTCAACAGATCTGACTCCAGGAGGAGTGAAGAATCGTCTGGTACTGCTACCAGTACGACGAGTTCAGGATCTGTCAGTGGGGCACCTGTGTGCCAGAGTTGTGGACGGCGACATCATGGCCAGTGCTATAGGATGGCTGGTCTGTGTTTCAGATGTGGTCAGCCTGGACATAGGATTGCAGAGTGTCCACAGGCTGGATTTGATCGACGTTCTGAGTTCCGACCTGAGGGCTCTGTTAGACCTACCGGTTCTGCAGCAGGAAGACCGAGGACTGTTCCTCCTCGCCCTGAGGGATTTTCTGGAAGAGGTGGTAGTACTAGTTCTGGACCACGGAGACCACCTACGGTTCAGAGGGAGCAGAGTAGTTCTGTTGCTTCAGCTCCTGCTCCAGTTCAGCCACGAGTTTACAGCCTGAGTCAGCAGGAGGCTCGTGATGCTCCGGATGTTGTGACAGGTACGATTTATATTTCTGATCAGCCCTGTCGTGTTTTGTTTGACTCTGGAGCTAGTCACTCTTTTCTGTCCGAGCACTGTTTTGAGCTGTTGCGTTTGGATTCTGTTTTGTTGCCGATTTCTCTTTCTGTGATTTTACCGGCTGGAAGTAATTTGATTGCCCGCAAGTTTTGTTTTTGTGAGATTGACATTGCTGGCAAGAAGTGGAAGTCAAGCCTGATTTTGTTACCGATTTCTTCGTATGACGTAATTTTGGGCATGGATTGGCTGAGTCTGTATGAGGCTCAGATTGATTGTCTGAGGAAGCAAGTGAGTTTGCTTGTGGCTGGAGAGAGAGTTGTATTTCAGGGATTACGAGGTGTTCTCTCCAGTCTGATTTCTGCGTTGGAGGTGAGCAAAATGTGGAAGAAGGGTTACCCAGTGTTTTTGGCTTCGGTGCGGGATCTGAACCTGGAGGTTGGTTCTGTTTCTGAGATCCCAGTGGTACGGGAGTTTGCCGATGTTTTTCCTGAGGAGTTGGTTGGTTTACCTCCGGATAGAGAGGTGGAGTTTTCTATCGATGTTTTTCCGGGTACAGCTCCTATATCAAAAGCTCCGTACAGAATGGCACCGAAAGAACTTTCTGAGTTGAAAGTTCAGGTTCAGGAGCTAGTTGACAGAGGTTTTGTCCGTCCTAGTGTTTCGCCTTGGGGAGCACCTGTTCTGTTCGTAAAGAAGAAGGACGGGACACTCCGTATGTGTGTTGATTACAGAGATTTGAACAAGGTCACTATCAAGAATAAGTATCCTTTGCCTCGGATCGACGACTTGTTTGATCAGCTTTCCGGATCTTCAGTATTTTCGAAGATTGATTTGCGATCCGGATACTATCAGGTGAAGGTGAAGGAACCTGATGTGGTGAAGACTGCTTTCAGTACTCGGTACGGGCACTACGAGTTTTTAGTTATGCCTTTTGGGGTAACCAATGCGCCTGCTATTTTCATGGATCTGATGAACCGAGTATTCAGGGAGTTTCTGGATCAGTTCGTGATCGTCTTTATTGATGATATTTTGGTGTATTCTGCTTCTGAGGATGAGCATGCCAGACATTTGAGCATTGTGTTGGAGACCTTGAGGCGGCATCAGCTGTATGCCAAGTTCTCCAAGTGTGAATTCTGGCTGAAGAGTATTTCTTTTCTGGGGCATGTGATTAGCGGAGAAGGCATTTCTGTTGATCCCCAGAAGATTCAGGCGGTTGCTGATTGGCCAAGGCCGACTACGGTATTTGAGGTACGTAGTTTCTTGGGCATGGTCGGGTATTATAGGAAATTTGTGAAGGGATTTTCACAGATTTCGACGCCTCTGACGAGACTGACGCAGAAGTCAGTAGCTTTTGTTTGGACACCGGAGTGTGAAGCTAGTTTTCAGAAATTGAAGGACTGTTTGACTTCAGCTCCAGTGTTAGCACTTCCGTCAGGTACGGAAGGTTTTCAGGTCTTCAGTGATGCTTCACTGAAAGGACTGGGATGTGTTCTGATGCAGCGTGGTCAGGTAATTGCTTATGCTTCTAGACAGTTAAAGCCACATGAGAAGAATTACCCGACGCACGATCTGGAGTTAGCTGCTGTAGTATTTGCTTTGAAGATTTGGCGTCATTATCTGTATGGCGTCAGTTGTGAGATCTTTACTGATCATAAGAGCCTGAAGTATATTTTTACGCAGAAGGATCTGAACCTGAGACAGAGAAGGTGGCTCGAGTTAATCAAGGACTATGATCTGACTATTCAGTACCAGCCTGGGAAGGCTAATGTGGTAGCGGACGCTTTGAGCAGGAAGTCTTCTGGATTATCAGGTATTCAGCTTACTTCCGATGACTTTCTGATTCGAGATATGGAACGCTTGCAGTTGGAGGTGATTCTCTCCAATGGGTTGGATTTGGCTCAGATGAGTATTCAGTCTAATTTGGAGACAAGGATTCAAGAAGCCCAGAAGTCAGATTCTGAATATTCGAAGTTGATTGCTCAGATTGGATCTGGTAAGACTCCTGAACTTCGAATTTCTGATTCTGGTGCTATTTTCTGCAAGAACAGGTTATGGGTACCTGTATTTGGAGATTTGAGGCAGGAGATTCTGTATGAATCTCATCATTCTGGCTATACTATTCATCCAGGCAGTGGTAAGATGTATGCTGATATGAAGCTATTATTTTGGTGGCCTGGGATGAAGAAGGATGTGGCGGAGTTTGTGTCGAGATGCGAGGCCTGTCAGTTGGTGAAGGCAGAGCATCAGCGACCAGGTGGACTGTTGCAGTCGTTGCCTATCCCTGAGTGGAAGTGGGAGGAGGTGACGATGGATTTTGCGATGGGTTTTCCTCGATCACGGCAAGGACACGATGCCATCTGGGTAGTCGTTGATCGATTGACGAAGTCAGCCCATTTTCTTCCGATCAGACAGACTGATTCAGTAGAGCGCTTGGCACAGGTTTATGTTAAGGAGATTATCAGATTGCACGGTGTGCCTCGCGTGATTGTATCTGATCGAGATGGACGTTTTACTTCCAGACTTTGGAAGGGCATTCAGCAAGGCTTGGGTACTAAACTGCATTTCAGTACAGCTTTTCATCCTCAGACTGATGGACAGTCTGAGAGGACCATTCAGGTATTGGAAGATCTATTGAGACTTTGTGTTTTAGATTTTGGAGGAAGCTGGGAAGATCATATCCCTTTGATTGAGTTTGCTTACAACAATAGCTTCCAATCCAGTATTGGTATGGCACCGTACGAGGCTTTGTATGGCAGGAAGTGCCGGACTCCTTTGACTCTGACGGAGGTCGGAGATAGACAGACTTTGGGTGCCACTTTTGCTGATGAAACTGTTCAGAAAATTAACTTGATTAAAGAAAGATTGAAAGCAGCTCAGGACCGTCAGCAGAAGTATTACAATCAGAAGCACAGGTTCGTTGAGTTTCAAGTCGGTGACTTTGTGTATGTCAAAATCAGCCCGATGAAAGGTGTGAGCAGATTTGGTCAGGTAAGCAAGCTTAGTCCAAGGTATGTTGGACCTTTTGAAATTTTAGAAAGGATTGGGAAAGCGGCTTACAGACTTTTGCTTTCTGATTCGATGCCCGACGTGCATAATGTGTTTCATGTATCCACTTTGAGGAAGTGGGTATCAGACTCTGGTAAGAAGGTATCTGCTGATGAGGTTGAGATTCAGGAGAATCTGGCATACAAGGAAGAGCCAGAGTTGATTTTGGCATACGACGTCCGAAAACTACGAAGTAAACAGATTCCGATGGTTAAAGTCCAGTGGAAGCACCGTACTGCACGGGAAGCCACTTGGGAGAAGGAGTCTGACATGAGACAGTCGTACCCGTACTTGTTTTGACTGAGGTTGGATTGGATAATGTCGAGGACGACATTTTTTTTTTAAGTTGGGGAGATTGTAATATCAGTTCTGCTCCAGGTTCGTCCGGGACGAAGTTGGATCGTCCGGGACGATCGGTACAGGTTGTGCAGAAAATCAGTTTTGGTTGTATGATTCGTCGGGACGAAATTTGGATCGTCTGGACGAAAATTCTCCCGAGGACCTGTCGCCGGGGACGATGATGAAAATTTCGTCTGGACGAGGATTTTCCAGAGCACACATCGTCCGGGACGAAGTGCGATCGTCCAGGACGATCTGAGCATTTCTTAAGGGAAATGAGATATTTTGAGGAGAGAGAAAATTTTAATAAAAATCTGATATTTGATCCGAGGAGAGAGGAAGAAAAAGAGAAAAAGGAAAAGTTGATTTCGGGAAGCCGCGGGTCCGTTTTCGTTCGTCGAGACTGTTGAGGATTTTGCTGTACGCAAGGTAAGGCACATTCCGCCTTTCTCAATTTTCAGAACCGTCGAGTTTGGCGGTATTTTCTGTCCGGATTTCGTTTCCGTTACCGATTTTCGTCCGTAACTTTTGATTGATTCAGTTTTTACCGCGTAACTTTCTGTATATTGTTGAAGTGCCGAGTGTGCAGTTTTTGGTTATTTTCCGAAGATTTTTGTCCGGGTATTTTTGATTCGGCAGCGTTTTCAGTTGAGTACATTTTTCTGTGAATCCGTAAATTCTCTGTGCAGTAGAATAAATGTTCTGGAATATGATTATTTACGTTCTGTGCGAATTTGGTAAATTTTCTTTGCAGGAAATTTTGTGTAAATTCCGTCTACTGCCGTTGTGCTACCCGATTTTTGTCTGATTTCTGATTTGCCCGGATTTCTTCTGAATTGAAATGCTATCTGTATGTGCTATAAAAAGGGAGTTATAAGGGGCCTGGATCCTATGAGATTCAGTTAGTGTCTGGAGAAATTCTTAGTTGAGCTCAAGTTGGAGAAATTTCTGTTCAGTTCCGGATCCGAGGAATTCTGTTATTCTGGTGCCGTGAGCACACTTAGCTATTTATTACTCAGAGAAATTCTGGTGCCGTGAGCATATGGGAGACATAAGGGTCAGAATCCGTAGTGATTCTGCTTAGTTTAGTTTTAGCTATTAAATATATATCTGTTCTGTTGATATCTGATTTCCGTATCTGTTCTGTAAGCAATTCTGCTTCTGATTTCTGTAAGCAATTATGATTCTGAGATGATATGATCTGAAATTCTGATTTCTGATTTTGTTAATGTGATATGTCTGATTCTGTCCTGTTTCTGATACGATTTCTGTTCCGTACAACTCTGTGAATTCTAACTCTGACTTTCTGATTTCTGTATAATTCTGACTCTGTTGATTTATTATGTTCTGTTTGTACTCTGAATCCGTACGACTCTGATTCTGATTTGATATCTGTTCGTATCTGTTCTGATTCTATTCTGTTTCGTTCTGATATGTCCGGTTTGACAATCTGTACGATTCTATTCCGATTTCTGATCTGATTTCTGTCTGATGAGTTTGGTTTTGGATTCTGAAAGTTTTGATTGGAGGTTTGTTGCTTTGCTGAGCTGTTGAGCTCACTCTTGTTTTCTGGTGGTTTTCAGGTTCTGGGAAAGGGAAGGAAGTCCAGGAGTAGATTTCTGAGTCTGATTCGTATAGGTATTTGTTGTACCTTTTGATTTTTGTACAGTCATGGCTTTTCTGTTATGTCTTTCTTTCTGTTCAAAAGCCATGCACTGTATTTGTAGATGATTGTATTTGAGGAAAAGACAAGATAGATGTTTTGTTCCGCTGTATTTGGTGATCTATAGTAGCTCTGTTGTTCTGTGTTTGTCTGGCCGTTTTGAGAATTATTTGGAAGATTCAGTTCCGAAACCAATTCCCAAACCAGATCCTGGTTAGTTTGTTTAGGCTGGTCGCGATCCGGTTTGGGCGGGATCCGTCCCCGTCGAATCGGGTCGTGACACTTCCACCTGGCCATCGATCGCCGCCAGACTTCCGTTCGACTATCGTCAGACCACCGCCGGGCCGCCGCCCGCCGTCGGTCTTTCTTCCAACTCTCCAAACTATTGTAATTTCACCGCCTCTAAGTCAAGAGATGGGTCAAACTTTGTAACTCAGTCAAATATAGTGGAATTTGTTCACCTGGGCGAGGCCCCGTAGTTTTTCCCTCTTTGGGCTTTCCATGTAAAAATTTCTGGTGTTTTTCTGACATTTCTTCAATTACATGTTTTTGTGTTAGATATCTGTGCATTGTTAAGACGAAAAATTTACTTACTCTATAGCCGCAAATATTCTAGTCCGCAACAGATCTCATCTTGGGCATCGAAATCATGAGTCTGTCCAGATCCACACCTCTCTCTAAGATTGCTGCCTCCATTCATTATTTGTACCTCTTCGACTATATGAACCTTCACACTTGTGATCACGAGTGACAAAGCAAACCACCCTTGAATCTCCTAGTCATTGGCGAACCTAACACCAAACAATCCTCATCGCCTCAACGAGATTTGCCTCACTACCAACAACCCTTTGAGATTCCAACTCTTTTTGAGATCCCTAACCTTTATGAAGATATTTCATTTCATCAAAAGCCTATAAATCAACATCTTTGCTTGATCGTGATGCCAAGCTAGCGCACATATGCAAGCATGCATCCTTGACTGCACAAATGGTGAGTATACTATCTTGCCCTACGAAGTCACGCCTAATTAAGTAGACTCAATCCAACTCATTTCTCATCCATCTTTAAGATGCTTAGCAACCTGACCAGTAGTCTAACCTTAAAATTCATAGATAGGCTAAATTTTCTTAACAGGTCATAGTCTAGTTTGTAGACTTGATCCTAGTCATTCCTTAGCCACTCTTAGGATGTCTAACGACCTCACCATTAGTGTAATGAACTAGCCCATCCTTGCTTGTTAAATAGTGCACAATTCCATTGGTCAACACCACGATCATGATTTATATTTCAACTTGTCTCAACTTGTGATGCAATATGATCATAAGTTGGATAAGGAAGAAGATGATGATGAAGATCACAACATGCATGCAAAAATTAGCTTGTAAATTAAATGTTATGACATATGACTGTTACAAATATGTCTCATGAATGTGTAAGAAGTTAACTTAATTACCTCAATTTTATTTCTATTTTTTAATTTGACTTATACTAATGTATTATTTTATCTCGGACAAGTAGACAAACGGCGGCCTTCTGATGACCCGGTTAGGAAAGTAGATGTATTAGATTTGACTTATGTTAAGAAATGTAGAGATAGACCTAAAAGACTTGGTTAGATAATATTAGAAATGATCTTTCCATATTAGATTTAAACGAGAATTTGACTTTTAAAACATGACACAATGGAGAAAAATGATTCATGTAGCCGACCCACGTAGTGGACCAAAGGCTTGATGCTGTTGTTGTTGTTGTGGGCAATTAGACAAAGATGTTGCTCAACTTTATCAATTATTTTGCACTGCTGACAATTGATTGTCTATGATACATAGAAAATTCTAAAGTTATACTTTTATATGTACAACAAACAACATTTAGTGAATTCTCTCAATTTAAACTTCACAATAAATCTTATATCTATTTATATTTTTTTTAAATCTTATAATCAATAAGATTTTTAAATCATAAAACAAATAGGTAAAAATGAGTCAGAATTTAATTGAATTTATTATTTAACATACCAAATAATTTTAGGGATTTAACTCTATCAGGCTTTACTAAATCCAAATCTGCAAGAGTTATTAGATCTACTTGAAGCCAGATCGTCCCTCATCAAAATACTCAAGTCTCCACAAAGATAACTTCAAACCTTCTCAGACTAATTTCAATACTATCCAAACATGCCAAAAGAAAAAAACCAATCGCATTAAACCTTTTTTTCCCTTACCTGATCGCCGAGATTCCAAGGTCGACGAATTTGCCGACGTACCGGAACATTCGAGGCCAGGGAAGAGGCTGGCTCCTTTGGGCGGTGGATACTTGCCTATGAGATCCGTCGGCGTTGTTCACGCCGGCGGCATCCACCTTGACGAATGATGAGGACCTCGTCGTCGGCTATGGCCAGTTCATCCACCTCCGGGAGCTGGAGAACCTCCGGTTCACCGAGTCTCGTGATTTCCACCGCTTTTATCTCTTCCTAGTAACTTCTGCGCCTCTTTGAACTATTCAGAACCTGCTGCTAAAGGATGTAGTGTTGTTCAATACTGTGTGCTTACAAGTTGACTTTGAATATTGAATGGGATTTAGGTTTCGTTTTGAAAGTCTTTCTTATTTTTTTTAAAGTAAATTTTTATCATAAAAAATATTTTTTTTTCTATAAAAAATTATTTTAAGAAATAGTTAACAAAGCCTCATTGCGATGAGATTTGAGGCCTTCATTATTACATTGATTTTTTTTTCTTTTTGAGCTTTTCGATAGAAAGAGATAAAACTGTTTGAGAAATTTGATTTTATAAGCCTCATAAATCATAATACTGAAAAATAATGAAACATCCATTGTTTATTCTCATTGACAATATATCTTAAAAATTACTCAAATTGAGGGGTAAAATTTTAAATTCATAGATTGTTTAGTAAACTAAGCTATTCGAAATAGGCTAAAATAAATTAGAATTCAAACTTGATTGGAGCCTATGTTCAAATCATGGAGTTCACGACAAGAGGTATGAGTGAGAAGGTGAAGAGTTAGAAAATTTATTAGAAGTGTCGTGGCTAGTAAATCGAAAGAAGATCAAAAACATGTTGGGAGTGTTTCAATGGACGATTAATATCAACTCTCTTGATCATAGATCGTTTATCGAGTATTCGAGTGTTTTAATGAGGCCAGAGTTCAATGAACTTGGGCTCGTTGGATTTGTATTATCGAGTTGTTCGCTTTAACTATAAGCATATCACATTTGAATATCATGTAATCATCCAATAAATATTCTGAAGCCTCCAAATATGCTTTGGGCCCTAGATTTGGACCCATTTGGGTTTGAATTGGACCAATTTTGATATCATTGGATTCGTGTTTTTGAAACGTTTAGATTGACTATAAATTTGCCGAGTTTGGATGGTCGCATATTTATTTTTTTATAGTTTTTTATTCATATTTTCATCAAGATTCATCCCCGGTCAAGATAATTTCTTGATAACAAATTAATAAATATTTTGCATAACAACAGTTTGCTACTTGTAAAAACTATTTATATATAATTATCTTGATTACTGATTTACATAACTAAAAAGGATTATAAAATTTATCAAGGCCTTTGAATCTTATTCCAATTTTTTTAATTATATAAATAAATAAATATGAATGAGCCTTAAATAAATAAATGTTGAGATGCTCATCATGGCCATTAATTCACTTATAATCTTAAGAAAAAGATTTAGGCTTCATTTGGGTTGACTTTTTTACTGCTTTATAATGTTGCATTTTACTACAAAAATCTCTTAAAACAACAAAAAATAGTGATTTAAAATTGTCTCAACAAAAACTTAACGATTTATAATATAGTATTGATGGATAATTTAATTGAAGTAGAATTATAGAACATGACTTAATTAATCATCTAAAATATATGGGGAGGAGTCCTTGGATGCTTGGCTAGGATATAACCCTTCCTTCGCCTTAGCTTCTTGGAGTTCTGGATCATGCGATGATAAGCCATAGATCTCCCAAGTCTTTTACATCTTTTCAAGTTAAACTCTTGGCCTGATTATGGCTTTTAAATATGTGATAACTTTTTCTAGAATTTGTTTGCCATCTTTAAAAGTTGCAACTCAAGCCAATATTGATGTTTGACATGGTCAATAAAGTTGACACATGTTGTCGACGTTAATGTTGAAAACTAATGTGGATTGCAATATCGACTCCTGACATCAACAACAATATTGAAGTTAGTTGTTGACACCAATATTGTGACTGTCATAATCAACAAAGTTGATGAACCTTATCAACATTAATATTGATCGACACCTACTATCAACATTGATCATCGTTAATAAGTTCGATATATGGCATTAACATCTACTCAGATGCATTTTGTCACTGGTAATGTTATGTCCTATCATCAGTAACAACATTGGCTCCCGTCATTATCAACAAGTATTACAAAACCATTAACATAAATGGGAATGCCCTTCGACCCCAACAAAGTCATCAACCGCTACCGTCAAAAAAGCTAAAGCAAATCGTCAATACCAACATCGATGCCCACCAACATCAACGAGACCTACATGAGCCATAGACAATAACCTAATTGACCCCATCATTAAATTGGTGGGTAACGGAGTAACTCAGTTCAATTTAAAAATGTTTGTCAAATGATTTCATAAAGTATTTTACGAAATGATAAATTAAAACGGTTGGCAACAGTACAACTCGATTGACACAATCAGATTCCACACATAACTAACATAGATTGCCGAGCTAGATCGGCGGAAATAACGGGTTGGTATTAGATTAGTTCCGGATCAAACGAGGTCAATCCCAGAAATGGGAACAGTGTTGAATCGTAACTCCTACATGCAAATTTCAAATGGAAGTCGACTTTTAGCGCCATGTCCACAAGCAGTACTCCCCCAAAATTAGGAATTTTTATTGCGTCCTCCCACCTGACGTAGAGATACATCCTCCCACCGCAAAAAAAAACGCGGTTTTTGCTCGGTATTGTTAGCTATTATTTGGTATTAACGAAGAATATCATCATGTGAAGACCAATACCGAGTTATACCGAGCTATACCAAGCAATACCGAGTTTTTTCTAGGAAAAACTAGATATTTTTTTGTATTGCTCGGTATAGCTCGGTATTGCTCGGTATAGCTCGGTATAACTCGGTATTGGTCTTCACATGATGATATTTTTCGTTAATACCAAATAATAGCTAGCAATATCGAGCAAAAACCGAAATTTTTAGTGGTGGGAGGACGTATTTCTACGTCAGGTGGGAGGACGCAATAAAAATTCCAAAATTAGATGAGGAATCGTGTAGGGCAAGCTCACATGCATTGTTACGCATAAATCTCTTATGCGGACCACTCTCCCTTTTTACACAAATTGTTATATGATATTGACCTTACTATAATGTTTCAAATTAAATTTATTGAGATAAAATTCTGCTATAATTACATTTTTTTAGTTCAAAAACATTAAGTGTAAGGTTTTGTTTGGGACGACTCTAATACTGTTTTCTGAAGCAGCTTTTAGTATCAAATCTTTTAGTTTAAAAGTTTTTTTATTAAAAAAAATGCTTTAAAAACAGTAAAAAAATGTCCCATACAAAATATAAGTTTTTTTTTCCTTACAAAGTAATTTTAATTGCACTTTGTTTTAAAAAGTAACTAATAATGTGACTGCTAATCACATTATTTAAAAAATATGATTATACATAGCACTACTTTGTATGTTGATTGGGAGATCTAACTATCAGCTAAATCTTGGTTTTGAATCTTACGTTTGTGATGTGTGTGTGAGTTTGCCTTAATTGGCATAAATGTCCCCGTATTGATTCCTTTAATCATAAATTATTATTTCAACATTTAAATTCCTTAATTTTTTTTTAAAATTCCTTAATGAAATTGAAATTAAGTTTTATTAGTTTTATTGGATTCATCTCATTGAGAAGCTCGATTTGAATATAACCATTCAAATTTTGAATATCATTCGGCCCTCTCATTAATGTATCAAAGTTTTCAATTGCAATCCTAAATACTTTCTCTAGGCTCATTCGAATTTGAATTGGATCATTTTTATTGCTATTGGATTCATATAGTCGAGATAATCAATTTGATCATAAGTTTACTGAAATTAGAGTTTAGATAGTTCGGAGTTGAATTTAGAAAGTTTCTCACTCCAAATTGTATCATGATTCATCTCCCATCACGCTGATTTTTCTCTGGCGTATCAAAAACAACAACAAAATTATTAATAATCATTTTGTTATGCAACGGACGGTTAAGTACTATCTTATGATTATTCTAATGATGGAAAATTTTACTTTTCGGCTTCGTTTGGGATAACTTTCTCATTGTTTCTTAAAACAATTTTTTAATAAACAATTTTAAAAATTATTTTAAAAAATAGTAAGAAAGTCATCCCAAATGAAACCATATGAAGAAGGGAGGACGATGATTCAAATTTATATATATAACTAGGCCCCTTCCTCCGTTCAAACTTTTGCAGCTTAGTAACATTCCCATATCTTGAATATTGAATATTCCTGCTCCTAGTTATTGACCACGAACAGAGATTAATATAAATTTATATGAGAATATCTACATTTAAATTGTAAAGGATGAATATAAAAAATTACAAATCTTATTTAGTTATTATTTTATATTAATTTTTCTTTCTTTTTAAATTTTTTTCCAAATTTGCTAACTTGTGATAGCTATAGGAAATAGGGGTGTCAATTCGGGTCAACGGGTCGGGTTCGGGTCGAATTTGGAACTGACCCGACACTATTCGGGTCAACCCGAACCCAACCCAGTTTTAAAAACGGGTCAAGTTTTCGGACTCGAACCCGACCCGATTCGAGTTCGGGTCAACCCGACCCGACACGAATGACCTGGGGTTGACCCAAAATTGTTAGTTTTCGAGTCAAAAATCGGGTAAATCTTCGATTTTCTGGTCAAAACGGGTCAATCTCGGGTTTTCGTGTCAAATATGAGTTTTCGGATCAATTTCGGGTTGTTGTGTCAACCCGAACCCGACCCGATTTTAAAAACGGGTTGATTTGTTGAACCCGAACCCAGATTTTTTCGAGTCGGACTCGGGTCGTTGTCAAAAATTGACACCCCTAATAGGAAAGCAGTTACCAACTTTTCAAAATAAAAATATCTTTAAAAAAATTTATTTTTCTAAATAATAGCTTTATACACAACTCACATTGATCTTATGGTTGAGAGCTTTGGCTATCAACCAAGGCTGTATTTGGGATGGCTTTTTTACTGCTTTGTAAATCTATTTTTAAGTACAAAAAATCTCTTGAAAATAGATTAAAAGCAGTGGTCCACAGTTATCCTAAACAAAGCTCAAGTGGTTTTGAGTTCTAAATTTGTATATGATGTATGCATGATTTTGTCGTATGATGTTATGTGGTAGATACCAATGATGTCTCGAAAAAACCTAAATGCTACTAGTAATATGATGTTATGTGGTAGATATCAATGAACACGCACATGCTCTCAAACTTTGAAGTTTTCGTTATAAATTTTCAAAATTTGCATAATCTAAATAGTTACTTTTTAAGAGTTAAATATTATTATCTTATAAAATAAAATATTTTATCAAAATTATCATAAAGAATATCTTTGTTGAAGCCGCCAATAACTTTTTATCAGGAAAATTCTTTTTTTATCGATAAGATTGAATGAAGATTCATACAAACTTCTTGCATTATACTGTGTACCATTCAAAAAGATTTAGCCCATAAATCTTACCAATCCACCAAGTTCAGAGGTGATAAAATTTCTCTTTTCTTTTTGAAAGAAAAGTTGGATCAAAACCCTTCTCATGCTTTTTATTAAAGTGGCAACATTTTATAAATAATAATAACCATTGGCACTAAGCTAAACAATATTAAATTAGTAGATGACATACTTCTAAGCCACTTTGGATGACAAGATTTTGAATCATGAACGGCTTTATTTATGAATCAAGGCTTCGTTTGGGTTCTTTGGGACATCTTTTGTAGACTTCATTTGAGATGATTTTCTTATAATTTTATTTTTCAAATCGCAACCATATGTTCATTTTTGTCTTTGCTTTTTCACTTTTTTTTCGAAAGTTTTTGATGCTAGGAGACTGTTTTCTACAATAACTTTCAAAAAAGTTAATTAATGTACAATAATTTTGTAAATCATCTTTAAAAAAAGTTGTATTCATCCCAGACGTACTCTTACTATTTTGTCAAGCTTTTGTAGAGAAAATAACGATTTAAGGGTTCATTTGGGACAACTTTCTAATTTTTAAAAAAAAATCATTATACTAAAAAGTGATAAAATAACTGTTACAAGCGAAGTCTAAGGCTTCGTTTGGGACGGCTTTCGTACTGCTTCTTTAAGCAGCTTTTTAGTGCAAAAATTTTAATTTTTGTATTAGAAATCAGCTTTAAGAAGCAATTAAAAAGTAGTCTCAAACAAAGCCTAAAATGATCGTAGAAAGCAATTTTCTAGTATAAATTTCTTTAAAAAGTTATGAAAAAAATGATCAAATAGAAATTATGATTTTGACTACAAAATAAAACAATCACAGAACTATCCCAAACGAAACCTTAATAATTTATCAAATTTAAAAATACAATAGGTGTTACATCATGTCAAAAATTTACAATAAAATATAAAATAGAGCTAATTTAATAATTACCTTCTAATAAAATATCACTTCTACAATAATTTCAAATATATATATATATATATATTCCTTGTCTATTTTTTGGGTTTATTAGACTAACAGATGCTTATTGCACAATCACCTTCATTTTTTTATAATTTACAAGAATGTAGAATTCAAAATTTGAATTTATACTATTTGAATAATATTATTATTTAAATAATATTGAATTCAATAATTTAAATTAAAAAATAAAAAAGGTTATCATGCGCTGCTTGACTAAAAGGGGCATCTGACGTGCTATGTGGAATCCGAATAAGTTTGAATTAAATATTCGCTGCTGTCTGTAGCATATGAGGAGATGGTGATTAATAAGTTAATATACTGTTAAAATATTGAGATGAGGGCATTAGCCCACGTAGATGGATGGGGCCTTTTGTGGGCATTGGAAAGCATGGCGATGTGACCCTCCATCATTAGCATAAAAACTTTAGCTAATAATTTCATAAACGGCCAAGAAAGATGATGGAACTTTGCTTAGAATCACATTCCAAAATTGCCTTGCGGATAAGAACATGACTCTTTTAGGGGAGATGACTTAGATTAAGGGGATAGATGGAGTGATGAATAGTCTCGAGTATTTGAATTGTATACTCGTATATATTTTTTTCATATATTTAGTAGGTGGTTAGTGGGTCATGATAAAGAATTTTATCTTTTCAAAGGTCAAAAAGAAATTGGCCTTGACTGGAATAACATGCATCATTTGTCCGAGCCTATTAGAGAACTCACTTTGTGTGAGACGATCTGAAGATTTCTTGATAGATCAATAGCTAGGCATCTACCACATGCCTGGAGTGCATTATCAATCATTCGTTCTCCCATAGTGATAATCTTTACATTCAAACTTAGATACAGCAAGAAAAGCCTGCTTGGGACCCTCAGCTCACGCTATCTATATATATCAACCACAACAAATTCACTCAGTTATCTTAACTCACATGCTAGTTTCTCACTGTGTAGCCTTGTATTTTTTATTTTATCTTTTTACTTTTTTCTTTGCATAGCCTTTCTTGTTGCCTTAGAATCATATAAATAGGAGGTGACAAAGGAACAATTTGGAGAATTTTTAGACTCTTGACTAATACAATGAACTCCTCCCACCTGAGACATATAGTTCTTTTTTAGTGTATTTCTACATCATCTCTCTCTCTTCTCAAATGTACTCTCATCCGTTCTTTCAAAGTTTCACTAGTTTGTTTACCTAGTCGAAGTAACGCCCAAAAATCTATTTTGGAGAATTGCAGCTGTCTATCTTCTACTCATTCAACCAAAACCTAACAAATTTCATGGAAACAACAAAAATCATAAATACATTTATATTCATCAATATTTACAGTTTAATACAAGCTCAAAGTAACATATATACAATAGTCATGATACACAATGAAGTAGCTCAACTCAATGAACATAACTATAAAAGAGAGACTACTAAATACCAGTATATTTGATCATCCTCTAGCTTCCTTTACTTGCAAATATGTAAAAATTACATAATAACCATAAAAGCATTTATCATCAGTTATGTATCATGTATTGCATTATACCATATCAATGGCATAACATTTTCATAGCAATCTAGCTACTTACCATTCATGTTCACGATGTCATTCAATCAATTACAATCAATGTTATCAATTATTAGTCAATAATAGTCATTATATCTTATCTACATTTGTCATCTCTCTCTTCTATTACATCATGTTAATTAGTAGTCATCAGTCTTATCCATCTAATCAGTACATGTATATGTATCATATGTTATCAATGCATATACATCAATCCTTTAACATACAATCAATATATGTATGCATTAATGAATGACTAAGCAATGCAGAACATCAAACTTTAATATGATATTTTTCATACTTTCATCTGTTATCTATTAATCTTATCAGTTATAATTAAGTTAGTTATCACTACATGTGGCTTTCAATAATCTACAAGGAGTGGTAACTCTCTAGTCTCTACCAATCATCGTAATTGGTCATTGGTTATAGGCTACAATATGGGTAGCACCACAAATCATCTTTAAAGAAAAGCTCATCGATCTACTCTCCTATACATGATATTATATTTTAGGAGTCAACTCATATTAATTATAGTGTTAACATACAGCCTTCTTACTTATATGAAATAATCACATGCTCCTTGTATCAGTAGTATCGCCCACATATATGAAATGCAATATTCTATGAAAGTAGGAAAATCAATAAAATGTGCATTAACTTCAAAAAAATCATTACTCTCAATTTACCTCATAAAATTCAGTAATATTTCATTCAAAATGTCACAATAATGATGTATATTATATATTGAAAGTCACGCTGTAAAAGCTCATAAAAATGAGAGATATCAGCATTCTATCACTTTTAGGAGAGAAAATATATTAAACTTATAATAAATGAAAGGGAGATTTACATACATACCATCCTATACTACTCTATTTACATATTTAACATCTAAAACTTTAATATTACATACGTATCACCCATAGTTTATTTTCATATCAAATATGAATGGTAGAAAATGAAATATATGAGTGGTAGGAAGGAAATATGAGTGATATATACACTACAGGAAAAACAGTGAAAACCGGCGGTTTGAACCGGCGGTTTAGAGGCCGTCGGTATTACCGGCGGCTACGCCGGCGGTTACGCCGTCGGACGCCAACGACGGCTTAATCGACGGCTTAGCTACGATACACCGTCGGTAATACCGACGGTGTCTAAACCGCCGGTAAACCGCCGGATTTCAACATTAACCGGCGCTTATCTGGCGGTCTAAACCGCCGGTGATAAGTGAGTTTTGCCGGCGGTCTAAACCGCCGGAAAACCGCCGGATATAGACGTGAACTGGCGGTTTTCCGGCGGTCTTAATCGACGGTGATAAGTGATTTTTTACGGCGGTCTAAACCGCCGGAAAACCGCCGGTAAAAGCCCTAATACGAGCCCCCTCGCTCCGCTCATTTCATTTTCCCTGTTTCCTTCTCTCTCTCGGCCGCTCGCTCATATCGCTCCTCCGCTCGTCCGATCAGCCCCGACGAAGGAACTCCGGCCTCCGACCCCATTCCGACCGCCGCCGACCCCTGTCCGACCGCCGCCGTCCCCAGTCCTACCGCCGCCGACCCCTTTACTCCGACGCCCGACCGCCGACCGTTTCCGACCCCAAACAAACCGATTTCTCTTTTAAGGTTAATTTTAATGGTTTTTCTTTGATTATTTGTTGATATTATCTTGTTAGTTAATGTTTTATACTTTAAAAATGTGGGAGAGAGTTATGGTGCATATATAGGTTTAGGTTTGCTTGGATTAATGCTTATATTGTTTGTCAAAATCAATTTGGATTAATGCTTGAGTTATTAAGCTCCAAATCTAGACAGTTGGGTTTAACTTTTAACTATGCTTGAGTGATTTTAGATGAAGAATCCCAACGAAGGTAATTATGTTCTTACCAATTCTTTAATTCAAGTTGCTCTTGATGTTGGGCTTGATTCAACTATTCTGCATATTCTAGGACCTGAATGTAATACTGTGAATAATGCCAAAGGTCCTCATCAAACTTATATTTCTTTAAATGTTTTTTAAAATGGTTCCTTATGTTAAGATTCTAGTTTTTGTGTTATCTTATGCTGAATCTCTTGAGATGGTTGGAGATAATAAAGGAAAGGAGGTTTTTACTGAGCAATCTAGTGAGGAATCATAAGGTATTTGTCCTTCTCCTCGCAATTGAGAGGAGGGCGAGATAAATTCTGCCAATGAGGATTATTACCACAAGTTTGTTGATAAACTTAAGGACATAAGTTTAGTTAATGTTACTAAAGATGATTTCTGAAAAAGTTATAAGAAAAAACTAAAAAAAAAGTAATTACTTGGATCTTCTGCTGATTCTAGAATCACAAGATACAACACTTCTTTCAAAAATGATCTTAATGATTAGTTATATGGTTGCGAATATTACATGTGTTGGTTATCGTGAAACTTGTATGCGTATCCACAATTTATACTGAAATCTTAATATTTCTTTTTTAGTCCTTTTAGAGCCCATGGTTGATTCTTCCTAAAGTTTGATTTTTTCCTTCGCTAATTGTTCCAGTAAAATTTGGGTTTTTTGTAAAAGTGATATTAATTTAACTAGTATTGATGATTTTGATCAAATTATTCATTGCAACTTCTCTATTTTTAATATTTATAATATTGGTATATAGTTTATTTAGTTGCACAAGACTTGGTAGATTGCCTCTTTGGCAATGGCTTGTTGACCTTGAGAATTCTTATAAGGAACATTGGTTTATTAGAGGTGACTTTTAAAGCATAAAAATCTATTTCGATGTATAACAGATTGTTTATGCCTCCAACATGTAGGGTACGTTTACTTCAACGTGCAAATGACTATCCAAGAAGAGAGATATTAGATGTATAATAGATTGTTGCCGGGTCGAAAAGGATTGACAGTTGAATTTATACAGGGAGTTGAAACTTTCATTCAAGTTGCATCTCAACTGCCTTCCTTTCAGCTTGATAAAATGTTTAGATGTCCGTGTTCGAAGCATAAAAATCTAGCATTCCTAAAGCCCGATGATGTGAAGCTTGATTTATATCGTAGGGGATTTCTTCCAAACTATTGGATTTGGACATCACATGGCGAGTACGAGCCACATAGAGATGCTCATGCTGGTTCATCTACAGCTTATGAAACATTTCATGAAAATCAAATGAGTAGACCCTATGAAGACCTTATTTTTGATGTAGCAGGTCATAATTTAAGGTCTAATGTGGAAGAGCCACCAAATGCAGAGACACAAAAATTCTTTGAGTTATTACATTCAGCCCAAAAGCCAATTTGGGAAGGTTGCAGTACGCATTCGGAATTATCCATTGCAGTGAGGATGTTAAGTATTAAAACTGAGTATAATATTCCCCGTGAGTGTTTTAATGACGTTATTGATAAACAAAGTCACTTGCAGCTTCAATCCTTCAAGGCCACCTATACATATGATCCGGGATATAATAAAGAATAAGTATGATGCTCCTTACTTATCCTGGAAGAAGATCCCAAAGCCTGTTAGAGATATGTGATTTGGAGAATTTCAGGTATATTTTTTTTTGTATGATTTCAAATATATGATTTAATTTGTACTAATCTTTTTGATATTGCCTAAATTTGTACAGAAAGAATTTAGGTGGTTGCCTGAGTACAGCACGAGGATCAGATCTAATTTTGAGAGGAGAGGAGCGACCCGTCTCAGAGACATGTTCACGGACATTAGAAAGTCGGGCAGAGGCCTAATTGGATTGGAGAGGGCGTTTGGGCAGATTTGAGTAGTGCTTGGGCTACCCCGGAGTTTATAAAAATGAGAGAGCAGAATAAACAGAACAGAGCCTCTAACTGCGGCGGTTTAGGAAGCTCTCTTCATACTGTGGATCTGTACCTCATACAGAACATAGGCGGCGACTGGTAAGTGTTTTGAATTTGTTTATTACATATATTTATGTTAGTATAACTAAGCATCAAATTTTCAGAAAGCGCACCTGGGTCGGGAGCCAACACCATTGGAGCTGCATACAAGAACTCATCAACATCAAGCTGACCAGCAGTGGGTTGATGAGAAATCTAAGAAGGCTCATGTGAGTAAATTTTTTTGGATTTTTAGAATAAAAATTTATTTTAATAAAACTATTTGTAACTTGCAGGATGATTTCTTACGAGTTAGAGAAAGTAGGCAGTCCACTGGCGAGGGATCATCTTCTGGATCGGCCCGTACTTCTGAGTATCACACATGGTCAGAAGTTGTTGGTGGAAGACAGAGGGGGAGGGTATATGGCATGGGTTCACAAGCTTTTGCTATTGAGGGCAGTTCATACACCTCTGCATTCCATGATCCAAGTGGAGCTGAAGAATCTGTAAGTGAGAGGGTTGCAGCACTTACTAGAGAGATTGAAGAGATGAAAAGGGTTCAAGCTAGAGAGATTGAAGAAATGAGGAAGGCTCAGAATGAAATGCAAGCAGAGTTGCAATCCTACAGAGCTGGAAAACAAAGGAAGAAGGACCAACAGGAGCAGCCATCTGCAGACAGTGAGGATACCGATGATGATTAGATGTTTATTATGTTTGATGAATGTATTAATTAGAACTTGTGAACTTCTGAACTGGTGATTGTAGCATTATCATGAATTATTTTGTGAACTTGTGATTGTAATGTTGTGATGAATTTTGTATTTTCTGGTTGTGATGAATATAGCGGCGTGTTGCCAAACATATATATGCTTTTTCTGCAGGTTTAGACTTTAGGGTGAACCTCCCTCAAATAGAGGGGATGCTGTCAATTTTTTTTTTCAGGTGCTACAGGTTTCCGGCGGCTATCCGGCGGTTTGGCCGCCGGAAACTACGATACCGGACGGGCAAGATAAAGCCGCCGGTGTTATTATTAAACCGCCGGTGAATACCGGCGGCTTACCGACGGTCACCGGCGGCGCTACGATGGACGCACGACGGTTTAAACTGTCGGTAATACCGACGGCTATAACCGCCGTCAACCGCCGGTAAGGTACCGGCGGTCTAACGGCACCGTCCGGCGGTCTAATGAACCAGACGACGCCAGGTTTAACCGCCGGAACACCGCCGGTACTATGACCGGCGGTTTTCCGGCGGTTACATTACCGGCGGCCAAACCGCCGAAAGACCGACGGTTGAAATTCCGGTGATCACCGGCGGTATGGGCCGCCGGAAAACCGCCGCAAAAATAAACCGCCGGTAAAAGGCCGTCGGAATTTGTTTCCTACGCCGTTTGTACCGGCGGTCACTGAACCGCCGTTAGACCGCCGGTAATTTGACAAACCGCCGGTAATTTTACACTAACCGCCGGTAAAAACCGCCGGTTTTCACTGTTTTTCCTGTAGTGATATGATATTAAAATAATATAGGGTTGTATGTATGTAATATTAAAATTTTGAGTGTTAGATATGTAAATAGGATGATATAAAGTGGCATGTATGTAAATTTCCCTAAATGAAAATATATATAGAGTAAATGTTATTCACTATGATCAGAATAATTTTTATTATAACAGGAAGAACGAACGTTGAAATCTCAAATTAAAGAGCTCTCTCTCTCTCTCTCTCTCTCTCTCTCCTTCGTCTTCTTCTTCTTCTTCTCTCTACCTTCTCGTCCGCTTCTCCTTTCTTTCCTTCCCCACCAAGCCAAAAAAAGAGAAGGGGAGCTGGGGTGATGGAAGCCTTATTTTAATGCCCGGTGACGTAGTGCTGACTTGACACATGTCTTTTGTGCTGCATGTGTTTTTGAAGTTACTATAGCACAAGAAGCAACGATGTTGCAACACTGAATTCTAGAACTCTAGTGCCGCTACGCCCAAAGGCATAGTGTCGCTGCGCTACAATTTAGGAAATTTTAATTTTTCAAATAAATGCAGTTAAAAGTATTTTTTTGAATTGTTATAATCAACCTATCAATAAAGGTGTCATTTATAAACATTTTATGTTCCAACATAAGTATTATCACAAATTGTAGCACTACCATTAACAATATCTTATGTTGTCATTGTTCATTTTTCTCAAATATTGTAGAAGCCCTTTGACTCAAACTCCATGATAAGGGCATTTATCGACACCAGCATTAAATTCATCATTATTGCCTTTAACTCTTGACATTCCATGTGCACTCAATCCCTCTTTCATTAGTTTCTTCCTTTGCGGCTACAACCATATAATCCCATATGAATGACATTTTCTAGATGACGAATCGCCGATGATATGATGCATTGAGATTGTCTTTGTTTAGAAGGATGTGTTATGCATTGTCAGTTTTGTCACATGCTATGGAATGTTTAATAGACTCACCCTCTTCGGAATCTTTTCACAAGTCATGGGTTAAGAGGTTCCAATTGTAAAACCCTTAAAAAGCTGTTTTTTTTTTAGTACTGTCAGTCTGTACGAAATGGACTTAGTACGGGACGAACTGAAGAAAATTGTGAAGAAATCTGTCATTTTCGTCTGTACGAACCTGGAGCAGTCGGGACGATCCGTCAGGACGAAATTTGTCCAGAGAGAAAATCGTCCTGACGATAATTAATTTCGTCCGGGACGAAATTCATCAAGAGAGCAAATCGTCCCGGGACGAATTTTGGATCGTCTGGGACGATCAGTGTTAATAAATATCCGATTGAGATATTTTATTCATTTCGAAGAGAGAGAAGGAGAAGGCAAGAGAGAGAAAGAGAAGGAAGATAAGGAAAAGCTTGGTTTTGGAGCCCGCGGAGCGCTTTTCGTCCGACGACGCAGTTAGAAGATTTGTTTATCTCGCGGTAAGGACTCCGAATCCTATTTCTGTTTTCAGAGATATTGATTTTTGATCGAGTTGTGCACTGTTTTGTGTTTTCGTAGTCGAATTTTGGACCCGGTTTTATATTGACACAACTTTCACCGCACAACTTTTAGAATGTTATAGATATGAATATTGTACACGATTTGAGTATTTTCTACGATGATTTTACCGGTCGGAATTGGTTCTACGCGATTTTAATTGAATAGAAAAATATCAGGATGTTATTTGATATGGATTCAGTAGAACAATAGCCTTATATTGATGTTGTGAACGTTCTGTGTGAATTTGGAAATTAGTGCTTTTTGCAAGTTTTTTTTTTTGTGTAAATCGGTAGACTGCCGTTACTCTGCCCGATTTTTGTATGATTTCTGAATTGTCTGAAATTGATAGATTGAATTGATATGCATATGACTATTGATATGATTATTCTAGATTGCTTTACTATTGATTATTGAAATGATTCTTGAATTGACTATTGATACTGGAACACAAGTGGAACCTGGTTGAACGTTGGTTGGAGATTGAATTGACCTGTACAGGATGGTGGGCCGACGGGATTTCCTTTAAATCATTGATCATTGATATAACGATTGGGAGTCATAAGGGGTTTATAGATATGCCGACGGGCGGCCGACGGGCAATAGAGTGACGACTCTTTTTATTGAAACCAACGTATGGATATCTACAACAGCAATATGGATTCTACAACAGCAACATAGCCAGTTGATTGTACTTGTCCAGTATTATTGTATTGAAATGCATGTTTACTGTATTGACATACGGATTTACTATTTTATCGATTTCTGCTTTATTGATTTGATCGGATTTACTGTATGGTACGATTTCTTTGATTTCATCGATTGATTGCCGAGCATTGATACTACTGAGCATAGATATGGATATGGATGGCTATGGATATTATAGATTTATTGATATTGCTTATAGACTCATTGATACTATTGATCCTGCATTGTATTGACTTGCTGCATTTGATTTATTGATAGGATAGATTGAGATTTATCGTATTACTTTTCCGATTGATTTTATTGACTAGATAGCATTGATTTGATTTGATTGATTAATTTGACACGATTGATTTGACGGATCGACTGATTTGACGGATTGATTGATTTTCTTCGAGATTGACGTGTATTGATTGAGCTAGACTTATCGATTTACCTGCTGCTGCATTGATTGGTTTCATTGACTATGGATTTTCGTATTGCATAGATTCATTGACCATTGACTGTATGGATTTGATTGACTGACATGCATATTGATTCCAGTACCGTGCTTTGATTTCAGTTATAGGTTTTAGGTGACCTGCTGGGCTTTATAAAGCTCATTATATGTGGTTAACAATTTCAGGTCAGAGCTATGGAGCAAGAGATGAGATTGATCAAAACTGTCAGACGAATCCTTTCACTATTGACACCTGGGACGTCACAATTTGTATCAGAGCAAGTGCAGTGAAAGGATTTGATTGATAGTTTGATAGAGTGGATTGTTTCAAGTGCATCATTTTGCATACATAGTGAATGACATGTGATTGAATGCATTGAATGACTGTATTGATTTCAACGAGTTTTGATTTTGATCCGATTCGATTTGATTTGAGTTTTGATTGAGCGGATTAGCTTTGTATCGATTTTGCATTCGATCCCTTAAGTGAAATGTCGAGGACGACATTTTTCTTAAGGTGGGTAGATTGTAAAACCCTTAAAAAGCTGTTTTTTTAGTGCTGTCAGTCTGTACGAAATGGACTTAGTACGGGACGAACTGAAGAAAATTGTGAAGAAATCTGTCATTTTTGTCTGTACGAACCTGGAGCAGTCGGGACGATCCGTCAGGACGAAATTTGTCCAGAGAGAAAATCGTCCTAACGATAATTAATTTCGTCCGGGACGAAATTCGTCCAGAGAGCAAATCGTCCCGGGACGAATTTTGGATCGTCCGGGACGATCAGTGTTAATAAATATCGATCCGATTGAGATATTTTTATTCATTTCGAAGAGAGAGAAGGAGAAGGCAAGAGAGAGAAAGAGAAGGAAGATAAGGAAAAGCTTGGTTTTGGAGCCCGCGGAGCGCTTTTCGTCCGATGACGCAGTTAGAAGATTTGTTTATCTCGCGGTAAGGACTCCGAATCCTATTTCTGTTTTCAGAGATATTGATTTTTCATCGAGTTGTGCACTGTTTTGTGTTTTCGTAGTCGAATTTTGGACCGGTTTTATATTGACACAACTTTCACCGCACAACTTTTAGAATGTTATAGATATGAATATTGTACACGATTTGAGTATTTTCTACGATGATTTTACCGGTCGGAATTGGTTCTACGCGATTTTAATTGAATAGAAAAATATCAGGATGTTATTTGATATGGATTCAGTAGAACAATAGCCTTATATTGATGTTGTGAACGTTCTGTGTGAATTTGGAAATTAGTGCTTTTTGCAAGTTTTTTTTTTTGTAAATCGGTAGACTGCCGTTACTCTGCCCGATTTTTGTATGATTTCTGAATTGTCTGAAATTGATAGATTGAATTGATATGCATATGACTATTGATATGATTATTCTAGATTGCTTTACTATTGATTATTGAAATGATTCTTGAATTGACTATTGATACTGGAACACAAGTGGAACCTGGTTGAACGTTGGTTGGAGATTGAATTGACCTGTACAGGATGGTGGGCCGACGGGATTTCCTTTAAATCATTGATCATTGATATAACGATTGGGAGTCATAAGGGGTTTATAGATATGCCGACGGGCGGCCGACGGGCAATAGAGTGACGACTCTTTTTATTGAAACCAACGTATGGATATCTACAACAGCAATATGGATTCTACAACAGCAACATAGCCAGTTGATTGTACTTGTTCAGTATTATTGTATTGAAATGCATGTTTACTGTATTGACATACGGATTTACTATTTTATCGATTTCTGCTTTATTGATTTGATCGGATTTACTGTATGGTACGATTTCTTTGATTTTATCGATTGATTGCCGAGCATTGATACTACTGAGCATAGATATGGATATGGATGGCTATGGATATTATAGATTTATTGATATTGCTTATAGACTCATTGATACTATTGATCCTGCATTGTATTGACTTGCTGCATTTGATTTATTGATAGGATAGATTGAGATTTATCGTATTACTTTTCCGATTGATTTTATTGACTAGATAGCATTGATTTGATTTGATTGATTAATTTGACACGATTGATTTGACGGATCGACTGATTTGACGGATTGATTGATTTTCTTCGAGATTGACGTGTATTGATTGAGCTAGACTTATCGATTTACCTGCTGCTGTATTGATTGGTTTCATTGACTATGGATTTTCGTATTGCATAGATTCATTGACCATTGACTGTATGGATTTGATTGACTGACATGCATATTGATTCCAGTACCGTGCTTTGATTTCAGTTATAGGTTTTAGGTGACCTGCTGGGCTTTGTAAAGCTCATTATATGTGGTTAACAATTTCAGGTCAGAGCTATGGAGCAAGAGATGAGATTGATCAAGACTGTCAGACGAATCCTTTCACTATTGACACCTGGGACGTCACACCAATCACCCCTTTATGTACTCGTTACTTTAAAATCATTAACAAAGTTCTAGTCTTATTGAAGCTACTGTGACTACGACTATGTTTAAAATAGTTTTGTTATTATTTTCTAAAATTATTTTTAGTACGTTTTTTTTTAAATAGCAAACATTCAGTGGTCAAAAGCTATCCGAAACGAAACCTATAATGCTCTACATTTTGTGATTCATTTATAGTAAATTATTCCTTTCAAAGAGAGTTGTTGATTCTTGCAAAATTGGTGAGATGCTAATTCCTTTTTTTTTAATATCAATCATTGGATTTATTAGAATTAATAATGACATATTCAATCGCCCAAACTTTACTTCATTATCATTGATGCATAAATGTCATGAAGATATAGAACATAATACATTAATATCATTAATTGAATATAATATTAATGTTAACTACCATTAAGCCACAACCAATAAACTTTTGCATTCAACTTGGCTTTCTCATAAGTGGTTCAACAAATCATTTCAAGACTTAGATTAGTTGACTATAAATTAAAAGATTGATAATGCAATGTATATAATGTATTCTTAACATCTTTTAGAATATTCATGAGGGAAACTAAAATATCGTTTATACAAATAATAAATATCCATTTTTTAGTTTTATTTTTTTTTTTGAAATTTGTAATGTTTGTATAAATTAAATTGCAAGATCTTCACATTAGTTTTTACCTATTAATCTTTTTGTTCACTTTAGAATTGTGTTTATCATTTACATTCATATCTTAATTTTTCTATAAATTTATATATTTATTTATATAACATTTTCTGATAAAAATCACATCAAAGTATATGCATGAAAAATCAAATTTATTTTAAATCAATATATATATATATATATATATATATATATATATATATATATATATATATATATATATATATATATATATATTAAATTGGTTTAAAAGATTTAAGTGTTTTATAAATAAATATAAAATTTTAAATATTAAATAGGTAAAAATTTTAGAATTTTGTATTATGTATCTAAATACATTAAATTTTAGCCTATAATCTAGCAGTCTAGCCTATGGTGTGAGGTGATGTCACCGCTTCACATTTACGAATTACGACTATGACCACCCAAGAAATTACGGCGCGCGCCCAAAGTTTTAACTGTGGGCGGTAACGTCACCTTACCAATCGATGCCCTGTCACGGCGATCTGAATGACATTGAAGTCTACCACACGCACGCCGCCACATCCACAAGTGGGACCAGACCCACTTACTGACCAAAACACCCCTCAACCATCTTTATTCTCTCGCCACCTCCCGTCAAGTGTCAAATCACATCCTTTTCTCTATAAAATTAAAGCCCACCTTCGCCGTTTTGATGTCGAGAACCACATTCGTACTTCCGCAGAGCCGCACTCCGGTGGCGGTTGCAGAGGGGCAATTTGGGTATCTCCTCGATCTCTTCTGACGAATAGGGTAATCTGAGGAGAACGTCGCAGGAGGAATAGAGAGAGAGAGAGAGAGAGAGAGAGGATTTGAGAAAGATGGTTACTCTGGCTGCTCGGCAGGGAAGACAGCTTCAGCGATATAGCAGCACCGGAGGCCGGCTTGTTGTCGGGTTCGTTTTGTGAATATTTACCCATCTTCTACTGTAGCCACGATTTCTTCCTCTCATTTACCGATTTCTGATTTTAATGGGTTTTTGGAAATGGGGTTTGGTTTTTATTAGTTGATTTGATGGAAAGTTGCTTGCGTGGCTTAAAATTACTTTCCCATTTTCTCCTTTAGTTTGTGTTCAAGATTGAACGGATGGGATTTCTGAACGGTTGATCAATTTCTTTGAAAAATGCTTATGTTTTTTATTGTTGTCTCTCTTGATGCAGATGCATTCCGTATAAATTTGACGTGAACTGCTCGAGTAATGATCTGCTTCATTCTTTGGAGGTTCTTGTGATCAGTTCTCAGAAGGGATACGGAATGATGTTTCCTAAGGTATAAAATGTTCTCTTAAATTAGGAATAAATTACTTTTTGCATCGGAGAAAATGAAACGAAATGATAGTTGAATTGCAAGGATTATTTATTTTGATGAGAATGTAAACCAAATTTATTTTTCAGGCAAAATGCTCGTCAATTTGAACCAAATTTGGATTTTTTTATTCGATTAAGGGGTCTGTTTTGGTTGCTGCAATTATCTATAAAAATAGCTGTACAACTATTATGTAAAGAACTGATTTTTTTAAAAGTGATTATAGAACAGTTGTAATATCTTCCAACAAATTCAGTTGGCAAATTTCTTATAACTAGTACATTCTAACAGATGTGATGGTAAGAATTAAGAAATTATGCTCATAAAAGCTTCTAAAGAACAGTAAAATATTGTAGCAAAATAAAAATGTGAAATCTAACTGAAAAGAAAACTGTGAAATGACTTCTCCAAACCGACCTGAAGTTTCTCTTATAGGAGAGATTATTCTGTGCAGACACCGGATGGGAAGAATCATACGGTTTTGTCTCTGTGAATAGTAAAAGCTCAGCATGAATAGTAAAAATGCAATTTCACAGCTCTTTTACTATTCACAGAGACAAACCGAACGGTTCTCCTGTCCGGTGTCCGCGCATAATAATTCATCCTCTTAAAACCCTAGTAAACCATATGAGATGATCATCTTTGCCATTAAAACTCTTGAAATATGAAGAGGTTAAAAATCTGAAATTAGGCCATATATTGATAATCAAGTCAAAACTTGCCTTAGGGTCGTTCATTTCCTTCACTTTGCTACATCCCGAATGATTTTATCAAAAGTTCTTATTTTTCTCAAAAAAAAAGTTTGATTTTTCTGTTACAAGTTGCAAAAGTTTTAGGAGTAAGATTTGCTTGATATTTTCTTGTGTCACTTGCATGTTATATGCTGTACTCATGCCTTTGGTAATGTGCCTTTAACTTAAATAACAAATTTTAGATGGTGATTTCTGAAAAGCATATATTTATCCTTTAAAAAATACCTTGGATTTAAGATAATTAAAAAAACACCTTATGTTATTCAAATTAATACAAGCTTATTTAGTTCAATTATTTTTATGTATTGTACATAATAGCAAGAAAGAGTAATATAATAATGCTTCAAGTTAGATATCTTAAGATGTAATTGACCAGCTATAGCTTATGAATCTGAATGTTGGCTATAAAACAATCACTGATATCCCAATTATGTGTGACTAAATTTAGAATATTAAAATATGATGTGTGATAATTGAAAAATTAATTAAGAAATGATTATATAAAGAGATGGTTGGAATAGGCCTTATTGAATATAATAAAATATCGGAAATTTGATTTAGATGATTTGGTCATTTATTATGTAAGATAGAAGATACATTGGATAGTTTAGAAGGAAAAGAGCGTTGTGGGAAAAGTTTTTCAACAAAAAAATTCAATACCTCGTTCATTAGTCATTAGAAATGATCGAAAGAAAGATATTTTCAATCCCAAGTTGTTGAGGTGATGCTAATGATGATGGTTTCTTTCCTTCTCATTCTCAGCAAAGGGATCTTTTGATTCAATGAAGGACTTTCCTCCAACACCAATTTGATTACTTTCAAACTTCTAACTCACACCCTTCGACACCCGCAACAAAAAAAAAAAAGAGAGGAAAAACTTAAGTAAAATAAGATTCTTTGCCAAAAAAATTGCTTCTAAATTATGAAAATTTTTCATGAAAAGCTACTATTGGGTATGAACTTCAAAGCTTTGTGAAATTGGTAGGGTGGGTGGGAAAGTGACGAGACAGTGAAACAAGCAGCCTCGCGAGAAGCTTTAGAGGAAGCTGGTGTGCAAGGAAATGTAGAGGTTTGCATCAAATCCTTGTTTATCCTTTCATGCATTACATCCACTTGTACAGTATGAATATCCTTCTAAAATTCTTCTAATGGCAATTTCAGCGAAGACTCGGTAAATGGAAGTACAAAAGCAGTACACAGGCCATAAATGAGAGTGTAATGTTTCCACTGAAAGTAACCGAGGAACTAGTCCATTGGCCTGAGATGAGTGCTAGGCAGCGCAAATGGGTCAGTTTATGTATTAATTAACATTGGATCTGCAACTTGTTCTAGTGTTCAATTCCTTGCTACTCTCTTCTATTGTCTTATGTTTTAACACTCTCTATGGTCATGCATTAGGTCTCTGTGGAAGAAGCAAGGGAAGGATGTAAACATCCATGGATGAGAGAAGCCTTGGATAGATTAGTGAGGCGACTTTCAAGTTTGATCCGCCATCGAAAGTCTGCTACAGTGGCATAATGCCATAAGAAGGAATTGTAATTGCCTGTATATAATTTTGCTTTTATCGGCATACTTAGAATTGAACCAGGAATGAAATATCATGAGTGGTGATGTGTATTAGTCCTGAATTGCAAAGCAAAAAACTTGAAAGATATATAACTGAATTCTTTTTAGCAAATAGTTTTAGGATATCAATTCTTTGTTTCTGCTTTCTTGGCACCCTTTTTCTGACCTGAAAAATGTAGTAAAATTTTCTTTTCTAGTTTGGCTTTTTTATTTTATTTTTTTTCTCAAAAATTGAGTATTGAAGCACAAGTTTGTTGGCACAAACAAAAATTTCATGCTCTATTTCAGTATCTCCTGTGGACTTAGGACCTGTTTGGTGCAGTTTTATGATTGCTTTGCTTCCTATACTGTACTCACACTTTTATTTTATTACTGCTTTCTAACTTTTATCTTTCGAACATAAAGTTAGGATATTTTTATTGCGGGGAGCTACTTTTTAAAATGATATCTACTAATATGTGGGAGCCATAAGAAATTTGTTGTGTGATTTTTCAAAAAAAAACTTGTATATGATGTTCACAGAAACTTTCAAAAAATTTATTTGTAATTATTTCACTATTTTCTTTCTTAAAAAGCTGTTGCCGCCCCAAATAAACCCTTAATCTCACCTTTTCTATTGTTATTCGGTAAGCTATGTAACTCTATCTCGTAAATCCTAGATCATGAACTTCCTTTGAATTATTATGATAAAAAGTCATGCTCATTGGGTCATGTTCCCAACAGTGTGAGTCTTTAGAGAGTTCTTAAATCATTCTTCAAATTCGCCGTCTCCTTTGAACTAGTTATGATTTAGATGAGCATATGTGGGCACTAACAATTTTGCAGCGCAGCTGTCTTCACTTGCTAAAAGCTATTGTGATTGCCACAATAAAGAAACAAAAATTAAACATCAATCATGTGGTTTTATTTTCTAAATTTGTTTATTTTTTGTGTGATTTTAAATGTCCTGAGTATTCTTAACAATGTATTTCAAAGGAATCTATATCTCAGTAGTTCATATTTATCTGTCAATGTATTTTCTATCTGAAATTACTTTGTGGTATATTATCATTTCTTTTATTTTGTTCAAGAAAAAGCATCATTTTGAACCTTTTCCCTATTTTATTCTATACATCAAAATTTTTCCTCGAATTTGCCAAAATGAAGTTGCTTTGCACAGTATGCGTAACATTATTAGCAAAAGAATAGGATAACACATTTATTTTTCTGATTAGGATGAACATCCACATCCACATCACTGCTGTCCATTCATTACTTGCTCTCAAGTTTTATCTTGCGGTAACATAAACCTTTAATTGCTTGAAAATGACAAGCACTACAGGTTGGTGCTTATCACACTACTGCAAATAGAATTGAAATGTTCACCGGAAAAATTATTTTGTGCGGAAGCAGAATCTCGTCCGGATGCCTAAGCCCATGGCTCGGTATCGCAGTACCGCAGCTCGGTAAAACTAATTTGGCTCATTCTGATTGGTATCCGGATGTAGAGTTGTGTTCGGCGTTCGCACAGAATAATCTCTTGTTCACTAACCTTAAGTTTCACATGTCTATTGGTACAACTTTTATATTAGGCAACATAGCATATACTGTTTTTGCTTGAAACTGGCATGCATTACATGTTGGTGCTTGTCACACTACTGCAAATAGAATTGAATGTCCAGTGACCATAAGTTTCAAATTCCTTTTGCATTTTTATGAATCAAGTAAATATAATATTTTGAGATCTGGGTTAAAGATTTATGGAGTAGTTTCAAAAGTAGAAGTCTTGAAATTCGGCTGTTAATTTTACCTTCCAGAATTCTCGCAGCTATTTTTTTTGTTTGAAAATTTGAGCAAATTACGCAGCTCTTTTTAGTTTGTTGGTTGGGAGATTGGCTCCTAACTAAAAGGTTCTAGATTCGAGTCTTGTGTATGTGTTTGAGCGCTGCACCTAATTTCCAAAAAAATTTTTTTGAGCAAATTTAATCTCAAATACACGCACCTGCTCGGATGTGTCAGACTTTGAACTCAAGATCTTTATGGCTGGAACACCCAACCATTAGGATAATGTGAGCTGCATTATAATCACTATGTTGTTACCATCCCAGAAGATTCATAAGGTAAATTGATGATTTGCTACAATCATGGATCACCAGTTTCCTTGTTATCATTAGTTGTTGTCTTGTTTACAAGTTTGTTGTCTCTTAATTTTTTTTTTTTTTGTTTGTTTGATGAATTTGTTTGCAAATTATGATATTCATACTGTTTAAGTTTGCAGAGAATTATAACTTGTAGTTTTTCATTGAATTTTAATTTTTTTTTTTTAATTTTGGGCATTTCATGGGATGCAAACAAGGCCCCTAGAATTTTTAAAAAGTATTGAATATGCGGTTATCAAGTTAAAATTCTAATTTTACTCAATTTTTATGTATGTGATAGTTGTATGTGTATTTTTTGAGAACTTAGCAAGTTTGTTGACAACTTATAAAGGCCGTCTTTTTGTATCGAGAAATTATTACATGTGGAGTTTGGACGTAGCTTACATCCCGACTCCAATGTGTACAAACCATGTGGCTTGTATACATGGTGTGTATTATGCAAATCTTATGTACAAATTATATACAGAGTGTGTACATGCCACGTGGCTTCAATAGGAAAGTTTCTTGCAGGCATATTTCAACGCTCTTGTGGTGAAGAAGCATTGCAACCACACATAAGATTCTGATTTGTTAAGACTAAGGTTTCGTTTGGGATAACTTTCTTACTGCTTCTTGAAACATCTTTTTTATACAAAATTTTTAATTTTTGTATTAAAAGCTATTTTAAAAAGCAGCAAGAAAGCCATCCCAATTTGAGTGGCTTTTTTATTTCTTAAAGTAGCTTTTTAATACATAAATTACAAATTTTTTCCAAAAAAATTGTTTTAAGAAGTAATAAGAAAATTGTCTCAAATGAAACCTAAAACTGATTTGTTGTCAGATCATCTATGAGGTTCATTATTTCTTTAAGATGCTTAAGATTCAATGATTCGATCAAAATTGAATCAGATATGATTATCAATATTAAATTTATTGAAATAATATTCAAATGATATAATAAAAAAAGTGTAATAATTACATAATAATATAAATTTATGATTAAAAGAATAAAATTTATACAAAATTAATATATTCTGTCAGTTTAGCTGTTTAGGTTTATTTATTTATTTTTAAATTTGATTCATATTTAATATAAATGTATTTCACATATACATTTATGAATTTAATAGAAATTATTAATGATTTATCTTATATCTTTAGATTTAATTTATATTTGTAGATTGTATATCAAATTAATATTATAAATTCACATTTATAAATTATTCATATTAGATTGAACATTAATAAATATATAAAATTTACATTTAATTTTTCAGGATAAAATAAATAAATAAATTAAATATTTTCAATAAAAAAATAATATCATGCACATTTTAAAATGTTGATTTAAATTTTTTTTTTTAAATGTATAGCATATGTATTGTGAACTTGAGAACTCTCTTAGGATCTCTTTAGGACATCCTTCTCGGAGCTTTATATTTTAAATTGTAATTATAGTTCTGTTTAGTAACTGTTTTTTTTTTTTTGTTGATTTCTTAAATTTTTTTTGTGGTGTCATGCCTTGGGATCTAAGGTAAATATTGAATCCCTAAATCTAATATATTATATTTTCTCAATAAACTCATAGTCGATTAAGTAATCTAAAATAACATCAATAGTCTAAAGGTTCATTCAAGTTTTATTTTTCAAAAATCATATACAATAATTCAGTTCCTAAAAAGACTATACATCACAAAAATAAATAATTGGATTACAAAAATCAAATATTCCTACCCTTAACAACTCTACCCATCATGCTTTTTTTATGTTCCTGAAACATCAGATAAATTTTACATAATGAACAATTCTAGTTCATTAGATTTCTATCACATATATCAATATCCATTTTAATTATATATAATGAGTTATTAGGTAATAGGTTAAACTTCAAGTTTAAAGTAAGTACTAACATAAAACACTTCATATGCAATTCAATATATTGGTGATTCATAAGTTCAAAAATTACCATTTTATAGATAACATATACCTTTGAAGTTGCACATCATATTTGCAAGTTATAAGAATGTACTTTATGTTAGGGTCATTACTTGTACTTTCATAGATAAACTTTATAGCGGTGTTAGAGATATTAGAATATGCTTGCTATTAAAATCTTGTTTGCATTTGAACTTAATTTATCAGAATATACACATCAAATTTAAAGTTATCAAAATATCACTTGTACTTGACTCATGCATGAATGTATTTTTAGGGGTGTCAATATTTGGCAGGACCTAAAAGTCCGACCTGAGCATCAACCAAAAATTTTGTGTTTGGGTCAACCCATTTGAAAATGGGTCAGAATCGGGTTATCATATTCTGACATGATTGCAGTTTGGGTCGGGCTTGGGTTAACTTGAAAATTCGAGTCGGGTATGGTCAAATCGAGCTAGAGGCGGGTCGAGTTCGAGTATGGGTTTGTGACCTCTTTAGCTAATAGGATCGAGTCAATTAAAGGTGTGCCAGTTTCGTGTTAAACCCGACCTATTTAGCTACGGTCCTTCTGACATCCATTGCATGATAACGGTCCTTCTGACCTCCTCACCAGACTATGGTCTTTTAGTGATTTTTCCGACCTCAGTCACCCATTGAGTACGGTCCTTCTGACCTTCGTCACTATACAATGGCCCTTCCGACCTTCATTGTCCTTCGACTACGGTCTTTTCAACCATCGTCACCTGAATGCAATTTTTCTGACCTCCGTTGCCCGTCGACTATGATACTGCCGACCAAACGAACATATTAATACTAATTATTCCAATTTTCACCATGTAATGCATTCTATATGATGTATATTTGTTATATCAAGCCAAGGCCTTCCCTCTAATGAAGGGTCTCATTTGTAATCAACTGCAAAATACTGGTATATTAATTTAGACTAGGCTAGGCCCCGTAGTTTTTCCCATTTTCGGGTTTTATACAAAAATTCTTGGTGTCTCTTATGAACACCACACCCTCTCTTTTATCTGATTGTATACTGGATTTTCGTACAAAGCTAAGACGTTAAACTTTATATTTCTTTACCGTCGCGAATATTCCACTATTCAACACTTCAAATCCTGCTTATGTATTCTATACTTTTTTAAATTTTTTTGTTACAATTTTCCAATGGAATTTCCTTCGAATATTTCCTTTAGAAAATTTTCTAATTTTTTTGAATTTCCGTTGATAATTTGACGAAAATTCATCGAAAATAATATTTCCAAAGGAAACTATTTTCGAACTTGCGTTTTCCCGGTGAAATCATTCATTCCACCAGAAATCCGATGAAAATTCAAATTTTTGAAAAATTTGGATGCCGAAAATCTCTAAGTTTCTTGTAGTGAATAGTGATTAGAGGGACTATATTCAATTTGATTATGCATGGAGATATTCAGCTTGGCACCAAGTTTGTTAAAATTGGAGTTCCAATGGTCCCAATTTTAATTTTAAAAAAATTTAAATTTGAATATGTCCATAACCGGCACACAATTTTAATATCACTAAAAAAACTCAAATATCACAATAAAATTTTTTACTTTTTTTTAAACCAAATACAAAAGTATATTTCTATATTTTCATTTTTTTCGTGATATACATAAATACAATAATTTAATATTTTTTTGGGCATTAGATATATTAATACGTAAAAACTTTGTTGACCTTGTATAAGGCTTCGTTTGTTTTTTTTGTGCTTTTGTAAAACACAGTTTTAAAAAATATTAGTTCAGAAAATGGAGTTTTCTAACGGAGAAGCACATATAAAAAGCTTTCTCAAAACTGCAGAAAAATGAAAAAAAGGAGTTATTGAGAACGTGATTTGACGAACCAAACAACACAAAAAAAAAATCCTCCGTTTTCGAAAACGGAGAAGGCAAAAAAAAACGCTCAAACAAACAAAGCCTAAATCTTTTAATATATATGAATCACGTTCCATCTGGACCGTCTAAAGCTTAAACATATCAATTAATTCATACTCAAAACACGAATAACATGCATAAGCTGAAGGAGGGTAAGAACTGATCCACATAAATAATTTACATTTCTGCCATTACCCACTCCTCTAATCTTCCAATAAAATTGGGTCGTGGTAAGTGCGTCGCCTTCTTCGCTGAGAGAAGGATACGGCAATTACCCGAATCCCGTAACCCACTAAAAGGCGGTCACCGCCATTCTTCACCTCCCAATCTCTTCCACAGCTGCCTCGCTTATCCTTCCCCTTCTCGGATGAAAGGGCATTGAGCCTTTATTGCTCTCCTTTTTTGTCGTGCACAGAGGCAGGAAAAACTTCCAAAGTGTATAGAGCGTTGCTTCCTGAAGATGGGCTCCGAGGGAGGAGGATCGCTTGTAGTTGGTTTGTTCCGATCAAGTTCCTTTTCCCTTTTTTCTTTTGTACTATTCTTTTCTAATTTTGGCTATTTATGGAATTTTCTTTGACGATGTTTACTCTCTAATGGCGTTTGCTGGAGACTCATTTGTTGCCCTAGATTTTATTTTGAACCGATACTATGGGTAGAACCTCTGGGTAGCGATATATAGTTATGCATTTTTTTTAAATATTGTTTGATGCGTTTTTAGTAAAAACTGTGTGACCGAGAAATTTCTACTGTTATTGATTGGAGTGGGTGAAATGTCGAGGTTCTTTCGGTTGTCTAAACTGCTTGAGGTTTTTTTTTATTCGGAAAGGAATATGATTTCTTTGTGATGCTTGAAATGGAGTACTGATGGTGTTGTTTTTTTTCTATTGTTGTTGGTTGTGCGGGTTATTTAATGCCGTCATAGAACCATTTTGAGACGACAGTTTGCTGTTATAATTGCCTAAAAGGCTAAAAGTATCATTTTGTTTCACTCTGCTTGGATTAGTAAATTTTTTTTTATGGATCGTGTTTATGATTGTTGCAAAACTGATAATTTCCCCATTTCCGTACATTGGCATTATATTTTCCTTTTGTGATTGAAGACTTTGGATTCATTAGGCGTGAAGATTTAAATGTTCCGTCTAGCAGCAGAATACGATCAAAGTAGCTATCTAAAAACTGCTATCAAAATAGGTTATTGAAGAGAATAGATGGTTGCTTTAAGGATTTTTGGAGGGTCCTGCCAATTTTGTGTTTATTATCAGAGACAAGATCTCAAGGATTGCACTATCGCAGGTTGCTTCAAGTATGAGTTTGTTGGTCTGAAAAGAAACCAGAAAATTCTTAGAATCAACATTATGCATTGAAAATAGTGAAACAACATTTTCATACAGTTGGTCTATATCTAATCAATTTATCTCTTTTTAACTCTTACAGAAAAATTCTAAACTTATCTCAATAACATCTTAATAGTTCTTCATACCCAAACTACCTAAGTTGATGATAAGTTAGCCAATACATGCTGTATGTACTTACTACTTGGTCAGAACAATGTTACTCCCATCGCTAATCTCCATGTCCTAGTTTTGCTTTATTCAAAATATTGTCTCCAAAATAGAAGAGTTATTTAGGACCGTCTCAGTCACCCATTCGAATCTCCCTAAAAAAGCAGTTGTAGAGAGAAGGCACATGCACCTAATGAATCCACATGTTAAGGAAAAAAATAAGGAATGGTTGGAGATGGAAGTCATGGTGCTTTATTTAGGGTATGCAATTGTGTATTACTTTGTTTAGAAGAATGGAGTATAGAAGTAGAATAAGAGTTCACATGCACATGCACCCACATGTTAAATTTAGGCATGCATATTCATATAGATGCACTATCTAAAGAGAACCTAAGGAAGCACGTTAAAATTTGGATGAAGGATCATAAGGAGGGTGAGACAAGATATGTAACCATGATGATGGTTTTGATAATCCATCTTTTTTATTCCTTTTCTATATTAGTCCGTGTATCTTTCTTTCATTTTGAAGAAAGTGGAGCTTTAATGAGGTGATGCAATCTTGGTAAGAATGCAAGTTTGAATAGATTTGTTTTTTAATGAAGTACAATCCAAGTAAGATAGTTACAATCAAAATGTTGAGATTTGGTGCAAGCAACTTCATATTAAATGAAATAATAGTAAAATCAGCCCATATGCATGCACAACTAACTAGTACTCAAAGTGAAACTAGTTGTTATAGATGAAGAATAATCTAAATTGAGCTAAGAACAATTTCATAATCTAAATAATTAGTCAATTAAGTGTTAAATCATTAAACATTTTAACTCAATTGAAAATGGAAAATTTTAAACTTTTGTTAGGCATGGACTATTGAATTTGTGTATTACTTCATGCTCTACTTCTACATTTTGAAGTTACTGGACATCTTTAATGCATCAAATGTTGATGCGCAAAATCATTGCTTCTTGGGTAGTTTCCTACAACATAATTAGAAGGAAAGCTCATAAAGTTGCATATAGAAGAACCCAACATTTTAAGCTGCAAATAATGATGACGTTATTGCTGGAAATCCACTATGGATGTCACAAAGTTATTTGTAGCACTCTACCATGGATGTTCTTGTGGTTATCGATATGTCAGTTGCAATCGCCATTGAAGCAAAAAATCCAAAAAAACCAAAATACACATTGGTTTGTGATTGAACACAGAGAAAAGTAGATTCGATTGATTTGGTTGCATATACTTTGCAGGAAAATAAGCAAATAAGAGCCTCGAGGTATTAGAGTGCATCACCTTTTTTTATTGCGTCAACTTTTGCTTTGCACCAAAATTTTGAAATGTCAAAGTACTGCAAAATTAATGCTTTACTCCAACTTTACCTCAAATCAAAATTAATAAATTAATGATTGTTGGGAAAAAGTTGAATGGTTCCTATTTAAGCAGCACTACTATGAATGCTCTTCATTAAGGTTACCTTGACCTTCCATAAGGGAAGTGCCCCTGAAAACATTTTTCTGAATGCATCATGGGTCTTGTTAATCCTTAGAGAAAACATCTTTCTATACTTGCTTTAAATATCATAACAAATGTCTCACAAGGTCAACCATAACATGCATTTTAACACTTCAGCATGAATATTGCATTGTTATTCTCATCAGATGTCAAAATTAATATTAATATGTATTGCATTATCTATCATGTGCCCATGGTATCAAGGGTATTTCCACTAGAATCAATAAAGCATTTGTTAATATCAAATATTTCAATTTCTTCCATTAACCAAGTTGCAATATGGCTTCATATTGGGTATGTAAGGATGTCTCAAATTAAGAGCTCTACATTGAAGATAAATTTTCTATAATTGGGAACTATTCCCAAGTTAGAATACTTTCAATTTTATGGTCATGAGTCACTCTTCTTTTCATAATCGAAATATATCCTATTATGACAAAAAAACTATAAAACTGTTATAGACTTCTTTTTGTCTCCCTTCATTTTGATAAAGTTCGTTAGACGAAGAATGATGATATCAAAATAATTGAGGTTAACCATATCATAGGAAGAAAAACAAGAAAGATATAGATGATAGAAAGAGAACAATAATGGCCTCTTTAGAAGCAACAACTTTAATTGAAATATCTTCTATATATAGAAAAAAAGGAGTAATTTCTTAGGTTCAAATGTTCCTTGACAAGTTAATAAATCTTTAATGTTGAAAATGAGACTTATAAATATATTGGAGGATAATATGAAATAGAAGTATTATAATTGATATCCCAGCTTATTTGAAAATGAGCATCTACTCTTACATGCAAATTCTTTTATATGGTTTGCGTGAAGCAATTTTGGCAGATATGAATTATGATATAGGCACATTCATTATACTCTTGATTACTTCTCTTGAAATTCATTGTTTCATAACACTTCTTATTATGATAGTCTTTCAACTCTCTAACTTAATAATGAAAATTATGTATATTTTGTGCAAATGATGTTGTAGAATTAGGAAATACATGCCCTGGTCAAGGAACAACATATGCTTTCTAGGGTATATTCCTTGAACAATTTCGAATGATATCTTGCCTTTTCCCAAGATCTCTGATGGTATGATTGAATTAGAAGTAGGAATGATCGAGACCTTAGAAGGTCTAACTAGGTAAGCCACCACTCATGAAAAGCACCCTTCTCTCCCTTGAGCATCCTCAATCTAATGAAGACTCGTTTGTGATTTTTTGAAGTGGAGCGAGCATAACTGAAAAAAATTATGCTTGATGCTACATTGAGGTTTATTTGGATATGAGTTTGATACTTTCTATGTTTGAAAGCCTCCAATATTGAACAATCCATTGGAGTCATAAGAGAGCACTCTTAATCAGAAAGGTAGTTTTAGAAATAGGGTAGTTCATTATTGTAGCAAGAAGCTAGTCGGCACTAATGAATATTTCTAGGTCAAGCATTTTGACAATTATAAAGAATCAATTCGGTGTACGATAACATTTTCTTAATTACTATGTCATTGTTTTAAGGTTATATGAGGTGTTATGTAATTTGACCCACCACTTTCTATCATTTTCTCTATGTTTTTTTCATAGTGCTTAAGAATTGAATTTTTTTGCCAAATTATTTATCTCACATTGAACTTATTTAGCAAGAGGGGAGTGATATTAATATACTAAGGTCATAGTTATGCAACTCATTCAATTTTTTTTAAGTTATAGCAAGAAAGAAAATCACATCAATGAAGAGTAAATATCTAGGATTAAGATCAACGCTTAATGAATCCAAGCTTGAACAAGGTTTTTTCCTTGTGTTATCCAAAGAAATAAGCTTTGATCAAAGGTTGTTGTTTATAAAATGGAAGAAAATTGAGGATGAGTTGGGACCTAAGCCATTCATTCAAATCAATATATACCCATTCATGACTAAGAGGTACCATTTGGAAGAATGATGAGTAAATCTTTCTGCTAAGGCTCCCTTGACTCCTTGTTGCAGGTATTTAATTGTTAGCTTGCTACTATTTGTTTCCCTTAGTTTATTTTGGCTCCTTTTATTGGCTGACTTCAATTCAATTTAGCCTTTGCTCTATCCACAACCGTATTTGAGATTCAGCCTATTTGAATTCATGATCTTATTTGTGAGTCTATATTGAATTTTGGTGATCTTTTTCATGCGATTTTGTGCCATTGGGAAATCCACTTTGATATGGCTTCCGGCACGAGTCATTCACACTTTTTGCAGGATTTCGCTGCTTAATCAAGCTTTTTCAATTTATTGCAAATTTAGCTTCTTAGATTAGATGGCTCGTCTTTTTATTTTGTAAATTTAGGGTGTATTTGTGATTGTAAATAGGAATATCTAAGATATGTAGAAACATTTCTTATGATTTATTAATTCACATTGATTTTTGATTGATTATGACCCTATTAGATTTGATACTTTCTAAAATGATGCAATTGGAGTTTGTAGATTTTTTGGAGTAGTTATATATTTGTACCAACATGACTAGTTTTCTTGATATACTATTGTATGTTGAAAGACACTTTTTAAACACGGGCTTTTTACCAATAATCCCACTAGCTGGAAAAAATAAAATTTGAAGTTTCTTCTTGTCAAGTGTCTCTCTTAGTTTCATCTATCCCTCCTTATTGTTCAAGCTCAATTAATGGCAGACTCTGCAATTCCCAATTTGTCCATCACTCTCTCCTTTGCTCTCCAGGTTATAGAGCTTATTGCTGCAACTTCTTCTAAGCTTGAACATATCAAATCTTGCTGCTAGTACTAAGGTTGGTCATGATAGTCATGGTTATGGTGGTTGTAGTGGTGGTCATGGTTGTGGTCATAATTCTTTTTCACCTTTCCAAAATTTTCTCTTTCGTCCATTTGTCCCTCTAGTTTATTCAAAAGCTCAGTTAATGGTAGACTTTGTGGTTCTCAATTTGTCTTTCACTCTCTCTCCTGTTCTTTTATTTATAGAGCTTATTGTCTCATCTTCTTTTGAGCTTGAACATATGACTCTTGTTGCCAGGGCCAAAGGTTGCCATTTTAATCATGTTCATGGTGGTCGTAATGGTTGTTGCAAAATTTTTTTACCTAGTCAGTATTGTCAGAGAACTAATCACGCATTTGATCATTGTTGAGACAAATTTGGTTGTCATCCAGCTGCTCAACATGTCATCACTGTTACATTCAACTATTTAGTGTACTAATTTTAGAATTTTCTCTCTCAAGAAGAATATGTTCATTTGCTATAATGCTCCATATACCTTTATTTGTCAGGTTGTTTCCTCCTTTGATTATGCGGTAACTACTCACTTTTGTATGTCTTTGATTTTAGATTATGGTGCTTATTTTGACATGATATGTAACCCACATATAAACTCTCCCTCCTATAATTGCTTTTAATGGACTCCTCCCTTTGACCTTAAGAGGATTTGTTTGCCTCTCCCTTTCATTAACTTTAAACAATATGATATATTTTCCCTATTTTTTTCATAAACATGTTATTTATGAACTTCCTTATTAAATTTCACAATAGCTTGATAACCCTCGCCCCCAATGTATTTTCTAAATCTAACCACGAAGAAGATGATTGGCGAGCGTGTTGAAATCAACATAATGCATCCAATGCTCTCTCTTATTCGACTATCTCTCATTATCAGTGGTATTGCTCACTCCTCACCATCTTTGGATTCCAACTTCCCTTCTGTCCTTGGGTTTTCATTATTTTCTCCCTTGACGCCAAATTAGAGTTACTTGGTTATACTATTTGAAGTGTTTATTCAAAGTCCTTTCTATATTCAAATAAATTTATCAAAAAGTAAAAGTTTAGTTTTAACTTTTAAGGTCATCTTATATATATATATATTTTGATATTACCTTGGAATATATGTATCCCACTTTTCATTCCTTTTGTGTTGAAAATTGAATCATACACTAATCAACCTACCCTTATACTTCCTAATAAAATTATGTAGCTGAAAGTAAGAATCACTGGCTTCGTTTGGGACGGCTTTCTTATTGCTTTTTAGAGCAGTTTTCGAGTACAAAGCAGTCTTCTTAAAGTTGCTAAGAAGCAGCAAGAAAGCCGTCCCAAACGAAGCCATAATCTCCTCTATGTTATCCGCTTCTTAATATTTCGCTTGAATATTCCATTTAGTTATGGAGAGATGCTATTTTAACAACTTGCTACTTACTCCATGTATCGTCCACTAATTTGAATGAGGTTTATCCCATTTTGTCTTCATTATCCATAAAATTTATTTTCTTTTGACTCCTAGTGTTTTAAGATATTTTTGTTTCATTCACTTTCTTTATCATGAATGTGATCAATTTTCTTCACATTTTATTAAATGCATCTTTTTTACCTGTTCTTTGTCTTATAAAAAGTTATCATTGTAATGATTCGTCTACCAATCATTTTTATATCTTTGTAGTTGTTACCTGTCATTGAACATCATGTTTATTTCCCTCTTATGTCCTCTGGGAAATTTTTTTTTTTCTTTCAAGTATTACATTTTCATCTTTTGCTCCACTATAGGTTTATACTCGCTGACCTTGATAACCTCTTTCTGATATACCCCCTTCCATCCCTTCTTTCATGACTAAGCATTTTTCTAAGTCAGTAACTGATGTGATACAAACATGGGGAAACATCAATTGCAATTTAGAGATTAGTAAAAACTTTAACTTTGCAGCATTAACAATAAAATTTAGCTTACTCAATTAGGATTCAAGAAAATTCGTGAGAGATTAAGCGGTAGGCATTGACTACACTTGAGAGTTACAAGAGTCTTGCAAAAGATAACCAAAAGATAACTAAATAATGCAAATAACTTTCACTAAAGCCGCACGTTTAAAGTTTAGACCATTCACCTTGAGGTCCGACAATCTCTCTTTGAAGTGGAGTTTAACGGAAGAGGGTTGCAAGAAAACTCAGCGATACCACTAAGACACATGTGATGCCAAGAGGACTCGTCGCCGTGGAGGAAGTGGGAGTTGGAGAAGCGGGCGGATGACTTTCGATGATCCACGTGTAGTCGGAGAATTGGTCGTCGAGGGCGTCCACTTGTGTCGGTAAGATCCGATCCAAGTAATCTTCGACGGTATTGTCGAAGCCAAAACCCACGTCAAAGAAAGGCGATCTAAGGACGTGAATGTGGCCGTAGGTGTCGAGTTCGATTCCGTAGTCAACGGCGGGATCCGCCATGCACCATGAACTTGAAGACGAGCAATCCCCTCAATGAACTAAGAGAGAAGAGAGGGGCCGGTTTGGAGAGGAGGAAGGGGCCGGCGGTGGATCTAGGGGAGAGGAGAGGGATTAGGTTGAGAAACTGAAATTGATTTCAGTTTCAAAGGATTTAGGAGGGAAAATTTTGGAATTTTAAATTTGAAATCCCAAATTAAAGAGGAGAATTATTGATCATTCAATGGGAGAGCCAATAGGGGGCCGGCGGCATCAATAAGGGCTAGGGTTTCTGGAAAACTGAAGGAAATTTTAGTTCTAAGTGAAATTGGAGGGAATTATTTTGAAATTAGAATTTGAACTTCAAAATAGGGAGGGGGATTAATTGAGCAATTAATGGGAAGCCCAATGAAGGGGGGCCGGCGGCATCATGGTGATGGGGAGGAGATTAGAGAATGAGGAGAACATCCAAATTTGGAAATAATTTGAATTTGAAATTCAAATTGCTAAAGGGGTTCGGGGAGAGAGGGTGGTGGTGGGAGGGTGAGAGAAGTGGTTGGCCGGCGGAAGGGAGGCCGGCCGGCAGGATTGTGGTCGTCGACGGGTGGGGCTCCAAGGTGACGACAAGTGTGGAGGAGGCCGGCTTCTTCCCACTTGTTGATGTGGATGGTGGCGTTTGTGGACGAGGAGAAGATCAATGGATGCTAATACTAAGAGAACTCACAAAGAGATCTCATGTGAAGAACTCACTAAGAGATCTTCTTGAACTCACAAAGAGAACAAACAATAGAAAATTTCATTTCTTCATCAATAATCCACTATTATAAGAGAAGGGCCATATAAATAGGCCTCACAATGACAAAGAAAATCAAAAGACTAAAATGCCCCTTGGGCTACAATAGCTATCAAATACTCATAAGGGCAAAAACGGGAAAACATAGAATAAAATTAAACTACTACATAAAATGATGAAAATAAAGATCATGATCGTGGCCGTCGATCTTCGGCATCTCCTGAAGGTACATGTGTCGTAATCTGATGTCCCCATCAGTAACGTCTAATCTCCATCTCACAATTGCTCTCCATAATGGTATATAACATTGTACACACTACCTGATACAATTGTTTACCTCCCTTGATCATTTTTACTTCTTATTTCATTGTTTTGCCTTGTGTCTCTCTAATCTTTCTATTCTCATAATGTATCAAGACATGCTACTAGTTCTTTATTGGAGAGATGCGGTAAAGAAGTTTTAGAGAAAAGAGCATTAAGTTTGAATAGTTTGGGTGATATTAGTGTGACTTGTTATGGCTTTCGATGATTGGGCGTGCAAGTTGTGATTTGTCTCAACGCACCTTCCTTCTAGTTGCGTTTTATAATTAATCCTATAGGAAATCAAAATGATGTTATTTCTTAGTTTAAAATGTGTAATATAGTTTTAAGTCTACTAAGTTTAAATATTTGGGAAATATCATTTTCTCTAATTGTAATTTATATGCTCCCATGCCTATTGTCACGACCCAACCCGACCGGGACGGATCCCGCTCGCATCGGGCCGCGACAGAACCATTAAAAATCCAGGATCTGGCTTTGGAATTTGCTTCAGAACTTTCTTCCAAATATCGTATAGACAGAAAAATACAGAGCTACTATAAACATCCAAATACAGAACAGTTCATCTATCTTTTCTTTCTTCCACCAAAATAATCATATACAGATACAGTACATGGCTTACAAAAAGGAAGAACAGATAAGCCATGACTGTATAAAAATCAAAAGTACAAAAATACCTAATCTCAGATCAGACACAGAACTTCTAGTCCAAGACCTCCTTTCCTTTCCCAGAACCTGAAAACCACATAAAAAACAAGGATGAGCTAACAGCTCAGCAAGACATCACTCACCAATCTAAATCATCAGAAATTCACATCAGAAAATAGCCGTACGGAAATCGTAGAACAGACAGAACAGATACTTGATCAGCAGAAATCAAACAACTGATACAGAAAACTAACGTCATTTCAAATCAGAGTTCAGAATAGATATCATAAAGCTTTCATGTCACAGAGCAGACAGAATCGTACGAAATAACCAGAATCGTACAGAAATCAGAAATCAGATATCAGTTAATTCATAAAACAGATCAGATAAGTCATAGATCAGATATCAAACATCAGATTCCCTGACCCTGACAGAATCTCAATAAATTCTGGCCCCTTATGCCTCCCTTCCCAGACACTGACAGAATCTCAACGGATTCTGGCCCCTTATGCCTCCTTTGTGCTTATAGCACCAGAACATAACAGAACAGATATTCAGAATTCTGGAACAGAACTTATTTTCATATTTCAGAGCTCATATCAGATTTCCCTGACACAGACAGAATCTCAAAGGTTCCTGGCCCCTTATAAGTCCCTTCTGATAGCATACAAACACTTCAATTCATTTAATATATCAATTCAGAAAAATTAGAATTCGTACGAAAAATCAGCGACATAACGGCAGTATACAGAATTTACACAAAATTCACAGATTCAGAAATTTATCAAATTATCACAGAATATCTACAACAACATTATAAGACTTTCATTGTACTGAAGTAATATTTTTCAACATCCTGATAATTCGCAATTCAATTAAAACACCACAGAATCCAAAATATCCGGTAAAAATCTTCCAGAAAATACTCAAAACGTGCACAATTATCATCTCAGAAACATACCAAAAGTTACGCGGTAAAACATTTATCAATGTGAAATAAAATCAATTACTCGCTAACGGAAACAAAAATAGAGACAAAAAAGTCGTCAAAATTCTCGTTTCTGAAAATTGAGAAAGGCGGAATGTGCCTTACCTCGAGTCGATCAACTTTTCCAACTACGGCGACGGACGAAAACGAGTCGAAGTCGCCCAAAAATCCACTTTTCTTCTTTTCCCTTCGTTTTTCTCTCTCCTGGCTTTCTCTCTCTTAAAAAACGACACTATTCAGATATTTATTAAGCAGGATCGTCCCGGATGATGTCCCGATCGTCCCGGGACGATCTTCTCTGGACTCAAATCGTCCAGACGAAAATAAATTCCAATTTCTTCGTCCCTGGACGAAACTCTCTGTCTGGTTCGTCCCGACCCTTCCAGGTTCGTACAGACGAAATTGACAGATTTCTTCACAATTTCTTCTGTTCGTCCGGGACTAAGGCCAGTTCGTTCGGGACTAACAACACTTAAAAAAATAGCTTTTGAGGGGTTTTACACCTATCCCCCTATTTTCTTTTATTATGTAGATTTTCTCAGTTTGGTATGAACATAATTCTGTGCTTTGCTTTGTTGGTTGCTTTAGTGTTTCTAAGGACAAGTTCCCCGGTTGGAACTCTCAAGTCATTACTTTGAATTGATGAACTACATGGCTCAAGTTTTTTGTTGGCTAACTTTAGGAGCAAATCATTCTCGGACTTCATCAAGGACTTTAAGTCTATCTTAGAGGGTGCTAAGATTATTTTCTAGCCACTTGGTCCATGTTATTGAGGATGTCTTTCTTACTCAAGCTGAAGTGTGGAAGATCTCAGCCAAAATGGCAGCTTTGGTGCTGAAAGCTTAGGAAAAAAGGAGTTTCATCTGTAATTGTTGGGGCCATGTGCGTTGAAAGCTTTGTCTTTTATTTTGTTCATCTATCTCACGTCTTACGTTTTCTATGATGATAAATTTTGAGATTTGCATAAACTCTGCCCTACTTGGCAAAAGTTGGCTTGGAAGAATTGTTTAGTTGACGTTCATCAAAATAGATATAGGCATAATCATCGTGTTTCTTATAGAGCAATTCATGAGACACCAAATGTACGCTTGTGCTATTGTACGAGGCCGTTCATATCCACTATTAGTACTGAACATAATTTCATCTTTTAATATAATCTTTGGTGAAATATTTTTGCAATTATTTGAAAATTTATTGGATTTGAATATAGGTGGAAAGAAACAATAATCCAATGTATGAAAAATTGGTTGATGGTTTATGATATAAAGTCAAATCATTTACATCAAAAATTTGATTAATATTTATGATTTTTTTGGGGACTTCAAACTTATAAACATTCATCACAAATGTTGTATGATTGTCGTAATTTCCTAGTATTTAATTTTTTTAAAATTCATGTAGAAAACCTGTAAGGATTTAAACATATCATTACTTTATTACATGCCTGATTTCTACATATTTCTTGTTTATATATGTTGTAGATTTAAAATTATCATAATTAATTGCTTGTTGTTAGTGAATATTCTTCCAAATCATAGATATGCTATATTGCTATGCAAATGTTTGTGTAAAATTTGGGATGGCTACAATTTTTTTTTAAAGATGGTTGTGAAATTGTTGTGAATAAATTTTTTTAAAAACTTGTTATCGTTAATACAATTTCTTTTTTAAAAAACAAATCTGGTTGTACAAAGTATATTTACCACCACAAAAATATTTTGAAAACAGGTACAAAATAGTAACCAAATGAAAGCATGGCAGTGTTATATAAGGCAAAGAAGTGAGAAAGCAGCCCCAAACATACCATAATAGGAAGCTCAATAAAATCTTTTAGTTTATAGGTTGAAATATTACCATTTTCGAATGGGCTTAACTAGTGGATCAATTGGCAAATGAATTATATGCAAATTCAATATTAGATCCTAAAATGCATGTTCTTTGAACTAATATTGTATCATCTCACTCAAATTTCTATTACTTAATTTAGTTTGTCTAGTTTTGAAAATTTTAATTGAGTTTCCATCTTTTTTTTCAGTAAGCTAAAAATTAACTTATAAATTTTATATACTTTTGGCTCACAATAGCTTTAGGTAAACTGTACAGTTTAACAACCTCAATATAAGTACATTGCAGCCATAGATGGCACGTTTACAATTTTATTGCATGGATTAAAATGAGCAATTTTAGAAGAGTTAACCACAATGGCAAAACATATATTTCCTTATATTTTTGTGGTAGTCTTAATATGAAATTTATGTTGATATCTTCTCAATGTTTATAAGAAACAGGAAATAACGAGCGTTATCTAAAATTAAATCTATTATCTTTAGTCTTTTGACAAGTTTTGCATAATGAAACTATTTGTGTTGCATCTCCTTTTAAAGTTTGGCCACGGAAATCTATCCTTAGTCATAGCTATTGTTTTATTTATGCCAAAATGACCCTCAACAGTATCAGCATGTAATTCTAGAATGAGAACATCTAATGATGAATCAAGACGAGTTCTTTTTAAAAGATAGATATTGTAATAAAAATTTCTTATTAAGCACATGCTGTTCATTATTTGAGGTGTTAATTCCTTGCAAGTAGCAAAATCTTCTTTAATATAGTCAAAATCTGGCACTTTGAATTTTCATTTTGTGAAAAATAATAAAAATTTACTTCATGCTTGGCAAGCTAATTTTCTATCCCATCACATATTTTTAGTATTAAAGTATATTCCACGAATGTTCAACTGACCTAGCATTTCTATGACTTGGTATCTTTTATAAATTCAAATATTTTTACGCTTCATAATTAGAATATGGGATAAACTCTTTAGTTAATAGATAATATGTCCAATACTGAAGGGTTTGCACAAGTACATAAAACTCACTGTTATGGTTAGAATATTCTTTTCAGCTTCATTCAATTTTTCACTACAAAAGTAATATGATGTCATTTTTAACTTAAAATCTCTCCAATAACTATGCTATTAGCATCATAAGAATCCTTGAATATTTTTAAAATATGGCAATTTAAACATAGGTGCATTTGCAGTCATTTCCTTAATTTTCTTAAATTCTAGATCAACATATTTGGGCAAATGAAATATTCTATTTTAGATAGTTAATAATTGATGCCAGGTCGTTGAAAACTTTGAAGCTCATGAATATTAATAGATATTGGCCAATCATTATTTGCTTTGACTTTATTGAACTGACTTACTTGGTCCAATAAATCCCAAAGTACACATATGGTGTAACAAAACAACACTTCTTTAGATTCATATATAGTTTCTCAATTTGTAATTTTGTAAGATAAATCAAATTTTCTAATTTCACTATATATACAGATATCATCAAAATACTCAACGTATTGACACTGAAAGGTCGAATTATATGATTCATAGTTCTCATAAAAATGCTTGATGCATTAGCTTAACGCAAAAGTTATAATCAACATTCTTACTATTAATCTTTAGTTTTAAATCCAACTTTTCATTCATCCCCTTCTCGCATGTTCACTAATGCATCCTCATATTAATTTTTGAAAATGTTATAGCTCTGTTGATTATTTTTTATATAATTAAATCTAGGTATAATAAATCAATATTTGATGATAATCTTATTAATGATTCTGCTATCTATAAATGTCCACTTACTTTAATCTTTCATAGGTATAAGCAATGCAAGAAATACACAATGATTAATGTTTTCTCTAAAAAATTCTTTTTAAAAAAATGTTTGTCGTTAACCTTAGCATTTCTAGTTGGATTTATCCTATGATATGAAAATTTTGGCAAAGATGACCAAAAATCAAATTAATTGCATGTCTCGTGCTTCTAAGTTTTAATTATTTATCAAAAAGATCATCCATATATATATATATATTAAAAATCATTCAATACATGACTAACATGTTGAGTTATATCATTCTCTCCTCATCATTTTTGATATCATTAAATCTTGGTATAATAAATCAATATTTGATGATTATATATTTATGATTCTACTATCTACATATGTCCACTAACTTTTGTCTTTCTTAGCTATAAGCAATGAAAGAAATCCACAATGATTAATATTTTCTCTAATAAATCAATGTTAAAAAAATGATTGTCATTTAAGTTAGCATTTCCTGTTGGATTTATCCTATGATATGAAAAATTTGGCAAAGATGATCCAAAAATTAAATCAATAGCGTTGAGGAAGAGCATTGGTAGATGTGAAAGACTGATGCAAGCAAAAAAATTAGGAAAACCCTAATTTTGCAAGCATACTAAAAATCTTTCTAGAGAAATAACAAAATACAACCTTCATAGGCTAAAAATGACGCTTACAAGTTTAGAACATAAAAACAAACATAAAACATAAAACAACACCTAAAGGATCTTTTATTCGTCACTATGACAAGAAAGATACATAAGGGGTGGACACTTGCGGAGAGAAGAAAGAGGTAAGAAGCCGAGACGAAGGAGAGGACAAGCTCGCAAACCTTCCCAAGAAGAAGAGAAAAGAAGTGGAACAAGCTCTCAAGCTTTTCCAAGAAAGGCCCTTAGGTTCTCATCTCCAAAAATACCTCACATAACATCCTTTTTATGCCTACAAAATAGCACATATATATAGGAGAAATGGGGCAGCCAAACAGCCCAAAATGTCTCCAACTGAACCAATCAAAATAGGGGAAATATAAGGCCGGCCAGCAGGCTGCCCAGGAGCAGCAGTCGAAGGGCCACACAGGGAACCAGAAAAGGCAGTCCGGGGAACTGGAACAGGCAGCAACAAGGGGGACATGAATGGGCACCATAGGGAACCGGAACAGGCAGCCAAAGGGGGGGGGGAGAACCAACCATGGGAAGGAGCCAGGGGGAGGAACCGAAGGGGCACAAAGAAGGGGGAAAGGTAGCCACGAGAAGGGGAGCCATGGAAGAAAGCTGAAGGGTCACAGACAAAGGGGAAAAAACCAAATCCACATATCTTAATGGGCTAAAAAGAAGCAGAGTTTAACATTAATGAGATGATTTTAGAAGAGGACATATCAGATCACCAAAATTACAAGGCAACTAATTTTGCCCCCCCTTTGCCTGTATCAGATTCTTCCCCAGTTGAAAGAGCTCATCTCCTGATGAGGTTGTTTTAGATTTATCACGACGAGATGAATGAGGCGCATCTAATTCTTGAATCTTGGCCTCATATTTCTTCAGAATCATCTCTCGTTCTTGCTTGAATTGTTCTTGCAGAAGTTTCTTTTTCTTCATATATTGCTTCGTACACACTTGCATCTTTATCTGAAGTTTGTATAATTCATTTTGAATCGGGTCGGTTGAACTTCCTTCTGACGGAATTCATCTTTCCATAGGGATATTTTCTTCAAGATCTTCTGGATTACTTTCTCCAACCACTGATTCAATTTTTTATGTTTTTCCATTTTTTTCTAAATACATAAAAAAGACACAAACAACCTAGGAAAATATAAACCTAGGCTCTGATACCAAATTGATGCAATCAAAAAAAATTAGGAAGACCCTAATTTTGCAAGCATACTAAAAATCTTCCTTAAAAAAATAACAAAATACAACCTTCATAGGCTAAAGATGACGCTTACAAGCTTAGAACATAAACACAAACATAAAACATAAAACACACCTAAAGGAGCTTTCATTCGTCACTTTGACAAGAAAGATACATATGGGGTGGACACTTGCGGAGAGAAGAAAGAGGTAAGAAGCCGAGACGAAGGAGAGGACAAGCTCGCAAGCCTTCCCAAGAAGAAGAGAAAAGAAGTGGAACAAGCTCTCAAGCTTTTCCAAGAAAGGCCCTTAGGTTCTCATCTCCAAAAATACATCACATAACATCCTTTTTATGCCTACAAAATATCACATATATATAGGAGAAATAGGGCAACCAAACAGCCCAAAATGTCTCCAACTGAACCAATCAAAATAGGGGAAATAGAAGGCCAGCAGGCTGAGGGGGAGGAATCGAAGGGGCATAGAGAAGAGGGAAAGGCAGCCACAGGAAGGGGAGCCAGGGAGGAAAAACGAAGGGTCACAGCCAAAGGGGAAAGAACCAAGTCCACATCTCTTAATGAGCTAAAAAGAAGTAGAGCTCAGCAAATTTCTTATTAAGCACTTTCATTTGGTTACTATTTTTTGTTGATTTTTAGAAATTTTTGTGCAATCAGATCTGCCAGAGTGTTATAGTTATAAGAAAGTTGTCTAATTTTTTTCAAAAAGAAAAATATTTATAACACCAATAGTAGCTTTACAATCTCATTTATAAAAAGCTACATCCGGCCTAAACAAATTCTTAAATATGCTTTATGTCATTATTCAATAGGCTTTAGCAAAAAAAAAAGGGAAATTTTGTATAGCGATTCTTTTCTACTCTCTTTCTGCTTAGACTTGGAGCAAACAACTAAAAGAAAATATGCATTTCAATACCATTTCTTACCCTTAATTAATTTCAAACAAACACAACTTTAATGATGCACGGATATATAGCTACATATTTTATTGATTCTCTGAGCTAATTGTAAAATAGTAGCTTTTTAATTGTTTATGTTTTAGTTTTGCAGCTAATGTTATGAGTCCAAAAATGCTTTTCCTTCCCATAAAAATGTTTTTTCAATGTCAACTATTGATACATGATATACTATTATTAGATTCATGACAGGTTGCCCAACTCATTTGTATTAGCTTTGCTTGATATTGGATCGACTTTTGTGGCCCTTGTCATTTATTCTTGCTTAGCATTTTCCTAGTCCTTTCGAGATGCTACCCAAGAACCATGTTGCTACTGAGAAGCTCGGCTTCCTTGCTAGCCATTTGAAATTTGAAATCCATGTCATGTCCTTTATGTTTTGGTTCATGTAAGCAAGATTTATGATTGACACCTAAGCTAATGTTGTATATAATCTTTTGCGTTATCTTGTGTTGATGCTTAGTACAATGGCTTGGGAGTGATACTGCATTGCCTTTATGGAATTTTAAACATAAATGAGAGACAGATGTTTTTAACACTATTACTAACTGCGAATCCTTGTTATTGATGATATTCTATCTTATTATATTTTTCCTTCTCTTGCCTATATGCTTATTTGCTGGTATTAGAATAACAGATAAGTAAAGATGTGTCCCTTTTATAATTCTCTCTCACTTCTAACTTAAGTATAATAGTGTGGTTTTGATTTCCTGCTTAGAATCCTTTTTTTCCCTCTCAATCCCTCCTAGACGTAGCTTGAGCTCTGATGGACCGGCTGAGCCGGTCCATCCTAGACCCTTGCGGGTCTACAGGAGGCAGGGGGGGGGGGGGGCCGGTCCGGGCGAGCAAGGGGGAGGGGCGGCCGGTTCGGGCGAGCAAGGGGAGGGGTTCACGGTGGGCCCCATGGGCCCACCCACTTGAATCTTTGGGCATCAAGGGGGGCGGCCAGATTTTGGGGGGAAAATGGAGGGTGGATGATGGGGGGCAATTTAGGGATGAAGGGGAAGTTGTGAGATTGTATGAAAAGAGCCATTAGGGTTTATTTTGGGGGCATCATGTGAAGAAAGCTCTTTCTTTTTTCCTTCTTGTTTTCTCTAGGGTTTATTTTGGGAGATTTGGTCCTTCTCGAAGTGGACTAGCTTTGTCTTTTGTTTTGTCTTGAAGATTAATGCAAAGCTCTTTTGTTCTTCCTCTCATTCTTCTTGTTTTGTGTTAACTTTGATTTGGTGGAGAAATTTTATCCTTGAAGGAAAATTAGGGCAAACCTTAATTTGTGAAACCAAGGCGTATCAATTTGGTATCAGAGCCCTTGATCCTAGACGGCATGGCGTCAAAGAAAGTGGAAGTTTTGGAGGGAGAGATGGGCCAATTAAAAGAAGAGGTGGGTGAGAAACTTTCGTCGATGGAGGAAAAATTTTCATCCCTAGAAGAGAGATTTGGGGGAATGAAAGAGATGATCCGGAAATTGCTAGAAGCTCAAGTTATTCCATCAAACCCTAAGGAAAAAGGGAAATCTCTGGTAACGAACCAAAACCCTAACCCTAATTTTCCAATTAGGGAAGAAGGAGTAAATCAGAGTGAAGATGGCATGCAAGGGCAATGGACAAGGGAAGGAGGAGAAGGGTCTGGAGTAGGTGGCCCTTGGGGAATGACCGGTGGTCAAGGGGGCCGGCCATACATGGGCTCGGTGGGCCCCCACGGCACACGTGAGGGGTGGCCGAATCAGATGGGGGGGTTTTCGGAAGGAAATCGTGCCACGTGGGAGCAGGGAGGAAGAAGGGAAGACTACGGCATGGGCTATGGAGAGCCAAGAGAACCACCATGGAGGGGGATTCAAAATCCTTACCCGGTGGAGAGGAGGGGAAGACCACAAGGTGAGGGATTTACTCAGGGGACATGGGGGGATGGAAGAACCTTCCACCGAGCTGACAACCGCATGAGGATATTGAAGATTCCTATTTTTGAAGGGGAGGATGCTTACGGGTGGATCTACAGGGTGGAGTGCTATTTTGCAGTGAATGGTGTCACAGAAGAGGAGAAGTTGATGGCGGTTCCGGTATGTTTGGAAGGGAAGGCATTGGCCTGGTTTCAATGGCTTGAAGGGAGACAACATGTTATGAGTTGGGAGGAGTTCAAAGACCTCCTACTTCATAGATTCAGGGTGTCCAGCGAGGGTACACACTATGAGCAGTTGGTGGCTCTAGTGCAGGAGGGCACAGTGGCAGAGTATAGAGAGCACTTTGAACTATTGTCAGGCAAATTGAGAGGGATTCCAGATGGCCTTTTGGAGGGGAATTTCATGAAGGGGTTGAAGCCCCACATCAGAGCAGCCATCAGGGTAGTTGCTCCACAGGGGTTTGTGAAGATCATGGAGACTGCACAGCTTGTAGAGGACAAGCTGAAGGTGGAGCCACCGAGGAGATCAGGGGTGTCCTACCCCACTTACCGACCACCACTCATGATTGGAGGCCCAAGGGCGACTACCATCCTTCCTCCTAGGGAGATAGCCAAGGAGAAACTCATTACGGCAGTGAACCAAGGAGGGTTCAAGATATTAACTGATTCAGAGCTGAAAGAGAAAAGGGCCAAGGGCCTTTGCTACCGATTTGATGAGAAGTTTACACCCGGGCGTAGGTGTAAGGAGAAGACACTACATGTGATCATAGTGGGGGATTCTGAGGAGGAGGAAGAGGACACAGGGGCAACTGAGGAGGAGGGAGAAGAGGAGGAGCACCCTCATTTGGCTATGGTGGAGGTTTCACTCAACTCAATAGCAGGACTGACATCACATTCCACCATAAAGCTGGAAGGGGAGATTGCAGGGTACAAGGTGATGGTTCTGATTGATAGTGGGGCCACCCACAACTTCATTGCTTGCAGATTGGTGGAGAGGGTGGGGCTACCAGTGACACAGGGGAGAGGTGTAGGAGTCATTTTGGGCACGGGAAAGAAGGAGCGCTGTAGCGGGCAGTGTAAGGGAGTGACCCTTACATTGCAAGGAGAGGAGACAGTGCAAGACTTCCTACTGCTGGATTTGGGAAGCACTGACGTGATACTTGGGATGCAGTAGCTCCAGTCCTTGGGGGAGATGAAGGTGAATTGGAAGAAATTATACATGGAGTATGGGAAGGGGAGCAGGAGAGTGACACTACAGGGAGACCCCAGTTTATGCAGATCCAGAGTGGCCTTGAAGTCCATCTTCAAGACTTTGAGAGATGATGGAGAGGGCTATTTGATAGAGCTACAGCAGGTGGGCATGGAGGTAGAAAGAGAGCCAGAAGTCATACCTGAGGTGGTCCAGGATCTTCTACAACAGCACTCCACAGTGTTTCAGATGCCCAAAGGGCTACCCCCTATCAGATCCAGGGAGCATGCTATTGTGTTGAAGACAGGGGTAGCACCCATCAGCGTGCGATCCTATAGATATCCTCATGCTCAGAAGGAGGAGATTGAGAGGTTAGTAGCGGAGATGATGGAGGCTCAGGTGATCCAGCCCAGTGTGAGCCCATTTTCCAGTCTTGTACTCTTAGTAAAAAAGAAAGACGGTAGTTGGCGATTCTGTGTGGACTATCGGGCCCTCAACAAAGAGACTGTGTTGGACAAATTTCCTATTCCGGTGGTAGATGAGCTTTTGGATGAGCTTGGGGGAGCCACCATCTTCTCCAAGGTGGACCTGAAATCTGGTTATCACCAGATTAGGATGAAGACTGAAGACATTCAGAAGACAGCTTTCCGGACACATGAGGGTCATTATGAGTTTCTAGTGATGCCATTCGGGCTCACTAACGCTCCCTCCACCTTCCAAGCCCTGATGAATCAGATCTTCCAACCCTACTTGAGGAGGTTTGTTCTAGTTTTTTTTTATGATATATTGGTGTATAGCAAATCTCTGCAGGACCATATCACCCATCTTGGGGTGGTACTCACGACCTTATTGGAGCATCAGCTATATGCCAACCAGAAGAAGTGTTCTTTCGCTCAGAAGGAGGTGGAGTATCTGGGACACATCATTTCAGAGAGTGGGGTGGCGGCTGACCCCACCAAGATAGAGGCCATGGTGAAGTGGCCTACACTAAAATCCCTTAAAGGCCTACGGGGATTTTTGGGACTTACTGGCTACTACAGGAGGTTTATCAAGGGCTATGGTTCCATAGCAGGCCCTTTGACTGATCAGCTAAAGAAGGACAACTTTCAGTGGGGAGAGAAGGCAGAGGAAGCCATGAAGACTCTGAAGGAAGCCATGACTAGTGCCCCGGTTTTGGCTCTTCCAGATTTCACCCAGCAATTTGTGGTTGAGACTGACGCTTCAGGAGTGGGCTTGGGAGCAGTGCTCATGTAGAATCATAGGCCGATTGCTTTCTTCAGCAGGATCTTATCACCTAGAGCAAGGTTGAAGTCAGTTTATGAGCGGGAACTGATGGCCATTGTGTTGGCCATTCAAAAATGGCGGCCTTATCTATTGGGGCAACGATTCATAGTTCGTACTGATCAGAGGAGCCTCAAGTACTTACTAGAGCAGAGGTTGGTGGTAGAGGAACATCAGAGGTGGCTGGCAAAACTCTTGGGGTATGAGTTTGAGATTCAGTATAAGCCCGGAGCTCAAAACAAGGCGGCAAATGCTTTTTCCCGTGTAGAGTGCTCATAGCTGATGGCACTATCTGTTCCACGATTGGTTGATTGGGGTGAAATGGTGAAGGAAAATCAACATACAGAGGAGTTAGAGAGAATCCGGGCGGCTATCCAGAAGGGAGAAGGAGGGTTCAAAGGGTATCACCTAGAGAACTCTCTTTTATTATACAAAGGGAGGTTAGTACTACACCGTGACTCAACATTTGTCCCCATTCTTCTACGGGAGTACCACGATAGTCGTATTGGTGGACATTCGGGGGTGGAGAAGACCTATCGGCGGGTGAAAGCCGAATTCTTTTGGAAGGGGTTAAGAGGTGATGTCGAGGACATGGTGAGCAAATGTGATATTTGTCAACAGAACAAGTATCAAGCTTGTTCCCCTAGTGGTTTACTGCAGCCCTTGGTGCTTCCAAACAAGATTTGAGAGGAAGTCACCATGGATTTCATCGAGGGGTTACCCAAGTCGGAAGGATATACGGTCATCATGGTGGTAGTTGATCGTCTGAGCAAGTATAGCCATTTCATTCCACTACGGCATCCGTTTTCAGCTCCTACTGTTGCATCTACTTTCATCAGAGAGGTGGTTCGATTGCATGGGGTCCCCACTTCTATTGTCTCGGATAGGGACAAAGTCTTCTTGAGTTCATTTTGGAAGGAGCTTTTCAAGATGCAGGGCACATTCTTGAAGCGAAGTACAGCATACCACCCACAGACAGACGGACAGTCCGAGGTGGTGAACCGGAGCGTGGAGACTTATTTGAGATGCTTTGTTGGGGAGAGGCCAAAGCAGTGGGTCAAATGGCTACCATGGGCAGAATATTGGTACAATACTTGCTACCATACCGCATATTAGTTTACACCTTTCAAGATTCTTTATGGGAGGGATCCACCGCCATTGGTGAATTATCAGAAGGGGATGACTCCTGTCTATCTAGTGGATCAATACTTGGAGGAGAGGGATAGAGTGTTGGAAGAGTTGAGGGAGCACCTATTGAGAGCCCAGCAGATCATGAAGACCAGGGCAGATTCTCACCGCAAGGAGGTGACGTTTGAGGTGGGAGAAATGGTGTACCTGAAGCTGCGGCCTTACCGACAGAAGACTTTGGCTAACAGAAGAAGTGAGAAGCTCTCCCCACGATACTACGGGCCTTTCGAGATCGAAAGGAAAGTGGGGATGGTGGCCTACCGCCTCAAGTTACCACCTCAATCCTCCATCCACCCTGTATTCCATGTGTCAGTATTGAAGAAGAGCATAGGGGAGCACACCATGGCCACTCCTACCATACCACAGGGCCTCACAGGAGATATGCAATTCCTATTAGCGCCACTACAGGTGAAAGAAGTGAGGAAGAATGATCAAGGCAAGAGGGAGGTACTCATCGAGTGGAAGGACCTTCCGACGCATGAGGCTACTTGGGAGATATATGAGGTCATGCAGGAGCAATTTCCAGACTTCAACCTTGAGGACAAGGTTGATCTTCTAGAGGGCGATATTGATGGACCGGCTTCCTAGACCCTTGCGGGTCTACCGGAGGCAAGGGGGGGGGGGGGGGGGGCGGCCGGTCCTGGCGAGCAAGGGGGAGGGGCGGCCGGTTCGGGCGAGCAAGGGGAGGGGTTCACGGTGGGCCCCATGGGCCCACCCACTTGAATCTTTGGGCATCAAGGGGGGCGGCCAGATTTTGGGGGGAAATGGAGGGTGGATGATGGGGGGCAATTTAGGGATGAAGGGGAAGTTGTGAGATTGTATGAAAAGAGCCATTAGGGTTTATTTTGGGGGCATCATGTGAAGAAAGCTCTTTCTCTTTTCCTTCTTGTTTTCTCTAGGGTTTATTTTGGGAGATTTGGTCCTTCTCGAAGTGGACTAGCTTTGTCTTTTGTTTTGTCTTGAAGATTAATGCAAAGCTCTTTTGTTCTTCCTCTCATTCTTCTTGTTTTGTGTTAACTTTGATTTGGTGGAGAAATTTCATCCTTGAAGGCAAATTAGGGCAAACCCTAATTTGCTCCTCTTGCTCTTTCATTTCATGACCCTTTCGGCCTCCTTATCCCGTGTCTTATGAATGCCTTATTAGGTATGCAATCATTGGAATATATTGTTTAGTAGGCTTACCCATGACTGCCTTTACTCACACCACTGTCTATCTTCTTCCTCATCCATCTATTCTCATCACTGTCATGCTTAAAGGAGCACTCTTCTTTGTTGTCTACGCTCGCAAATTCCCACAAGGCATCAACCTAACCTTTGTCGAAGGCATAGGAAAGCATAGGGATCATGGGACCCAATTCATTGATATCTGTGACTTTCCATATTGATGCGCTCAAGTGCCATGCCTTTTGGCTTGGTGTGGCCAAGGTCATGCTCGCCAGCTTCTCCATCGCATGTGAGGTAAATGTGGGATGATCTATGACATCATACTTGTTGCTCACACCTATATCTCGTCATCTTCGCGATGTCGAAGTCCTTGTTGCTTAGCTCTGCCAAAGCCAACTTTCTGCCACAACCTGAACACCTTTCAACCATTCATCGGACTCAAACCTTGCAATAATGTTGACCTCCTCACCAAAATCAACTTTTGCTCAGTTGTATTGCTCGTCAAAGGATTGCTAACCTCAACGATCTACTTTGTTTTTCAATGGCAAGTATTGTTGGGTTTTTTCCTCAGTAAATGCTCTCTATCACTACTCTCCTCAATACTCTCAATCAATTATCTGTTACTACTCTGTTGATGTTATATATCACTACTCTCTATTCAAGGATCTTTTTTATACTTCTCTGAGATGAATCATGAATCATGATGTCAACACTTTGCGTCTAATTCACACAACTTTAATGAATCAATCACACTATGGTCACTATTGTTTATAAACTAATGTTAACATCTTCTGTTCCACCTTAAGTTTGCGAGAATTGATATAAAACGTGACAACCTATTTTTATATGAATGTTGACTTTTTAATTTTTGAATATTTCATTTCTATTGAGGATATTCTCCTTTATTATATTTTCATTTATTTTTCACTCTTGCTTGTATATAGGCGAGTATTTGTTTGTACTAGTATTGCAATGGTGTAAAGATGTAGACCTTTCCAAATTTCTGTCCCACTCTAACAAGCACTGTAGAGAGAGAATTTATGGCAAGAGCACTAAATTTTATTGGAAACAACTGTTACCAACGTATACAAAATAAGTTGAGGTTGAAAATTAAGTTGATGCAAAATAAAAATAGTCTTTCTCTAAGCATTGAAACACTACATGTTGGTGTTATACCTTGCCTCAGCCGAGAACAAAGTTCAGGAATGGCATGCCTCCCCATCTGTTTGATTTTCAAAATACTATGGTGTGTGCATGCGAGCTCACGTCCGTGACCCCATGGTTGGCTTTTTTAGTTGGACTAAAGTAATAAGTGGAAGATTAATTTAGTGATGAGAGGCTATGGAGGTGCTTTGTTGCTCATTCTCTACATTCTCTAACTTGATTTCTACTTTTGCTGCTGCAGCAGCAATCCTGCTGAGCACTTTAGTGGTTGAATTAGAGAAATAGTTGGTGGATTTAGGCATTTAAGTAGAAAGTGGCTTTACATAGTGCGCCTATCTGCCATGTGAGCCTATCTTGGTTGTTCATTTTGTATCCATCCTCCTTTAACCCAAACTGATTATTGCAAGAGTGGTTCGGCAGCTTAAGTTATTCCAACTGTTATCTTATGCTATGATCATTTTTGCTGAATGAATCGATCATGGTGGCAATCTCCCCTTTTTTCAGGCCATTGTAAATTTTTAGGCATTATTTTCAGTATGTGCTTGATTTCCCATGATGCCATGAAGGACTCAAAAACTTTGCATTTGTCATCTATCCATTAAAGTGATTTTGACTACTCTTATTTCAAAATGAGACATTTTAATGATCTCCTCTGAAATTTTATCATACAAACCATATAAATTTTGAAACTGTATGGCTGCTTGTTTTCAGTTCCAAGAAATTTCAGATTGCTAGAAGAGCTTGAAAGGGGGGAGAAGGGTATTGGTGATGGAACTGTGAGCTATGGAATGGATGATGCTGATGACATTTATATGCGTTCCTGGACAGGAACAATCATTGGTCCTCACAATGTATGCTTGCTTCTCTAATCTTTTAATATCTATATAACTATGTAGTTCGATAGAAAATCTCCCTTATAAAAAGCATTGAATATTGCATCCCTAAAGGCCATTACAACTCTTTTTTGGTTCTTTGCAGACTGTTCATGAGGGTCGGATATACCAGTTGAAGCTGTTTTGCGATAAAGATTATCCCGACAGTCCACCAACAGCTCGTTTCCAGACACGTATTAACATGACTTGTGTGAACCAGGAAACTGGAGTGGTAATCGTCATTATTTCACAGAACTATGGCATATTTAATTACATTGGTGTTATATCTATCATATATTCTAAATTTATCAGGTTGAACCAAGCTTGTTCCCAATGCTTTTGAAATGGCGAAGGGAATACACAATGGAGGACATACTGATTGGTCTGAAGAAAGAGATGTCTTCTCCGCAGAACCGAAAGCTTCATCAGCCTTTAGATGGTGAGCAATCTTCTTAGGTTGCTTTATTACTTTCTAAAGCAACTTTCTAGTATAAAAAATTTAGTCTAAAAGATTTTTGTACTAAAAAATTGTTTTAAGAAACAGTAAGAAAGCCATCCCAAATGAAGCCTTAATCCTTAAGCAAACTTTCAAGCATTCAAAGATTTGATATAATTTGAGCTCTTTGGTGACTGGATGAAAGAAAGATTAGTTATGCTTGCAAAATGATTTAATTTGCAGGCAATGATGATCAGAGAGTGGAGCAAAAAGGCTTAGTTTTAAGGTGTGCTATTCTCTAAGCTAGAGGGTCCAACTCGGCACTGTATATTCATATATGTATGTTACCGGAATTTATGCTTAGAATTAGATGGGATCATTTGCAAGCTGACGTTTAATCATAGGGTTATCTGACTTTTGGAACTGCACTCTAAACTTCAAATAATGTATGAAATTATTGGCAAGTTATGTGAAGCTTTTGTGCATGAAGTATAATGAGGCCTCATTTGAGACGACTTAATTTCGTCTTTTCAGTTTCAAAAAGGTAAATTTTTTTTTACTGTTGTTTGTATGCCATTTTTGTAGAAATTTTTTTTAGAGAATTGTATTTTTGTACTGTAAAAGTTTTCTGTATTAACTTTTCCGTTAGAAAATTCTGTTCTCTCAAACAATAGTTTTAAAATTATCTTCTAGGAAAGGTAGAGAATAACCAAACGAAACCTGATTGGTGTTATGCTTTCTACTTGGCATGTAATAGCATGTGTGGTTATTTCATTTTGGCCATACAGTTCACTTTTGTGGTTTATCTGAACCCATAGTATTTTATTCAGTGTAAAGTATCTGTGGATTCAATATCAAATCACTAAAATAAAATAAATAACTGGGACTTGATAACTGTACATAGGCAATTATCATGATAATTGGAGAGGATTTATGTGGAAAAAAAAGGAAAGTTGATAATTGGAGAGGATTTATGTGGGAAAAAAAAATGAACTTTTAGGACAATATCTGGTTATTAGGTTGTTGCCGACTATAGAAATGTCACTGATAGCTTTTGAATTAACATGTCTGTGCATGAAAAAAAAACAATCAGAATTATAGGAAGATTATTGACTAAAATGGCATGAATACAAAATACCATATGAGCAAACATTTAGACTTTGTTTAGGACGGCTTTTATATTGCTGCTTAGAGCGGTTTTTTAATACAAAATTAAAAATTTTGTACTAAAAAGCTCTTCTAATAAGCAGTAAAAAAGCTGTCTCAAACAAAGCCTTAGGATATGTTTGGAAAGCAAAATGTTACTTTTTTGAAAGTTAGCTTAGAAAGCAGTTTTTTTGGCATAAAAATTATTTGAAAATAATGAAAAAAGAATAATTAAATAAAAATTGTAGTTGATATTTGAAAAAACAAAATAGTAAGAGAGTTTTCCAAAGTAAGCCTTACTTCTAAGGATGCTAGCATTTGCCATTGTCAAATATGCTTTTTTTTTTTTCTGAATATTCCAAAGTAAGGTCAACAAAAATAAAGTAGGAGCAAATACTTGGTGCTTTTTGGCTATAATATCAGCAATAGATTTTAAAATCTAAAGTCATTTTCATTGTGCCTGTCAGTTTAGTTGATAAAAAATTTCAGTTGAAATTTAGAAATTTTTTAAAGATGTTTAATAGAATGTTTTCAAATCTCACTTAAATAATCAGTGGGCATAACACCTTTAAGCATTTCAACCAACTAAAACATGAGAACCATTGTGGATTTCTTCCATTTTCCAATCACTGCACACAGAAATATAAGAATGCGTAATTCTTAAGGCTTTGTTTGGGACAATTTTTTTTATTGCTTTTTAAAGTAGTTTTTTAGTATAAAAATTAATTTTTTTGTACTAGAAAGCTGATTTAAAAAGCAATAAGAAAGCTGTCCCAAACAAAACTTATGTTAGGAGATCCTACCATGAATGCTCCAAAAAATATTACAATCTCGTAACCATATAAAAATCACATCAAATTTTGTTGATTGCTTGTTATAAATTGGAGGATGTATGTTGACTACAAGATCTCAATAGGGCAAATCCCAAGAAAAGCTTTCTCTCCTATGCATCAACTACCTTATTAATGTCACCTTGACATTCAATGCTTCGCTTCATAATTGAGAACTTTAAGTACATTAAAATTAAGATTAACACATATGAAGAGGCAACATCCTTTTGCTTTTATAAAGATCAACAATTCTACAAAGATATTCTCTTCTGATTGAAAATATATGTACTATATAATATCACCTCAAAAAATAAGGATTTAAAAGGATCTTATTGGTTTAACCATAGAATTGTATGTAGTTGATATGATGGTAAAGAGATTTGATATTTCTCAATGTATTCAAGACATGGAATTGTGCATCTACCCTCTTTATCAATATAAAATACAACATATTCAAACAAATGTGATTTATGGGTTACTTTAAGAAAGTTTATCTTATTTTTTTGTTAGATGTAAAAATAATTGCCCAAACAAGATAAAGATGAACTAGGACATGAAACACTATTTAATAATAAGGATGATATATATTTAAATGGATAGATAGTTGTTTATGTTGTCTTATTTTCTTGTTATTTATAGAGATAATTACCTTCATTTCTTCAATATATATAATAAGATATAACAACACTAGCCCTAGATGATTGATGAGTGGCAGTATACCTTTAAGAAGCTTAAGGCATACTTGGCCTCAAATTCTCTATTATTTTAGCATTTTTCAAGAGGGGCTTTATACATATAACTTTTTATCTCTCCTTAAGTATTAAAAATTCTCAGTGAAAATTTGCTTCTTTGATTCATTCTCATAGGATGGACCCAACATAGATCCATACATGCCAATTTTCTTCACCTACTTTATCTCTTCACAAGCTGGGCATAGTCAGGATGACCAAACATACAATTATCATACATTGCTACACTATTAGAATTTAGATGGATTCCAATTTTTCTCCCTTTGAGTATAACATAGTTGGGGTAAACCAAAAATTATTTCCAACCATCATAGATCCCTAGTGAATTGTTATTTTCTTCTTGGCTGTGATAAGGTTTCCCTTGTTCCCTCACAAATAGACACTCATTTATCCATGGTATATACGTCTATTAATCAAGGTTATTATGGGTGAACACTATTTTTAGAAAATCTCGTATTGAATTTTCATTATAGTCCTTTTTTTTATTCGTCATCTACATAGGATGACGTTATCTCAAGTTTATTAGAAATAACCATTCACTTTAGCATAGTTTCCCACACCTGGAATGCAACCTGAGTAGTTATAACTTATGTTAACATCCACTAGTTCCCCTTGTGAATCATATACTTATTAGGAAAAATAAAACATGTACAAATTATCTTATTTCCTTAATGTAGTCCAAATTCATGTATATCTTTCATTTATGGGTGTCCTGTATTTGGTAACTTATTTATATCTAAACTTGATATGATAATCAAAACCAAAACCTTAGAGCATATCTTCTTATAGGGTTCATATTTGAGTCTTCTTAAGAAGCCTCTTGCCAAAGGCAATCCATGGACATGATGATTTTCCTTTTTTTATGTGATCTAGTAATTAAATAGTATGAGTGATTCCTTGAATCAGACAATAGCATGAGAGATCACACACATTGTATCCTTTTTTATCAAACATAGTCTAGGTTAATAAAACATGTGGTAGGCTCACCTCAAATCCCCAATATATTCTTCTTATCTTTGTTCATTGTTGCATATAATTAACTCATCTTAGGCCATGAAGCCTTGCCATCTTTCAAGTTTAGTTGTTGATAGATTGGATGCAAATTGATGCATTTTCTTTTGCTCATTACCCTTATAGAGCCAAGGTTTCCTGCATACCTGGTTGTATATCTCATATTCAAATTCTTTTATAAGGCTTCCTATTTAAGAAAACCTATGGATGTAGTGATTTATCAAGTGGTATGTGGCTTAATGATCTTAAGAGCATGAGAAGCCCTAAATTGAGAGATCACACACTACTTTGACTCATTCAAGAGACTTACACACGCCATGTGGAGTGCCATTTCCTTTCCCAAATTACTTATCCTAATCGAATTAAGATTTATGAAACCAAACTTTCATTAAGCTTAGTAATGGAACAACTACGACCAATAGTGGATCACCATCAGTTGCCTAGATTCACATAAGGTATATTGGAATGGTGTACAATATGAGGTTCCAACTTACCATTAGAGAGATAGAGTCTAATTCTCCTAACATGAGCTTTTATTCTTTTAGCTTCAATGAGATTCACTCAATAAAAGGTCATCCCATGTCAATAAAGGAAGAAATTCCTCTAATTCATACTTTAATTTTTAACTCATACTTCCTTAACTCTTAAAGGTTCGTCCCACCTTTGGTTAAGCTCGCCCTATAGAAAGACATCTCCTACTGATTGAGAGACAAAGTCCTCACCTCTTGAATAAGTTCTCAATGTTCATATTCTTGACTCTTATAGCTTTTTCACATAGTTTATCTAATAAAAAATACTCTCATAATTGGATACCCTAGTCTTAGGATTTTCCTTGATTATAATTGTTGCCCTCTAATTATATTATGAAACACTAGTATCAAACTAAATCCTCTAGCTTTAAAATTCTCCTAGTTATGATCATTATACCTTTATAGGACCCTCCTTTATTATCACAACTTGCTAAATAGATCAGGCCCCTTAAAAATTAGAATATTATCATCGACTTTGACCTAAATACAAACCTTAAACTAATTGCATCTAATCGTGCTTTAGCCATTTTTATAAGTTGATTTAGGCCCAAAGCTTGGCCTTATTTTTCACTTAGGAAATCATGACCCTCCTTAAGGATCCCAAAGTTTATAATGGACCCTCCCCTCGATGAGTTCTTTTTGATGCAAGATTTCTTGTGATTAATAAAAGATATCCACCTAGAGTTATCCTAAGCTGACTATTGTATCATAAGTTATGATAGTAAAATTGGTGTGACCCCTCGACCTCTTAGCGTTATTCAATCAGTTTCCCAAGACCCCTACTCTTCATGGCGTCCTCTTTGCAAACCGTATTGAGAACCGTATTAAGAAACTCATTTCTCATTAACTCATATCTAGAGAATTTGCATCTTATCAATAATATGTTTTGATTGGTCATTGGTTGACACGCTTTCTTCTTGAGAACATGCACCTATTGGCAACTTCTTCTATCATTATTGAATGCCTATTTTTATCAACATTAGTTCAATCTTCCCTTCTTTTGGGCACATATTTTCTCAATGACTAATTAAATAGCTCACCTCTTCTTAGCATCTTATTGTTGCCCTTTCCTGACGTGGCCAACCTTCTTTGCGACACCTCTTGAGATAAAGACTTTTAATGACTTCAAGAGACTTCATTTATCATATTTTATAGTTAACTGCTTACTGTCATTCTGCTTCCTTATGGATTATCCTTCTTTAATATTTTTTTTTAATAACTAATATCTGAATTAGGTATTCCAATCAACCTAAGGATACATCATGCCTTCTTGGAATTTAAATATTCACAGTTGAATTAACTTGGTAGGGTTCCCTTTTGTGTTGAGTGGCTTCATGTCTTATAACCCTAATTGGATTATAAGGGATCGACCATCTCTCACTAAAATATATGCCTAACACATGATAGTTTGGTGCCAACATGTTAGGCTTCATCACATCGAGCTTTTCAAATATTTAAATTGGAGCATGGTCGACACAAATTCTTCTTCTATTTTCGTTGGGACAACCTAAGTTCCAAAGAGAGAAGTTTTTTCTTTAGTGGATGTATCTTTTGAACACTTAGACATAAGGTTGTAAATGAGTGGATATGAGCTCAATTCACCCCTCTAGCATGAGTTTGATTTTGATTAATTAACTGAGTTTGAGTTTGAGCTCAAGCTTAATTCTAGGAGTTTGAGTCAACAAACAAGCCAATTAGTTTATTATGAAAGAAAAAAAATTATTATAGTTTAGGCAATTAATATAATAAATTTATTAAAAAAAATGAGAAATTAGAATGTATATAATAAAAATCAATTGATATAAGAAAGTGATACATAATTTTTAAATATTTTTAATGGATTTATACTTTAAATCCTAATTTAATATATGTTAAATGCATTTTACATTAAGAATTTTTAAATGAGTCAACTCACCCTTTGATGAGCTGAGTTAAGGTTGGCTTAAGCTTGACTCATTAGCTAATCAAGCTCAACTGATATGTCATTTCTTGAGTCAAGCTCTAGCACACATCCTCTAGTTGCTCTTCTTTTCTTTATTCACTAGAGCCTTTATAATTCTACTTTAAAACTTTTGTCTCATTCTATCCTCATTTTTTCAGCTCCATTTCCGGCAGATTTAAAACTTTGACCTTTAGATGTTTTCAAAATTAATGCTATAATTATAACATTCTCACCCTTTTCTTTATTTCCTCTGAGGCTTGCTTTTCTAATCCTTTTCCATATTATCATTGAATCATCCACTAAATAGTGTTCCCTTGTCATCCCATGATGGCCGAGAGGATCAACCACCCTTGAGCAAGCTCTTAATATTATTACTAATTTCTTTGATCTCACTTCTAGGAGGGTTTTATTGGCCCAAATTTATGAGGTTAGAGAGCCCATACATAATAGTTGCCACTTGTTCTCAACATCATCTTGTCACTTAGTGTTACATCATCATCCATCCACCCATAGCACTCATTGATGCTACATGAATGTTACTTCACTCATATTACTTATGGTGTCAATGATCAAATGTGTCACAACTCTTACTTCTATCAGATCACTAACTCCTTCTCAACTCTTGCGAAACAATTTCAGAGCCTTTTGATAAAGCCTCATGTATGATCGTGTGCTACAACTTGTTGCCTATGATCGTGTGCTACAACTTGTTGCCTAATGCTGCTCAATTTATTGGTAGAAAAAAAAAAAAAAACTCTTGATCCAACTTACAATCTCACAAGTCTTATGGTGCTATGTTTATTAAACTTAAATGTTGTCTTCCCCTTTATTTCATTTTTTTTACATAGAATATATATTACATTGTTATTATTAATTAATAAATACTTGGAGATTCATTTAGAAATAATTTATTGAAAATCATAGTACTAAGTAGATAAAATATTCTTCATCTATATGCCATATTTGTTATTTGCAGTAGATTCTATGGTGCAATGTGTTGAGTGTAAAACCCTTAATAGTGTTAAGAAAAAAAGCTTGGATGGGTGGGATTTTATGGTTATTAATATTCACTTCATCCACTCCATCAGTTGCTCTATTTTTTGTAAAAATAGTTGGATATTTATTTATTTTCTAATGTACTTTCCATTATGCTATGTGATTCTAGACATTCTATAAGCTCATAGAGTAAAATCTATGTAATGCTTCAAATAAATAAATTTACAAAATTATATAAATAATACTATTGATTAGTGTAAGTTATAAATTTTGAAGTTTTCTATAAGATTATTTTAAGTACATGTATTATATTTCACTTTAAAATAGTTTCAATAAAAATAGAATATCTAATTACAACTTATTGAAAGAACTATAAGTATGGGGGGGGGGGGGGGGGAAGGGGTTCAAGGGGAGGCACGTGCCCCTCCCTCCCCCATACTTACTATTAATATTCTATTATATTTCATAATTCTAAATCTCTTAATTAACATACTCTTCAAACATAATTAGTGTTGCATCCTGGAGTATTCACGGCGGCAGAGAAATATAAAGTTTAGTGTCTTAGCGTTGTACAAAAATCTGGCACGCAATCAGATAAGAGAGAGGGTCTAATATTTATGAGACACTAAGATTTTTACGTGGAAAACTCCTGAAAAGGGGGAAAAACCTCGGGGCATAGCCCAATTTGAATGAATCCACTAGTATAGTAGTTGATTACAAATGAGGCCCTTCCGTCGGAGAAGGCCTTAGTTTGATGTACATCTTATAGAGTATAATATATGATATGAATACAAAGAGTCACTATTGATGTGTTTCTTTGGTCTGAAGAACGGTAGTTGGCGGGCGATGTAAGTTAGAATGATCGTAGTCGGCGGGCGACGAAGATCGGTAGGACTGTAGTCGGTGGGCGACATAAGTCAGAAGGATCGTAGTCGGCGGGCGACAGAGGTCATAAGGACCGTTGTCGGTGGGCGACGGAGGTCAGAAGGACTGTAGTCGGCAGATGATGTAAGTCAGCAGGACAGTTGTCTAACGATGAAGGTAATAAGGATGGCGTCAGGTAGACATCCAGTAATGAAGATAAATCCAGCATCAGATAGATGTCCGGCGAAAGTCCGACAACATGTAGAAATCCAGCGTCGGGTAGAACTTTGCGATGAGTGAAGGTGCAATGTCAGGTAGAAGTCCAATGTTAGTTGGAGGCTGAGGAGAACTCCGACGTTAGATGGCATTCGAGCAGAACTCCGGCATCACTTGGAGTTCGGGTGAAACTCCGGCTTCACTTGGAGGTCGGGCGGAATTCCGGCTTCACTTGGAAGTCGGGCGGAATTCCGACATCACTTGGGCTGAGTTTCGGCGTCTGGCGGAACTCCGACGGTGGTCGAGGAGGAGTTTCTTCCCTTATATCATTCTCTTCTTCTTCTCTTGCTTATTCCTTGGATCCCCTCTCAAGAGAAATGAGGGGTCTATTTATAAATTTTATGGAGTGACATGACCCGTAAATAGATGAGAGATCAGGGGTGAATATGGAGTGGATCAGATGAACGACCGATATTGAATCCTTCGATCGTGGACTGTTTATCAGGCATTTGAAGGTTTTAATGACTTCGGAATTCTGCGATCTTGGGCTCGTTGGATTTGTCTCATCAAGCCGCTCGATTCGACCATAAGCTTGTCAAGTTCGGAAACCGTTTGGTGACTCAAATTGTGGTATGAACTTTCTAACAATGCTTCGGGTCCTTGATTTGGACTCATTTGGGCTCGGATTGAGTTGAATTTGGTGTCGTTGGGTTCGTATTTTCGAGACGCTCAGTTTGATTGTAAGTTTACTGAAATCGGAGTTCAGGTGATCCAGGATTTAATTTTTGAAGTTTCCGGCTTGTTTTGCCTCGAGATTCGTGCCCGATCAAGATAATTTTTAAAGGATATATCAATCAGTATTATATACTATTTAATACTAATTTTAGTAATTTATCAATCAAATAATACTTTAATTTTATTTTTTATTAGAAATTTAATTTTAAAATTCACATAGTTAAAATAAATTTATTTAAAAAGTAAAATTAATGGAATTAAAATATATAAATAATAGTTATTTAAAATAATCATTTATGTAATCTTTATAGATTTAAAAAAGATATATTGAAAATATTAGACACATGCATTTTTACTAGTTGTTACGAAAATTACGAAGGGGCATGTTTGCGGAGCCCGGGCTTCCAACATTTATCTTTGGAGTCCGCCGCGCCATCGTGCCAGACGCCATTTAGCTTTTTCGGCTTTTCGATTATCTCCGTTGCACCCTTCTCTGCCGTGAATGCCCCAAAACTACCGTCACGTTCTCCAATGCCCTAACCGCCATGAATTTTCAAACTGCCTCCGGCGAGCCAACAAGCGCATTGGGATTCGGCGAGAAGGCCGTCATAAAACTCGAACGCGAGGCAAGGTCGGGTGATCTCGACCTATTGCCGCTGTCGGAGAGGAGGAGGATGCTCATCTATCCTGATATGCCCTCGAAGTGCGCTTTCCTTTCGCTTACTCATCTCTTCCTTTCTCGCTTTACTCTAACTGTGCTGCTCAATTTTTGGTATTTTGTTTCGGTTTTAGGGGTCTGAACGTAAAGCGAGTCATCCCAGACTTCAGGAAGGTATATTTCGAAGCTAAAACAAACCACTTCATTTCATAACTATGGATGGACCGCCAAGTGTTGCAGGCTTGCAGCTTTTGTAATTTTTACCCGGTAATCGATTTTCTGGGGTTTTGAGATGTAACGGTTGTTGAGCTAAGATATGGTATTTGTAGGGGGCTGTTTGGTATTAAACCATTTCTTGATCAGGTCTTTAAATACAAGCTAAAGATTTGACCATGATTTAACCATATTTTAGCTTAAATCTTGCGGAACTGTTTTTTTTTTTCTCTTTAAATCTTACAGTTTTGTAATATCCCATTTTCTTCCGTTTCTTCCTATAAATCTCGAGTTCCTTAGATACCACCCGTCCCTTTATATCTTCTCCGTGGATTTCTCTCTTGCAATGTTCCTTCTCTCTCACAATCCGACACTCCAACTCACAGTAGCTTGTGATCTTCCTCCTCTCTTACGATATTCCTTCTGCCTCAAATGGTCACAACAACTCAAAAGCAGGCCATTTCTTCATCCTTAAGTCATGATTTCACCATACATCTTTTTTTTTGGTTCTATAGGATAAGTGTGATATGCTAGTGTCCATTAATGCTAGAAATCATGTTCTACCAATTTTGATAATCTCGTTGTATTTGTTTCATATACTAAAAAGTTAGGTATGGTTAAAAATTCATTCTAGTTGATTAATATTTTGTTCTTATATCTTAAATATGTTTTTTCTTCTAGAATTTTGTTCATTCCTCTCCTTACCTATTTGCACTGTACTATTGGTGAATATCAATCTTCTTTAGGTCTATAATTTTGATATGAATATCTGCTTTTTATCCACCAATCAAAAAGTCATTTTTTTTTTCATTTTCACTAGCTTCCTTTCCCTTTGCACATTTCAGTGCATCTCCGCTATTTATTAGCGTCCTTTTTTTAAGCTGAGATATGAAATATCTTTCTTCCTAAAGGTTAATTGATGTGTGATTTTTGTAATGGACCTTTTGAAGATTCAAATCCACCGCACTTTTATATCTGCAATTTCCAAGAATTTGTAGAATTTTATTATGCCGTTGTATTCTTAAGCAGTTGAACTACTGAAGAGGCCAACACGCATCTGCAGTTTATATTGCTCATTTTTAATTTTTGTAATGTATGGTTGTCTTCCTATATAGGAGTGGCCAGGCTTGCCTAAAGGAGTCAAATTTGATCCATCAGATGAAGAGCTTCTCTGGCACTTGCTTGCAGAAATGGGAAAAGGAGTGGCTAAACGACATCCTTTTATTAATGAATTTATCTTTTCACTTGATGAAGATTCTGGGTTGGGCAATGTTCTTCCTCAATTTCTACCAGGTAATTTGCTAAAAGCATCTTTTGTTTTTTCATTTTTATGTGGCCACATTTATTACAAAATTTTGCTGATGGTTGAAATCACTAGGTGTTAAACAGGATGGAAGCGTGTCATATTTTTTCCATAGAAAAATTGAGATGCACCGCAGTAGGAACTTGAAAAGACAGAAGAAACATGACAACTCTGTTGAGATCTGCTGGAATAGCATTGGCAAATCGAACCTGGTGTGTGTAGATGGTATTCACCAAGGGTCTAAGGAAGTATTGTCTCTCTATATGAACCCAGTGACTGGTGGGAACCCATTGAAAACGCCTTGGTTGAGGCACCAGTACTGCATTGGCATAAATGAAACTGAGGAAGACTTGGTTGTTTCCAAAATTTTCTATGAGATAAGTTCTAACCAGGACATTCAAGATTTACAAACAGATTCTGTGGATGGTTTAGTTGCAGCAGTGGTTGGTGTAGCTGATTCTCTGCAAGTGGCGCCTGAATTTCATGAGAGGTTAAATGCTGACTCTGTTTCTGCGGATGCATCATCTCAGGTTTTTTCCACACTTGTACCTGCTGAGCTAGCTATAGAGGAACTTTTTCAGAAGTTTTCCTGCATGAAGGCCTCTGATTTGCATCTGAATTTTTATTCATTAGTGCACAACATAATTGTAGCTTTGCAGAAGTAATCTTTTGATTGTTTAGACAATAGGTCCCAAAAAATGTTTATTTGTCATTTGCATCCTCTAGTCATTTCTCAACGTAGCTGTGTTTTCTATCTCTTGTTTCACTCGTGTAACGAATATGGAAAAAAAGTATCTACTTGATGTTTTTCTCAGGCAAACTTATTGTGGACTCCTCTATTGTTACAGTGCGCAACATAATTTTAGCTTTGCAGAAGTAATCTTTTGATTGTTTAGACAATAGTTCCCGGAAAAGTTTTTTTGTAATTTGCACCCTCTAGCCATTTCTCAACATAGATGTGTTTTCTATTTCTCGTTTCACTAGTGAAACTGTAACGAATATGGAAAAAAGTGTGTACATGATGTTTTTCTCTATCGAACTTATTGTGGACTTCTCTATTGTTACAGGCAGTGGAACTCGGCATAGGTGGTGAAACAAATATTAAACTTGTGGATTATTTAAAATCACCTAGCTGTCAAAAACCTCCTATTAAATATCTTGAGAAGGCAAAAACCAATCTTGACAAGAATTCCGAAGGTACTCTAGCAACCGATGAGCTCGCACTGTTGGAGTCTGCCTGTGAGACAGCTGCAGAAATCAGCATTTTTTGTACAAGTGCAAAATCTGAAATCAGAGATGAGGATCAGGAGAGTGTGGTTGAGAAAAGTGCTGTGAGTTGTTTTGATTCTGAACATTACTCTCTGTTCATGTCTTCTACAATCTTATTGCATACTTTTGTTTATATTGAGATTATTATGCATAGGAAGCCAAGGTATTTTGAATGGGGCTGCCTAACATTCCTAATTCATATTTTGGTATAAAATGTATGGATATTTAAATATATGCATGCATATCAAGGTGTGAACATTTATTTTATTGGTTTTTGTGCTCACGCTAAGTTAGACGGTCTTTGCTCTCGTTATTATGCATATATTAAATGTGTGCAGATTTGGATATGCTTTGCTATCTCTGTATTTCTCACCTTATTCCACATGCACACATCTACTGATGCATATTTGTGGTTGAGGATGACTGTCTGTTAAATTTTTTTAGTGAAGATGGAACACTATACTGTGGCATAGTTGCCATAAGTGCAATTCACGAGATAGACTTGAAGCTGAAGAAGATAATGTTGAAAGAAAAGCAGTTTAGGATCAGGTGAACAAAGCTTTGATTGGGCGAGAGGGGAGAATAACTAGGTTTGGTGGCATAGCTGAGGCTCGCTCAACAAGCTTGCGGACAATGGCTCCCATCGCTCTAAATTTTATGATCAAATTTGTTGTTAGGCGCCTCTTTGCCTCAAAAGGTGGGTTGGGGACAAACTTGCAAATATTTGGTGCATGTGCGTAGCTTTAAATTTGTTACTCCTAGCTGCACTAACTTTGCTTGACAATGTGTTATGGCAGCCAAGGCTGCTAGCGATGGTGTAGATCGTAATATATGGAAGGTCTATTGTTATTATTATTTTTTAATTGGATAAGTTTACCACCAACATGATGAATTAAGCTTGGTAAGTTATAGTGAACATATATGATTTGTATGAACTACTTCATTTGAATGTTAAATTATTTTGTTGATTGACTTCTTATGATGTCCATGATTTCTTATCATGAAATTAAAATTAGGATAAGAATTTAGAATATAGGTACTTTTACGAGCAAATTGATTAAATTAATAGATATTATAATTGATAGGAAGATAAATATTCTATGGATTCAAGAAATTAATGGGTTGGAGAAAAAGCTAAAGAGATTGATAATTTATGATTTAAACTTTGGTATTCAAGTAGCAATCTTATTAGAAATGGTATAGGTGTGATCATAAATTAGAGTTTGAAGGATAATGTTGCAGAAATTAATAGAATTAGAGATAGAATTAAAGTTTTAAAGATTGTTTTTTATGTTAAGATTATTAATGCAATAAGTGTTTATATTCTTCAAATAAGTTTGGATGCATATTATTATTATTATTATTATTATTTTGGAGTGACTTAGAAAAATTAATTTAAATGATACATCTTGAAGAAAGAGTTTTTATTGGATGAGATTTAAATGGACATGTTGATAGAGTGGTAGAAGATTTTAAAAATATTTATAACGACTATGAGTTTTAAGTGACTAATGAAGGCGATAGAAGATTAATTTTTGTTCTAGCTTATGATTTCGTAATTGCTAATACTTTATTTAAGAAAAGAGAAAAACATCTCATCACTTATAATAATGTTGATAATAAAACTTAGATTGATTATTTTCTTATAAGAAAAATATCATTTAGATTGTAAAAACTGTTAAATCATATTGAGTGAAATTTTATGTACTTAGCATTGCTTATTATTTTTCGATTTAAATCTGAAGAGGTGGAAAATGAAAAATAAAATATAATATAGCCCTAAGATTAGATGAGATATTTAAAGAATGTTAATGAAAAAATTTTGAGAGTAAGATTCAGGATTATAAGATTTGGTTGTTTATGAGAAAGGTAATGTTTTGTGGGGAAAAAATAGCTAGTGATGTTAGAAATATTATAAAGTATGTATTTTGAGAATCAAAATGAAAAGTTCATAGTAAAAATAGTTGGTGATAGAATCAAAATTTGTAAGAAAACATAAAAAATAAAATGTTTTGTTATGAAATTTATTTTAGATGTAGAAGGTTGAAAAATTAGAAATGATATAGAGAGACTTGTAGGATTCTAGGAAAACAATATGTAATGAAAACATTCAGCTTTTAATAATTCATATAATATATTAGATACAAAAGATGTTTGTATAAGTTAGCCAAGCAAAGAGATAAGAGAAGTAAATATTTAATTTAAGTGAAGTATATTAAGGATAAATATTAAAAAAAATTATTCTTTTTAAAAGAGGACATTCGACATATATGGATGAGATATTTCAATAAACTTTTTAAGAATGATTTTGAGTGATACAATTAACTTTAATGACCTTGACACCCTAAATGAAAATTGAGATTTTTGTTTATTTATTAGTAAACTTGTAAGTTGTAGAGTCTTTAAAGAAAATGATGTGTGGAAAAGTAGTTGGACCAGATGATATTATAATAGAAGTGTGGAAATGTTTAGGAAATCAAGAATTTTTTTGGCATACTAATATTTTTAATATTTTTTTGAAGACTAAAAGATGTCAGATGCATGGAGGGTTGGTTTTTATTTTTTAGAATAAATCTGATACACAAGAGTGTGCGAATTATAGAAGAATTAAGTTACATACATTAAAATTATTGGAGAAAGTAATTGAACATAAGTTACGGCATGATGCTAATGTTTCTCAAATTTAGTTCAAATTCATATCAGGTAGGTTTGCTATGGAAGCTATATTTTTTTGAGAGGTTTGATGGAGAACTATAGAGAGAGTAAGAAGGATCTACATATGATATTTATTGATTTAGAGAAAACATACGATAAAGTTCCAAGAGAAGTGATTTGGAGAGTTCTAGAAATGAAAGTAGTTAATAATGCTTCTATTCAAGTTATTAAGGATATGTATACAATAACTGTTACTTGTGTTCAAATACAAGGTGGTTTGACCAACTATTTTACTATTTTAGTTGGATTACATCAAGGATCAGTTTTAAACCAATTTCTTTTTTCTTTAGTCATGGATGTTCTTACTTCCTAAACATTTGTAAGAGGATGTACCTTGGTGTATGCTTTTTGCTGATGATATTCTTCTTATTGATAAGACTAGAGGAGTTGATGAAAAGCTTGAGTTATTGAGTTCAACCTTAGAGTCTAAAGGTTTTCTTTTGAGTAGATCTAAAATTGAATACATGGAGTATTTAGTTAGTAATAGATCTAGTGGAGGGATTATGACATTGGGTGATCAAGTCATTAAAAAAGAGTGCGCTTTTTTGGTAGCTTGGGTCTTTTATTGGAAGCAATAATTCAAAGTGATAGTGAGATAGATGGGGATATTATTAGCAGAATTCAAGTTGGATGATTTAAGTGAAGGAATGCATGGGGCCTATTATGTGAGAGAAAAGTATCCCGCAAGCTTAAGGAAAAAAATTTATGAGAGTAGTGAAACCTGCAGTGCTTTATGGCGCAGAATGTTGGCCATTAAAATAGAAGCGTAAAATTAAGTGTTGCAGGTATAATGATGCCTCAGTGGTTGAGTGGCTTCACAGTTAGGGACAAAATGCGAAACAAGTATATATGTGAAAGGGTTGGAGTATATTGACAGATAAGATTAGATGCACTTTAGATGATTTGGTAATATAAAGCGTTGACCTTCTGATGACCTTGTTAGGAGAGTAGATGTATTAGATCTGACATATGTTAAGAAATGTAGAGGTAGACCTAAAATGACTTGGTTAAAAAGTGTTAAAAATAACCTATTTTATTAGATTTAAATGAGAATTTGACTCTTGATAGAACACAATGGAGAAAAATGATTCATGCAGTCAACCCCACGAGTGGGATATAGGGTCATTGTTGTTGTATTGACTTCCTAGGTTGCTTGCATTTCTTTCTTTTTTTACTATTATTGGAACGTCCTTTAATTTCATAAACTGTATGAAAATAATAAAAATCCATGGATATCATAGATTGTTATAAGGTTATGTTTGTTAGAGGTTAACTATAAGAATGAGATTGGGCTAGCAAAAGATAAAATTGTTGGGGCTAATATAATTAGTGATAAGATGATTTCTATTAAGACAATTATTGATGATAAAATTATAAATGAGGCAAATGTAGGGGTGTCAATATTTGACCCGACTTGGACGGGTCAAACCGTTTTCCATACGGGTCTGGTTCGGGCTCTATATTCCAACCAGTTTATAAAACTGAGTCGGTATCGAGTTGACCTGGAAACCCTTGATCAAACCGAAATGACTTGGACTTCGCACTCTGTAGACCAATCCCGCGCTCGCGAATTCGATCCAGCGTTCAGACTCTGCCCTCTAGCGTCCGGACTCCGCAATACCACTTCCGCACTCGCATGACTCTATCCAATCCGATCCTGCATTCGCATTGCTGTTCAACGTTCGCACCGTCCATTTAGACTTCGGCGTTCGAAGCTCGATCCAGCTCGATCTCGCTGATTGCTTCTCACGTCCGGTCATCTAGACTCTGCCCTTCGCAATCCCCGCAATTGCGAGCGTCGATCCCGCGAGCCCTCTGGCCTCTGCTATCCTCACGAACAACACACAGTGCCAGAGAGGCGGACGCGCTCTCTGCATGCTCGCACCTATGTAGCCCAGTTTACGGGACGGGTTAGGTCAACCCGCTAACCCATAAGGGTCGGGTCCGGGTCCGAATTTCTAACCCGTTTACAAAATTGAGCCGAGTTTGGGTCAACCTGCTTGAACTTGGGTCAATTTCGGGTTCGATCTGAACCTGACCTAAAAACCTATTTTGACACCCCTTGGTAAATGCTTATGCTTCTAAAGTTGGATTGAAGATAATTAAAAAAAAAAGGAAGAAATTGATGAACTACTACAACTTATACTTGGTGAAGAAAGGATGGTTATTGGAGATTATTTAAATTGCATATAGGTTCTGCTAGGATGGGTTATGATATAGTTCATTGTAGTTATAGAATAGGAGATAAAAAATCAATAGAAGTTATGCTTGATTCTATAGTAGCTTATGGTCTTGTAATAATAAGCAATTTCTTTAAAAAAGGAGAAGACTATTACTTACAAAAGTGGAGTCACAAAATCACAAATAGATATCTTCTCACTTGGAATTAAAGAAAAAAAAACCTTCTTGCAAAAATTATAATGTTGCTTGTGAAATTTTGACCACATTACATAGGATAGAAATTATGAATATATATATACATTAAGAGTGTTAAAAACATACAAAAATTATAGTTTTAGGATAAGGTGATGTAATTTGAATGCTGAGATATTGCTAATTTTTTAGGATTGGCTTCTAAAAAGTAATTATTATTCTTTAGTTAAGCCAAACTTGATGTAGGTAGGATACAATGATTAGTTCTATTAAGAGAATTATTATAAAAATTATAAGAGAGTCTAAATATAGTTTTGTATATTGATAAAGAGTTTTGATGGAGATGAGGTGCAAAGGGTCATTAATGAATGTAATATGATTTAAAAAAAATACAAAATTGAATACTATTGAGACTTTTAATGATTAAAAGAAAGCTAGAAGTTCTGTAAAAATGTTAGTGAGTGAAGCAAAAGTTACAATTTTTATATCTTATATAATTGGTTTGGTACTAAGGATGCAAAAAAGGAGAGATTGACATATATAAAATAACTAAGTGAGAGATAAGAAATCTTAAAATTTTGATTAAGTTAAATGTATTAAAAATGAAGATAGTAGGATGTTGATTAAATATTAAACTTTGTGGAAAGATGAAAATGCTGTATTGAGAAATTAATAAATGATAGAATAAAAAAGAATTATTTTGGAAGAACTTGACAAATAATAGAGTGAAGTATGTTCATGGTTGAACATTGCACAGTTGGGTATTGAGGTATTTTTCTTTTCTTTATTAAGTGTGAGGTGCAAACTTGAAGGTGTTTTGAGGTATAAGCCTCATAATTAAAAAACAATGTGAAGTCAAAATGAAGTTAATAAGTAATATATTAGCATCATAAACCATTCACAAAAAAAAAGCATCATAAACCATTAGTATAAAAAAGATATATTAACATTCTAACACAGTAAATATTAACAGTTTGCATGCATATCAAATAACAAAATTGCGCAAACTGTAAAGTATCAAGTAATAAATTGTTCAAAGCAGAAGCACAATTTAAATATCAACTAATAGTAAGTTTCTCACTCTCACTTCGATTGTCGAACATGGCATCATCCAATGATTTAATTAAGAATACTACAAGTAATCAGAAGTCCTCAGCATTGCCATCACTCATGGGATTTTCCTTGAGGTTGTCTTCATAATTAATAGCTTTCTCCCCTGTCTTAACTTCAATTGAGTTCAATTTATCCAATTCTTCATCATCTTCTTCAATCTTAGTTATTTTTCTTTATTTTAATCAGTAATAATCAATAAAAATTAAGAATATTAATTAAAGTGTAAAATAACTTCAAAATTTTAAATTATTATAGATATCTTTTCTTTTTGTTTGTTTTTATTGTTGAATTGTGTTAAATGTACTTTTCTTGTTTCCGCCCCCATTGAAGAAATCAACCCCATTGAAGAAATCAACATTCAAATCTCCTTGTTGCAAATCAAATGTTGTGACCTTATTATCATCATTCATCATTGATAGCATGCATATCATCACATAGTAGGGTATCCTCATCATCATTCAAATCCCTTTTTTCTGAGATTTTTTTATTCAATCTTTTTGTTGTATATTATATGTACTAAGGAGTTCATCCTTGTGGTCTTTAGATGTTTTTTTCATGTGAATTTGATTATATTTGTTATAGTTATGTTCACATTCATATGATGAGCATGTAGTCCCATATCTTAACAGGAAAGCATTGTAGCTTTGGAGTGACATCATCAAACTGGATCCACCATTCAATATAATTTGAAAAAAAAATTGTAGTTAGAACTTAGAATTTATAAATTTAGAATTTTGAGGGTCCTTATTTCAATCAAGGTATTAAATATTAAAAGTTATTTGAAGAATATTTTCCATCTGTATCTTTAGCTTGTTGTAATCCAAAGAAATCTTATTTATTCATAAATAAAAAATTCAACCATGCGTGAGGCATTGACATTAAATGGAAACGAGAAATTGTGTAAGGTTTCAATGTACATAATTATTTCTATCCTGCCTGGTAAATTAAAAGATACAACAAAATCTCTCTATCTCTCTTTATATATATATATATATATATATATATATATATATATATATATATATATATATATTAGTCCCATATCTGAACATAAAAAATTGAACATGGTGGCCCCATTCTCTCCTTACTAAACAAGTAGGCCTCATCCTCATTTTTTTCAACTTCCTCTTCTCCTTCTCGTGTGAGATGCATGCAATTTCTTGGTCCAATCTCACGCTCCCGCTTGCTCTTCCCTTTGTCAGCCTCTCTTGCTTTCTTTTTCTCATTCACGAATTCCTGTGAAACCCTCGGCAATAGATAAGCATAAATTTATTATGTGATTGCACTAAAAAGGGCATTGATGGATCAATGTCATGTGAAGAGGTTGTGATTGGGTGCTCATTGGTGAAGGCATAAATGGAAAAATTGCTATGAGGGTGAAGAGGAGTTATAGAGATGTGTGGATTTAACTTAATCCTGCACAAACCCTACTCGTATCTTGCTACAACAACATCCTTGAAAGTCATCATCTTCGGTGACATTGTCATCGCCTAACATCCATGAAATTCATCATCTTCGGCGATGTTGTCATCGCCTTCGACCTGCCACCACTCCTTCCCCTAATCTCTCTTGCCAATTGTACCTACATCGACAGTTGTTGTCGTGGACTCCTTCCCGCAACCAGTTTGTCGTTGGCCTCTATCCAAAATTGCCAATTATTTCACTATCAACTCGCTGACGACCTCACACCTTAAGTGCCATCTCTAGCTAAACCTCATAATCATCAATTCATCTCTCCAATCCCTCTTATTTTTCTTTTCTTTTTCTCCTTCAATCTCTCTAACCCTTGTCTCTCCACTTTGTGTCTCACTCACTCTCTCACTATCTTTCTCTACACTTTGGTCCATCTTTCTCTAAAATGTTTTTTCTCTCTCTATCTCTACAAAAAAGAAAACAATAAAAAAGGAATACCAACAAAAGAGAATGAAAAACAAAAGGAGAGGCAACTATGTGTATATGACTCGCTCCAAATTCATCAGTTTGCCCCAACATTTGTTGTGTACATCCTTACAAAATATAAAACAACATCTAAGCTTCTCAGAATCAAGTATTCTTACTCTTTCTTTATTCTACTCGAAATTGATTCTAAGTTGATCCTTGAAATTCCATAAAACTAAATCTTTGAAATACAATTATTTAAAATCATATAAAAATATTAGCCAATGTTTTGATTAAAAATATATAAATTACTATTTTAATCAAAAGCTTTCTCAATGGACAACCATTTTTAAAATGTAGTTAATTATAGGGGCATGCCCTTATGAGAAACTTATATCCCAGAATAAAAATAAACCCCTATTTAATTAAACATATTGTGTAGGCGAAAATATCTTGGCATATAAAAGTAAAATGCAAACTTTTTTTATTCCATTGTGAAATAATAATTTTTTCTTTTAGTATAATGTATTATTTTCTAAGCTATACTTGATCATAAAATATTTTATATTTGTTAAAAATAGAAAAAATCCCCATCACCCAAGAGTTTTTGACTCTGCAAATTCACATTAAAAATTGACATTGAGTTTATAATTTATTGTAATAATTATGGAGATTGGAGCTGATTATAAAGAATATGCAAAGCAAGATGACTTGGTGTATACTTCTTATAAATGATATAATTCTAATAAGTGAGATATTTGTGGAAATGAGTAAAAAAATTTAAATAATAGATGAAGACTGAGAATATGATATATAATTTTTGCGGGCATGCTGTGAAAGTTTATCATTCGGTATTATTAGAAGTTAAAATTATATATGTGTGATAGTTTTAAGTATTTTGGAATTAATATATGGAAGAATGGTGATATATATGATGATCGTTTTAATTTTATCCTTCAGTAAGGAATATTATAAATAGTAGGCTAATAAAATATTTTTTTAAAGTTAACTTGGAGGATATATTGATAGATCCTTTTCTAGAAACATGATGAAGATAAACATCAACAATAATAACAAAAGTAATAGCTTGCATGGTAAGCGAGGAAATTAATTGTGTGTTATCAGTTATGTGGAAAATGTGCCAGAATATAAGACCCAACACATGCCAAAGTGAACAGCTACGATAAAATTAAATGAGAAAACTGCAATGGTAGTAGTAGTCAGTTATGAGTGTTGTGATAGGCATAAATATAATGAGTACTAGTAGAATTATTAGTTCTAGTGATATTTTGAGTAGTGGAAGACTGGAAGTATAATCAAGATTTCTATACCTTGATCTAAAAAGTGATTATTTCTTTGATAAAGTTGGCTGGGCAGAAAGGAGTTGCGACCACTATCATAATCATGCCCACCTTTGGGACCACCATGACCACATTTTCCCTACCTTTTGTGCTAATGGCGAGAATGACATTTTTGTGATTAGAAAAAGGTGGTGTGGTAAGCTCAATGATTATGGAAATACATGAAAGAGCCATGGAGATATTAGGAATAACGAAGTCAGACATTAATTGAGTCTGAATAAGCTGAAGAGGTGGATGGAGTTTCGAGATAATCTTGGCAACAATAAATTCTTCATTATGTTTTTTCCAAATAGTGGGATCATTCATTATGAGGAGAAAATGAAGAAGTTTATCCCACTTTCCTTTCAAGGCATTATCGTAATCTTGAATAGATTTAGCACCCTGTTGTGAAAAGATATGTCAGAGTAGAGAGTGTATACTAGAGATATGCCATATTTTCAAAATATGTGGAATAAAGATAATTTAGCAGTCTTTTGGCTATCTTATGAAATACGATTGTGGAAGAAATCATAGATTCAAGGTTACCGAGCATTCATAAAAGAATTGTATAGTTCCTATTATTTGGTATATTTTTTTGTTTTTGTTGATTGTTGATTCCATGAGAAAATGAAATGCCAGAGACTACAAGAGAATTCAATTGAGTTTGATAATGAAATTAAAATTTCAGTGCTTTTTAGGAGAGTTGTAGAGGAAATCATTAACAAACATTAAAAAAATGAGGAAAGTGATGAATTAACATTTATATCATCACGTCACATTTGGGACCCTGAAAATAACATTTTATTCTTACTATTCTCCGTTTTTTCCCTGTATAACTTGCTGATGGGGCTTGCAATACTAATTAACTTATCTTAAATAATCATGCAAGTTACAGCGTATAGATTAATTGTTTGCAATTTGTTCTTTTGCCAGAATCTGTCTTATTGTGCACATAGTTTGAAATTCTATGATGGTGCCTCGTCATGTGATCCAATTGATTTTGCCATGTTCTCTTTCATGATTATGATGAAGTTAACGCCTCATGCGCAAATGAATTCTTTATTTTCTTTCCCTCAAGATTGTGGACTATCATGGTCGTTGGTTTAGATTTACAAATTTACTGACTTATTTATTTGAAAAAAACTATATATTGTGGTGATATGGTCAATATGGCTTTTAATTCCTAGGAAATTTTTTGGAGTCTATTTCATGCTTGTTTTTAGCCATGACCTGTTCTTTTCCTGCTGCTAACAAGCAGTGGAAACTTTTTTATACCCTATAATGATTGCTTGTGCTATTTTTCTATGGACTGTATCACATATTTGCATCCGATGACAAAACCCATCTCTTTTTGTAAATCTTCTAAAGTATCAATTTATTATTTTTGTTTTTAGAAAATTTAAACTGAACTGAGAGCTCTGATTCTGTTTGGGTTACTGTAGGTTGCTGATTTCTTATCTTTTCATGTGCTTGAACTACATGCTATGCAGGATGATTTTCAGAGTAATTTAGGTGATTGTGGAAACTGGATAAGTAACTACAACTATGATGAAGTAATAGATGATACATGTGATTCTAATGATGCACAGGTCTCTATGGAAAAGTCATGTCCGATGATAGTTCCAGAGCATGATCTTCAGAAAAATATCAGTGATAAAATGTTTAAAACTCAAGGCAGATTTATTCCTACTAAATCTCGTGAAATCAATACAGCAGGCATTTATTCATTTGCAGGCCACATATCAAGGGAAAGACATGAAACATATTCCAAATGCTTAGATGAAGCACATGTTTCACCGAATAGCATTCCAAGTGCAGAGCACAATATTGCACACGAGAATAGCATTAATAATTTATTTATTTTAGGCTTGCCAGCTTACAGCCTAAAAGCCAAACCTTCAAAAGAGACTGAACCTATTATTTCTTTTGAAAACAATTCCAATAATTGGGAAAATATTTCAGCCCAATCAGCTTTGCCTATCAAGATAGAACCCAAATCCTTTGTTGACACTGAAATTGATATTGCTTCTGATAAATTCTCCAGTAATAGGTTAAATGTTTCAGCACCGTCCAGTATGCTTATTAAGGTAAAAAATGAACCTTTTGAAGAAGTGGAAGCAAGCATTGTTCTGGAAAAGTATGTTGAGAAGCTTTCGAGTTTCTCTCAATTGAGTTGCCCAGGTAACAGCTCTAGTTCTGTTAATTTTTTCTTCTCTGCAACCATTATTCAAGAAAAAAATTATTCCTCATTTCTTTATTTCAGAGGAAGGCGCCCCAAGTTGCAATTTATCCCATCTGACATATGTTCCTAAAGACCCACGCATTCCGAGTGCTGAAATTCTGAATACTATGATATCTGGTTTGGATAAACTGCTTTCAGAGACTACTGGATTGATGAATCAACATCATGAAGAGGATGAGAATGTTCATGATGGTCTTTTGATGAGCAATGACAATTCGCAAGTTATAAGTGATACTGAATGTTTCAACCAGTCATCATATGCGCAAGTTAATGTTCATACTGGAGAACCACAATGCAATTCAGTTTCAACCAGCAGTTCCCTGAATGTTAAATCTGAGCCTGTCGAGAGCAGTCTTCTGAGCTGCTCGCAAATTCCTCCTTGCAACACCAGAGGACATGTATTGTTGACATTTGAGAATAAAAAAGAGCTTTGTAGTGATTTCCAACCAGACATACTAGATCATGTTCCATTGAAATTGAGGCTGGGTATCTCTGTTTCTGAAGATGATGTTAATGTCAAGAATGGGAATATCTCAGAGGAAATTGCTCCAGTGACTCCAGCTTGCCGTTCTTTTGGTTCTGTAAATACTAAAGAATGTCTTTCCTCTAGTAGAAGGAAAAGGAAAAGGAAAAAGACTGCAACGTAAATAGCAACATCTTTATGTTTTCGTTTCCTATTGCAAAACTTTTCAACAATATCAATCGACCATAGGTTATCTCTAAAAATTTCTGTGCAGGGATTCGGTGGAGAAGGCTATGGAGGAAGATGCTCCCGGACTACTAAAGGCATTCAGCTTGATCGCATTTTTATTTTGATTTTATGTCCATAATCATATTAAAACTGGTTTTATCTGTGTAGGTGCTACTTGATAGAGGCATACAAGTTGAGGAAATTAAACTTTATGGGGATCTTGAAGATAATGATCCACTAGAAACCTCTTCTTCTGAGGGCGGTTTTGAAGAGCTTGAAACTGTGATGACTAAGGTTTCATCTGTGAACTTTATTGAACATGTTCAACTTATTCAATGTCAGTTGCTCTTCCTTACTGATGGAGTACGAGTATCCATTGCTAGCTATTTCTATCTGACCTCACTATTCTGCGTGCATCTAGTGGCTTGACTGAGATAACATTCAAATTTGATTGTTCTGATGCATTGATTTTTTACAGGCTTACTAAGTTTTCTGCTTAATATTAAAAATTATGTTCTCTATCTTTCCGAGTTAAGTTTTTTTTGCTGAAAAATACCTTTAGATGTGCTAGTCTAGAGCTTCATGATAGCTGAACTTCATGGTTACTTTGTTGAGCCTGGTTCCTTTATTGTGTCATTTCAGCAAGTGCATGGAAACTAATATGAGGAAAACAGAGTAGGCAGCTGCGTCCAATTTTTGCGGAAATCATTTATTGATTCCTTGTCATCATATTATGTATCCTTGCATATTTATTTGCTATGTTGCATTTTTTGCCATTGCAGTCTTGCAGCTATATGCATTAACTTTTTAGAAGTTCCTCTTTATGAAAGTAGATATTGGAACAACCACCTGCTTATTTTTCATTATAAGCGTAGTTTTGAGTTTTTTTTTTTTTTTGTGTTTACTATCAAACTCACATTCCCTTGCATGATTTGGTGGTTGTTCTCAAAGACTTGATGATCATGTATAGTATGTGAATTTAACAAACCTCAATCTCCCACTTGGTTAATATGCTCTGTTTGTGTGAATATGGATTCAAGTCATTCTGAACGAGGTCTAACTTAGTTAGCCTATAACATGTGCCATTTTAAGTTAAACAAAACTGTGCGTATATGGTATTTTAATATCTTTAATGATATATGAATAATGTTTGCTCCTTCATTGGTACTATTTGTAGGCTATATGGCTTGAGAATTTATATAAAAATTTAGATGAAAGTTAGGTGGGGGATATGTCTTGAAGATAGGGCTAGCACCCTCTACTCGTGCCTTACCTTGTGAATTGGTCAAGTTTTGATTGGAAATGATTAGCATTTACTCTGACCTGGTTTGAGCTTTGACTATGATCTAATGACCTAATTTGAACAAGCAGCTGATAATGGCGGAACTAGATGCCGTTATGAATGATTTTTGTACCTCTATAAGTGAATGGGAGAGCCAAGGTTCCTGCTCCAGTAGCGTTTGGGGTTGTTATAGAATCAAATTTGAATTCCCTAAGTTTGTAATGAGGTGTCGGTTGGCCTATTTAAAAAAAAAAGGACAAATTTCTACGTAACCCATGTCGTTCACAACTAGCTCAATGCCTACCATCTCCTCAACCGTACACATGAACTCTTTTCATCTTTTCCATGTCACAACACTTATCTTATCTCACACACTAACACTCAAATCGAAACCTCATCTTTCACTTTCTCTCAGGATGTCTTCTCCTTCTCCTCTCTCACGACCCCTCTTCAGGTTTCATGAACCCCCTACTTAATCCTCCTTATTCACTCCTACTTTGAAGAAAAGGAGTTTGTGGTAGATCTTGCTACCAAATAGACCCTTTAACAAGCTCGATCTTGTCTTTCCCTCTTCTTCAGTCTCCCTTCACTCCTCTCTCGTGCAATGTTGTTCAAGTCCTTGATCACATCTCCCTTTCTCACTCCCCAACCTGTTCCCTCCTTTGGCTCCTACTTGCAACCCATAGGTATAGATGTAACACCCACTTAAACCATGTTACATCCATTGTGACTCGGCTTGGTAAGCCTTGTGTGTTTGAACTTCTATATTTTATTCTTCATATGTCTGGGAATGTTTTGTTTGCATGTGAATGTCTAACTTCTGATTTGAAGTGCGTCTCAGGGGGTCTGTCCGCATGAAATTAAAATCAGAAAATTTTCCTTTGGGAGCATTGAGGCGTTGGGTTTGAGTGGTTGTGGCTCTAAGCTCTTAGGTTTAGGTCATTTTAAAATGTATACGAATTCAATAACCCGTAGCTTGGTCACCCTCTTCTTTAAGTTCTCAAATGAGGACAACCCATACGAAATTGCCGAATTTTTATGGGTTAAGTAAGAATACAGTTAAGGGTTGAGGGTTGAAACACATCTGCAAAGGCTTCCAAATTAACCTAGAGCTTGGGGTATCGTCATACACAACCACATGGCTGATAGAACTAGGCTTCCTAAGTTTGAGGGATTTTTAACTCACTGGAGCTAGTGTTTGATGGTTTCGTGTCGTTATACTTTTATCAGGAAGGACATGAAAGCAACTAAAAATGAAATCAGTGGCTGCTCGGACTGTTTCTGGATCTCGTCTCCACCACCACCTTGTTTGAGTTGATGAATGAGGAAGAAGAAAGAGTATGACAACAAGTTAAGCTTTAGCCCGCCCAACCAAGCCAACTGAATGGAAGTGAACATGAAGATAACTGCTATCTGTTTCTCTGTTAGCTGAAAGCCCTAACACCAAGACCAGTTTTCTACTGCTGCTTCTCAATTGTAAGCAAGAGTATACGAAGTCTCTCTCCCTTGCTCTCTTTTATAGAAACTGAAGGAATAAGAAGAAGGCAGCTTGATTCCTCCTCCTGATTTCATTTTTTGGAAAAGCTAAATGAAGCAACTCTCTTCCTCACTTGTTTGTCTCTAGAAAACCCGAAACAAGCAGCCTTCCCTAATTCCCTTCAAACATAGCTCCTTCTTCCCTAATTTTGTGTCAGGGACATTGTGATGTAAAATATATATTCTTTTCTATCATGCAAGTCATCTCGAACGGTAATCTTTCAAGTACAACATTTTGTTTAAGAAGGCATAGAGAAAATATCCCGCTATAGATTTAGTGGTGTTGTGGTTCACCCATGGAAGACCAAGCAGGTCAGTTATGTAGAGTATATACTTTTGCGTAGCTACACTTTCATAATGCATTTTCATCATCAATGAATGAGGTCATACATACCTTTTTGTCCTCCTATGCACGCCATGCTTGGCAGCTTGGCTATGTGTTTGTATGCTTCACGTTGAGGCCACAGACTGGCAGACTACTTAGGGTCTCTAAGCTTGGCGTCACAGAGCATTGCACCCATATAGTCAAAAGGACATCTTTATAATTTGCAACGCATGTGAACTAATGCCCTCTTTGGCAAAATTGATGAGCTGCAAATTCCTTTTGAAAATTTTGAATTTAATAGAACAACAAAACTGTCTGCAATGAAGTTTAACTTTACCAATTAATATACCTATGAATTGGCGATTATATTATTTCTTAATTAAGACAATAGTAGGGAGGAATAACTGATTTTTTTTTTAAGTGGTGATTGACATTTTTTTATTAGAAATGACTTTTTTTAATTAAATTTAAATGAGAATTAGATTCTTAGCAAGATACAATGGAGAAAAAAGATTCATGTAGCTGACCCCACATAGTGGGATAAAGACTTGTTGTTGTTGTTGGTGGTGGTGGTGATTGATAAGCAGTAAATTATTTGTGTTGAATAACAAATTTCCTTTCATCCCTGAAAGAATGTCTTGTCAATGGAGAAGCCAAGACTGAGAGCTAGGGCTGCAAAATAATTACTATGATGAATTTAATTGTGTGGTTATTTATTTAAAATAGCAATTGTAAGATGTAATTGAGTCTAAAGAAAGAATAACTAAAACTCAAATATTGATGCGATGTAAATGCTTGCAATAGTTATTTTCAAATGCTCTTTCAAATGAACTAATTCTAAACTATGAATTCAATTTTCCTTACAAAATTAGAGTGTTGAAGTTTTGATTGAAATTAAAATAGGATGCAATGAAATTACTCATGCTTATAGAAAGAGGGAAACGGACAAAATATTAATAGAACGAGTTATATGCTGTAAAACAAAACTTCAGTGAGTGTAGTAATCCTGGGTCTTGAATTATGTTAGATATTGCCGACAAATAAGTGAAATTTTCTTTAAAAAAGCCATTTTTCTCAACAGATCATATGTTGACTTGGTATGAAGAATGCATTACACCTACAACTAAATTGAATAATCGATGAATGACACCAACTCAGTTGGTAACATGGGGACCGGATATTTGGAGAAAAATATTATAGCTTGGCATTGCAAGCTAGAGAGAGCAGTCTTTATTGAGATTTTTCAATGATTATTCTTTGTTGATAGTTTTCCATGTGTTGGTTTGCAGAGAAAGAGAGATAGAGGGAAGGCTGGTCACATAGGAGAAAGGATTTGATGGATAGAAAAACAAAAACAACCTGATTTGATGGATTGCATGGGAAGCTGCGTTTGTCAAAAGTGGTGGGTCCACAAGTATCATTGTGTGAGATAACCAAATGCAAAATATTATGAATGTTTAATCTATAAATAAATAATTATAATTAAGGGTTCAACTATTATACCATAGCATTGTAACTTTGATAATTGAATCTTCTGAACAGAATTATGAGGTAGTAATTGTGAGTCATGCATCGTAGATCTGCCTTTGTTACTAGTGTATGCTCGAGAAATGATTACTCTGCAAGTAATTGGAGATGTATAAGTAAAGCATCTGTGGGTCGTTATGCCAACTGGTATTCAGAATGCTAACTTGAGTATGGGCTTTCACAGGATTAGTCATCTCTTGCAATAGCTCTGTCCCTTCTCAAAAATTCCTGCTATGAAGTTACTTCCATTTTTCTTTTTTGTATATCCCAAACTAGCTGCCGATATTCTGCTTGAGACTTGATTGAATTTTCAACAGGATTCATATTTGCATTTCTCAGATGTTATTCGCAATGCTGATATAGAATTCTCTCTCATTCTTATTGTGTTTTAAAATTGATTGAGAGTGGAGAATTTATCGATTGAGTAGTCCTCACGAACGGATAGCTTGAACATTATTGCACATGGTGAAAATTCATGTTATGGCTAATGATCAGTGATGCTTTACATAATGGAAAAAATATATATTAGAATTTGTGACTTGAATTATGTCAGGCCAGCCTAAAAGCTCACAATGCAAAATATGCGGGGCATCTTTTTGGGAGGATTTGTGATGACAGCGACTCTCCTGCAGCATGGATCTTTATTATTTTTTCACACATTTATATACATATTATTGGAGTTTTGCGGTTATGTTGTACCAATTTTTAGACAGTGAATTCTTCTCGGTTTGTGTTTATTTATTTGTGTAGGATTTTTCAAGTAAATTCGAGTGTTTTTTTATTTGTGTTTTTATTACTATTTTTTATTATTATTATTACAAAAAATTAAAAAAAATATTTGTTACCTTACCAATGACAAATAGCCCGATCCATTGATGATTTTGGAGTTTTTAATGCTAAGCATGATAACCTTGAATATTTTTCTCTTGATGTTATGCATCATTTTTTATGTTTTTTGAGAATTTTATTTATTTATTTATTGGGAAAAATAATTTTATGTATACTATTGCAATTTTATTTATAACTATTGCAATGTTTTCCACCTTGTCTTTTTTCCCAGACAGATCTAGTTTAGTGCATTTTGTTGCACTGGCAATATAAGGTTTCCTTGGACCATTATGATATACATTTAGATTTTTACATTTTCTTCTTTTTCACTTCTGCTCTAATTAGGTCAATGTTTTTTTGTTATGCTACTAAAATAACATAAATTTATTTCACCTTTGCGGGCAATAGTTGCAGTGGTTGTTTTACACGTACTTTGTAATAATTAATTATCTTATTTTTTCAGTTATTTTCAGAGCGTTCGTCTCTTTTGAGATTTGCTTCGGGACGACCTGTGAAGGGAGCAAGAGCTGTTTATTGCTTGGCTGGCTTGATTTCACTTATTGAACAGGTATTCGACTCTAGTAAATGTTTATGGTTAAGTGGTTTCACCAAGCAATGCATTTTCCATTTAATTTTTTTATTCTAAGAAAATTAGAATATTCTTTTAATTTGCCAATTTTTTACTACGTGATGACGTTTAGTCCAGTGTTACTTGTTTTTAGTTGTTTCAGTTTTCATGAGTATATTGTTAGGCGGACAAGAGTTGAACCGGCCCAGCCGGTTCAGCAAACTTATAGGAGGCGGAGGTATTCCGCCTCCTCTACTTTGGCCAGCCCACAAGTGGGCCCCACTTGCTAGCATCATTTGAAAATTCAAAGAGGAAGGGGCGGCTAGGCTTTAGGAGGGAAAACCAATTAGGAAATTTATTGTATTAAGAAGGATGAGGGAGATTAGGGTTTTTCATATTTTGATTGATTGCAATTAGGGTTTTCTTGGAGGCTTGGGCTCTAGAACGAATTCTAGAGATTGGGAGAGTGCAATCCTCCTATCGAATAGAGGATCCTTGTATCTTTGCTATTTTCCTTGCATCTATTAGTAAAATATAAGTTGTTTCTCCATTTTTCTCTCAGATTTTCCCTGTTTTCCACTGTTTTTGCTGTTTTTCTTGCTGTGAACAGCAGTTTTGCATTGAGATTTGCTATAGAAGCGAATAGGAAATACTTGAAATCAAGTATTTCCTATCAAATTGGTATCAGAGCAAGTCTTGGGACCGTTTGTGGGCTGTTTTGGGCAAATTACAGCGGCAGTTTTTTGTCCGGAAAAGGTGAAAGTTGCTGTTTTTGTTGTCCTCTCTGTTTCCGCCAAAATCAGCACCACGGCGGCCATAGTACCCTTCTTGGCGCTCCCCATAACCCCCTCCTCTCTCTTCCCTCTGAACAGGCTCCAGATGGGGTCTTCTTCCTTCACCTTCCATGATCTCAACCTGATCCTCCTCCATACGAATTTCAGAATTTGTACTTCTTCCTCCTCCCCTTTTTGCCACAGAAGCCGCAGTTTGATTTTGCATTTCTAACACTTTTTTCATCATCTCCCGGATATCGGCAACTTGCCCCTCCATAGCCCATACCCCTTTCGAAATCCCCCATTCTTTCTTCAAAATCAGCCCCTCGACCTAACACTTGGGAGAGGGGAAACTACGGAAGGAACAGGGGCAATGGAGGCGACCAGAAGGTGAGGAAGCTGAAGATGCCCATCTTCGAAGGAGAAGATGCGTATGGGTGGATCTACAAGGTGGAGCGATACTTCGCCGTCAATGGGCTGACGGAAGAGGAGAAGCTGACGGCAGCAGGCTTGTGCTTGGAAGGAAAGGCCCTGTCGTGGTATCAGTGGAGAGATCAGAGGAGGCCTATCAGAAACTGGAGAGAATTCAAGGAATGCATCATAGAACGTTTCCAAACCAATCGGGGAGGAGATTTCTATGAGCAGTTCTTTGCTCTGACACATGAGGGATCAGTAGCAGACTACCGGGAACGATTCGAGCACCTGGCCAGCAGGGTGGAGCGACTCTTCGACACAGTTTTGGAGGGGAATTTCATGAAGGGGTTGAAGACGGAGATCCGAGCGGCAATGAAGGTTCTGATGCCCCGTGATTTGGGGGAGGCCATGAATTTGGCCCAGCTGGTGGAGAATCAGAAGAATCTGGAGAGGGGAGCTCAGAGTAGCAGCACAGGTGGGGCATACAGGATGACGACCACCCACCTAGCACCAAAAGGTCCTCCAATAGGAGGGAGTCGAGAGGCCGTCAGGGAGAAGACAGAGGGAGGTGGAAGTGGCGGAAACTTCAAACGGCTGACAGAGAAAGAGATGCAGGAGAAGAGGGCTAAGGGGTTGTGTTTCCGCTGCGATGAGAAGTACACACCAGGGCATCGGTGCAAGGACCGAACTCTTCAGGTTCTCACCGTCTGCGATGACGAGGAAACTGAGGAGGGAGGTGAGCTAGAGACAGAGGAAGAGATGGAGGAGAAGCTACACTTGGATATGGCAGAGGTTTCCCTGAACTCAGTGGTGGGATTCACTACAAATCACACCATGAAGGTGAGGGGAGAGATAGAGGACAGGGAGGTGGTGGTGCTAATTGATAGTGGGGCGACTCACAACTTTATTTCCACACAGATCGTTGATCAACTGGGAGTGAGATTGGTGGACACTGGCTGTTACGGAGTGATGATGGGCATAGGGAAGATGGAGAGAGGTCAGGGGATTTCCAGAGGAGTGCGGCTGATGATCCAGGGGATACAAGTGAGGGAAGATTTCCTTCCCTTGGAGCTTGGGAGTACAGATGTCATCTTGGGCATGAAATGACTGCAAACTTTGGGGGACACCAAGGTGAATTGGGGAGCACTCACGATGGAGCTGACGGTCGAGGGAAAGAAGGTGGTAATCAAAGGAGATGTGGGACTTTCCAAATCCCTAGTCTCTCTTAAAACCATGGTGAGGGACATTCAGTCAGCAGGCGGAGGGTATTTAGTGGAGCTGCACAGCTTGGAGGGAGCGAGATTGGAGGGAGGAGGGGACATCCCTCTCTCCATTCAGCCTTTGATACAGCAGTTTCAAGAGGTTTTTCAGCCACCTCAGGGGTTACCGCCGCAGCGAGAGAGGGAGCATGCCATTGTTTTGAAGGAGGGGGTATCACCCATCAGCGCACGGCCGTATCGCTACCCTCAGTTCCAGAAGGATGAGATTGAACGGTTGATTAGAGAAATGTTAGAGGCAGAAATCATCAGACCTAGTATCAGCCCATTCTCTAGTCCCGTCCTGTTGGTAAAGAAGAAGGATGACAGCTGGCGGTTTTGTGTGGACTACAGAGCACTCAACAAGGAGACTGTCCCGGACAAGTTTCCTATACCCGTCATCGACGAGCTCTTAGATGAATTGAGCGGGACTGTGATTTTTAGCAAGATAGACTTGAAGTCAGGCTACCATCAGATCCGGATGAAGAGGGAGGATGTACCCAAGACGGCTTTCAGAACTCATGACGGCCATTATGAGTTCTTGGTAATGCCTTTTGGTCTCACCAACGCTCCAGTGACTTTCCAGGCCCTGATGAATAGGGTTTTCAAACCTTATCTCAGACGGTTTGTGTTAGTGTTCTTTGATGATATTCTGATCTACAGTAGGACGGAGGAGGAGCACTGGGAGCACTTAAAAAAAGTGTTAGAGGTACTGCAGGAGCACCAGTTGAGGGCTAATTTAAAGAAATGTTGCTTTGCACAAACTAGTGTAGAGTACTTGGGACATGTGGTTTCAAAAGAAGGGGTGGCAGCAGATCAGTCCAAAATTGAAGCAATGCTAAGGTGGCCAGTACCTAAAAACCTGAAGGAGCTGAGGGGATTCCTAGGACTGACAGGTTACTACAGAAGGTTCGTAAAGGGGTACAGTTCCATAGCATGGCCGCTTACTGAGCAGTTGAAGAAGGACGGTTTCCTATGGGGGGAGGCAGCCACATTAGCATTTGAGAACTTGAAGAAGGCGATGACTATGGTGCTGGTCTTAGCTTTGCCAGATTTCACTCAGACCTTCATTGTGGAGACTGATGCATCCGGGTACGGACTTGGTGCAGTGCTGATGCAGAGTCGGAGGCCTATTGCCTATTTCAGCCAGGTATTGATTGCTAGAGCCCGACTGAAATCAGTTTATGAGAGGGAGTTAATGGCCATCGTGTTGGCCATCCAGAAGTGGCGGCCCTACCTGCTGGGGAGACATTTCATTGTCAGGACAGATTAGAGGAGCCTGAAATACCTGTTGGAGCAGAGGATGGTGACAGAGGAGCATCAAAGGTGGCTGTCCAAGTTGTTAGGGTATAATTTTGAGATCCAGTATAGGCCAGGAGTGGAGAACAAGGCGGCAGATGCCCTGTCCAGATGTATGGGAGTGCTGCAAGCAGTGGCCCTATCCGTTCCTTTGATGCTTGACTGGGAGGCCATCAAAGAAGAAAGTTCTAGAGATGAAGATTTGGAAAGTATCAGGTCAGAATTACTAAAAAAAAAGGGTAGTCACCCAGGATACTCATTGGAGGGAGACAGACTGCTGTATCAAGGGAGATTTGTGATGCCCCGATCCTCGATCCACATCCCAAATTACTCCAAGAATTTCATGGGAGCGCAGTTGGGGGCCACTCAGGAGTGCAAAAGACCTATAGGAGACTAGCGGCCGAGCTTTACTGGAAGGGGATGCATAGAGATGTAGAGGAGATGGTGGCAAGGTGCGAAATCTGTCAGAGGAATAAATATCTGGCAATGTCGCCAGGGGGACTACTACAGCCGTTGGTATTACCAGGACAAGTATGGGAGGAGATATCTATGGACTTCATAGATTGGCTGCCCCGTTCAGAAGGCTTCACAGTGATCTTGGTGGTGGTAGATAGATTGAGCAAGTACGCTCATTTCATTCCCCTCCGACATCCATACACCGCAGTGACAGTAGCTTCAGCATTCATCAGGGAGGTGGTCAGATTGCATGGGATACCAGAGGCAATCGTGTCAGACAGAGATAAGGTGTTCCTTAGTCATTTCTGGAGGGAATTGTTCAAGTTGCAGGGAACAGTTCTAAAAAAGAGCACCGCCTACCACCCACAGACAGATGGCCAAACGGAGGTGGTCAATAGGAGCTTGGAGACCTACTTGAGATGCTTTGTGTCGGAGACGCCCAAGCTGCGGGCTAAGTGGCTATCATGGGCGGAGTACTGGTACAACACCTCTTTTCACTCGGCTGCACAGATGACTCCATTCAAAGTGCTGTACGGAAGGGACCCTCCTCACTTGGTGCATTTTGGGAGTAGTAGTACTCCCGTCTCTTCAGTAGAGGAGTACTTGGAGGAGAGGGATAAACTACTGGAAGAATTGAAGAGACATTTACTAAGGGCTCAACAGATTATGAAGCGGCAAGCGGACGGACATAGGAGGGACATCCAGTTCGTAGTGGGGGAGAAAGTGTATTTGAAGCTCCGACCGTATAGACAGAAGACAGTCGCCAACAGGAGGAGTGAGAAGCTGGCTCCACGGTACTTTGGGCCTTATGAAGTGTTGGAGAAGATAGGAGCAGTTGCATATCGACTGAAGCTACCACCAACGGCGACCATACATCCAGTCTTTCATGTATCACAGTTGAGGAAGGCCATTGGCGATTATACAGCCAACCCCGAGCTACTAGCGACACTGATGGAGGATTTAGAGGTGGGTTTGGAACCCTTAGAACTGATGGGGGTTCGCCAGAAAGAAGAGGGAACTAAGGAAGTGTTGATCCAGTGGAAGAACCTTCCAGACTACGATGCCACGTGGGAGCCATACGAGAGGATGAAACATCAATTTCCTGATTTTCACCTTGAGGACAAGGTGATTCTTTGGGAGGGCGGTATTGTTAGGCGGACAAGAGCTGAACCGGCCCAGCCGGTTCAGCAAACTTATAGGAGGCGGAGGTATTCCGCCTCCTCTACTTTGGCCAGCCCACAAGTGGGCCCCACTTGCTAGCATCATTTGAAAATTCAAAGAGGAAGGGGCGGCTAGGCTTTAGGAGGGAAAACCATTTAGGAAATTTATTGTATTAAGAAGGATGAGGGAGATTAGGGTTTTTCATGTTTTGATTGATTGCAATTAGGGTTTTCTTGGAGGCTTGGGCTCTAGAACGAATTCTAGAGATTGGGAGAGTGCGATCCTCCTCTCGAATAGAGGATCTTTGTATCTTTGCTATTTTCCTTGCATCTATTAGTAAAATACAAGTTGTTTCTCCATTTTTCTCTCAGATTTTCCCTGTTTTCCACTGTTTTTGCTGTTTTTCTTGCTGTGAACAGCAGTTTTGCATTGAGATTTGCTGTAGAAGCGAATAGGAAATACTTGAAATCAAGTATTTCCTATCATATATTTGATTAGTGAAGCTACGTCCAGTATTTAGTATCTGTGGAAATCCTGGATGTACTTCCTGGATTCAATTTAACGTTCAACCTTCAATTCTGTTCCAACAAACTCCCTGCTTATTCCCTCCAATTCTTCTCTTAGCGTGGATCCCGGAATTTCTGAGTACCTTGAAGGTTCTGCGGATTTAATTTTCCACTGGCAACTCCTGCATTCAATTGGGGATTTCCAGAAATCATGCATACTGATTTTTCTGCTTTCCGATTTTCTCTAGCTACTGCTGGGTATTTCCTTTTTCCCAAAGGGAAAGGGGTATCTGGATAAATAGAACACAAGCTATTGATTTCCATATTGGAGGATCTTTTGTATTCTGATTTATTGTAAATATCTTCCCCTGTTTTTATGCTTTATTTTAGTTACTTCCTGTATTGAAGAATTGTCTTTGTATAAGAGTGTTTCTCTCCCAGTTGAAATGAGCAAGAAATAAGAATAAATTTCCCTTTTTTCTTTATTCTAGATCCTCTAGTTATTCTACAATTTCTATTGAGGTTTTATTTAGAATTTTTTCTTTGTGGCATACTGAAAAACACAGTAGTCCCTGGTTTTTAGGAATAATCTTATGATGATCAACATCATTGCCTTGTCCCAACTACTTGGGATTTTGCATCTTCATTCTTCACCCATACATACGGAGTTTCTTGAGAGTTGTTACTTATTTTGATTAATTTTTTTGGCAAAATTTCTAAAAATGTTATATTTGATTCTTTTTTAAAAAATTTTTAGTCTACCCTATTTTCCTTTTTACTACTCATTCCATATTATATTTAAAAATCATCTTATTGATGCATATTCTCCCGTCCATTGTACATAGCCTATTTTTTCTTTCCTTATCCTCAGTAGGAATTGTTCAATTTATTTTAACAATATTTATTTTTTGTGTCTATCATGTTTTTGTTTGATTATTTATTTATTTTATCTTATTTTTCATTTCGACCACATTGAACTTGGTTATAAGCGACTCCATCTCCCACCACCTATTTTTTTTTATCTCCCACCACTTTGATTCATGGACAATTGCCAATCTAATTTCAGTTTTATGACATTTGGTGTCAGACTTGCATATTTTTTGAGTGCTGATAAAATTTTGTTAGTGGATTGGCTCAAGCCTTATATCATGTCATTGTCAAGGCTAGTATTATGTTTTGTACACAACCAATGAAATAAGATGTCATCCCTAGGATTTTTTGCATGGCACTCACGTAATTGATTGAGTTTGAAGGTGAATGAGAGTTGAAGCTATTTCAATAAAGTTCCCCCTTTGAAATGAACATCAAGGGCTCATTGGCGAGCCCTCTTCCCTTTGAGATGGAGAATGAGAGTTAGAAACCCCTTCTTCATGTGCAATGGGGAATTTATAAAGGTGATGGTGAAGGATAATTTAGCATTTTTGCTGATGTGGAAAGTTGAATGGGAAAACACTTCATATTTGAGATTTGAACTTGATGGAATTGCCCCTAACTGATTGGTTTTTTGGTCTGCTGGTTGATTATAGTGTTGAGAAGCAACTTATCTTATCTTTGAGATTCATGTTACTAAAGATCAAGCGTTGCTCATTAGCCCTATGGATGTAGTTTATAATTCTTTGGTATTTGAGTGTTTTGAAATGATTGTTGTGGATTGTTGAGAGGAAAGAATGGAGGTGCACTGTACAAGCTTTTTCATATGTGATGTGGTATAGCTCTTTCCTAGTGTATTAAGAACTTGAATGTTTAGGGAAGATTTTGTTCAAGATTCCCCATGAAAAATGATGTTGAAGGTAGGCCTCTCTCTTAAGAGCTATTTTATCCGCTTTGGGGGCGAAGAGCTGATAGTTTATTCAATGAATTGTGTTACCTTTTAAGTTGAGGATTGTAAAGGCAAGGTGTAGTAAGCCTATAGTTCGTTGAGAGGATTTTTCTCTAGTTTTAAAGGTGAAAAAGTCACCGAATTGTGATTGGCCTCTCTTAGAAAAGTTATGCATACGAGAGATTTGGTTAATACCTGTTTGCCAGTTTTGACGGATGTTTAACAATTTTTTAGTCTTTCCGACTCAATGGCTCTCATCTTTCCTCCTTTTGATAGAGAGAGGAGAGCATCGTAAGTATTGTAATTGTTTGATTATAATTAGCTTTTATGCATTATTTTTATAGTGACCATATCTATATTTAGTGATGACCTTTTAGGATTTTTGAATATTTTTTTAGATTGTATCATTTCGGAATTAATCTTTCCCTATTGAGGTCGTTGTTTGGACCCTGCTCTAGGAGATGAGCTTTGGGATGGATTGTAGGATTACGTCGCTTTGCACATGCATGTAAGTTGATATGAAGATCAAGTCCTTTAATTGGTCCAACTTTTTCAGCATTAGCATGCGACCTTTCCTGGTGGTATAAGTGAAGCATGGTGTAAGATCAAGTCATAAAGCAAGCAGAGGCAAAGGATTGAGCAACTAGATTGAATAAGTATCTTATCTCATATCAAGGTTGGTTCAACTATAAGATTCTATTTTAACTATCCAATCTCCTATCTTGATATGTTGATAGCTTCTTAGCATTTAAATTCTGCCATACGCTAGGATATTTATTACTTTTGATTCATTTATCTATATTTTCCATCTACGTAGATTTTTTTTTTTTTTGATTAAACTTGTGCCTAGAATCACGTTACCATCCTGTTGGAAAATATTTCTCTTTACAGGTAAAAGAAATCATTTATCATTTGATAGGTCCATTTTTTATGAAATTGACCACCCTAGTTAATTGAAGCATGTGTTCATAAAATCACGAGTCATTATAAAATAAGGCTTCTATCACGCCTCTATACCCTATTTTCTACCGAGATATGAATCATCATATAGTCCATCCCTTAAAAAACTTGTATGGCCATTTAATTCCATCAGTAACTATCCTCATCTATATATCTATGTATACTTTTAGTAGTTCATCCATATTTTCTAATAATTGATTCTTTAATCATATTTTAATTTAATTTGATAATTATAAGCACTAATCACATGATTAATAAAGTACAAACAATTCACCACTTTTTCAACAAACTAACTTGATTAATTTGGTTACCTTTGGATCAGGGTTGACTTATAGATGTAAAAAATGGTTTATTTAATGATTTATGTTTTGAGCTTATGATGAAACAATATCCTATTTACTTCTTTCATCCCTATAATAAAACCAGAATCTGCAGCAAATAACAACATAAAGATCTCAAGGACTTTTGTGTAATTTACAAGTACAAAGAGGAATAATCTCCTTAGAGAATTTTATTTATTTTTTGTTTTTTTTCTAGTTTATTAAGAGCAGTCATTCTCATTATCATTGCTATTATTTGTTTTCATGACCTTCAGGCTCGCTATCTGCGCTTTCGTCAAATTCCTATTGATTGGGGATGGTGTAGGCCTCTGCAGTCTTTTATTTTTGTTTTTCAAACACACAACAGGTTGAGCTTGTTATTGGATCAATGTCACCTATAATTTTTTGCACTTCTTTAGCCATATTATATCTGAAAGTCATCCTGTGATTTGTATTGTTGCAGAATTGTTTTGGAGCGTCCAGAATATGGTTATGCTACCTACTTTTTTGAGCTTGTCGATTCTTTGCCTATCGACTGGCAGATCAGGCGATTGGTAATGGCAATGAAGCTTACTAACTTTAGCAGGACAATTCTTCTTGAGAACAAACCATTAATTGTAAGATCTTCCAATTCCTAATACTCTTTTTTATTTTAATTTTTTTGCTAAACATCAAACATTTAATTTTATAAGGACCTCTCTGTCATTGCGAGTTGTCTCCCCAAATCTAGCATATATCAAGAGAAAATATGTGAGAAAGTTAAAATATTGTCCATGCATATCTTCCATAGATCCATGATTTATCGTGCTTATAAAAAGGTGTTATGAAAAGTGTTGACCCCTGAACTGAAACAAAGAAAAAAAATCAAATCAAATCACTTACCTGCTCGCACATCGTGGCCATCCCATGCATGATCGACGTTGCATCCGCCACGACTCCGCACGTCTCACCTTGCGTCGTTAAATGCCACCGAGGAGGCTTCCGCTCTTCTCCCGATCTCACTCTCTTTGTCACTTCCGCTCTCTCTCGACCTCGCTCCAGCGACGACTTCCCCTTCCAGTCAGTTCGGAAGTTACGACTTTCCGATCGAAAGCAACAACGGAGAGCTCGCTCGCTGCTATCGGAACTTTCTCCCTATCACACGCGTCTTCGACTCTTCGTTGATGTTCGACTCCGCTCGATTCGACGACTTTCCCCTCTCGTCAGTTCGGAAGTTACAACATTTTGACGAAAGCAATGACGAGAGCTCGAGTCTGTGAAGAGAACTCCCCCCTTTTTGCATTGCTTCTCCGGCTCTTCGTAGCTGTGCGATTTCGCTCCCTTCGACGACGTTCCCTTTACCTGCCAAATCGGAAGTCGCGGTCATTTGATCGGAAGCTGAAACGGTGGCTCGCTTCTTCGTCTCCTTCGTGTTGTCCGATCCAGCTCCTTCCCCGACTCCCCTTCCCTTCGAATCAGAAGTTTGACATTTCGATCGAAAGAAAGAACGGGAGCTCGCCTTGCTTCTTCGGCTTCTTCGTGGCTGATCGACTTCGTGCCTTCAATGACTTTCCCTGCCTATCGGACCGAGAGTTTCAACATTTCGATCGGAAGTAGGGACGGAGCTCGCTGCTGTGAAGGTTAACTTTCCCCCTTTGCGCGCTTATTTGGCCAAGTCCTGCTAACCAGCCGAACTAGAGGGAGAGGGAAGTTTTTTTATTTTATTTTATTATTATTAATTATTTTAATTATAAATTAATAACAATTAATTAAACTTTATTACAATTAATTAATAATTATAAATTAATAACAATTAATTAAACTTTATTACAATTAATTAATAATTATAATTAATTAATCATAATTAATCACATGATTAATTAAATACTAATTATAATTAATATAATTAGTTGTATATTAATTTTAATTAATTAAAAAAAAAATTAAATTATAATTAATTAATTAATAATAATAAATTAATTATGATTAGTAAATAAATAAATAATAATAATAATAAAATACCCTCTCTTACCTCGGCATGCATGTCTGGTCGGCAAACAGCCCATACCCCATTTTCTTAGCGTGGTTGGAAGGGAACTCGGCGCGACACCTACAACGAGATAGGTGAGCGACCCCTCGTCCCTAAAAACCTGCCCTCGGCTTGTGCGATGAGTCGTCTAACCACCTATACATGTTTTTCTTAGCGTGGTAGGAGGGAATCCGGTGCGACGCATGCGACGAGGCAGGTAAGCCTGGTGCATGCTTTTCTTAGCATGGCCGGGACAACTCTTAAGTACTCGTACGCGGCTCTGTACCTGCGGGGAAACAGCTGCTCTTTTCTTGTAACAGGTACCGAAGACCCATACACGGTTTTTTTAGCGTGGTGGAGACAAAGACTTTACACGGCCGCAGTGTCCTCGAAATAGGGCACCTACCATACACGCTTTTCTTAGCGTGGTGAGAAAGGCCCAGTTTTCTGTAGTTTTCCCCTAAACGGGGGAGACGCCGGGAGGTTGTTGAAATTTTGGGTGAAAACATGACTGCACTCGGACCTGATTTGAACTTAAAAGGACAAGATATGAACTCAAATGAAAAATGACTTGTGGACCTGAACAAAATTTAAATGATTAATCAAGATCAAACCCAAATAAAATAAGATCAAGATAGGGCTAAATTCAAATCAATACGAACATGAAATTACACCTGCAAGGAATTCAGAATACTCTGAACTTGTACTTGAATTCGGACTATACGACATTAAGTGGGGACTTGTAAACTCGATGAACTTAAGTCTAAATGAAACTTGAACTTGACATGAACAATGAAGAACCTGAGCTCAACCGGACCACAAGAGGCTTGAATCTCCAAAGGCTTCAGGAGACCTGAACTTCTACTCAAACTCAATTTACAATTTGAATCTGCTCATCGGATTGAACTTGAACTAGATTCAAATCTGAGTTTGGATATTGGATCTAAACAAAGTATAGAATGGCATGGACTACTGAATGGTCAACAAACAAGCTTCAGGATTATTAAATACATTTTTGAAAATATTAAAATCAAGTTATAGCTTCGATCAATCAAATTTCTATCAACAAATAAGTGTGACACTCCCTATGTAAGTGGAGGGATTTGGCATGCAAGCAAACACATCGGTCCCTTATGAGCCTAAGGAAGTTAGTACACAAGTGAATGAAGCAAGTGGCGGCTAATGTATGTGAAGAAGTCAACGATGAATGCAATAAACCCGATGGTCAATAGCAATCTACTTATAGACACATCGACCTTCTCTGAGTTATTGAAATTCATATGCCATGAATTCAACGAGCTACTAGCAAACATGTATGAACAGGTGTAACGAGCTCCTACAACAGTCCCTACGAGATCAAATGCGCCATGCTTGCAAGTACGACAGATGGTTGCATAATACATGTGTCCCCTGTACGCATTATTGAAACCTCCAATACTAGCAACTTTGCCTGTTGATTGAAGAAGGTGGTACTGGAGACCAATAATGGAGGACCCGCACCTACAAGCAAGTGCAATCATCAATTCACTCGAGATTGGTGAAATGTGGATATGATACTGGTGCAAATGACTCTTCTGCGAACACCTTCAAGAGGTAGCAGTGAATACAACGGGTCCCTGCAAATGAACACGTACAACTTGTGGATAATAACAATGTGTATATCGTAGGTATAACGAAGCACTATGGACACAAGTATGGATATCACCTACGACAACAGTAATCAAAATCTACGCGTACGTCGGATACAAGGACAACTCAATGTACGAAAAAGGACAGCCCCTGGCAGAAGGGAAGGGATGCTTGAATAAATTAGAACTAAACTTCCTGGTGTTCCAAAGTTTTTTCTTAGTCCTATATTTAAGAAGAAAACAGTTATAGTGTCCACAAACACCGGAAGTAACAAGTCTACTACACTGAAGATCTTAAAAAGAGTCCCTTTCAAGGCAGTGGCCACGGATTTCAAGGACTCGGTGATTGAGAAAGGGGAGTCAATATCAAGATAATGAGATGCCTCAGGACATCCAGATAATATTGCCACCGGATATGCAATATTTATAGAAGCAGACTGAATGCGTCTACAATCTACAATATACCGCCACAGGATTCGTAACACTCGTACTAGCGGACAGAAGGCGTGTATAAATTCTCAAATGAAATGTTGTGCATTCAAATGACAATTACTTGCACAATTGGAATATTTCAAAATACCCCTGTACGTGCACCGTAGCTTGTATATACATAGGTACACAAAGGGGTATGTCAAATCAATGAAATTCTAAAACACCCGCATGGGCCCCGACGAGCATGTTATTGATATACACGTGACGCCTAGGGATGCTGCGCAGGTTGATAAGTGAATTGAAGTTCGAACCTAATCTTTTTATACATATCAATAGAAGTCGACAGTGTTTGAATTATTAAATAAATATACGGTTGTGGTAACCGGTATATTTATTTTAATACATTCATATTAGGCCTTCAAGGCCTATAATCAAAAGAATTCACAAACAAAGGCATAAAACCTACGAAATCCGATCATCTGTCTATAACTCGACAGAGTCGACAAGGTTCATCCACAAAATTCAAATATGTTTTCAAGTTACCTCAAGGTCACCCCGATAATGGCCGTGTTGAATGCTAATATCAACTGGAGGGGTCCATTTCAAGTATTTCAAAATATCACTCCAAATACCTAAAAATCCAAATTTCCAAAAATCATCCTGAAATCCAAAAAACTCCAAAAGTACTTAAAATTGAAATAAATTCATCAATACTTAAAGCAAATTTCATCCACCCTCTGTAACAGTTTGCCAAGATGGACAAACTAAAATTTACTTAAGCTCACATAGAGACAAATGCCTAGTCGAAAATATCACTAGGATCCATTCTCAAACAATCTTCTGCTAGTAAGGACGTGGTACGTGTCCTCTAACCGGCGGTTTTGCCGCCAAATGACACTGCAGGATAAATGGTTATGACCCGGCGCCCTCTGAACCGAGTGGTTTTGCAGCCAAATGCCACCACGAAATACCGGTTATGGCCAGAGCCAATACTTCCTTATTGGCATCAAATCCTTGAGACATGAATCAATATGATATGTTTGATAGGGAACAAAGTCCTCTGTTAGCTAAGGTGTATTCAAATTTGTCCCTTTAGACAAACATTCAACCCAGGTCTACAAGGTACCCTTGGACGAAGCAACCAATGACTGCCGACAAGGATCCTTCTGTCAGGTTGGGTCGACTACCTCCTCTGACTAAGTAGACCAGGGACCACGATGCCCCGGGACGACGGAACCATGAGATTTTGATCGGGTCCATCATCCATTCCCCCACCATCGCTTTAAGTGCAAGGTGGTGAATTTTTTTTTTAAATATCAAAATCTTCAAACCCTTCAAACTTTTTCCAAATTTCTAAATCCAAACCCATGCTGCTACTATATGTCAGTTAACACATATTATCTACGTATCTGATTGACGACTAGCCTTAATCGAAAGTTCTCTCTTGTGATCGGGAGGGGTAATTAACTATAGGGGCTTGCGCCTATAGGAAACCAGAACTCAAATCATAAAGTCCTCGCAAAATGAGGGCGAAATCTCTGGGTGGTGTCTTATCAACAAACTCATCCACCTTCCAAAATTTACCACGGAACTTAAATCCGTTAAAACTCCCCCGAACAAAAAAAAATACTAAAAACAACAGTGCGGACAGAGGCCGGGACCGAATTTTCGGAGCCCACAAAAAGCATGATTAAGAAGTAAAGCGAAGTGATCCTTTAGCTCTGGCATTGCTTTCCTATGAAGTATAAGCTTTCATGAAAGTGTGCTTGTTGTGCTGCGTTGCACACCTTGCTTCTGCTCGGTATGAAATCCTGGTTTGGTTTAATATCTTTTACAATGCTAGGCCCAAATGTTTGCTTTTCCTCACTTTGTATCGTGATTCTTAATTGCGCAATTTGAAGATCCACTTAACGCAATTTGGTATTTTTCTTCTTGAGGCATTCACTGTTTTTAGAATTTTTCTAAAATTGTGACAGGCAAAGACAAAAGTGCAATGGGGCATAGAAAGGATCCGAGGAGGAGACAGTGTGTGCAAATTGACATTGGTGGAAATATTAAAATATGTGTTTATCTAAAGTGCATTTTTTGCTAGAAGGTTGTTAAGGGAATGATACAAGCATGAAGGATTGCTTTTCTGGCTTGCACAAAAATGTTGTACCATGTAGCAATGTGCCTGAGAAATAAAAAAAGAGATTTGAGCATATATGAATAAGGCAATGATCTCAAAGCATTTGGCACAACGATAATTTGGTTATAAAACTGATTTGGATCTTATTATAGGAGTGAGCATGGAGGGAAAACTCTCATGATCTTTGCCACCAATATCAAGTAAAAGTTCAAGAGAACCTATGGATTAATATATGATAAATTTGGAGTATGACAAGAAGTATGGCGAGTTTGTAGCTTAAAAATGTCTCTTGAGAATGCTAGAGAGGCGCATAGACATGTTTGTATGGATATTCAATGGTTCTTCTATGAGAATGCCATTCCATTTAATGTGACAACCTCTTATTTTTATGTCAATATGATATGTTCCATTGGTACTTAACTACTTATGATCAAGGCTTGAAATTGTTGTTGATGTATGATTTGGGAGCTTGGGTATTAAAGGAGGAGCTGAAAAGTACTAAATCATTTAGGAACTTTAAAGGTCTTGGAGTCATATTAGACATGTTGCAAGTATGGTAGGGCCTTATGAACATGGACCCTGACAATGATAGTTGGGTACAAAGGCAACTCGATGTACAGAGAAAACCTTTTGATACGCTATCAAAGAAGAGTCCAAATGTGTCATGAGGCATGCAAAGTTAAATGATTCTGTAGAGTCAAAGAATGACCAGTTGAAGAAGTGTTCCATCTTATCATCTCTGCAAAAATACCGAAAACTTCTAAAAATTGCAAATATCTGCAAGCTATTGCAAGAAACCCGTTGATCTGCTATCAGTAGGAGGCCCTAAACTATGACACTAAGCATGTGAAGTTGAATGATTTTGTTGAATAAAAGAATGAGCAATTGAAAAAAATGTCTCAATCTATCATCTCTTCAAAAATACCGAGGCCCCTAAAGATATTTTACATCATTTAAATGGGGAGCAAATATTTGAAGATCAAGCCTTGTCGCTCGATGTCCTATATGTGCATCACAAATGCATAGAACATGCCTTTCAAGTATATTATTCTGGAGCCATAGAGGAAGCTTTCATGTATCATATGCATATCAGATACTAGAATGCCGCTGAGACATCAAAGATGACTTTGCACTTTGTCATATCCATGCATTGAGGAGACTACCTCATGATGAGTTGAAGACAAAGCAATCTAATAATGCATCAGTCGAGCCTTTGGTCTCATCAGATGATGATGCCTCATCTATTACAAAACGACATCATTTTGTCTAAGCAAGGGTCGGTTGACTTATGAATTTGATTTCTAAGGATGAAAAGGAAATCATAAGGAAGCATGCTGGACTAAGTGGTGTGCTTGTAACTTATCAATGGAAGCATAATGTAGCTCATGTAATTGCTACTACGGATAAGGGCGGAGCCTACATCAGAACAATGAAGTATCTCATGGCTCTGTCAGATGATAACGCTACGATTCACCTATAAGTAGAACCAAGGAATCTGTAATAGAAATTGCAAACCACTGGTGGACTGAAGTGATAAATTCACGGGGCTATATCATTATATCTGGCAAATCAACTTACTTACATGTGATAAATAGAAGACCCCGATGCATCATGCAGTGCTTTTGTAGACAAAAGAACACCTTCGCAGGCTGAATACCATAGAAAATGATAATATGCAGTAGACGAAATGAGCTAAACTGCATCGTCAGTACATGACAAATGAAGTTTAACACAGCGCTACACCACTGAATACACAATACTCATGCAAGCTAACAGAAGTCGTTTTGAGATTCCCAAATGAAATTTGACTCACTCATTTATCAACAGTGGTTATTTGTATAGTTGATAATCACAAAACACCCCTTTACACTGCATGTGAATATTTTGAAGTGCCCTCATACATACATGCATTTGCATAATAATCCTTTCAAGGCATGTCATTTGACATTGTAATCATATATCAAAATAACCTCTCTGTGTATATTTGCAAGATGCAGAGGATTTCATTCTAGCATGTTATCTCGACATTGCTATTGCATACAAAAATGACCTCTAGCATGCATTCATAGGATGCAGAGGGTTTCATTCAAGCATATCAGTTGACATTGTAGTCACTCGCAGTAGCTGTAGAGAATTGTAGCCCACCAAATTGAATAGTGGCTCCAGAGTTTCCCGTGTTAATGATAGCATTTGTTAGTTGAATGTTCGCACCACTTCCTAGCTAGACGGTGAAAGGAGTGCTCTGGAGGTCCATTCTGCACAAAATGAAAGATGGGGATTAGTAATCAGGATCTGATATATTACCCCATACTTTCAAAGCGTAGGGACTCGACAGAACAAAATGATAAACATATAATCTTTATAATTTCAAAATACTTTTTAGAGAATTTTAATGAGTTAAATTAAAAAGACATTTTATGAATGACATTTAAATCTTAACTCATCGAATTTTGCTGCTACTATAGCTTAAATACACGACCAGCTAAAGATAGAAAGAGAAACCAATCCTCAGCGGAGTCGCCAGAAATCTGTGGGCTCCGAAAATTCGGCCCCGGCCTCCGCCTGCTTTTTTTGTTCTTCGTTTCGGCGAGGGAGTTTTAACGAATTAGGTTCGAGATAAATTTTGGAAGGCATATGGGTTTGTAGATAAGACACTACCCAGAGATTTCGCCCTCTTTTTGTGAGGACCTTAGGATCTGAGTTCTGGTTTCCTATAGGCGCAAATCCCTATAGTTAATTATCCCTCCCGATAACGAGAGAGAACTTTCGATTAAGGCTAGTCGTCAATCAGATATGTATAAATACATGTTATTTGACATATAGTAGCAGCATGAGTTTGAGATTTAAGAAGTTGAAAAGTTTGATATTTAAAATAGAAATTTCACTATCTTGCACTTAAAGCGGATGGTAGGGGAATGAATGATGGACCCGATCAAGATCCCATGGTTCTGTCGTCCCGGGCCATCGTGGTCCCTGGTCTATTTAGTCAGAGGAGCTAGTCGACCCAACCTGACAGAAGGATCCTTAGCAAATGGCACCACACTATGGATTCCACTGCTAAATGACACCATAGGTAAACGGTTATGACCGGGACCCTCTGAATCAGATGGTTTTGCTATCAAATTGCACCATTATATTACGGTTATGGTTAGAGCCCGTATGTTCCCCAACGGTGCTACATTCTTGAGATATGAATCAATTAGATATCGTCGATAGGGCACAAAGTCTTATGTTAGCTAAGGTGGATTCAAATTTGTCCCCTTAGATAAATATTTACCCTAGGTCTACAAGGTACCTTTGAACGAAGCAACTCATGGCTGCCAACAAGGATCCTTCTGTCAAGTTGGGTCGATTTCCTCCTATGACTAAGTAGACCAGGAATCATAATAGCCCGAGATTATGGAACCATGAGATCTTGATCGGGCCCCCCACCATTTTCTCTAAGTGCAAGATGGTGAAATTTTCAATTTTAAATATTAAATTCTCACATACCAAACCAATGTTGCTACTATGCGTCAGATACCACGTATCTCTATGTATCTACTTGACGACTAGCCTTAATCAAAAGTTCTCTCTCGTTATCAGGAGGAGTAATTACTTATAGGGGCTTGCGCCTATAGGATCAAAACTAAGACCATGAAGTCCTAGCAAAATGAGGGCAAAATCTTTGGGTAGTGTTTTATTTCAAACCCAATTTGCCTTATGAAAATTTACCCCGGAACCTACTATTAAAACTCTTCTCGGCAACCCGAAGAAAAAAGAAAGGAAGGGAGGGGTTTGCGGAGAGGCTATGGCGCAAATTTTCGGAGCCTACATATGTATAAGCTAGCCAAACAAATAGATATGATAAGTGAAGATTTAATTCAAGTGAAGTGCATTAAGGATGAAGATCTAAAAGTATTTTTATTAGAAGATGATATTCAACAAAAGTGGATGAGATATTTCGATAAGCTTTTCAATAAAGATTGTAAGAATACTATTGACTTTAGTGACCTTAGTACTCTAAATGAAAATATAGATTTTTGTTTTTATTTTCATATTAGTAAAACCGAAGTTAATGAGGCTTTAAAAAATAGGAAGTGTGGAAAAACGGTTGGACTTGATGATATTCCAATAGAGGTGTAAAAACACTTAGAATTTGAAGTAATTTCTTGGCTTATAAAACATTTTAATATTATTTTGAAGACTAAAAAGATGCCAGATGAGTGGAGAAGTGTGTTGATTCCAATTTTTAAGAATAAAGGTGATGCATAAGAGTGCTAATTATAAAAGGGTTAAGTTAATGTGTCATACTTTAAAAAAATATGGGAGTGAGTTATTGAGCATAGGTTATAATATGATACTAATGTTTCTCAAAATTAATTTGGATTCATGCCAGGTAGGTCTACGATGGAAGCTATACATTTATTAAGAGGTTTGATGGAGAAGTATAGAAAGAATAAAGAGTATCTACATATGATATTTATTAATTTAGAGAAAAACATATGACAAAGTCCCAAGAAAAATGCTCTGGAGAGTTTTAGAAAATAAAGGAGAAATCATTCTTATATTCCAGTCATCAGACTATATTATAACTTATAGCTGTTGAATTCTCATAGGGCTGCTCAGTCGTGGCTTTTCCATCTTGCCTTCCTTTGAACCACACTGACCAAATGAACACTTGGAAGCCACATGTTCATCAAATTGAATACATTCCTTAATTGCATTAAAACCAGTGTCGTCTTTTCTGTCAAAATATATTGATGAGGTACAGTGATGATGCAATCTGACCATGCTGTAAGAAGTGCTGTTTCTGCATCATTGGTTAGATTATTGTAGTTCATCTTCCATATTTTTTTTCCTTTTTTGTTGATTAAATAGAATTAGAGAAAAAATATTCATGTAGCCAACCCCACGTAGTTGGACAAAGGCTTGTTGTTGTTGTTGTTGTTGTTGTTGAATAAATAGAATCAATTGTCATCACCAAGCCCATTGAAGGTTAAGCATAATGTATATACCCTACATATCATGTTTCTTATTTAATTTTTTTGGGACATTTAGGTCATTTAAGGCTAATCCATACATACAACATATACATAAAGGCTTCGTTTGGAACAACTTTCTTACTGCTTCATAAAACAGCTTTTTAGTACAAAAACTAAAATTTTTATACTAGAAAGCTACTTTAAGAAGCAAAAAAAAGTCATCTCAAATGAAGGCAAATATTCAAACCCAAGGCCTCTTATTTGGAAGCCTAAGCTCTCAACCGACAGGCCAAGGTGAGCTATATTATTTAATTTTAGCTCTTTTATGTTTTTAAAGGTTGGGGAAGATCTGTCAGAAGGAGAGGCTCTTGTTCTGGAAGCCTATGGTTGGGCACGGAATACTGGGTTTGGAACATTGCTCAACTACCGCGACAGAGTCGTGCACGACAGGAGAAATGTAATTCTTTCGGAATGGAGGGCTAAGATTGGAAAGTTGCTAATGAATGGATATACTGGTGGTCGCTTGGTGCTCCCTAATTTTCCTAAGAAAGTTGTGGAGTACTTAGGAAATCTTAGTTCAGAAATCAAGATGGAGCTCTGAAAATTGCTCTCCAGCTTGTGTAGATTCAGTCATGCAATATATAGACTTGCACTTGTTTTATTCTTTTCATGCCTGAATAGATCTATCTGATTCTGTCTATTGTAAGTAAAGATATGTAACTTATTTGTACTATTGTTGTAAATTGGATGAGTTTTACTTGTGAGCTTCTCTGGACTTATTAATGGGTAAAGAAATGGGATCCATGATGCTTTGGGATCACTAACATCTAAAATATTTCTTGTACATTATTAACATATAATATTTAGTAGAATACATATCTATTTAGACCATCTTAGACAATTTATGTTCACATCTATTTAATTTTTTTTTTATGAAGAGTGATAAATTTCAATCATTTTCAAGTTGTGATATTTTATACCTTCATTGATATGCAACTTTGAGAGTTAAGTAATTATTTTACAGAGACAAATATTGAATTATTCTCAATTCCCCTGAGGTTTTGTGTTATCATGTGGTTGACAATTCATGGGTGAATGTTAGATTGCAAATTGACTGGCTTCAAGGTTCGTCCGATTCCTCCTTGGAATCTAGTGGGGATGAAGACCCTGGAGGTGAAGTTGCCCTTCAACATGACAGACCTGTTGTTTCATTTGCCTCTCGGGGGAGGGGTAGACGTGGTATGAAATAAATTTGGGTTTTGAATGATGTTTTTGGATCACTTGTCGGTTGCCATTTTGTTTGGTCCGTGACTAGTGGTGTTGTCACGGTGGATTATTTGGATGGCTTAATTTTTCGTTTGATCTGTGGTTGTGCGATGCATTGGTTGGAATTGAGAAATTTTGAGGCGTTTGTTTGCTTATGGACAATGACATGGCTAGGGCTCATTTCTCGTAAGCCGTGACTTGTGACAACCTTTGGTGGTGCATCTTCTTCGTGGCTGTTTCGTTCATTACTTCTGTCACTCCATATTGGATGGCCTGTGCCTGGCTCACAGGGGAGTTGGAAGCCTCTGCCAACTACTGAGCCCTATGGGTTGTTAACCCTATCATTCTTTGTAACTTTTTACGATTTGTATTTCCAGTTGGTTGTACTCTTTTTTGCTTTTGGAATTAAAAAAAAAAACATCATTCATTTTATACATTCAATAAAGATGAGTTTAATATATTAGCATACATGTATTCATTTTACTTCACTCTTGTAGATATGACGATTCTTGATAATTAGTTGGATATTTATGTTATAGATGTACGGTTGGATACACAATTTTTATCATTAAAAGTTTATTTGAGCCTTGCTATGAAAACAATCTAGATCATGAAGGCTATTAAAATTGGCATTAGTGTTATTAGGTGCAACAAGAAGAGTTGAAAGATTATTTTCTGCACTATAAAGAATCAAATATGAAATTGAATTGAAGTTTACTTCTAGTCTGTTATGTTAACAAAAAAAATATTAGATTGTATGATAATAAAATAATCATTTAAGTCTTCTAGAATATAAAAATGGATATAATAAATTATTAGTTTTTGTTGTCCTTTATTTAATATTTTATCTTTGAAAGAAAAAATATAACAAAGCAATTTCTAAAATTATGGCCCCAAGCCACAACAAAAAAAATTAAGAAATTTTTTGAAAAAAAAAAATGAAATTAGGCCACTACTTCAAAAAATTGACTACCAATCCTACTCCAAACAGTAGCACAAAGTAAATTTTTAGGCTTGAACCACCAATTCCATTATTTAAGGAGAAATAATTATAGAAGATCTCTTAATTGCATCATTCTATTTGTATTAATAAATAAATTGTTAGCTTAATATTCTGTTTAAACTTGAGTGCTTAATATACTGTTAACTTTATGTACACTTTCTCTCATGGGATATATGATATCGATGAAATGAACTAAGGTTTTGTTTATGATGACTTTCTTATTTTTTTTTTTAAACAAAATTTTAGTTTAAAAGTTAAAACTAAAAATCTGCTTTAAGTAGTAAAAAATTTATCCCAAATGAAATCTAAGTTCACCACTAATGTGAGTCTCCCACCTCAGTCATGAATTTTTAGAGTTTCTGACAAGTTTAAAACTATCTTTTATCATTATCTTTTTTCGAGTTCGTAACATTGGTGCGCTTATTGTCCTCTCCTCCACCATGCAATTTTTTTATATGTCTATCACCCAATTTCTCCACCAACCCTATGCCATGGTGCTTGCTTTCCTACCATCTCGCAACCCTATGCAACAATCAATTGTTTGCCTTGCTTTTCTTCCCATCTTGTCATTTTTTAACAGTTCCATCAATCTCTAATAGACCAAACTTGTCTTCATCTTGTACTCGCTAAACCTTCATAATTCCATTCCAACTCGCACTAATCTAATTTTAGAGGCTTCAATTCCTTAGACAATTGAGTTTAATCTAGATCTACGTAGATTCACCCAAATGCCGTCTAATTTCGTCTCCCACAACTGCCCCATACCTCATCAAGGTTGATTGTATGTGATTAAGCCAATTGGATTGGCGTCGTGCAAATACGTGCAAGATGAGATCTCGACTACGTAGGTGATATTTGGAGGCTACGATATTTTTAATGATATTTAAAGTTTTAAGGGTTATGTGAGTAATTAATGATTTATATATTAGATATGTAATTTGAAAAATTTGGATGCTATGTATATTGAAATCCTCCTAAATATAATAGATAGATTAATAATTTTTATTTAATCTCGAGTGCTTAATAGTTAATTAAATGAGCCATAATTAATTTTGCAGTCCTTAGGGCATCTCCAACCGAAAACTTCATTTTTCACGGCAAAGTAACGCAAAACTCCAAAATGGCGTGAAGATGTTCCAATCGAACGCCATTTTAGGTGTTTCGGGAAGGTAACGATCGCTCTCCCTTTCGCGCGTTTTTCCGGTTGAGAGCAGAAAATGGCGTGAGTGAACAGTTCGACGCCAATATTGGCGTCGCACTGTTCACCTGCAATTGAATGGCGGAAATTTTGGCGTTCCGTTGGAGCGACGGATCGACTCCATACACTCGTTTAGCATTCGGTTGGAGATACCCTTAAGAAAAGTAAGTAATATGGAATGAATTGAAATTTTGTTTTGATATTGTCTTCCGCCACTGTACTCTGTAAAAATTTACCACCATTGCCGCCATGAACTAGTGGAGATATTACGTTTTGAGGCCAATCCGGATAGTCACCGAGGAGCATTCTATATCACCGCACTCGATAAATTTTCCCACCGAGGAGCATTCACTTGCCTTCGGCACGGCGACTTGCTGCTACGGAAGCGTGGAGACGGGAGAGTCCGGAGAGCGAGATCAAGTGTGAGCAGGAGTGAGAGGGAGTGTGCGAGAGAGGCGGTGATGGGGTTCAAAGGGAAGTTCTTCTCGTCAAAGAAGTCCTCCGATTCTTCCAGCCCTGATGGGGGATCGAGCAGCCCCCGACCTAACATTTTCGGTTCGGCTTCCAGATTCGAGAAGAAGAAGGTCCGATCTTTTCGGGAAGAGCCTCCTTTAACCTCCGTTAGCAGCGGCCGCCGCACCACCGCTAAGGATCTGGTAAAGGTTCAGCAGCAGAAGAAGAAGGAGAAAGAGAAGGAGGAGGGGGAGAATGAGAGTGATCAGAAGGGGAAGGCGGCAGCCAAGCCCTCGTCAACCAGTGGCGCTTCTTTCTCTCCGAGGAAAATTTGGAAGGGGACAGGTTTTAAAGAAGAAGGGAAAGTGACGGGCTCGTCGCTTTCACCTATCCTGGCCTCCTCCCTCGGGTTGAACCGCATCAAGACGAGATCAGGGCCGCTGCCGCAGGAGGTTTACCGGGAGAACAGGGTCACCGGAATTGGCAGCAGCAACCTTAGAAGGGAGGGGAGCTACTCAACTTCCTCTTCGTCGGCCACGGCTATGTCGTCCTCTTCGGCTCTTTTAGGAGATGGGAAGGTCAGCATGAAGAAGTATGATGCTCGGGGGCTGGAGGAGGTTCGAGAGGTGCATGTCAGCTCGTGGGCTGATCAAGAGAGGAGTCAGCCTGATCGTACTCTGCCGAATGGAGCAACATTGGGTGCTTCTATAGGCATGCTTCTTTTCCCTTCCTATGCTGATTATCTTTATGAATTAAGTGCAGTTATGGGGGTTTTCCTACTTTCAATGCTGGCTGCCAGTTTCCACCGTCTATACAATTTAAATTGTTGCTATTATTGGTAATCCATGAGAATGATTTTAAATTTGTGCACGAAAGTATGAGTTTCACTCGGCATCCACCATTGAAATAACTCAGTATTCTGCTATTTTTGTAATATGCGAGAATGTTTTCTAATTAATGAAGGATGATCAAATACTGTTGTAGTTCTATTCAAGGAAAAATTATTCTATGCGCAGTCCGGACGTAGCTCTACGTCCGAACTCCAATAAAATGTTGACACGTGCGGCCCGACGACCCGACACGGTCCACTGGTCCAATGATGAAAATATTTAAACCCGGTCCATGAAAATTTTAAAATCACGGCATTCAAAAAGTCCTGGCATTCAGTCTTGCTTTTCATCGTTGATTCCTTTCAGCTTCTCAGTTCAGGTGCTCTTCATCTTCGAACAAGGATCACTATCTTCTTCTAGGATAAATTATTACGTGCGGACGCTAAAGTTATGGTTAGATTTATCTTCATTGGATATGTTGAAATGCCGAAACTATTGGTTCTGTAAATGGTTTATATAAAATACTTGTTAGGGTTTATGAAAAATTTATGTTAAAAATGATTTTTTTTCTTTAATACAAACTATGTATTGATGTGTATTGTTGTGTATTGAGTTGTGTATTGCTGTTTATTATTGTGCATTGCTATATTTTGCTGTGTATTAATGTGTATTGTTGTGTATTGCTGTTAATTGAGTTGTGTATTGCACAACCATTTATTATGGATTTATGATGGAAATATTGTTAATCCCCTGTACATGTTGCAGATGTATGTTCTAAAGATCACTTTTCGTTGTATAATATTAACATTTAGAGATATTTGCAACTCTTTGGTTAATGGCTAGGATTTTGTGGACATATTAAAGGAATTACATCTACATCAATTTCTGGAGATCCTTGTCTACCAGCAGAATGTTCCCCTAATATTCATGTTGTCTTCATTATGGGATATGCCAAAGCAATGCTTCATCCTCAAGAGTCATGAGCTATCATTCATTGTAGATGATGTGACTCTTATTATTGGATTGCCAAACATAGGTGTTGCATTCAATATGAAAAGTGAGACACCATCAACATATAATGCAATCGATATTAAACATGAGATGTCAAGAATGGAAAAATCAACTCCATTTGCCCTTGTCGTCAATGAATTTATCACATTTATGTTGTCCAATTTATTTTTTCTATTTCATTAACTACAGAACTCTGACCAGGCTAGTTATTGTTGCATAGAATACAAGATATTCGGGTGGCTAATTTAGGAAGGATTATATTAAGATAATTATGCATTATTATCTAATTATTTATTTCCTTATTAAGATATCTTGTATAGATCTATAAATAGAGAGAGTTTTGTATAATAAGATTAAGTCTTTTCCCACTCAAATTCTTTGAATTTAACATGGTATCAGAGCCTTCATTGCCTTTAGTGACCTTAGCACCGTAAATGAAAATAAAGATTATTATTTTTATCGGCGTATTACTAACACCGAAGTTAGAGAGACTTTAAAGAAAATGAAGTGTGGAAAGCTGTTGGACATGATGATATTCCAATAGAGGTGTGAAAATACTTAGGAGATGAAGGAATTTCTTGGCTTACGAAAATTTTCAATATTATTTTGAAAACTGAAAAGATGCCAGATGAGTTGAGGAGTGTGTTGATTCCTAGTTCTAAGAATAAAGGTGATGCACAAGAGTGTATGAATTATACAAGAATTAAAACTTTGGGAGAAAGTTATTGTGCATAGGTTACGACATGATAACAATGTTTCTCTAAATGAATTTTGATTCATGCCGGGTAGGTCTACTATGGAAGCTATACATTTATTGAGATGGAGAAGTATACGGAAAATAAGAAGGATCTACATTTGTAATTTATTGATTTAGAGAAAGCTTATGATAAAAGTTCTAAGAGAAGTGCTATGGAGAGTTTTAGAAAAGAAAGAGGATAATAATGCTTATACTTAGCTTGCAGTATTATTAACTAATTGGTTTATATTGATTGAGTTTTTCAATTGTAAAACCCAAGAGTCAAATTTGGACCCAAAAAAGGCTAAATTGGGCAAGTTTATTGGCTCATTACTAATTTTGATAGATTTTATGATTTTATTATCATTTTTTAAATTTTGCTTGAATATAATAAGGGTAATCATTACTTATCCTCAATTAGACTTTAATTTTTTGATAAATTGGACTATATGTGTGGACTTCTTAATATAGGCTTGAACTATGCAAGCCTTGCTTAGCTTGCTAATGTTCTTGTCTTGACGATTCAACACCCAATATCTTGAGTATTCAACACAGGGTTTTCAATATTCTCAAAACTATAAACTGCTTCAAAATTTGCTCGAGGTATGTTTCGATTCAAAATGGACTTGCTAAATTTTGAATCAACCTATTAATAGACCTCTCAACTTTGGCCTTTTTATACTCAATTTTGAGTTAGAGGCTTGCTTGTAATGTGATTTGAGGTTACTTAAAAAATATATATTGTATTATATTTTTATGCTTGTTTGTGATTTCAACATGTAACTTGGTGGTTAAATTTTAATTTTGCTCACATAGGGTATATGCTAAAACTTCTATTAGGATTGTACATATTTTTTAAATTTATTTTACTTTCAAATAAGATTAATTACGGTCAACTTGAACTCATTTTGAGTTGAATTGGTATCAGCTCTTTTTAAGTTAAGATGACTTGACTCAATATATTTTGATTTTGAGTCGAGTTTGAATCATCCTGGACTCATTTATTTGATTTAGATTCTCATTTGTTTCGCCCAAATCAACTTAATGCCAACCTTTGGATTCAACACGAATAGCTTGAGGATTCACTGGTATCTTTTATCACATTTTCTACTATTTTTTACAAATCCGTTGTCTGCCTTTCATCATGGTCGTTGCACCTTTCTCACAAGTATTGCACTGCTAAGAAAATGCATATTTTCTTTCCATCAATTTCTTCACTTATGGAAAATATCTTAGATTTGCTTTTACACAGTTTTATTCGGTTCCACTTCCTTTTGTCAACTTGTAGATGTGCCGGATGCTACTAATGTATGCTGTAATTAGACATTTGGGGTTCTGTATATTGATTTTGCCAAATTCTGCCCAGGAAAAAATTATCAGTCTCATAAAGGTTTTAAGAACGTTGCTAGTCGTGCTTCTGAAGCAGAGGTAAAAAACAATTTTAGCCTGCATCAATAGGTGTGCTGAATGTGAATTTCTGTTTTGTAAATTTCTCTTGATTTGCAATTAGTTAGCTTGACAGCTAATAAATGATGATCTGTTTTTGCAGCAGTTTCGATATGATTCCTTTGAACCACCAGAAGAGTCTGAATCTCCTCGTTTTAAAGCCATAATGAAGGCAACAAATGCACCTAGGAAGAGACTTCCTGCAGATATTAAAAGCTTTTCGCATGAGTTGAACTCTAAGGGTGTAAGGCCTTTTCCATTTTGGAAGTCCCGAAACATCTATAACCTGACGGTAATCCTCCATAATACCTTTTTTGTGTCGATATGAACTGTTATTTTTATGTTTGTATTTGTTTCTAAGCATCTGACATATGCGCAGGAGAGTTTACTTTTTGTTTCGCTGTTTGTAATTTTTAGTTTTTGTTCTTCTTGTATTAGGAGGTGTTAAAAGATATTCAGATGAAGTTTGAGAAGGCTAAGGAAGAGGTAAACTCAGAACTAGCTATTTTTGGGGGTGATTTGGTTGGCTTGCTGGAGAAGAGTGCAGAGACTCATCCAGATTGGAAGGAACCATTAGAGGATTTACTGGTGCTTGCCAGGAGCTGTTGTGTTATGACTCCTGGGGAGTTTTGGATCCAATGCGAAGGCATAGTCCAGGATTTGGATGATCGACGTCAAGCTCTCTCCATGGGGGTACTGAAGAAGCTCCACACTCAGATGCTTTTTATTCTCACAAGATGCACTAGGTTGCTTCAGGTCCACAAGGAGAGTGTTTTTGCTGAGGATGAGGTTGTTTTGGACATTCGACAATTGCACTCACTTGATAAAAATATTTCATCAGGTAAAGACAGTAAAAGCGCCAATGCTGCAAGGGGTTCTAAAGTGGCTGCTGCTTCGAGGAAGTCTTACTGTCACCAGTATAATTTGAAACTGAAAAGTCAGGAGATAAAACCTTCAGATTATTTTTCAACATTTGAACCTGTTTACTTGAAGGAAGAGGATTCACCTTCAAGAAGGGAACGCATTACTTCTTGGAAACCTCTCCCTTCCCCTTCCGTAAAAAAACAGAAAGAAACCAGTTCTATGGAAAACTCTTCTGTTAAGAAAGTGCAGACAAAAATTAAGAGAGAAGATGCATATTCAGACCTGGGAACAGTTAATCCACCTGAGGTAGTTGGTATTGGAGATGCAAATGTGCGTCCTTCTGCTCCATCCACACATAAGCACGATGTTTCCTGGGGTTACTGGAGTGATCAACAAAATCTTTCTGGAGAGGGTTCAATAATGTGTCGTATATGTGAGGAGTACGTTCCAACTTTATATGTAGAAGATCATTCAAAAATCTGCGCAGTTGCTGATAGATGTGATCAGAAGGGTTTAAGTGTTGATGAGCGTCTTCTTAGAATTGCTGAGACTTTAGATAAAATGATAGAATCTTATTCGCAGAAGGAAATCCCTAATTCAGCTGGAAGCCTGGATTTTGCTAAAGTATCGAATTACAGTAATACTGAAGAATCTGATGGCCTTTCTCCAAAGCTAAGTGATTGGTTTAGTAGAGGATCGGTTGATTTGATTGACTGTTGCCAGGAGACTGATAATTCGGATTTCTTGGATGACTTGAAAAGCCTTCCATCCATGTCATGTAAAACACATTTTGGTCCAAAGTCTGATCAAGCAATGGCTTCCTCATCTGGTGGTAGCATGACTCCAAGATCACCATTAGTTACACCAAGAAACAACTATATCGACATGCTTTTGGCTTTTAGGAGTGCAATATCTGAAAGTGAGGATCTTCCCCAGGTAGTAAACTTTATATTGCTTCTTTCTAGCCATTATAAGCATTTATGATCTTTATAAGACTTGTATGATCTCAACTTTGTAACTCGGGAACTATTGGGAAAAAAACTATGCAAATGTGGTGTTTGTGCATGTTTCTTCTGACCAATGTGGACTTTAAAGTGTCCCGACTCCCCGCCATGATCCAGTGCCTTTTTTTCTGTAATTGAACACAAGAACTGTCATCCAGCTGATTTTACTTGAAATCTTTTTGATTTATTTTTCTTTTGCTCTCATCCTTTAACCATTAGTGAATTTTGACATTGTGGATCCTCTCATTATTTATCCAAATCGAGGAAAGTCAAGGTTATGATTTTTTTTTGAAGGAAAAAAGATCAATCTTTGAAGGTCTTTGTTTCATTTGTGGTATGGTACTATTTTATATATTGTTAAGCTGGGCCTTATTTTTCCCCCTGATTTCTGATATCCTAACACTATACTGGTCCAAAAAATTTTCATTATTTTTCATGACATGAAAAATATTTGAATCTGGAGGTTTTCCAGTTGATGAAACACATTGATCTGACCCTCCTTTCATAAGCATTCTGTCCTGATCATTGTTGTCATCATCATTATCCTTATCTTCGATGATTTTGGGCTGGGCTTTATGAATCCTTATCCTCTATTTATTCATCATGAGTTCCTCATCAAGTTTTTAAATTTATTTATAATCTGTAATGTAGATAGCTGAGCTTGCTGACATTGCCCGCTGTGTTGCAAATACGCCTATTGATGAAGAGAGGTCTCTATCATATTTGGTCTCATGGATGGAAGATCTGCAAGAGGTTATCAATCATCGGAAGCTCGAGGCACTCACTGTACAGACATTTGGAACACGCATTGAAAAACTTCACCAGTGAGTTGACTTTCTCTTCTCCAGTTCTTTTGTATGTATCTGTGTTTCCATGTCTGTGTTTTTACTTTTTTTCATCATTATGCATGCATATAGAGAAGGCACATGTATTTGTCCTTACATGCACATGTAAAAATATAAATGCTTAACAACTGCGAGCCTATACCTGCACACTGGCAAGAGCTTGTGCTGCATGGATATGTATTTTACTATAATGTTGAACTACTTTTGGATTTTACTAGCGATTTTGAGAGCTTTTTGTCTGGCTGGGAAAGCTTAAAAAAATTTCTGTTTTCGTTCTGTTTCTTTATTTGTAGGGAAAAATACCTTCAGCTCTGCGATGCAATTGACCTTGAAAAGTTTGATGTAACAAATACTATAATGGATGAGGAAGATGTAGCGCGTAGCCTACGGGGAAGTCCTGTTCACCCTATTAATAAGGACCGCACATCCATTGATGATTTTGAGATCATAAAGCCAATTAGCCGTGGAGCATTTGGCCGGGTTTTCTTGGCCAAGAAAAGAACGACAGGAGACCTATTTGCCATAAAGGTATCTTCATCTTGTCTACTCTCTCCAGAATTTTTTGGTAATGTTTATGCACTTTCAAACCATTTTCAGGAGTTGATTCATTGTACAAACTGTTGTTTTTCAAGTTACTTCCTATTTTTTTAACTTTTTTTGTCTATCAACATCAATATCTATGCCTCTTTAACATTTTTCAGGGCCCCAATACTAATTGCCTTCATTTGAGTTTAAAGTCTTGATTGTTAGCAAAATCTTCCCTTTGATGTCAGTTGGTTTTTGCTTTCTTTATTGGAATTCTATGTTTGAAAGCAATGGTTTGTTGCATTCTCACATACCAAATCAACTTATAGGGATCCTATGTATCATTTATGTTTGAATTCTTCCTTTTTTGTTCTTAATACTCAACCATTTGGTGCTTTTAGCTACCATCAGTTTTTCGGTTGCTTGCAAGTATGGTGAGGAGCTTAAAATGCAATCGAACCTGTTGCTATATGTCGGTAGAATCTCATATGATTCCAAGCTCTAGTTATAAGGAGTTTGGTGCTATTGCTGATGTTGACTGTAGGTAAGCTTGTAGTGAACCTAGATGCATGATCCACTAGTTGATTTGGTTGAATGTGACGATGAAGACAGGACATTTTCACAAAAAGATTGACTAGAGATATTCTACATTTGTTGCTTGCTCTGCTAAACAGGCAACATCGATGCATATGGAATGTCAGAATAGTCTTGATAATGATGCCGGTACTATCAAGACTGATTGGTTCAACAATCAGTCCACTTTGAATTTTTTTATATATTTTATCCTATTGATAGTTATCCTAGTCATCATACATCAATAGGATTAGTTCTTATCATAAATAGAGCTCCTTCCTACCTCCGCTAAAAATCATCTTGGTGTTCTTCCTGTCGTCCAGCCCTCTTCCGCAAGAAACCTCATACTACAAGTTGTTGTTGCCTTCTTGAAGAAACTCCAAGCTGCTGCTGTCGCCCATTTAGAACCTGTAAGAATTGTCGTTTCCTTCCAGACTGCAAGAACTGTCGCCACCTTCCCCTACAGCAGCCAAAAGTGGCTGTCCAGCAACCCGCAGGAACCAACTGGGGTTGTTCAGCAGCTGTTCACTTTCTTCCAGATCATCAGAACCGCTGTAAGCCACAAGAATAGTTGCAAGAATATTTGCCCAGATGCTGTCCTTCTTCTTCCAAGTCATCAGAATTGATGTAAGCTGTTTCCCTGGTCACAAAAGGTTAGCCGAACAACTTCCCTTCTATTTTCCCTTTAGCATCGGGTTCTGGTGTCATTTGGCATCAAAGCCATCAAGCATGCCATCAAGATGAATCAATCCTCGAACCGTTCAAAAAACATCCATCAAAGAATTACAATGGGAGATCAATCAATTACTAGAGCAGCTTGTGGTGTTGGAACTTCATCATACAACCGAACATCGAAATGAAGGGAACTATCAAGAAGACGAAGAAAATCCTTTTCATCTAGAAGTCTCTATTGGTGAAGAACCCCCTCTTCGCTACTATCGACGCGAACCAAGAAGACCCTTGCACGATTTTGGAATCAAGATTGATTTTCCGGACTTTGAAGGAAGATTGGATCAGAATGAATTTCTCAATTGGCTACACACCGTGGAGTGAATCCTTGAATATAAAGAGGTACCCCTTGATTAGTAGCTATGAAACTAAAAGGTAATGCTTCTTTGTGGTGGGAGAATTTGAAACGAGCAAGGCAACGTGAGGGAAAAAATGCAGCAGAAATTTCTTCCTGAGCATTATCACCAAGAAGTGTTCATAAGGCTCCACAACCTTCAACAACAAAATCTCATTGTCGAAAATTACGCCGCTTAATTTGAACAGTTAGGATTGAAATGCAACTTGGTAGAGCTTGAAGAAAACACCATAGTCCGATTTCTTGTAGGGTTAAAACCTTCTATTGCCAATGTGGTCCAATTACAACTATATTAGACAATAAATGATGCCGCAATTTTGCTCTCAAGGTAGAAAAACAACAAAGAATACGAAAAAACCAATTTTAGCAGGCGACCGGGTCTAAACCAATTGTCCTGCACAATGCAGAATGACCATGATAAAAGAAACACCAAGCGAAACCACCCTTCAAACATAACAAGAAGTCGATGAGGTGATAGAAGAACAAATTATACATGCTGATGAAGGAGAATTGTTGGTGGTTCGACTTATTTTAAATATTCGAAACGAAAATTAATGTACGAAGTCAGTGTGCTGTTCATTTTTTCATTGGGAGCAAGTTACTAGAATAGGTTCTGTGTGATGTTGTTTTTATGGACACTTGTCACCTTCTTTTTGGACGTTCTTGGCAATACGACCGCCGGACTAGCACAACGAGTTCAACACACCTACTCCTTCCATAAAGAAGGGTAATTAATGGTTATTCTACCTTCTAAAGAACATATCAAACTCACAGAACCCAATCATGAAATAGTGCCATAGTCTTTCTTCATACAAACTTGCAAGGAAGACGACTATAGATTTGCTTTGATGGTTGTTGATCCGGAGAAGCAAAAACCACCAACATATCTTATTCAGCAATTGTGGCTTTAGATTAACCTGAAGCCTCTCCTAGTCAAGGAGAATGATGCTGGTGCTATCAAGACCAGTTGGTTCATCTATCAGTTCACTTTGATTTTTTTTTAATATTTTGTCCTATTAGTAGTTATCCTAGCCATCAATAAGATTAGTTCTTATCCTATCATAGTCATCAAGGGGCTCAATTCTTATAAATAGAGTATCCTCTATCTATTGTATCTCAATTTTTTTGGTTGAGAAATAAAATCCCAAAATTTAGATTTTTTGTATTTTGTTTTCTTTTTTTGTCGCCTGAAATGAATCTTGGTGGTGGCCGCCTCTCACCTTCATGTGAACCTCCTACCTCTGCAAAAAATCATCCTGGTCTTCTTCCTGTCGTCCAGCTGTCTTTCGCAAGAAACCGCATACTACACGCTGTTATTGTCTTCTTCAAGAAACTGCAAGCTGTTGCTGTCCACCCATTTCAGAATGTCTAAGAACTGTCTGTTTCCTTTTAGGCTGTAGTGCTGTTTTTATTTTTTTTCTAACTGCAAGAATTGTCGCCAACTTTCCTACGATAGCCAAACGTGGCTGTCCAATTGCTATCGGCCACCTTCACAACCCGTAGGAACCAATTGGGGTTATTCAGCTGTTGTTCACCATCTTCCAGGTCATCAGAATTGCTTTAAGCCACAAGAACAACCACAAGAACAGTTCTTCAGCTAATGGCCATCTTCTTCCAGGTCATCAGAACTGTTGTAAGCCGTAAGAACAACTGCAAGAATATTTGTCCAGCTGCTGTCTTTCTTCTTCTAAGTCATCAGAATTGTTGTAAGATGTTTTCCCATGTCAAAAAAATTTAGCCGAATAGCTGCCCTTCCATTTTTCCTTCAGCATCAGGTTTCGGTGTCAGATAATCTCTTCCTATATCACTTGAATAGCGACACAAATAATAATCGACGTGAGAAATTAATGAAGGCAATCTTGCTGTCCCTTCAGTTTTGCTGCAGTTTTTTTTCCTTGCTTATGAAAAGCTGTGTTGATGCTTCGGTTTCGCCCTTGGCAGCTATCCCTTCAGTTCCTGTTTGTTGTAGTTTTGAGGTGCTCCTATTGGTTGGATGAGAAATGCTTTAATTACCTACATTTATTGTTCTTTTCTCCTTTTTTTTCCCTATAAATAAGGGCTAGTTTCCATTGTTTTGTGTGTGCACGTCTAATTTTTGGAATGTAACCCTGGGTTTTATTCTAGCTTGCGAGCTAGCCTCCTTTCCCCTTTTCCTTTACTATTTCATATCAGTTTTCTACCTCTTCTTTTTTATCCACAATTTCAGCCCCATCTGTATCATTCTTCTCTTAATATTTATAAGTTGTATGGTGTTATGTCCTATGGAAGTGTTGTTTTTTTTTTCAAGTTGAAGTTATTAAGTATGTCTCTTATAATAATATTGTTGTTCTATCTATATTTGTCTAAATTATAAGTGAAGGAAGTCTTAGTTTTTTTTTCTTGCAAAATCTTATTTACATCAAATTGGTAGAGCTTTGTTTTTTTTAGTCTTCCTTTCTTTTTTCTTTAGAAAAAATTTAAAAATAATATGGACAATCATCAACAAGCCGAAGTTTCAAATTATGATGTAAAGGAGTCTCAAGATGAATTTCATCCTATATATTTTGAAAGTCAGCATTTTATGCCACCAGAAGAGAAAATTACAACAACCAGATAGGTTTCACTACAAGGATGTTCTACTGATCCACTTCAGAATGAACTTTACAAAATACAAGAGAAAATATATTTATGTGCAGAACGATATAAAAATAGGAAGGGTTTGCTTCAAGTCAAGTTTAAAGAAGAAAAAGAGATGATCCAAAGGAAGTATGCTGCTTTAATTCACGAATTAGATATGACTCAATCAACACATAATCTTGGTTCTGAAACTGTTTTGTTATGGGATGAGAATTCTTCACATAAGGAGAATTGATGTAGGCAAGCTAGCTGTCCCTTCGATTTTGCTGCAGTTTTTTTTCCCTGCTCATTAAAAGTTGTGTTAATGCTTCGGTTTTTCCTCCTTAGTGCTTCGGTTCCCCCCTTGACATCTGTCCCTTCTATCCCTGTTTGCTACAATTTTGAGGTGCTCCTATTGGTCATATGAGAGGTGCTTTAACTACTTACATTTATTGTTGTTTTCCACTTTTTTCCCTATAAATAAGGGTTGGTTTCCACTGTTTTGTGTGTGTGTGTGTGATTGATTTTTAGAATGTAACCTGTGGGTTTTATTCTAACTTGTGAGCTAGCCTCCTTTCCACTTTCTCTCTACTATTTAATCTCGGTTTTCTACATCTTTTTCATCCACAGTTCCCGCCCCATCTATATCATTGTTCTTTTAATATTTATAAGTTGTATGGTTTTATGATTTTGTCCTATGGAAGTGTTGTTTTCTTTTTACAAGTTGAAGTTGTTAAGTGTTTCTCCTATAATAGTATTGTTGGTTCTATCTATATTTGTCTAAATTGAAAGTGAAGGAAGGTTTCTAGTTTTTTTTTTTTGCACCAGAAATGAAGTTTGTGGGTATTGCACACCCACATCTTCACAAAAATTTATATAATGAATACTACAACAACAACATCAAGCCTTTGTCCCACTATGTGGAGTCGGCTACATGAATTCTTTTTCGCCATTGTGTCCTGTTAAAATTCAAATTCTCATTTAAATCTAATAAAGAACGATCATTTCTAATATTTTCTATCCAAGTCTTTTTAGGTCTATCTCTTCCTTTCTTAACATAAGTCAAATCTAATACCTCAACTTTGCTAACCGGATGATCGGAAGGCTTCTGTTTAATGTGATCAAACCATCTAAGGCGTCTCTCTATAATCTTATCTTCCACTGGAGCTACTCCAACCTTTTCACATATATGCTCATTTTTTTCCTATCTCTAAGGGTAAAGCCACTCATCCACCTAAGCATCCTCATCTCTGCAACACTTAACTTAGTATTACGCTTCTCTTTTAATGGCCAACATTCGGTACCATAAAACATTGCAGGTCTCTCCACCATATTATAGAATTTTCCATTGAGGGGGACTTTCCTATCGCACAACAAGCCCGATGCATTCCTTCACTTCAACCATCCAATTTGAATTCTGCTGATAATATCCCCATCTATTTCACCATCACTCTAAACAATAGATCAAAGATATCTAAAACGTGTACTCGTATTAATGATTGATCGCCCAAAGTCACAATTCCCTTACTAGGTCTATTGCTACTAAAATTACACTCAATATATTCAGTTTTAAATCTACTCAATAGAAAACCTTTAGACTCTAAGATTGACCTCCATAATTCTAGTTTACCTTCAACTCCCTCTCTAGTCTTATCAACAAGAAGAATATCATCAGCAAAAAGCATACACCAAGGTACATTCTCTTGCAAATGTTTAGTGAGAACATCCATGACTAAAGCAAAAAGATATGAACTTAAGGTTGATCCTTGATGTAATCTAACCGAAATAGGAAAATACTTGGTCAAACCACCTTGTGTTTGAACACGAGTAATATCTCCTGCATATAGGTCTTTAATGATTTGAATATAAGCGTTATTAACTCCTTTCTTTTCAAGAACTCTCCATAGCACTTCTCTTGGAACTTTATCATATGCTTTCTCTAAATCAATAAATATCATTTGTAGATTCTCCTTATTCTCTCTATATTTCTCCATCAAACCTCTCAATAAATGTATGGCTTCCATAGTAGACCTACCTGGCATGAATCCAAATTGAGAAACATTAGTATCACGCCGCAACCTATGCTCCATAACTCACTCCCATAGTTTTAAAGTATAACACATTAATTTAATTCCTCTATAATTCGCACACTCCTGTGCATCACCTAAATTGGATGTTTGAAGTATAACACATTAACTCATCAAAAATTTACATAATGAATAATTAATTAAAAAATAAAAATAATAATACATATAAGAAGTAACAATAATGAAGAAAGAGTTTTGATTGGAGGAGATTTAAATGGACATGTTGGTAGAGAGGTAGATGATTTTAAAAGCATTCATGGTGGCCATGGATTTGGAACGACGAATGAAGGTGGCAATACCATATTGGATTTTTGTTTAGCTTATGATTTTTCAATTGTTAATACCTTATTTAAGAAAAGAAATGAGCATCTCATCACTTATAAAAATGGATATAGTACAACACAGATTGACTATTTTCTTATTAGAAAACTAAATCGTTTAGATTGCAAAGATTGTAAAGTTATTATGAGTGAAAATTTATGTACCCAACATCGATTATTAGTTTTGGATTTTAAGATAAAGGGGCATAAAATAAAAAATAAAGTAAAACGATTTTCTAGGATTAGATGGGGGCATTTAAAGAATATTAACAAAAATATTTTTGGAAATAAGATCTTAGATCTTAAGATTTTGTCTGTGCATGAGGATGCTAATATTATGTGGGAAAAAGTGGCTAGTGATATTAAGAATATTGCAAAAGATATCCTTGGAGTATCAAAGGGAAAAACTCCTAATAGTAAAAGTAGTTGGTGGTGGAATCCAAATGTGCAAGAAAAGATTAAAAATAAGAAGCTTTGTTATAAAAATTGGTTTAATTTTAAAAATTCTGATAATTGAGAAATTTATAAAGTGGCTCGTAAGGATGCTAAGAAAGCAATATGCGATGCAAAGATATTAGCTTTTAGTGATTTATATAATAGATTAGATATTAAAGAGGGAGAAAGATATATGTATAAGTTAGCCAAACAAAGAGATAGGAATAGTAAGGATTTAGTTCAAGTGAAGTGTATTAAAGATGAAGATAAAAAAAAACTTTTCTTAGAAGATGATATTCAACAAAGATGGATGAGATATTTTGCTAAACTTTTTAATGAAGATTGTGAATAAGATTGACTATAATGACTTTAGCACCCTAAATGAAAATAAAGATTTCTGTTTTTATCGGCGTATTAGTAAAACTGAAGTTAGAGAGGCTTTAAAGAAAATGAAGGGTGGAAAAGCTGTTGGACCTGATGATATTCCAATAGAAGTGTGGAAATGCTTAGGAGATGAAGGAATTTCATGGCTTACTAAACTTTTTAATACTATTTTGAAGACTAAAAAGATGCCAGATGAGTGGAGAATGAGTGTGTTAATTCCTATTTTTAAGAATAAAGGTGATGCACAAGATTGTGCGAATTATAGAGGTATTAAGTTAATGTGTCATACTTTAAAACTTTGGGAGCGAGTTATGGAGCATAGGTTGCGGCGTGATACTAATGTTTCTCATAATCAATTTGGATTCATGCCGGGTAGGTCGACTATGGAAGCCATTCATTTATTAAGAGGTTTGATGGAGAAATATAGAGAAAATAAGGAGGATCTACATATGATATTTATTGATTTAGAAAAAGCATATGATAAAGTTCCAAGAGAAGTGCTATGGAGAGTTCTTGAAAAGAAAGGAGTCAATAATGCTTATATTCAAATCATTAAAGATATGTATGCAGGAGCTATTACTTGTGTTCAAACACAAGGTGGTTTGACCAAGTATTTCCCTATTTCGGTTGGGTTACATCAAGGATCAGCCTTAAGCCCCTATCTTTTTGCTTTAGTCATGGATGTTCTCACTAGACATATGCAATAGAATGTACCTTGGTGTATGCTTTTTGCTGATTATATTCTTCTTGTTGATAAGACTAGAAAGGGAGTTGAAGGTAAACTTGAATTATGGAGGTCAACCTTAGAGTCTAAAGGTTTTCGCTTGAGTATATCTAAAACGGAATATATGGAGTGTAATTTTGGTAGTAATAGACCTAGTGAGGGGATTGTGACTTTGGGCGATCAAGTCATTAATAAGAGTACACGTTTTAGATATCTTGGATCTATTGTTCAGAGTGATGGTGAAATAGATGGGGATATTATCAGCAGAATTCAAGTTGAATGGTTGAAGTGGAGGAATGCATCGGGCTTGTTATGTGATAGAAATGTACCCCTCAAACTTAAGGGAAAGTTCTATAAGATGGTAGTGAGGCCTGCAATGCTTTATGGTGCCGAATGTTGGCCATTAAAAGAGAAGCATAATACTAAGTTAAGTGTGGCAGAGATGAGGATGCTCAGGTGGATGAGTGGCTTTACCCTTAGAGATAGGATACGAAATGAGCATATACGTGAAAAGGTTGGAGTAGCTCCAGTAGAAGATAAGATTAGAGAGAGTCGCCTTAGATGGTTTGGTCAAAAACGGCGGCCTTCCGATGACCCGGTTAGGAGAGTAGAGGTATTAGATTTGACTTATGTTAAGAAAGGTAGGGGTAGACCTAAAAAGAATTGGTTAGAAAATATTAAGAATGACCTTTCTTTATTAGATTTAAACGAGAATTTGACTTTTAATAGGGCACAATGGAGAAAAAAGATTCATGTAGCCGACCCCACGTAGTGGGATAAAGGCTTGATGTTGTTGTTGTTGTTGTATAAGAAGTAACAACAACAACAACATCAAGCCTTTGTCCCACTATGTGGGGTCGGCTACATGAATCCTTTTTCATCATTGTGTCCGGTTAAAAGTCAAAGTCTCATTTAAATTTAATAAAGAAAGATCATTTCTAATATTTTCTAACCAAGTCTTTTTAGATCTACCTCTACCTTTCTTAACATAAGTCAAATATAATACCTCAACTTTCCTGACCGGGTCATCGGAAGGCCTCCGTTTATTATGACTAAACCAGCTAAGGAGACTCTCTCTAATCTTATCTTCCACTAGAGTTACTCCAACCTTTTCACGTATATGCTCATTTCGTATCGTATCTCTAAGGGTGAAGCCACTTATCCACCTAAGCATCCTCATCTCTGCAACACTTAACTTAGTATTATGCTTATCTTTTAATGGCCAACAAAAATACATATAAGTACTCACATAATTATTATAAAATTTAGGTAGCCAATTTGCTCCTCCCAAAAATTAATTTATTAAAATAAAAAAGCGATTAACATTTGCTTTGTCTGAGCACATGCAGGGGGGTGCAAATAATGGGATATCCTCTCTGCAATTATTAAAAAGAAGGGGAGAGGGTTGTTCTTTCGGCCCTTACTAATTTCACCTATATTAATTAAAAAATATATACAAAATCTCCTCAACTCTCTCCACCACATTTTTCCTCTTCTCGTCTCTCCACATTCGATGCTGCCTAAGTCAAGCCTCTTCTAGCTGCCTCTCCTTCCTGTCTCTCTCTCTCTCTCTATAAATTCTTCTCCCTTCACTTCATGAATATGCTGGCTACCTCACGCAAGGCATTTCATGCCAAATAAAGTAAATACAATGAGCCCATAAGCCCATATCAGCCCAAGCTTGAAGGCCAAACCATAGCAGCTTAAACAAGAAATGAACAAATAAGAAAAGACAAGAGGTCCGAAATACAAAATTAAGAAAATTGAACTCCAATTACTGTCCTCCTTCCTAGTTTGGAAACAATTATCGACAACATTAGGATACCCCTGGTTTCCATGGCTGGCTCAAGCATATCAGGATACAGGAAAGCTGTCAAGTAAAGGAATCGCAGAATTGCTGATTGCTGATGGGAGCAGAAAAATTGTCATGTATTATCACAATTGTCTGTTGTTGATTGGAAGCATTTTGAAAATGTTGAAGGCCGAATTTCAGAATTATCTTCGGTAATTTCACGCTCCCCCAAAAATATCGAGAACATATGTTAATCATTTCTAGCTTTGAAATAAGATTGTCAACTTGAATTTTATTAAGATTCTTGGTTAGAATACCACCACTGATATTCTGTTGGAATGTGAACTCCTATGACTATCCCTTGGCCAGAATGACCAATAAGATCTTGCTCTCAAATCTTATTAGGGCTAGTTATGTGAGTGATGATATTGGAATTGATAATTCATTTCCAAATGTTAGGCCTGTAAGTCTTTTACCATTATTATTATTATTTTGTTCTTTACGTGGTCATTTGAACTGGTTAAAGAACTTGGTCGTGGGGGCAACTTGCCTTGCTATGGAGTATTTGAACTGGATATTATGTCCCAGTTTTATTGACTATCATATGAAGAGGCTTCTTTATAGAAAGGAATGGCAGAAAATTTGTCTTCTTATGATACAAATATAGATGAATATGCTTTTTCTGCGTATTACATTTAGGAATCCATAAAATTCTAGGACGAGTCATTACAATATATAATTATTATAAATTAGAAAAATTTCATGAGCTTTTCCACCAGCCATTCATTCTGCCTTTGCTCCTAAGAACTGTTGAAGTCCCTGCAACATTTCGTTGAGAATTTCTGTCGGCTATCCTTGCCACACCTTCCGCCTTTGCTGCTTCTTCCGGCTGTCCGCTAAACTTCTTTCTTCCATGTAATATTTCCTGAACTGTATCCAGAACCAGCTGTCCACATCTATTAAAGCTTTAGGTTTTCAAATCTGCTTCCTTGTATTGCCGTAAGAGATGAATTACTTTTGTTACCTGCATTTGAATCTTCAACAGTCTTATTAGTAAATTATAGGGGAAGGAAGCTTGTGCTAAGAATTATTGTATGCTTTGGTTTGTTTCTTTTTATTGAAAATATCTTCTTCTGTTTTCAATTCTTTATCTGTTTAAAAGTCTTGGAAAATTACTTTTCCTAGTTTCTATTGTACTAAGTAAATTAGAGTATTACCTTGGTCTGATTTGCTTCTTGTAATTCAACAAACTGTTTACTAGCATACAATTGAGCAAGTGTAAGTGTATTGATGTCTCTATAACATTTAAACTTTCTTCGCAGGTTCTTAGAAAAGTTGATATGATTCTAAAAAATGCTGTTGAGAGCATCTTGGCTGAACGTGATATCTTAATTTCTGTTCGGAACCCATTTGTGGTGGGACAATCTAGTTATTGCCTGATGTTTATCTTGCATTTGTTTATTTTCTTTTTAGTGTGATACTGAACGGCTCCTCTGCCTAAAACCTGTAAGGTGCGTTTCTTTTACTCTTTCACATCTCGGGAGAATTTATATCTTGTGATGGAGTATTTAAATGGAGGGGACCTATATTCGTTGCTACGGAATTTAGGTTGTTTGAATGAAGAGGTTGCTCGGATATATATTGCAGAAGTTGTAAGATATCTGCGATCTTACATCTTTCTCCTTTCTTGTTTTGTTTGATGCAGCCTTTTAACATTGTTATGATCATGGTTCAAGGTTCTTGCTTTGGAATATCTACATTCGCTACGAGTGGTGCATCGAGATCTGAAACCTGATAATTTACTCATTGCACATGATGGTCATATCAAGGTAATGATGATAATAATTTTATAGGAGGAATTCCATTTTTTGAATGTTTTACCTAGTATCGAGGCTAACCCCCTATATTAGAACAATTCAAAACCTATAAAGTGATCGACCTCGAAGATATATTTTTAGATTCTTTATAACACATGCAAAAATATGGGGAAAATTGATATATCCTTGCAAAATAATGGAATCCCAGTTTATGTTGGCCATCAAATCATGATGCGAAAATTTGTGCTTCTATGATCTTCATATAGTGGAAGCAAGACAGAGCGACTACTTTCAAATCACCATCATTAGATTACGTCATGATGCCTGAAGACCCCTTCAATCATATCCATAGAGTCAAACACCAATTTTCAAACATCAACCAAGATTTGATGATCTAGCCTAAATCACACTTGCACCAGTCTAAAAGCCATCTATCTTATTTAAATCTTTGATAATGCATATCTAAAAGCCTAAAGGTTCCACTCATCCATCCATTACTCATGTAGGCAAAATTGTCCAACTCAGAGATGATAAATCTCTTTTCTCAACTTTCTAAGCAACTAGAAGACTAAAATACGCATTAGCTAGCTACATTTTTGTCTAGCATGAATCTCATATATTAAGTGTCTCCTTCACTCACTATTTACATTCCCAAAAATACTAAACTAGCCTCCACTCCCACCTATATAAATGCCTTCGGTGGGATCATGTAATGTAAACTCAATCCCTTAAAATCTATTCATTTTTTTATAAAAATTCGTGGGGAATAACTAGGCAATGCATTTTTTTCTTCTAGATTTAATCCTTATTGACTGGGGAATAACTAGGCAATGCATTTTTTTCTTCTAGATTTAATCCTTATTGACTTGAGAGTCGGGTGCCTTTCAAGGAAGTATTTCACTGGGAAAACTCATATTTTGTTTAACCGAGTGTTTGCATTAAGTGAGTGATTGCTATGAATGGCATACCCTAAAAATCTCTAACTTCCATCCATTTTGGTACACATTATACCTTATATGAAACTTATAAAAGGTGTGCTTAGAGCTAGAGGTCATCTACGCGTCATGGAAACCACCTCTTTGCAATGTTGGGTAAGACTCTGTAGATCAATTTGATATGACTTAAGGATCAAATCAGTAAAAAAAACAACCACAAGAAATGAAATCAGCACCAAATAGCAAAAAACGCCCACCAAACTCAAGAGAAAATAACAATAGTATGCAAGAACAACACCAGAGCCCTGCATTGGGTACCCATACCCACACCCACCCATACCCAATGGGTATGGGTGGGTATGTGTACACCCATGGCCTCGTGGGTGGGTACTCAACATCAAGGGACAAATTGATTTAAATTATTAATCATCATATGCATGCAGTATATTATAGTAATCCTTACTACGCAGTGCGCAGCACTGAATCGCGTCGCGATCAAGATAAATTTTGATATGTGGCTTAAAAGTTTGCAGTCAGAGAAAAAGGCAAAAAATCTCAAGGCTATTAATCCTTGACAGACTGCATTCAAGAAGCGTGGAAATTGGGTGGGTATGACATCCCGAAAGTCACCATAAATGGGCATGGGTGGGCAAAGCCTGCCAGCGCAGAGCGTGGGTACCCAACCAGGACCCTATGTAGGGCTCTGAACAACACTAACAAAGCATAAATAACAATCTTTAATCAAAGAAATACAAGAGATAGCTGATTCACTGTTCGAGAGGTGAATCAGCTCTCCCCCAATTTCTTAGCAGCAACTAGGAACCCAAAATCGCCTTAAGAAACAACTCCATAAAATTTTCACATAATCCCCTCCCCTCCAATAAAAATTCCCCCCTTAAAAGCAGCCCTAATCACACCATAAATGCACCTCACATTTCCTCCAACGATCTCCACTTAAACTTTTTTCATCATAAATACACCTTTCTTTTTCTCCAATTATCTCCTCTTAAACTTTTTCCTCCTATAGGTCTGAAATGAGGTGTTGGGACCCACAAATAACCCACCCAGGGAGGTGGGGTCCACAGCCCATAAAATGGCTGGAGCTACTAGGTTATGCCCTTTTGAAATGAAACTATTGAACTCTTACTGTATCTCACGGACTTATTTTTTCTCCTGGCAATAGTTGACAGATTTTGGACTCTCCAAGGTTGGTCTCATCAACAGTACGGATGATTTATCCGGACCTGCTGTTAGCGGGACATTACTGCTTGCCGAAGATGAGCTTCAAGCATCTAGAACAGACCACTCGAATCAGCGAGAAAGACGAAAGAAACGTTCCGCTGTTGGTACACCTGATTATCTTGCACCAGAGATCCTTTTGGGGACAGGACATGGTCAGTATAACTGTTAATTTTGATAGCTGGCAGCTATTAGCTTTTTCTTTGTGGTCTATTTGCTACTGTAGCTTACTGAATTACAATTCTGGATTCTTAATATTTGCAGGTGCAACAGCTGATTGGTGGTCTGTTGGTGTTATCCTCTTTGAGCTACTTATTGGAATTCCACCTTTCAATGCGGAGCATCCTCAGGTCTGTCTTGTCCGATTTTACGCTATTTGTGTTGATCCCATAGTGACAGCTGTGCAAAGTGTGCTAGATCCTCAAACGAACCAAACTTTATTCATATACTAGTCACCATGTACTTGCGATGCAAGGGATAGCAAAGAATGCTATAAAATAAAGGATATTGTAATGTTATTTTGATTGCTTACAATTTTATATTTTTGAGCAAAAACATCAAGTATAGCATTGGAGTAATATTTCAAACCAAACATCATAACAATAAAAATTAGGTTGGTGTATTTCAGGTTTAATCTTAAGTAGATATCTTATTAAAGAATATTAATTATGGAATGCAACCTTGTAAGGAAAACTATAAAATATAAAACCATTCATATATATGATAGTATTTTTGTCAACATCTTACACCAAATTTTTTTTCTCACTTTGATTGGTCATTAACGAAAAGGTGAGAACATCAGGTTGATCTTAGCATTTCAAAAGATGGAAAGCACTTGACGCATTAAGAAAGATCTAAACAAAGGCTGTGCGGAGAACGAAGAGGTGGCCATAGAGAGTAGTTTGTCGGAGGATTGAAAGATTAAGATGAGGATGGATTCAACCTATTTTTGATTGTCATGCTACATGACTTCAAATAAATCTTGCATTATTATATTTTTTTGTGTGGACATTTAGGTCAATTAAGGAAGACTCACACACATGTCACATACACAAGACTCGAACCCAATATCTCTTAATTGGTAGCCTAAGCTCCCAACCAACAGACCAATGTGAGCTCTGTATAAATCTTGCATTAATTGCAGCTCAATCTTGACCCATTTTTGTTGGCGAATTGATGCTACTATGATTAATATTGGTTAATTGCGTTGACTCATAGTCCATTGATTGGTAGTTTCTTTATACTTACAACATAGATGCTCAATGCCTCAAGGCTTTGAGTCATGATGTGCCCATGATATTGAGTTATGTACACCTCCATGTAAAGGATATTAATTGCTTTCATGCTTGATCTAAATAGCATGATCGGATTAGGGAGTGAGGAGGAGGAGAGAGAGAGGGCGAGAGATTCTACCATTTAATTTGGAAATACATTTGAATGACAACTACGTTTAATGATGAATATATCCAACCAAAGAAAATTAATAGATTTATGGTTCATTGGTACATCAAAAGCGTTCATTTGAAAATAACGGCTTGTATAAATGGTAAAAGTTGATGCGCCGTCAAAAATTCACGAGATCAATTAAAATTTTGACAATTGTTTCAAATCTCAAAGAGTGGGGTTTCTTTTGCTTTCAGCACTCCCTAGGTCTGCCCCCTAGGGTTCCCATGGGGATAGCTGCCTTTGATTCCGCCATAAAAGTCAATGTAGAAGGGTTTAGGTTTCAGTTTTGAGCAATTATGCAATATTACTAAAGGAACATAGTAGAATCTGATTCCACAAGGCTCTAACTTGAATGGAAAATATAATCAAAACAATATCAAACCTGATGTGCCAAGGAATTCTTGATTCACAATTATGTCCAAACCAGAGGTAAGGTTGCTTTCTTTAGTTAAATCTAAGAGTCAAGCAACCTGTACTAAAATGTGGTAGAAAGACAAATGTAGCTTGCTTTTTCAGCAGCAAAATAGTAGTTAATATCAATTTAGACTTTTGCACCATTACTACATATGAGATCCAATTAGGATACTATACCTCTTGAATGAATCTGGCCTCTAACAACTTTTGAACTTTTTCGTGAATTTGTTTGTCTAGCATAGTCATCATTGGCTAAGTCTTCTACTTTATTGGCCTCACCTTCTTTAAATGTTGACACTTCTTCAAATTCTTATATAGTCTTCTACCCGGACTCTCTCCACATCGAGTTGGAGGATTTCTTTTTTAATATTTCTCGTTGCTTATAGATAGAAATCTCTTGATTGATACAAGTTGCTGCTGACTGTCACTATATGATCACTTTCTAGGATCTTCATATTGACATTATATGTAAAGACAACTGCTCGGAAAGCATTCAACAGTGATTGGTTAAAAGATTGCATTGTCAATGGTCGGTGCATCGACCACAATGAAGTTAACCATAGAAATAAACTACATTTCTTCTTCTACCCAGGTAATCAGCAGGCGATTACCCTCTCTATCTCTATGCTCCGCATAAAAGCCAAAGAGAAAACTAGCGATTGGCGCTAGGCGAGAAGTGCCAAGTTTCATCTTCTCATATTCACTCCTGAATATAATATATTGAGCTCTCGATGTCTATGAGGATGCTACCAAGTTGATAATTTATGATGAGTGTTGTGACGACCACTGAATCGTTGTGCAGATTGGCAGTTGCAGGCTAATCAACTTAAGCAAAGATGATTAGGTGGCACATAGGAAGTAGGCACCCTCAAGATACTTACCAAGTTCACCTCTCCCGACTTAAGTTGTTGGAGGTTTGCTTAGTGAGAAGCCTCTTTGCCAACTCCTCCATGGATGGTGGGAGCTTCCCCAACAATGTGGTTCTCTTATGTTAGGATTGGTTCATTGCATGGCTTCGTCTTGCATTAGCAAGAACATACTCTTTAAGTTTACCTACTTTGATATGTTTCTCCACCAAACTCCTTTGGTGCTGACAATCCTTTATGTCCTGGCCATGGTCATGATAATAGGTGCAATACGTTGATTTGTCATGCAAGTAGCCATTGGCTCGCATGGGCGTTGGCCTTTTGAAGAAGTCCTTATTTTCAATAGCCTCAACTATGTCGACTATGGAGACTTGCATTAGAGTCACAGTAAAAAATGGGTGAATAGGATGTAGTAGCGACCTCTCATCACGATGATCATTGCATCGTTCATCAATGTGTACTCACCCATCATAGGAATGAGTTTTTGGGTTCTGGGTAGATCTCTTGTGTTCATGCATGTTTCTCCTCTTAGTCCCTTAACTATGTCTAACTTTTCCTTCTAGATGGCTTCTTTCTTTCCTGCTAGCTGTAGTAGAGACGCCAACCTATACTTTATATTATTTAACATTTTTATGATTGTTTGTGAGTTCGAATAACCCTGGCAGCGTACTCGGCTGTTGCAAGCCGAGTGCATACCAAAATGGTCGCATTCATAGATCTTGGGTGAGAACCGCCTAGGTAGCAACCGACCCAAAATCATTCATATCGAGCATCACCTTTTGAACCCGAGTAATGAAACTCCTCAGCGATTCTCTCAACTCTTGCCTCATTAATAATAAGGGTAGAAAGTTCTACAGCGGCCTTTGCATGTTGGTGAATTGCATCATGAACTTTCTCAGCAAAGTAATGATAATGAGTTGTAGACATGAGAACCATATTAGAGGCAATTCTTTAAAGGTAATAAATAATAATCCACACTTTAATGTATCGCTGATATCCTGGAGAGAAACAATCGACTCAAAGTAGGTGATGTGAATGGAGGGATCCATCCTTCCTTTATACAAATCCAGACGAGGGATTTTGAACTTTGCTGGAGGCTTTGCCTCAACAATGTCCCTCGAGAAGCCATTGGCAAGCCAAAATCTCTTCTTAAGTCTCCTTTCTTCATGATGAGGAGTGGAAGATGATCCTTCACTATCTAGGCTGTAAATTTCATCAATGGCTAGAGTAGAATTCAAAGCTCTAGCTCCATAAAGTCTCCTCCTTTTTACAACAAACTAGAGGACCCCTCTAGCAATTCCATTCTATGAGTGGCTCTTGGAATCCTATCTAGTGCTCATTGAATCATTCGAGTTATTCTCTCCTCGAATTTAGTGAGCCAACAGATAGTAACAAACTCCTAATTGTCCATGCTGAAATTTTCTTCTCCTCTTGGATGTTGTTTTGCTTCACATAGTACTTCTCTTCTAGTTACATGCTCCACTCTCATAACACCTTTAAGGATGTTGAATCCATAAATGTAAGTGAATCACTTCTAACTATACTGAGAATGTTGAGTGAAAAAGAAAATTGGAAAGTAGAGAGAAATATTGTGATTTTAGTAAAATGGGTTTAAGTGAAAATAATTGTCTTTAGAAACCAATTGACTAAAATTATGTAAACTGAGCTCATCCTTTTATGGATTCGGGTTGTGGCTGAGCGCTATAGAATTGACTATATACATAGTTACACAAGAAATAAAAGAAAATATAATAATTGTATAGCCTAATTAGAAGGTTCAACCTAATAAAGTTATCTATCAATCTTTGAATAAGTCATCGACTTGATAATTGAATAGTTGAGTAGCAAATCAAAAGTTTATCTTGAGAATTTATCCCTCCACGAGTTGTCGTCAGGGCTGATTTCATAGATAATAGTTGTTAGGATCGATTATTAGGATTTATTGGCCTACCGAATGAGTTCTTTGATTATAGTTATTTGCTTGAGGCAAGTTCTGTTGTATGCCATCGAGTATGATATTGAGTAGATTGAGTTATCTTGACTTGAACTAGCTTAATTTATCTTGAATTTGATTGACTTAGCTTGAATCAGTTTTTTCGGATATATGGATGTAACTGTATAATGGGTGCAAATGGTTCTGTCATGTGCAAGGGATTGAGCTTAACTAGTTCAGGATCACTAGCATATCCAGTTCAGAATAACAAGAATGGGACCCTAGAGGTTTGGATCGATAGGGCTTCAGTGCTCATTATGCTACGGCTGTTGAAGGCTGAAGGAAGGCAAGGTTATAAATAAAGGGAATATTAAATTTGAATATAAATATATCATATAATACATCAATTTGCATCAATAATTCATTCGATATCATTAGACCATTGGTAATATCTACCATGCATCAGCCAACGACACCCGATACTTATCATACACTGATGTTGGTCACTTAATGTTTGACACTTGTCAATTTTAATTTGAATTTTGAATGGATTTATGGAATAATTTTTCTTTTTGATTTAGAAGGTCTGGGGGTCATGCTCAAGGAAGATTTATTTATTCATATTGCTATAATTTATAGTTGCAGGATTTAAATTGAAAGGGAGCTTTTATGTTGTAAAGCCGCAAATATACAAATGAATAGAAAAAAGAGCTGATCTAGATTGCACTTGTGAATTCTAGGTTGTTTATTGGTAACATTCAAGCTTCAAATGCCATGCTATGCATTGCGTGTGCGTTCACATCCATGCACGTACATTTTCCTGCATAAATAATCAAAACGAAGTCAGGGCTTTCCCTTTGAAGTCTCAGGTGTACCATGAATTGCCTGAAATTTTATTCATTATTATCAATTTTTTAGACATAACTTTTTTATTGGTTATCATCAACGATGCCATAAGCTAATAGTTATTGATTATTGTGAGCATTTTAGGTAATTTATTAGCTCAGCTTTTGTGTTTTTGTTCTTTTAGATGATTTTTGACAATATTCTCAATTGTAAAATACCTTGGCCCCAAGTACCTGAAGAGATGAGTCTTGAAGCACAAGATCTTATTGACGGGTAAGAGCTGAAAATAATCTTTCATATGATGTGCTTTTCTTGTTCTCTACCCCCTTAAGTTGTGATCATATCAAGTGAAGATTTTTTATGTTTGTTTTCAATTCATTAGGGTCATTATTTTAGCTTCTTGATTTTCGAATAGCTGGTAGCAACAGCGAAACATCTGGTTTGGGGTGTGGCACATTGGTCTCATTTCGCTGCCGAAGTTCTACTGAACCTTCTACAAAAATCTTGATAGAGCAATAGATGTTGGAATCGAGCTATTAAGTTAAAGAAAGGAAGAGAAAGCAACTATTGAAAGCAACAAAAGGGAAAAGAAGGTTCTGAAAAACCTCAGCAACAGAAGCAGAAACAGAAACAGAAACCTGAAGAAAGTTTTATATGCAGCATTGTATATTGTTTTGTATTTCCTATCAATTACAGCAGCAGCACACACACACACACACAAGGAGCTAAGGAGTTAGTTATAAGTCTATGGTGAATATTACATGAGCAATAAATATATTAACGGTGGAGATGATGTAGTCTGGAAAGGTTGAGCAGCTGCAGAATATGGATAAGAGCAATTTTGATATTCTTATCTTACAATGTTTATCACTTATCACTGCTCTGCAAGTAGCAATGATTTGTTGAATTGTTGACTTATCTATTAGATGAAGAAACCTGGTAGAAGAGAGAGATTTTGCAAAAAAATCTACAGGTTAATCTTGAGATAAAATGTGGTGAACAATAACATGCTTAGCTTTGATACAATCCTGAATAAAATAATAGTCGATCTCAATATATTTTTCGTTCTTGAAAGGCTGGATTATTTGTTTAGGCAACAGAAGAAATGTTGTCACAATAGGGATGAGTAGGCTGTGAGTGAAATATGAAATTCAGCTAGTCACATAATTTCACTTGTAGCGGCAATGAGTGCTCAATATTCTGACTCAACGGATGACCCATGCCATGAAACAAGGTTCGAACCAAGATAGACACAATAGCTTGTAATAGAGCGATAATCAAGTTTGTTAGATGCCCAATTAGAGTCATAATAAGTTTGGAGGTCAAGTTTGTCAACTGAAAGAGGTAAGCCATGATGCAATGTGTCGCGCAGGTAACACAAAACACTTTATCACACAACAATTTTGATCCATTCCTCTACTTAAATCATCCAACTTGAATTCTACTAATAATATTTCACCCATCATTTTGAACAATAGATGTGTACTCTTAATAATGATTTGATCGCCCAAAGTCATAACCCCCACTAGATCTATTACAACTAAAATTATACTCAATATATTTGGTTTTTGATCTACTCAAACGAAAACCTTTAGATTAAGGTTGACCTCCATAATTCAAGTTTTTTTCAACTCCCTTTGTAGTCTCATCAACAAGAAGAATATTATCAGCAAAAAATATACAACATGGGGTAAGTAACCTAAATGCCAAGAAATTGAGCCATGGATCCAAGGTTTTGTAATTGAAACCGAGTATGCAAAGTTTGAAGAAGAGAAACAAAGCCGAGTCAGTGCCGGTGACCAAGATGTCATCGACATAAATGAGTATATAAAGAGAAGTAGATGTCTTATGATAAAATAGAAAGGAGGGATCTACATGACTTGTAATAAACCCACAATTAAGTAAATAGAGGTGGAAACTATTGACGAGGGGCTATCTTAAGAACATAAAGAGCTTTGTGAAGAAGACAAACATGATCAAGAATTTGGGAATTTTGAAAATTAGGAGGCTTTTGCGTGTGAAAAACTTCTTCATGAAGAAAGGCATTATAAATATATGTTTGATAGATTGATTAATGATAGGGTACTGCCACAATTAGGAAAGTGCGAATGTGGGGAATTTAGCTACCGGATTGAATATAAAATTGTAATCCGATCCAAATTGTTGATTATAACCTTGAGCAACTAAGCGTGCCTTTTTGCGAGCAATAGATCCATCTGAGTTATGCTTGGTTTTAAATAACCATTTGCAGCCAAGTGCATTTTGATCAGGAGTGCGAGGGACTAGGGACCATGTACCCTGTTGTTGTAATGCTTCAAATTTGTTAGACATGGCTTTGTGCCAAACAACATATTTTGTTGGCTTAAGAGAAAGAGGAGGGGGATGTAGGCACCAAGTGATATTGTAGATTGAGTATATGTTTTGGTTTAAGATGTTCAGTTTGAAGTAGGGTGATCATGGAATGACATGAATGAGCGAGAAGGGTTACAACTGAGTCTGATGTAGAGGAATCAGAAAGAGAACAAGCAGCAGATGACATGGGTAGGCCAGGAGGTGGTGTGGTGGTGGGGGGTGGAGATAAAGGAGATGGCGGGGAAAGAGAGGCAGATGTTGAACTGGGAGGTGGAGGAGGCATACCGGATAGAGGAACAAGTGTGAGAGGCAAGACTTGCTAGGGGTAAGAAGAACTGGATGTGGTGGAGTTTATAGGGAAAGATAGATTCACAAAAGGTGACATGACGAGAGATATGAATACAACATTGAGACATTTATAGCCTTTATATTGAGTGGTATAACCAAGAAATACACATGGAGATGAATGTGGAGTATATTTATAATGAAGTGTGGATGGAAGCTAGGGATAGCATAAACAACCAAAAATCTCAAGGTGAGTATATGGAACGTTCGAGTATATGAGGGGGTTCATTGGTATAATCATTGGTAAGGTGATGTATTATGGGTGTTTTTTTTAAGGCAAACGATTGATAACATATGCTGCAATTAATAAAGTATCAACCTAGAACTATTGTGATAGATTAACATCAATTAATAAAGCACAAGCTATTTCAAGAAGTTGAAAATGTTTGTGTTCAACAATGTCATTTTGCTCGGGGGTATGGACAACTAAGACAATATAGAATGCCAAATTATTGAAGAGTGTTTTGAAAATTGTTATTGACAAACTAACCACCATCTGATTGAAGCATTTTTATAGGTTTTTGAAATTGGCGTTCAATAGATAGCTTGAATTGAAGAAATTTATGTAATAGTTCAGATTTAAATTTCAGTGGATAAACCTAGCAAAAATGAGTAAAGTCATCAACTAAAAGAAGAAAAAAATTATGATTTTGCATAGATAAGATAGGGCAAGGACCTCACTCATCTTGCATGAATGTGTTCTAAACATTGAGTAGTACCATAAGAAGCTAAAAAAATGATAGAAGATGATATTTTGCCCAAGCACAAGAGGAGCGGTGGGTAGGAATTGAAGTAGAGTTGCTGGAAGGTAGGTGAGCTGAGAGAAATTTTTGTGTAGCTATGGTGGGCTGACTAAGCCGCTAGTACGTACCAAAAGGTGGAATTTTAGGTGGAACTGATGAACGTAGCAGGGGAGGATGGGGTGAGCTGTGGCAGTGTTGTGGTGGTAGACTTAATGGGATAGAGATTAAAGACTGGGCCCCTGATGTATAGTCTTGTTGGTCTTGGAGTCCTTGATAGCAAAGTCACGTGCATCCAAGATAATAGGGCATGAATTATGAGCAACAAGTTGATGAAGAAAGATTAAGTTATGAGAGAGATTTGGAACATGTAAAATGTTAGGTAAGTGAAGCATACGAGGAGTGAGGAGAAGGCCCTAACCAGAGTGCACAATAGGTAGCATGTTGCCATTCCAAACCTGTACTTGAGTGGAGCCGAAATATGGATGAATGGAGTGGAGTTGAGACTCATCAGATGTGAGGTGCGTGGAGACTTCAGAGTCGAAGAACTCAGCTGAGGAAGCATATTCCTATGCAAGATAAGCTTGATGAGTGGGTTGGTATGTAAGGTCTATACGATGCCAACATTTTACTGTATTGTAGCCAACTTTGCTATAAATTTGACATTCAATTGAAGACAACATACTCTGGCCATCGTGAGTAGAAAGATAACCTTCAAACCTGGCACAAAACAACTTGATAACCTGAGCATGCTAAATAGGATGATTTTCTATAGCTAACTGAACATTAATCACAGATTTTATGTTGGTCTCAAGAAATTTCAGTTGAAGAGGAATTGATTGTTCACTCATTTTAAGAGGAGAGGATGAAGAAAGGGAAGAGGGAGAAGAATCTACTGAGGAATTCATTTCCAGAATAAGCAACTACTATTAAAAGCTAAGCAACAACAAAGGAAGAATGAAGCTATGACAAAACGGATGCAACAAATGCTGTTAGCTCTGATACCATGGAGAACTTTAGCAACAGAAACAGAAACGTGAAGAAATTGTATATGCTGCATTGTATATTGTAGAGAGAGAGAGAGAGAGGAGTTGGTTATAAATCTTTGGTGAAGATTACAGAGCAATATATTAATGTTGGAGATCTAGTTTGAAAAAGATGACCTGCTGCAGATATGGATAAGAGCACTTTAATAAGTGCACTTTTGATATTCTTATTTTACAATGTTTTTCACTTATCAGGTTCTGTGGTAAGATATGGTTAATTATGCATAGGGATTCAAATTGATCATTATGGGGATCATCCTTCAAGCAGAATTGGCTTAGCCCAATTTTCAGTAGTTCTGAAGTGGCTTTGAATGTAGATAATATTTATTTATAAACTAAATCTCAGTTTTCTGCAAATATTTTCTACGACAATACAATCCATCTATTATTTCTTTTATTCACAGTATTAGTCAGACACGGATTTGCAAGGTATAAATCTATGATAACCGGTTGGGAACAAAATGAAGTTAGGTGTTAGTTGCACTATAAAGGTTCTTCCAACATAAGTTAAAGTAGTTAAAGATCAAACAAATAAATTATAGTTGTTGAAGGTTTAACAAATAAAATAAATAAATAAATAAATCAAAATTTAATTTTACGTAATGAATGATTACCTATTAAATAAAATAATTAAAAATTAAATACTTATGAATGAATTTAAACTTGAATTCAAATTGAAAGCAATGACCTATGTTGCACCGATACGGATATGGCGACACGGATACGACACGATACGGATACGGGACACGCCAATTCTTAAAAATACAGGATACGGGTACGGCGCGGACACGGCATTATAATTTATAAATCATACATAAAAATTAAGAAAACAATCAAAGCGTAATATTTGAAATTACAAAAAAAAATGACAACAACATCATTTGTAGCCTTGTAGCTTATAATATCAAAATATAAGTAAGCATTAAATGTCTAGTACAACAACAAAAGCATAAACATAAATTATCTAGCACATGAAGTTTCAACTATTCAATAGAAGGAATGATATAATTATCTTCTTCATTGGTTTGTCTTTGAACTTATCTCATCTTCAATAAATATCATAGCTTTTAATTCAGGCTCATCAAGTGAAAGATTAGTAATTTTTAATATTTTCATATCATCAAGAGACATAAATCCATCTCGGAAATGAGAAAATCTTGCTCGCAACCGCGGAAGTAAATACGAGTCTTTTTTCGGATTTCTTTTTGTTTTTCAACGGACACGCGTATCGGATACGCGTGTCCTTTTGAAATTAAATAGTATTTTAATTGGATACGGCTTTGGCGTATCCGACACGTATCGGTGGAGTATCGGAGGTGTATCCGTGTATCGGTGTATCGGATACAGCACGCCTTCATAAATAGGTGTATCGGTGCAACATAGGCAATGACATACATGATGATTGTTACGTATTAAATAAAATAGAACAAAAAATTATATTAAGTGTCATGTGATTGTTAGTTGATATATGAATTAGCAATCATGGGATATGCGAGATATCACTTCTTGGAGTCATGTACTATAGTTTAATCTATATAAAAAAGAATAAATAAAATGATTAAAAATTAAATATTTATGAATACATTTAAATTTGAATATAATTAAAATTGAATTTAATTTAAAATAATTACATATGTGATGTGATAGTTAAGTATTAAACACAATTATTATAGCTTTCAAGTCAAAATTATGTTGTGTTATATCATAATTAGGTGATAAATATATTTGAATTTAAATTCAAAATCACATCATGTGATGAACATAAAATGTGCAAATAGTCAACTAGTCGATTCACGTACTGTAGTTTATTATACATAAGGATATCTGTATTATAGTTACCTGACCTACCCATTGATCAATGTGCCTTAGGATCTTAATCGATGTACACTGAATCCACACAGAACCATTAGTGGAGAGGATATTATGAATAATTTATAACCGAACCTGATCATAAATGCATTCAAATGCCCACTGCTTCTATAAAGAAAACATATGGGTTCTGATTACAGCTGCAATCATGTGGCTTGAACCTGCTAAATGTCTTCCTTTGAAATGGGAAAAAATATCTTGAAGGATTTTTGTATTGATGAAGAAGAAAAATCTAATCCTACCATTTGGAATCCGCCCAGAAATGTAAATCTTATAGGATTCAAAGAGATAACGGGAGATGGCTTGAGCTGTAAACATAACCTTACATTCATGTACTACACAGTTAAACTGATATTTTATTAGTTTGCATATTCAGAGAGTCTATGACGCTGTTTCATTCTTTTAGTGTAGTGCATTTTGCTTTCAGGTGTGTCCTTTGAGTTTTTCTTACCCCAAAAAAAAAAAAAAAAAAGAAAGAAACAGTTGTTTTTCCTGTGTTTTTAAAGTTATTTGGTGCTTTGATTTCTATTGGAATTTCAGCATATAAATAGTCTTATCATTTTCTACTCCATCCATGGCCCATTAGTGATGTAATACTAGGGTTGTCAAAAAAGTCATTGTTCTTGAACAACTCATGTTCGTTTTATGAAGTAACTCGTGTTTGATTCATTTGTTAAGTAGCTAAACCCTAATTGATGCTTTGAACTTAATTTTTAAATGATTTGAACACGAATATACCTTTCTTCGATTGTGTTCGCTCATTACTAGCTCGAAATAAACAAGTAAATAAATAAATATTTATTTATTTAAATTATTTATTCTTAATTTATATTTTTAGATATACATATTGGTTACTGAATAAATAATTTACTAAAAAGTAGATAAGAACTCTATCCAATGCAAAATAGGAGCTTTAAGTGTTTATTCACTCATTGGGTATTCTCTCTTCCATGATAAGCGAACCAATACAAAATTTGCAGCTTTAAGTGTTTATGTTCAAGTCAGTCCAGATTCCTATTAGAAACGTGTCAAAATTAATAAGAAAATGGTAGTAAGACTTGGCAGTAAACATTTCACCTCAGAATTTAAGGAAGATGTTCTTAATAAATAAATAAACAAATAAATAAAACATTCAGGCGCTCCCAGTCACCACTAAGATGGGAGAGAATTATTCTTTCCCAATGAACTCCAACCAATAATAGACGGATATTAAGAGATCATGCTACAATGCTTCTCCCAATTGTAGTATTCCAATTTATTGAAGTTGGTTATAATAGGAATATTGTCATTTCATGTCCTTCAAGATCATCATGTTTATACTATTTGCTTTTCTGGAGACATTGATGTAAAAAATTTACATCTCCGTGTACATCCTTGGCAAAGTTAGACCCATCGTTTGACTACTTTCTTAAAAAAATTACTTTGTTGGGCCTTTTATGATATTATCCATGAGCCAAAAAAAGAAAGAAAGAAAGAAAAGTTCTCTTGTTGAATAGATTTTCCAAAAATATGTGCCATGTAAAAGGTGAACATCTAAAAGTTCTCATGGGAACAATTTTTTTATTTACCCGATTTGTAACCCAGGACGCAAATAATATTATGGAGATGTTGTTAAAACCAAACTAATGAGGATAACACAATCACTTTTGATAGATTATTAACTTTCCAACTTCTCAATTTATGATTAATTTTTCAGTATGAGATTCGAATTGCTTTCTGATTAGGCTTGGAGCCAATTGGAACACCAAAATACATAGAAAGGCAATTTATCCAAAGACCATCCCATGCTCCCATGCATGAAGCCAACTTATTAGCTTTGCCAGGAACCTTTCCAAGTAACTTAAGTTTGATCAACGGTCAAACATTTAATGGGGAATTATATATATATATATATATATATATATATATTGAGAGTCATTGTAGCACATTCATTTTTTTATTTAGTTTGGTCAACAGTCAAACATTCATAAAAATTGATGAAATCAGATTATCAAGCACTTAGGTGGTAAATCAATATCAATATTTTTTTTGTTTTATATTTGTAGTTAATAACATCAAAAAGTAGTTTTATGATGAATCAAGCTTTTCTATGTAAATATGTTGGAAAGAGATACATGCATTAAAAAAAAAAAAACTTTTCTATGTAAAAGAATAATAGGCTATCCCTGGATAGTAATAGTTATTTAGAGTAAAAAAGTTGCTTATGCATGTAGTCATAGGTCGCAGAGTTTTCATTTTCTAAATTATGTTTTCTTGTTTATACCACACATGGTGTTCTTCTTCAGTTTAATGGATCTTTCTTTCATGCTTCAAGTTTCTCAGAGTTTGATATGTGAATCAAAAAAGCATAGTCAGCAAGCTTCACCTAGGTATTCAACAGCCATTGGTAAAATGATTTGACCGTTTTTTTTTCCTTTAATTTTCTAGAATAAATCTATCTAACCTCTTATAGCCTTTATGATAATTCAAGCAAAACAAAAAACGTCATCTTTTATCCAACTACATGAAATCGACAAATTCAAGCAAAACAACTGTCTGATGAAAATTTTTTGCTGAGGAATGCCCTATTTATATATTTAACCTTGCCCATCTGTGATGTTTATAATAGATTATTAACTGAGGATCCTCATCAAAGACTTGGAGCAAAAGGAGCTTCAGAAGTATGTTTAAGTGGGGATAATTTTCTATGAAAACTATTGATAGACTTGAACAGGTGTTTTTTTTTTTTAATTTCATGAACCAATTTTTCAGGTCAAGCAGCATGTCTTCTTTAAAAACATTAACTGGGATACACTAGCTAGGCAGAAGGTGGCTGATTCAGTTATAAAAAGGTCATGTGTTTCTTATTTTTGGTCGTCTTGACATTACATATTGTAGCACATTTCTCCTTTTTCAGGCTGCATTTGTTCCCTCTTCAAATGGTGCAACTGATACTAGCTATTTCACAAGTCGCTACTCATGGAATCCTTCAAGGGAGCATATCAATGAGGCCAGTGACTTTGAGGATTCTTCAGACAATGGCAGCATAAGTGGTGCCAGTAATTGCTCAAGCAATCGTCAAGATGTGGTATGGAATATAGTTATCTCTTAATGGTTCAAAAATTTTATAGGCATTCTTCAGTAAGCTTTGGTTTTGACTTCATTAGACCATTGATGTGAGGAATATCCGTTCAAAATTTTAATCCTTATATATAAATATCTCGATCTCTATCAGTTGATTATTTCTTCTTCATGGCATTCAACTTGTTGAAAACAACAGTTTTAAAACTAATAAGTTATTAATAACTACCAGGGGGATGAGTATGGTGGCCTCGAGGAGTTTAGTTCTGAAGCATTTGTGAATTACTCATTCAGTAATTTCTCTTTCAAGGTAAATTGAAATCCGCTCAAAACAAATGCACTTTCATTTTCAATTTCTATTTCTCTTTGAAAATTTCTGGTTTCACTGGAATGTTGTTAAAATCCTTCCACTAAATAAATTCATTAATGTGCTGGTAACAATAACAAAAAGATAGGATGACTTGTGTGCTTAGACTAGAGGAATGACACTATATGTCAATTTACGTATTTAGTTAGTTTCTATTATGATCTAATTACCATTTTTAATGTAAACCCATATATGCATATCTCCTGAAATTACAATGTGATAGGAAATGTTCCAAGAGAAAGTGACTTTCCTTGGCTGAATTTGAATTTCAGCGAGGTTCAAACTACAAATTAAGAAGAATCTGGTGGAAATATTAACCAGAAAGGATTTTACTAATAATAGATGAAAAAAACAACAAGATATAATGGATCCTCAATTGGAGAGGAGGATTTGGCTCTCCCAAATCTCTAGACGCCGCTAGAACCCAAACAAATTCAAAGAATCCTCCAAATTTCAGAAAATACAATATAAAAACTTTACCCTAGGTTAAACAATATATTTAAAGTATACAAAATATAGTTAATACCAAAATAGGTCCTCAATTTAAAATTTCCTTTCTAATCTCTTATTAATTCCTCATTAATTTGGCTGTTGGACCCCACCCCCACCCCCACCCCCACCCCCACCCCCACCCCAAATGGGGCAGCATTGATTGGGGCGGAACTTCTGTTCCACCGCTGGTAGACCTAGGCTAGTCCAGGCTGGACCGGTCCAATGATCGGTTTATCACAATATTATCCACATATATAATTATAATAGATATTTATTCTTGCCCCCCATTTAAAAAAAAAAAGTGTGATCGACCCCTCTCGTATCCCAACTTTGTTAAGGTGGAGTTGAATCTAGTGTACTAAGTAAATGGTGATTATTTAAATTTATGAAGGGATATGGTTATGCATATTGGTTATAAGTCATAGATGGGTTTTTTGTTCTCACCACTTAACCAGTGAGAACAAAAAAATTCATCTATGATTTTTTTCGCAAAGTTATGGGAGAATCTCATCACTTTTGAGGTTGTGGCTCGAAATTTTGTGTGATTGCACAAGTGGTTTGTGAAGTTACCTAGCTAGCAAGATTGATGAAATATATACAAATACATAATACTTCTCCTAAAACTCACTATAGTGATGGTGAATCATCATCAGTTCTATGAAAAATCATGTTAAACATGACTGAATGAAACATATAAGAATTTGTTTCTCATTTATAAAAAGTGAGATTGAAGAGGGTGGAATAAACCTATGTTTCACTCCTACCTTAAAACAAGCTGATGTTCTCCTAAAAATTCTAAACAAAGGAGTTTTCAAATCCATCGATAGGAATTATAAATATACATTTCTAGACTTGAGAGGGAGAGTTGGTAAATCTGGAAATTCATTTAATCCATCGATAGGCCTTGTTTGGTATGAAGGTTGGTGATTCTTCTAAAATTAAGAATCTTTTTGAATTTGATATGGTTTGGAGATCAAATCAGCACCCATAACAGCTACTAGAACGAAATCAGCACCAAACAGCCACCAAATCAAGAGAAAATAACAATGATATGCAGGAATAATACTAATAAAATTAAAATAACAGTTTTTAATCAAAGAAACACAATATACAATTGATTAATTGTTCGAGGGGAGAATCCCCGAAAGGGGGTAGGGTCGGGGTCCACAGCCGCATCAATACTCCCATGACAAAAAGTCACTTATCCTCAAGGTGGAAAGAAGGGAACTGCCTTGGATAGTGATGTTGGCTTCCCACGTCGCCGCATACTCAAGTAAATTCTTCCACTTCATCAACACTTCCCGGATCCCTTGCACCTCCAGTGATTCTTATATTACCTCCATATCTTCTACAATGTAGCCGGTAGTGCGGGCAAGGGTGTATGATCTTCAATGACTCGTCTCAACTGTGACACATAAAATACTGGAAGGATGGCTGAAGTTGCTGTCAATTGTAGATGATAGACGACTGCACTAATATGCTCCATGACCTCGTAGGGTAGGGCCCAAAGTATCGCGGGGATAGCTTCTTATTCCTCCGTCGAGCTAAAGTCCTCTATTTGTAATGTCGAATCTTCAGATAAATTCTATTCCCTTTCATATGGTGATTTCAGTTTGGCCCTAGCAGTCAACACTTGGTTGAAATAAGCTATGGGCCTACCCTTGCATGAGAACTGCTCCCAACTCATAGCCTGATTCATCAATTTCCACTACAAATGATTGGTTGAAATATGGTAGTGCTAACACAGGGACACTGGTCATGACTTTCTTTAGTTGCTCAAATGTGGTTGCCTCCACCCATTTGAAATTGTTCTTCTTCAACTGCTATGTCAACATTAAGGCTATAGAACTATATCCCTTCGTAAACTTCCTATAATATTTTGTTAGTCCTAAGAACCCCATTAGCCCCTTCAGGGTTTTGGGCATTGGCCACTTCACCATTGCCTCTATCTTGGTTGGATTTGCTGACACCCTAGCTTGAGATATTATATGTCCCAAGTACTCCACCCTTTACTGCGCAAAAGAGTACTTCTTCAAGTTGGCATATAGTTGGTACTCCTTCAAAGTTCCCAACACCGTCTCTAAGTGCTCCTCCGACTTGTTATAGATAAGGATTTCATTATAGAATAGCAGAGCAAACCTCCGAAGGTAAGGCTTGAACACCCTATTCATGAGTGACTGGAAAATGGCCGAAGTGTTGGTGAGACCAAAAGGCATCACCAAGAACTTATAGTGTCCCTTATGAGTTCTAAAAGCTATCTTGTGAGTGTCCTCTGGTCTCATTCTAATCTTGTGATACCTAGACTTCAAATTGATCTTTGAGAAAACCATTGAGCCATGCAACTCATCTAGCAGCTCATACAACACAATTTCCTAATTGAAGGCAAGATAATTTGTATAGAATCTCCAACTTTCATCCTTTTCACCAGTAACACGGGACTAAAAAAATGGCTCACAATAGGTTTGATGATCTCATCTTCAAGCATCTCCCAAATCAACCTCTCAATGTCATCCTTTTTAGACCTGTGGGTATGGCCAAATGCTAATGAGAGTGAGTTCTTCCTTCAGAATAATAGTGTGCTTGTGCTCTCGTGGAGGAAGAAATCCTAGGGTGGGTTGGAATGCCTCACTAAATTGCTGGAGAATTGGCCGAATTATTTCTAGAATGCCCTCTATCTCCCAGGTGTCTCCTCCTTCCAAACTATGGAGCTCCACCAAGATTTCCAATCCTTCACCCTATATGGCATGCACCATGGTTTTCAAAGAAGCCAACCCTTTGGATAAACTAGGGTCTATCTTAATCACCACCTTTCTCTATTCCACTTGGATCTCCATAGCTAAGGCCTTCCGTTCCACCTTAGTCTCTCCCAATGGTTTGTAGCCACTTCACACCCAAGATTAGATCCATACTTCCTAACTCCACTGAAAGAAAAATCTCCTTGATGTGAATTCGTTGCAACTCCACCGTCAATCCCTGACAGATACCCTTGCTTTTCTCTACCTTCCATGTGCCCGTCATCACCCAAAGCCTCCCGTGTCTACAAGCTTTAGCCCAAGCTTGTCAACCACCTGAGTGGATATGAAATTGTGGGTAGCCCCACTATCCATCAAAATCGTCACTGCTTCCCTGTATATCTTTACCCTCTTCTTCTTAGTGTAATTCGGGGTAAATCCCACTACATAATTCAATGAAACCTTTGCCACCTCCACGTGTAAGGGCTCCTCATTCTCTACGACTTCTTTTGCCTTTACTTCGCCCATCTCCTCCTTATCACAAACAAAAAGGACCTGCAATGTGTGATTTTTACACCTATGGCTCAGTGTTGAACTTCTCGTCGCTCCTAAAACATAAGCCCTTAGCTCGTTTGTCTTGCAACTTCATTTCAGTTAGTCGTTTAAAGTTCCCTCATGGCTGCGCTCCCAAACCTTTCTCTTTTGGAGCTTCCCTTTGACTTGATACAGTCAACACCTTAGGTGCAAGGAAGGTTGTTATTGTGCGGTAAGAACCTCCAAAATTGCCCCTTTGCTACTCTCAAGTGAGTTCTTATCATCTATCAACTGTGCTAACTCCATAGCCTCTCATAAGTCATAGGGTATTGCCACCCATACAAAGGCTCTCAGCTCTGGTTTGATTCCCTTCGTGAAATTGCTTTCTAACATCGTCTCCGGAAGTCCCTCTAAACATCCCGACAGAAGCTCAAATCTATCTCGATACTCCATCACCGTTCCTGCCTGTGTCAAAACAAAAATCTGCTCATAATAGACCCCCTCCTACTTGGTTCGAAAATGGTCCTTGAACTCCTCCCACAAATGGATTGAGTATCTCGTGTCCCTCCTTTGGTACTATGCCAGTGCCTTCCCCTTAAGACCTAGAGCCGCCGCCATAAGCCTTTCCCCTTCCGTCAGCTCGTTCACCGCAAAATATCTCTTAACTCTATAGATCCACTCATGCACTTCATCGCCTTTAAACACTGACAGTTTCAGCTTCATGACCTTCGGATCTTCCCCACCCCAATTTCCCCTTCCAAACCCCCCCCCCCCCCCAATGAAGCGAGTATTGGGGTCTCTCCATGGTTCCCTCTCCTCCCTTCTCCTTTCATATCCCTCTCTTCCTTTAAATTTAACCAACCTGTTCTCTTCTTCCCATTCCCTCCTACCTCCATATTACCTATTCATCCCCCTTCTCGGTAGAGGCTCAAGGTAGGGTATTCCCTCCTCTTCTCCTAAAATTTTCACTTTTCCATCTCTTCTTTGCATGTCATTTCTCTTATTCCCCTTGCTTTAGGTGAAGCCGCTTTAGTTTGAAACTCCAAACATCCACTTCAGGAACTCCTATAGATTCCTAAACCCTTCCTTCCATTGTTGAAAAATGCTCATTCAACGATCCCACATCCATTTGCAAATGCCCACTTCCTCCAACTTTTCTTCCAACACCTCAACTCTTCTCTCGGCCATCGGTTCCAAAAATTTGCTCTGATACTAATTTGATATGGTTTGGAGATCAAATAAGCACACACAACAACCACTAGAACGAAATCAACACAAAATAGTGAAAAGCAGCCACCAAATCAAGAGAAAACAACAACGGTACGTAGGAACAACACTAATAAAGCTAAAATAACAATCTTCAATCAAATAAATACAAAATACAATTGATTCACTATTCGAGAGGTGAATCGGCTCTCTCCCAATTTTCTAGCAGCCATTAGGAATTCAAAATCACCTAAGAAAAATTACTTAAGAAAATCCTTCACATAATTCCCTCACATACAAGCTTTGCCCCTCTTAAAATCAGCCATAATCCCACCATAAATGCACCTCACATTTCCATCAATAATCTACCCTTAATCCTTCTTATAGATTTGAAATGGGGTGCTGGGACCCACAAAGCAGGAGCCTTTCGGTTCCTGGGATTCTACTTAGTGGAAGGGGGCGGCGGGGTTGAGGTCCATGGCAACATCAAAATTCTAATCTCTCCTTCCATTCCAGCTATTGTTGCCGTCTTCCCACTTTGTTGTCGAGCAAGATTTTTGCCTTTCGGTTTTCTCCACCCATGGGGCGCATTCATGGCAAGCAGATGGCTTTCCCATTTGGCATTCAGTGACTTGGATTGCATGTTTTTGCTTCCTCCAACCATTATTTAATTCCTTACATAGCTGATATGATTATTTCAGGATTAATGACATTCACTTCACAGATATTCCGTGGTTTGAAAAGAGGATTGGTACTTTATGTATTCAATTAGTTTACATTATAATCTCATTAACTTTTATTTTTTTTAATGGAAAATTTGTATATATATCTTGTAAATCTGCTGGAATGATACAACAACAAGCTTTTATCCCACTGTGTGGTTGGCTACATAAATCCTTTTTCTCCCTTGTGTTATGTTAAGAGTCAAATTCTCATCTAAATCTAATAATGAAAGATCATTTTTAATATTTTCTAACTAAGTCTTTTTAGATATACATCTATATTTCTTAACATAAGTTAAATCTAATACATCTATTTTCCTAACCTGGTCATCGGAAGGCCGCCGTTTTATGTGACTAAATCATCTAAGGTGACTCTCTCTAATCTTATTTTCTATTGGAGCTACTCCAACCTTTTCACGTATATGCTCATTTTGTATCCTGTCTCTAAGAGTAAAACCACTCATCCACCTAAGCATCCTCATCTCTGCAACACTTAACTTAATATTATGCTTCTCTTTTAATACCTAACATTTTGCACCATAAAGCTTTTCAGGTCTCACTACCATCTTATTAAACTTTCCCTTAAGTTTGAGAGGGACTTTTCTATCACACAACAAGCCCGATACATTCCTCCACTTCAACCATTCAACTTGAATTTTACTAAAAATATTCCCATCTATTTCACCATCACTCTGATCAATGAACCTAAGATATCTAAAATATGTACTCTTATTAATGACTTGATCGTCCTAAGTCACAATCTCCCCACTAGATTTATTATTACCAAAATTACCCTCTATATATTTAGTTTTAGATCTACCAAAACAAGAGCCTTTAGACTCTAAAGTTGACCTCCATAATTCAAGTTCACCTTCAACTCCCTCTCTAGTCTTATTAACAAGAAGAATATTATTAGTAAAAGCATACACCAAGGTACAACCTCTTGCAAATGTCTATTGAGAACATCCATGACTAAAGCAAAAAGATATGGGCTTAAGGCTGAGCCTTGATGTAATCCAACTAAAATAGGAAAATACTTGGTCAAACCACCTTGTGTTTGAACACAAGTAACAGCTCTTGCATACATATCCTTAATGACTTGAATATAAGCATTATTAACCATTTTTTTATGTAGAACTCTTCATAGCACTTCTCTTGGAACTTTATCATACATTTTCTCTAAATCAATAAAAATCATATATATATATATATCCTCATTCTCTCTATACTTCTCCATCAAACCCCTCAATAAATGTATAGCTTCCATATTAGACCTGTCTGACATGAATCCAAATTGATTTTGAGAAACTTAGTGTCATGCCGCAACCTATTCTCCATAACTCTTTCTTATAGTTTTAAAGTACGACACGTTAACTTAATTCCTCTCTAATTCGCATGATCTTGTGCATCATGTTTATTCTTAAAAATAGGAATCCACACACTCATTATTCACTCATTTGACATCTTTTTAGTCTTCAAAATAATATTAAAAAGTTTAGTAAGCTAAGAAATTCCTTCATCTCCTTAGCATTTTTATACCTCTATTGGAATATCATTAGGTCCAAAAGTTTTTTCACACTTCATTTTATTTAAAGTCTCTTTAACTTCGATTTTACTAATATGCCGACAAAAAAAAAAAATCTTTATTTTCATTTAGAACTAAAGTCAATCGCATTCTCACAATCTTCATTAAAAAATTTAGCAAAATATATCATCCAGCTTTTTTGAATATCCTCTTCTAATAAAAGCTCTTTTTGATTTTCATCCTTAACACTCTTCACTTCAATTAAATCATTACTATTCATATCTCTTTGTTTATATAACTTATACATAGATCTTTCGCCCTCAGTATCTAATTTATTATATAAATCATTAAAAGTTAAAATTTTTGCATTGCTTATTACTTTTTTAGACTCTTTATGAGCCTGTTTATATCTTTCCCTATTATCAGATTTTTACAGCTAAACTAATTTTTATAACAAATCAGCTACAGATAAAAGAATTTTTCACAGCAATTATATTTTGTTCTAACTGCAACTATACTTTTATATACATTCAATTGTAATCACATCAATAAATTAAGTTCATAAAATTCTATGGAGGAGTCGGTTGAATTTAGCTTGCTTCCCTGTTTTGTGTAACATTTCCTTGAATCAAACCATGACTAGCTATATGGATTTGAGTCATCCTCCTGTTGCTTTAAATGGCGCCACTGATGTAAGAGAAAAGAGAAGCTTGGCCGAATTTTGCATAGAACCATTTTATGATGATTTTTAACTTGTGGGAAGCGCCAATTTTTACGGAGATAGAAACTTGGCCAAAATTATCTTGAATGACCTTGAAAGGCTGGGCCATACATGAGGGTAGTCTTTTTTAATTGGAAAATCATGTTTTCTTAATTACGATCACAACATATTCAAGGCTCCATCATGATTTGAAAGTTCTTTGTTCCAAACCTTGTAGATGATGAAAGGTATTTTGAAACTTCCCTCTTTGATTATAGAGGATGAATGAAATTTTCCTTCCTTGTTGGAAAGCTTACGTGTGATGAAGGAAATTTATGCAGTTCTAATTATAGTTCTTTTTTTTTTTAGTAACTTCGTCATCAAATGTAGCTCACCTTAATCTGTTTGTTGGAGGCATTGACTACTAATCAAGAGGTTTTGGGTTCAAAGCTAGAGTATGTGATGTGTGTATGAAGTTGCCTTAATAGCTCAAATGTCCCGGAAAAAAAAAAAAAAAAAAAACGCATCTTCATCAATATTATTGGCTGGCTCTCTTATTATCAGCACATATGCTGCAATTCTTCCTCATATGAGACACCCTGATTTACTAGCTTGCACAATATTCAGTTTTGTTTTGTCTTTGGCTAATGGCACCTATAACCTCATATAGTAAAAAGTTTGTTCTTTGTTGTAATCTAGATTAAGGTTTTTTGTTTGCTTGACGATAAAGAATAGATTTTGAATTCTTCCTTAATGATCATTTAGTTTGATGTATTTAAAAATCAAAATTTTTACTATAAACTTAGCAAAACCCCCTCGAACCACCTTCAAATGCGGTGATTATTCTATTTCACTCACTAATTGAGTGAAAATAAAAGCTTCCCCAAAAACATTGTTATATATATATATATATATATCTACTAGAAATCAAATGGGCATTAGGTTTATTTTACATTCTCTGCAAACCGAACTTTTTGAGCAATTTTTAGCCTTCTTCGAACCAGTTTTCTAAGTAGATGCAAACTATGGCCATAGAACTTTTGGTTTAAAGCAGCTCAAGGTTTTTAAATTTGTTCCATATATTAAAACCTAAGTCTATTTTTCGCTATGTGATTTGTCTGTGAATGGAATTCAATCCAGAATTAACTTTTCTTTTTTTGCATTGTTTCTATATTAATGGTCTGCATTTGTGGTGATCAGAACCTCTCCCAGCTCGCATTGATCAATTATGATTTGCTTAGCAAGGACTGGAAGGATGGAGAATCAACACCAGATTCTTAATCGTGCTCTCTTAAAGCTATAATTTTATACGAGTGGAACCATGGGGGATGAGAGCTTTCTCAACTGTACACGGTCGTTGTAAATGTATGTTCATGCAAGCTTTTCCTCCCTTTCTATTAAGATTTCATTTGGGATAATTTTCTTATTATTTTTTAAAGTAGTTTTTAGTTAAAAAAATTTCTAATGAAAGAAATTTTGAACTAAAAACTTACTTTTACAAGTGATAAAAAAGTTGTCTCACACTAGAGAGATTATTTTATACGGATAACAGATCGTCTGAAGGTAAATCAAAGCACACAATGTCACATGGTACACAGCGGGTATACAATCGTGATACAAAGCAAATGGATGATGTTGCGTGCTCTGATTCGCCTTCAAATGGGATCCGGTGTCTGTTCGACGTACCCACAGAATAATTTTTTCCCAAAACAAAGCTCATTTCTCCTTTTTATTCATGATTTCCAATCCTATGCAGAGGTAGGAGCTGAATCTACAGATCCAGAGAGCAATCAGTCGCCCTCTTATGGAGATGAAATGTCTCACACAAACGTTGTTCTGAGTTAGGATTTAGGCCTATTTTATAAACTGGCTAATGATTTTTTTACTTTGCTTTACATGCTGAGGAATTCGGTTATATTGTGTATATGAATCCAGTGCTTTATTGGAAAAATGAAATAAAAAAAAAAATAAAAAAAATTCGGTGAGATTATTCTGAGTAAATTTAATTATGATAAATTTGGGATTTCTTTTTATTTTTTAGAGGTGGTTAATTATTCATATATTATACACGTTTTAACGTATATTTCAATCAAAATATTTTGAACCCAAAATTACCCTATTTATTTATTAACGAAGCCCTTTACTTTTAGGCTTCGTTTGGGACGGCTTTTTTACTGTTTTCTAAAATGGAGTTTTAGTACAAATTTTTTTATTTTTTAATTAAAACTCCGTTTTATAAAACAATAAGAAAGCCGTCCCAAACGAAGCCTTAGTCTTTGCCCATCACATTTGTATTTACTATTTAAGCTTAAGCCATAAGAAAAAAAAACAATTATTGAGTAAGAGTTTTCATATAAGAAAAAAAAGGGGTTATCATATTTTTTAATGTAATTTATATTATGATGTACTTAAAATTAATAAAATTGAAGTTTGTGAACAAGCTTGACATTAAGTTCGATAAAAAGCTTGATAAAAGCTTGAATGAAGAGAAATGCAACCTATAAGCTTCATTTAAGAATATATTCACATAGATTAATCATATTTTCAGTTTAAATAGACAATTGTTTTATTATAAATTTAATTTTCTAAACAAAAGACATTTCACATTTGTTCGTGTTTGTTAGATTGTTTGTTTAAGATGTTCATGAATAAATTTAATGTTTGTTTGTTCATTATATTGTTTGTGAACATGAATCAAACATGAATACATTTAAATTAAACAAATCAAACATGAACACCCTTAAATTAAACAAACTAAACATGAATCGAACTTGAACAAGCTAATGATAAACAAACTTAAACGTAAACACTCACATACTCGACTCGGCTCGGTTCGTTTGCAGCCCTAAGAAATTTTTTTATTAGGATATTTGGGTTGATTAAGGCAAATTCATACACATATCACATATATAATTTTCGAATTCATGACCGCTTAGGCTTCGTTTGGGATGACTTTTTTACTGCTTCTTAAAGTAGCTTTATAGTATAAAAATTTTAATTTTTAAACTAAAAAATTATTTTAAGAAGCAATAAAAAAATCATCTCAAATAAAACCTTAGTTGATAGCTAAAACATCCACCTAACAAAACTAAGGTGAGCTGCGTGTGTGGATGAGATAATTTCAAAGCCTTTCAATACAAGTTGTGCTCAAAATTGGACTGGCAGGTCTTGGAATTAAGTGATAGCAGTGGCTTCTACTGTTGCCTGAATAAGACAATTTTTACAGCAATCTGAAAGCTCGAGAAATGAGCTTGTGGCTGACTTTCAAATTGAAAGTTCATGTAGGAACTGCTGTAGCAACTTGAGGGTTATAAAAAGCTATATATATATATATATATATATATATATATATATATATATATAGACCCGTTTAATGAATGGATTAGGTTTGAGTTGTGAATTCCAACCAATTTATTAAACTGGTTGGGTTCAGGTTGACTTGCTAACTCAATTTTGACCCAAAAATGACACAATTAATATTTTTTTATTAAACTCTTTTATTTGTTGATATAATCTTTTTATTTTATCAATTAATCTAAAATTTATGATTACAAGTTAATATAAATATTTTGTAATAAAATGAGTTATCGGGTTTGGTTCAAATTTACATGTTCGGATTTAAGTCGGACACAAATCCGACTAGTTGATCCATTTTGATACATCTATATCAGATTACGCTGGTCAAATTTTTGTGGGAATGATTTAAAATTTTTTTTGAAATATTTTAGGGCTGGGGAGACTTTAATTTTTTAATTATAATTAGCTGCAGAACTATATACAATTTCAGAGCTTTTTGCTGTCAATTTCGACAAACAGTTACCACAAGAACACTGAGGGGCTCGTAGTTGCCCACGAAGCCATTAATGCTCTACTTGAAGTAATGGAGCCCATTTGAAGTTAATCACATTTGTCCTGTCTTCCTCTCTCACTCACTGTACTACTTATCAGGTTCTAAGCGCAGCACACATTCTTTTTAATTAGAATGTTTGATAGAATAATTTAAAATTACTAATCATGCTTATTGCATCCTAAAAAATTCGTAGTGATAGAAAGAGATATAATTTAGTGTCTTAATTTTGAATGAAGATACAACACACAAATATATGAGAGTAAGGGTGTAGGGTTCATAAGAGGCGCCAAATTATTAATGTGGAAAACTCTAAAACGAGGAAAAATCACGGAGTCTATCCTAATTTCAATGAATTCAGTAGAATTGATGGTTGAGTACAAATGATGTCTTTCTTTGGATAGAGGCTTTATGTAGCAAGACATTGTATAAAGTTTTTTACATGATAAATGTTCTTGAAAGAATGTTGACATGTATGTTTGATCAGCAGGATTGTATTTGTGTGATCGAGGTCGGAAAGATCATAGTCGGCAGGAAAAAGTGGTAGGAGGGATCGTAGTTGATAGTTATTGGTAGTCGAAAAGACAGTAGTCGGGAGGCAACGATAATCAAAATGGACCATAGTCGGCTGGCGACGGTGGTAAGAGTTGAATGTGGTCGACAGGAAACAATGGTTAGAAAGATTGTGGTTGGAGGGCAATTGTGGTTTGAGTGGACCGTAGTTGACGAGAAATAGTGGTTGGAGTGAACTGTAGTGGGCAGGCGACAGTGGTCAGAATAGACCATAGTCGGCGTGTGATGGTGGTTAGAGTGGACAGTAGTTGACATGCGACGGTGGTCAGAGTGGATCTTAGTCGGCGGACGACAGTGGTCAGAAGGACCACAGTCGGCGGACAACGATAGTTAGAATGGATAGTAGCTAGTTAGCATGCGACAATGATAGGAGTTGACCATAATTGATGGGTGATAGTGGTCGGAAAGACTGTAATCAGAGGGTGACAGTGGTCAAAGTGGACCTTAGTCGGTGGGCGAGAAGGGTCAAAGTGGATCGTAGTCGATGAGCGATGATGATCGGAGGGGATCATAGTCAGCGGGCGACGATGGTCGAAGTTGACCGTAGTCGGCGTGCAATGGTGGTCGGAGTGGGCCATAGTCGACGAGCGATGGTGGTCAGAGTGAACTGTTGTCAAAGAGTTGATGGTCAGAAGGACTATAATCAGGCTATGATTGGTGGATGGGTGGAAGTCTACCGAAGGTCAGTGGTCAAGCGAAAGTCCGACAATAGTCGGTAGGCAAGAGAGCTCTCATATTTCTCTTCCTCTCTTCTTGTTTCTTTTATTTTCTCCCATCTTCAGTGAAGAATGAGGATTTATTTATAGTTTTTCAAGAGTAGCATGACCAAAAAATAGGGAGAAGATCAAGTGCATGTTGGGAGCATTTCAGGACGGCTGATATCAACTCCCTTGATCACGGATTGTTTATCAAGAAATTGAGTCTCTTAATGAAGCCATAATTTGGCAATCTTGGGCTCGTTGGATTCGTCTCGTAGTGCCGCTCAATTCAATTATAAGCATATCACATATGTATATCATTTGTTTATCCAATTAATGATATGAAGTTTCCAAATAGGCTTTAGGCCTTCAATTTGGACCCATCTGGGTTCAAATTGGACCGATTTTGATGTCGTTGGGTTCATATATTCGAGTCTTTCAATTTGACTATAAATTTCCTGAAATCGGAGTTCGAATAGTTCCAAATTTAATTTTGAAAGTTTTTAATTCATACATATATCAAAATTCGTGCTTAATCAATATAATTTTTTGATGAGATATCAACACTGATTCCTTGAATTAGTTTCTGCTCTGCAGCTAATATATCATTTGAATATAATTTTTAGGAGTTTTTGTCAATCAAGGTGAATAATTCTCACGTAAGGAGATTCGATAAGCGACGTGAGGGTCTTGGATTTGGCTTCATTTGAATTTTTTATTCAGTTTTTCCACTTAAAAAATGGTTTGCGTACGACAGATTTGATTTGTCAACAAAAGAGAGAGTGTAAATGAAATCCTACGCTAAACATTTCTATGGCTCCATAGAAATAGCAATAAATATTTTATAATGTATGGTTTATATATGTAATCATCATAGTCTTCCGTGTGCTAATCCATTAAATAAACAATGGCTTTGAAAATCAGATCCGATTAGTCAGTTCGATTGATTCAATTGTGAACTAGTCGTATGACTGATTCAATCGAAGCCCAGATCATTTTTGAAGAGAATCGGTCGGAACCTGCGATTGAATTGGTCGACCGATTTGATTTTTTACGAAATATAGATCATTTTCTCTGACCTATCAAGTTCAACATCTCTCCAATTTATATTTTTAAAACTTTTATATTGAATATTGTTATTATTTTAAGTTAAATATCATATAAATAATTATATTGATGTCCCAATAAAGAATCATTTTCCCCGAGCTCTGCTAGGGTTTGTCGCTTGGGGTGTTTCCCCCGCCGGCGGGGGGATTTCTGGCGCCGTTGATCATCATTTTTTAGGGAGTTTTTTTTTTCCTTTCTCTGATTTTGGTTGCTAGAGGCTTTTAGCTTGGTTTGTTTCTCTTTTTAGCCGGCGGTGCCGGTATGGCGTCAAATAAATTGAAGGATCCTGGTCTTTTTGGTGGTTTTTCGCACCCTAAGTCTTTTCTTGAAGCTTTAGCTGGTTTTTCTTCTTCCTTTTCTGATTTGAGGACTTCTACTTACCGTGGTATGCTGTCGCTTTGGGTTTCCAATGAGAAAATCCAAGTGCTTGCTGTCCCCTTCCGTTTTTCTTTGGTTGGTTTTTTTCCGTTCAAACGTCCCCCTCTCGAGTCGATTCAGAAATTTTTCTTTTATTTAAAGCTGAACGGAGAAGTTTTGGTGACGATTTTGGATCCTTCTCACATCCTCATAAAACTGGCCAATGATCTAGATTATTGCAGAGTTTTCTGACATCGTTCTTATATTGTTTTCAATTGCTTCATGAAACTTACTAAATGGTCTCCTACTTTGGACTTTGGTGTGGAGTCGCCGGTTATCCCGGTCTGGATCTCTTTTCCTCGTCTTCAATCGCATTTCTTCTCTCCCAGAATCCTTTCTGGTCTGGCCGGTTTATTTGGAAAGGCACTGAAAATCGATGGTGCTACCGCTGTTGGATCCCGTCCATCTATTGCTCGTATTTTAGTAGAGCTTGATATTACTAAATTCTACCCCAAGCAAATTTGGTTAGGTTCGGAATCGTTAGGTTACATTCAAGAGGTTGTTTTTGATGAATTCCCTCAATTCTGTGTTGGTTGTAAGTGTATTGTTCATTCTCAGGGTAATTGTCGTCCTGTTAAGCCTGTTAACGAGATATCTCCCCTCCCCTCTAATGTTAATTTACAGGTTGTATATGCTGAAATTGTTACGTCTCATTTGGATGTGGAGTGTGAGGTTGAAAATGGTGTGGTTTTGCCCGTTGAGGTGTTACCGTCGGCTTCCCCTGTTGTTGGGGAGGTGTCTCTGCCTCTAGCGGTTCAGGCTGGCGATGAATGTCGTGCTGTAAATGTTGAGCTGGGTTCGGTGGTTCAGGCTGTAGATGAATGTCGTGCTGATGTTGAGCTCGTCTCGTCTGATATCCCCGTAAATGTTTCTCCTGTGACGGTTTCAGCTCAGGTCATTGAGTCTGTGACTGGTACACTAGTGGCTAGGGAGAGTGTTGAAAGGCTGGATCATTGTGGTGTTATCACTGAGGCTGTTAACTTTGGCTTATCACCTAATGCTGTACCTTTTTTTCCTCCTACATTACCGTCTACTAGTAATGTGTGTGTGCCTGGTAATATTGCGGGATTACTAGTTGAGGGTCAATCTGTGGACCCTGGCCCTGGTCTGGATGTGGCTGTGACTCAGGAATGCATTTCGGTTGCCAATAAATTTATTGAGGTACCTATCAGTTTGGTCGATTTGCGCAACTTAGGCACTACCTTAGGCGATAGTTCTGGTCTGGATATTAGGAATCATATGAATTGGTTAGATTCTTCAGATGGTGATCCTGAATCAGAATTTTCTGATGTTGGTGGGTTGGCTTCTACGGATTTCTGTGGGGGTTCGGACCCGGGGAATGATTTCACTCTTGTTAATGTTAGAACCACTTTCAATGTTGACTCTCGGGGAAGATTTCGTGGCCGAGGAAGGGGCCGGCGTAGGAGATAGTTTCTTATTTTTTGATTTCCCCTTGTTTTTTGGTTCAAATTTTCTATCTGATATGCTGAGAGATATGCTGGTTGGTGGGGTTTTGAGCAATGATGGGTTGGGGCTCGCGTCATTGATGCTTCGCTGGTGGCAACCATTGGTGTGCTCTTTCGAGTTGGTTCGTAGTTTGTCGCTTTATCCACCATGGATGGTCCTGGTGTGGTTTCAGTGACATTGGAAGCTTTAACCACTTACTGAGCTCATGTTTTATTGTAATTTTCTCTTTATTTTTTCCCTGTTTTTTCATATTTTGTAACGATTGTTTTTTTTTATTTGAATATAATCATGTTTTTTGAAAAAAAAAAATATTGATGTCCCAAAGTTTTGATTTAGAATAATATTCAAAAAGTTAGTAGTAATTAAAGTATCCTGATTTAGATTATTATATATTTGATTAATAGAAATATTATTATTATATCATTTAAATCATATTAAAATAAATTTAATAAATTATGACATCAATTTAATCTTGATTGAACTAATATTGAATCTTAAACCTCTCATTTTTTCTGTTCAATATCTAATCCAATTTTCAAAACCTAAACTACTTTAGATATTGATCAAAGCTGGCCTTCATGTTCCCAACTAAGCATTTCGATCGTTTAATTTTTTTTTATAAATAAGTGCGTCAACAAAAACACATTCACAAACAATGCGCCTTTTTTGGGACGTCATTTAGGTCAATTAAAATCATCCGCAATCGAACGGCATACATGTGATTGTCATCCACCAAACAATCCAACCAAATATGTTTTCACCTGCTATGCTTCGGGAGTGAGCAGTGCGATGCCAATATTGACATCGCACTATTCTCACATCCTATTTTTTCTTTGTTCGGGATTTGTCGAAAAAGCGCGTGAAAGAGGAGAAAGACAATTTACCACTGGCAGCGAGATGAAGAAACGGGCGAAATGGAGTTCGATTAGAGACAAATTACCACATTTTGGAGTTTTACTGAATTTTGGAGTGGAAAGTGAGTTTTTCAGTTGGAGATGCCCTAAGTCAAACTCACACACATCATATATACATGAATCAAACCCAAAACTATTTGATAGACAGTCAAAACTCTCGATCAACAAATCAAATCGAGCGGCACAAATGTTATTCCCACAACAATAAAAATAAAAAATTAGAAAGTGTGGCTTGAAGAAGCATATAGCGACAACTACGCGATCTTAAGTAGAAAAGCCGGTCACGTAACTGCGTTATCTGTAAAATAGACTGTGCAGCTGTTTCCATTGCAGAATATATCTTATATAAAAGCCATGAGGAGTCAGCATCTCCAAAGATAAGGAGAGCAATTCAAACAGTACACAGCTGGCTGATATTTCAGTTCGATAATTCTATTAAGAAACAAAAAGATTCATCTAAGCAACCTGATTTTGATCGTTAGAATGTGGTAATCTGACAAGAGTAATCGACGCTTATTGTATTTGTTGCAGAAAGGTATCCATCGACCATCTCAGCTGTCATCTTCTGCTAATGAGCCATATGTAGCATTTAAGCCTCATTTCATGCTATTGATTTGTGGTATTTGTAACGTAAATAATCTAATCTGCTATGGTTTGGCAGACGATGATAAAGTCATGAAAGAGACGTAATTTTTAGTCAAATTGATAATCTGGATGCAAGATCTACTTTGTCCTAATCATATTTTGGTTGATCTATGTTTGATACAACACCAAAATCACTTTGATTGGGCACGAATCTCGGTGCAAACATAAGTTAGAAAACTTCTAAATTAAAATTCGGGCTTAACCAAACTCCGACTTCAACAAGCTTAAAGTCAGTTTATAATCTCGGTGAGATAAACTCAATGACACCAAAGCTAGGCCAAATGAGCCCAAATCAAAGGATCAAAGTCAATTTAAAAGCTTTGAAGCATTAATTGGATGACAAAATGATATCCAAATTATGACATGCTTAAGTCGAATCAAGCAGCTCGACGAGATGAATCGAACAAGCCCAAGATAACTCAATTCTAACTTCATCAAAGCACTCAAATGCTCAATAAATGCTAAATGATCAAGAGAACTAATATCAGTCGTTCGATGGAACACTCCCAATATGCCCTTGATTTTCTCGATAATTACAAGTTGTGACACTCCAAAAAAATTATAAATAACATTTCATTCTTAATAGGGCGGCAAACGAACTGAACCGAGTCGAGTATGTTAGTGTTCATGTTTGAGTTTGTTTATTATTAGCTTGTTCAAGTTCAGTCCATGTTTGATTCAAGCTTTATTGTTTGCATTCATGCTTGGTTTGTTTAAATTAACGGTGTTCATGTTCGATTCATGTTCGGTTCGTTTAGTGTTCATCGAACTTTTAACAAACAAACCTTAACAAGCTATATTCGTTAGGGGTGTCAATTTCGGGTCACGGGTCGGGTTCGGGTCGGACCCGGAACTGACCCGGGTTCAAACGGGTTGACCCTAACCCGACCCGGTTAGGCAAACGGGTCGAAAATCCGAACCCGAACCCGACCCGGCGGGTTGTCGGGTTGACCCGACACGGAATGGATTGCGGGTCGACCGAGCGAGGCGGCAGCGCGGGCGGAGCGTGGGGCACCGCGCGAGGCGGCAGCGCGGGCGGCAGCGCGAAGCGACCGCGCGGGCGGCAGCGCGGGCGACAGCGCGAGGCGACAGCGCGAGGCGACCGCGAGGGCGGCAGCGCGGGGCGACCGCGCGAGCGCGGGAGCGCGGGCGTAGCTCGGGCTGGCTCGGACTGCACGTTTCGGGTCAAACGGGTTGACCCGGCAACCCGTCGGGTCAACCCGAACCCGACCCGTTTTTCAAACGGGTCGATTTCTGGAACCCGAACCCGACCCGTTTTGCATTCGGGTCGTGTCCAACCCGGATTTTTCGGGTCGGATTCGAGTCGGGTTTTCGTGTCGTGTCAAATATTGACACCCCTAATATTCGTGAACATATCTAGTGAATTTTTTTACACTATCAAACCAGCACGTTCATGAACAAATCTAATGAATATTCTTGAGTTATCAAATGAGCAAGATCATGAATATATACATAACTAGTAATTTCGTGTTACCAAATGAGCTTGTTCATGAACAAACGATCTATGATTCATCTTATATTTGTTCATGAACATCTTAAACAAATAATCTAGCAAATATGGACAAATGTGAAATGCCTCTTGTTCAACAAATTCATTCTATTGAATGTATAAAATAAAATGAAATTAAATTTATTATAAAAGCAGTTGTCTATTTAAAATGAAAATATGATTAATCTATATGAATCTATTTATTGAGCTTATTCACGAGTTCTAACTCGAACATGAATCGAGCTTCCTATCGAGCTTGTTCGCGAGTCAAATGATGTTGTTCGTGAACATAAATGAACCTAACACATTAGTGTTCAAGCTTATTTATTTAAGGATTGAGTATTAAAAATATTATTCAAGTTTGCTTGTTTAATTAGCTAAATAATCACAAAAGAGCTTTAATTGAATTGAGTAATGAGTAGCTCGTCTAACGTTTGGTTCACTTGCAGCCCTAATTCTTAATATGATGAGGGAGGAGAAAAGGAGAAAGCTTAAGAGTTCTCTTGCACCCTCTATCCAATGTTGTCACCGCCAGAGTTCTTGTCGACCTCTATCGCCCGCCGACTATGGTCATTCTTACCTTCATCTCCAGTCAACTACAGTTCCTATGACTACTGTCTCTCATTGACGACAGTTCCTCCGATCACCGTCGCCCGCCTACTCCGGTCACTTTGACCACCGTCGCCCACCATGACAACAGTCACTTCGACAACCATTACCTGTTGACTACGGTCCCTTCGAACACCGTCGCTCATCGACTACGGCCACTACGACCATCTTCGCCTTCCGACTACGATATCTCCTACCACTGTCATCCGCCGACTACGATTCTTCTTACCTCCGTAGTCTATTGACTATGTCCATACTGACTAAACAAACAAAATGTCCACACTCTCTTAATAATAGCTTTCATGTTGTAATATGTTCTATAAAATATGTATTTGCTACATTAAGCTAATTCCCTCCTCTTATGAAGGGTATTATCTATAATCAACCATCAATACTAGTAGATTTCATTCAAAGTGGGCCAGGCCCCATAATTTCTCTTTTTTAATATTTTTCATGTAAAAATTTTGGTGTCTCTTATGAATATTGCTCTCTTATCTATTTGTGTGATGGATTTTCGTATATAGCTAGGACGTAAAATTTACATCTCTTTATCGTGGCACAACACTCATAATCATATTTTTGTTGTTCTTAGGTTGAATTTGGTGGTTGACTACATTACTTTTTATGCAATTAGTTGGATGTGCTCTTTCTTAGCACAACACTATAGGAAAAACGTGCATTTCTGACAGGAAAAATCCGTCGGAAATGACAATTATCCGATGAAAAAATTATCTTTTTGACGGTCATCTATTTGTCGGAAAGTTCGCCGGAAGGCTCGGAATTAACAGTTTTTCCTGTAGTGCAAGTCTTCGTTGGACGAAGGTATAAAAATGGCTTTAGACATGCTTAATAATACACCCTCTACCACTACTTAAATGTTGAATAAAAGGTCCTCATCAAAAAATTTAATCAAGGCTGGCCGATGAAGCATTATGAAATTTTGATTAAATTTATTTAGATGTCACTCTCAAAATATTATAAATTGATCCTCTTTCTCCACATAAGAGGGTTAGATTTGATATCCCTAGGGTTATACTAAACGTTCCACGCTAATGATGATCACTACTAGTCACCATCATCATTTGACTACCATCATTATTCAACTACAATAATTGAATCACAGTTACTTGGCAGTCATTGCCTGACTATTGTCACCCGCCCATCATTATTTGACCACTGCCATATGATAATCATAGTTCATTCATCATTATCTAATCTCTATGGTTAGAATATTATCGTACCACCATTGCTTGATCATCATTGTTTGAATACTTTCATTCGAATAGTGTTTCCAAAATGATATTACTTCATTACCATCATCATTGCTTCTCTATTTCTCCCATAACATCTACTATAACTAAAGCGGACTAAAGCAAAAAAAAAAAAAAAAAACAAACAAACAGACTTCTAAAGTATATTGAATTACATTAATATTATATAATATATATTAGTTTGTGGCAAAGGATTTCAGAAATATTAAAATAAAAATTAAATTATTACTCGTTATATATATATATATCCTCTGAAGAAAATTCAAGACTACGTGGATGGATAAGTTCATCCCTGTTTGAGACCGACAACACCACTCGACTCTACGAAGCGCAGCATTTTGTGTCCCTTCAACTTCGGTGAAAGGGCAATTGATCTCTCTGTATCACCAAGCCAATTTCACCTCCACAGCAAGAAAAATGGACGCTGCAGAAGCTCAAAGGAAATATTAGGCAGCTGTTTCTTCGGGCCACTGAACGATCCCATCTAAGGCTTTGTTTGGGACGGTTTTTTTATTGCTTTCTAAAACGGAGTTTTAATACAAAAATAAAAAATTTTGTACTAAAACTCCGTTTTAGAAAGCAGTAAAAAAGCCGTCCCAAACGAGGCCTAAGTCTATTCAATTTTAGCTCCAATTAATTTTATTTAATCTTCATGTTAAGTGAACTTGTTTAAGATTTCGTTTGAGATAGCTTCTGATCACAATTTTCTTACTATTATTTTTTAAAAATTTGTATTAAAATAAGCTGCTTTAAAAACCAATAAAAAAATATTCTAGATGAAGCTAGTTGTCAACTTATTTAAAGATTTAATTGGTGAATGAGGTTGGAATGATCGTAGTCAGGCGGCATTGGTCAGAGGGACCTTAGTTAGCAAGTGATAGTGGTTGGGCGGAGAGCCGACGATGGTGGCCAAACATAGGTCTGATGATGGTGGTCAGGCGAAGGTTTAGCAGTGGTGGCTGGGCATTGATGGTTAGCTGACGGTGGTGCCGGTGTTGAGCTCCAAGATTCTTCAAGTCTCAGAACTCTTTTGAAGCAATAGCCCATGGTCCAAGCCTCCTCCTTCGTATTGTGAGTGGAGGCATGTTTATTAATTTTGAGAGTGGTATGATTCATAAATATGAAGAAGATCGAGAGCATATTCCAGGTGCTCAATCAAACAACCCATATTGATTCCATCGATCATGAAACATTCATCAAACATTTAAGTGCCTTAATGATGTCAGAATTAAGCATTCTTGAGCTCGTTGGATTCATCTCATCGAGCCACTTCATTTGACTAAATGCATGACATATTTGGATATCATTTGTTCATCCAGATAATGCTTTAGGCCCTTGATTTGGGCACATATTGGATCGAAATTCATGTCGTTGAGTTTGTCTCATTGAGACGTTCATTTTGACTATGAGTTTGTTGAAATTAGAGTTCAAATGATTCATGAATTAATTTTGAAAGTTTTCAATTCAGATATGCATCAAGATTCGTGCCCGATCAAGACAATTTTTTTGTGAAGTACCAATAATATATAATGGCGGTTTATTCTCATGAGTAAAACAATTATTATTGTTTTAATATTGTATCTCATAGAATAAATTTTGCATCCATTTGATGTGGTTTGCATTGATGTGAGTTTTAATTATGTAAAAAAATGAGAGATTTTAATTATCCTCAAAATGTAAATAGAAGGACAATGACTATAAAAAAAAGAACAATGACAAATTCTATCAAAATATTTCAATCTTAGAATTGTGTCATATTACTTAATTTTGGTGTTGTGGGTTTGATAAGTCATAAAAAGTCATCTTTATTTGGAGATATATTTGAATTGGAAACATTCAAAATTAAATACATGAGCATTAGAACTTCAATCTTAGCAACGTAATTGACAACTATAGAATATGAGTTGGAACATATGGTGTTTAAATTTGGCTGGCTATACTCAAACTCGGTGGCTCGATAAAACAAATAAAATGAGCCTATCATCACTTAATTATGACAATATTCAAGCAGTTCAATGCTAAAGAAATTATTTACGATCGAGAAAATTATTATATGACATCTTATATATGGAGTGCTTTGAATTTTGTCTATGTAACTGTCATGTCATTCTAAAAATTTTATAAATAGGTCATTACTCTCTACATGAAGGGATCCCTTGGCTAAGGGCTTGAAGAATCCTTACACTCCACCCAAGTATGATCATCACAAGTAATAGGCTGACATTTATCATTGGACCTTCGCTACCCATCTGCCATTGTTAAACCATTAACCAACCAATCATCATTGTTGAGCCTCGACCATCAAACAATTTGTCGCCTAATTGCCAGCATCAAAATTTTTACTACCTTACCACCTCCGTTAGACCTTCATCACCCAACCACAATCATTTTACCTTTCACTGCTTGAACGTACCTTTGGCCTATCACGATCGCATGATCAATGTGTCAAACCTTTTGTAAGTCAAGTACCCCAATAGTCCAAATGGACTTTGCCATATTTTATATAAATTCTGCTAACTCTTATAATTTTGCTATCTACAAGTTAAGGAATTGGTCAATATTTGTAATTAACACACATATAATGGGAATCTTAGTTGAGCAAGACCACCTAGTTTTTTCCCTATTAAGTTTTCCACAAAAAAACTCTATTTTATCCGAGCTCTTTATTTTATTTGTTTATGAGTTGGATTTTCGTGCAAAGTTAGTACGCAAAAATTCTTGCATTGTATCACTGTACTTTTTTTTAGCCTGCAACATGGTTCATCTTATCAAGATGTTTATTTAACTATGTTAATATCAACTTTTCTGTTGCTGGGTTCATATTGTCATGACGTGCAATTCATTTATAAGGTTTATTAAAATTGAATGTTGGATAGTCATGAATTTATTTTTTTGAAGTTCTTTATACATCTAATGCATATAGATTCATGTCCATCAAATGATTTTTTTTTTTTTTTTGGAGATTTGTCAAAGTTAAATAAGAATTTTGAGGCTATATGCCTTAAACAAACATAACTAAGTTATTTGGTTAGCTAAAAAAAGACAAATTAACATAAACTGATATGATAACTATGTTAATGTCTACAAATGATTGTAACAGTAAATAAGCCCTATGAATAGTTGAACAAAGGATTCAATTATTCTAATTAATAATTGGCACAATAACAAGAAGCAATAATTTAAATACTCTAAAAATGAATGACTAATTTTTCATCTAAAATAGTTTAGGTTAACTAATTAAAACTTTTAAATATATAGATTAATAAATAATTTAATTAGTTAAATTAATTTGTAATTAACAACTAATTATTTATATATAATTTTTTTTAATCAAACAGCCATAAGATTATAATGAATTCTATATTAAATAAAATAGATTAATTATGAAGAAAGAGAAGATAAAGATAGGAAATCCCAGAAACATAAAACGGGCCCCACTACGGCCCCACCCCATGGGACCACCATCGAATTAGGAATTGAAGTCGCCGCGGCGGGAAGCGATAACCAGCCCAAATGATCCCAGTCGACGACAACGACCCGCGCAATAACGACCCATGGGGCCCGCCCGAAATCCATCCTCCATTCACCTCAACCAATAGAATCGCAGAAAAACCGATACCCTTTCCACCCCCAGCCAATCCTGCCACACTGGACCCCACCCAGTCCTCTAACGTCCCAAGCCCACACTCCCTCCCCTCCCCTCCCCTGTTTTTCATTAATCCCCTTTCAGCGAACCACGCAGCTATGGACGAACGCGACCGAAAGCATCGATCGGCCGCAAACGCCGTAGGCGGAAGCACCGCGCGCGCCTGCGACGGCTGCCTCCGCCGACGAGCGCGTTGGTACTGCGGCGCCGACGACGCTTTCCTCTGCCAAGCCTGCGACTCCTCCGTCCACTCCGCCAATTCCCTCGCCCGCCGCCATCAGCGCCTTCGCCTCCACACCGCTTCTTCCTTCTCCTCTTCTCCTTCCCCTTCTCCCTCACCTACGCCTCCCCCAATCACATGGCGAAAACGCAAGGCCCGTACTCCGCGGGGGTACCACCAGCCCAAGTCCGTCAAGCCGGAGCCCCTCGTACCGGACCTTGAGAAAGAAGAGGAGGAGCTCGAGATGCAGCTTATGTGCTGCGTCCCGGTGCTCGACCCTCTCTTCAACGATTTCTCTTCAGCCAGTTTAGAAGCCAAGCCGATTTCGGGCTGCGGACTGGATGCGGGGCCTGGCGGCCCGTCTATTGAGATCGATATGGAGAATTTGGATGTAGAGTGTCTTCTTGGCGTTGGGATTGATGATGTCCACGAAAGTTCTCTCTATATAGACGGATTTACTGCTGTGGATGAAGAGGATTTGAGTCGGATCAAGATGGAGTTTGAGTATGACGCCATGGGAGATGAGATGGAGCTGTGTCACGAAGCGCAGGGAGTCGTCGTCGTTGCTGTGGAGGAGCGGAAGGAGAGAGAACTATGTGAAGGGGTTGTGAAGAAGATGGGTTTAAGGTTGGACTATGATGCGGTCATCGACGCTTGGTCGCGAAGTGGATGCAGCTCGCCGTGGTCCGGTGGTGACCGGCCGCAGCTTGATTCGGATGGTTACTTTCCTTCTATAACGGTAAAATTATATTAAAATGAATTTTAAAGTCATCAGATTTGTTTATAGATTAGTAAACTATATTCGAATAATTAATATTATGCTAATCTAAAAATAAATAAAAGATTTTAAAAATGGATTAAAGAAAAACAAAATATACTTATGGTATTGAATTTGTTCATAATAACATTTAATGATGATGATGATTATTTTTCTTCTTGCAGGGTTTGTCACAAGCTGGTGGAGCTAGTTGGAGCAGAGGGAGGTGGGCAGCAAGCGGGGGAGAGGAAAGAGAAGCGAGAGTGACGAGATACAGAGAGAAGAGAAGGACGAGGCTGTTCTCCAAGAAGATACGCTACGAGGTGAGGAAGCTGAACGCCGAGAAGCGGCCGAGGATGAAGGGCCGCTTCGTCAAGCGCACCACCTTGTCGGCCGCCAGTCCAGGCCAAGCCCCCTACAGCCAGTACTAGTTGACGACGACGCGTACGGGAAATTGCAGGGAAGCTCATAAATTAGACAGTTTTAGTATATATTCAGAAATAAAGAAAGGCGCGCAACGATCGATCAACCGCTGCTGTTCTGTGTTAGTTAATTAACTTGGTACGTAGTTCTTTCTTCTTCTTTTTTCTTGATTTTTGAATATGAAGAGAGAGAGAGACGCTGCTATTGGTTCTCTTGTGTACATTAATCTCTTGCTTCTGATCAGTCTTCCGCTGATAGAAGGCGCTAGCTAGCTTCTACTGATCACTGTATTTAAGCTTTATATAATTATATCAGATTTCAAATGCTCGATCTTTGTTCTTTTTTATGCGGGGACTCAACTCTATTGAATTAATATTGGTGCTTCTTTGATATATTTTGAAAGAAAATTATTGAAAGAATTTTGACGAATTTTGTATCAGAGTGAACTTCAAAAAGCTGCATTTGCGTTGAGATTGTTCTTAGATATCAAAAATCATAGCACTGATTTTAATGTAAATTCAAGTAATTCAGAGTTCATATTGACGTAAAACAAATCGATCGGAGTATTCCTATGAAATGTTATGCTTTATTGTGAAAGGATTCGTTATATGATACGTATGGACAAGCTGCTTGTTCTTTTCATTAAACTTCTGTTGATTCTGATGTTCTTGTCTGAGTAATTTTTTAAAAAGATAATATAATATGTAAAAGGATGTGCTGAATATTACTGTTTTATACGAGAATTTTTTTTTTCTTTTGTCTTTTTATGGTGATATCAAATCAAATTCTAACAAGCTTAGTCATGTATAGGAGAAGAAGATGATAGACGAAGATTAGGGAAGTGAGAAAAGAAGATGATGAGGAGAGAGAGAGAGAGAGAGAGTAAAGAAACCAAAATTTACAGTGGGGCAGGTTAGTCAATATTTCATAATTTTAAATTCCATTATATTAAATTAATTACTAAAAGAAAAATTATATATCCTATGCATCTAAATGATTAGTAATAACATGATAAGGTCAAAGCATAATTCAAATTTAAATAAAAAAATTATTCGAACTATAAGAGTAATTAAATAAAAGAATAGTTTATCATAATTTTAAGATTTTGTTGAAAATAAAATTAATTTATGGTATGCTTGAGAAAGTTTTCTGGCTGCTTTATTTTTCAAGCATGCAGCCGTCAAAATTCTTTTAGCTACTGATTTCTTATTACTTTTCTGAAATTTTTGTGACAAAAAATTATTTTTTGCAAGCAGAATATATAAGTATTTTCCTCATAGTAACTTTATGACTAACTTTATAAAACATGATAGTTATTTCAAATAGACTCTTAATTATGTTATTTCAATATATTCCAGATTAAAAAAAATCTACTCCAAAGATGGAGATTTGGAATGATAATACTAGCTCAGAAATTAAAGGGTTTTAATATTAGGCAACGTAGACTGCGAGGAAGAGAGATCAATAGGAAATTAAAGAGAAGGATGAACTTTTTTTAAGGAAAAGATAAAAAGGAGAAACTTCTTCAAAATAATAATAATAGTATAACCTTATAGTAATTTTTTTATAATATTGACAAAATTCTAAGAAAAATATATCTCTAAAAATTTTCATACTTTTCTTAAAATGGTTCATATTTGAGTCAAATACGGAGCATCAATGATAGATTTTATGAATGACTAAAGATAGCTAGATGGATGAGAGTGATATAAACCTAATAAAAAATCAATTGGAAATAGTGAAATAAAAGCAAATACATGATGATCAGATAAATTTTAGTTTGCCTATAATTGATGCATGTTTTTTTTTTTGGTAAAACTCATTTATGGACTCAAATTTTATTATAACAGGATAATAGTTACAAAGTCCTTAAAGGGAACTACAGCTCGCAAAAGCCCCAAATACAATAAAAGAGAAAGAAAACCTAAAAAGCACATGATGCCAACTAATATAAACAAAGATACCAATAAATAAAAGCATGATTAACAAGAAGCCAAATCCAAAAGGAGCCCAAGCTTAGACATTTAACGAGAGAAATCGGGATTTAGGACCTCCAACGGGAACTTGCAAAATAGAAACAATAGAGGCCACAAAAAAGCAATACCTAGAGCCTGGAAATCCATAGACTGCAACATTCTTCAACAATGATTGACCGAAAATAAATTGGGAATCAACAAATCCACCAAAAAGAGCCCAAACATGAGCAGAAATTAAGACAAAAAAGGAGTCACCCAGTAGATCCAAAGACATCTCCACCACAAGGGAATAACAAACACAAAGTTCTGAGAGAAAGAATACAAAGACACCAGAAGCAGAAAGTTAGTAACCTCACAAACCATCAGCCTGAAGATAACCAAAATTAGGCAGCAACAGATAAATACAAGGAATCTAGCTAGTAGGGTGCAAGAAGGCCAAAAATCTGAAGCAACACTGACCAAGGATAAAATTTAATGAAGGAGCTAACACCCAAACCAAAAAGAGGAATAAAATGATACAAAAGGGCTCAAAAGGTGTAGAATAAAAAAGCCTAATCTTTAAAAAAGATCGAAAGCTATCAAACTAGCCCCAAAGAGAGACACTAGAGGAATCCATATAATTAAAATCAGGAACAAAAACCCATAGGACACACAGAGTAAAATGCACTCCAAACTTGCCCCAGGGCAACTGTAGAAAGCAAATGGAGACTGAACTAGAAACGTGCCACAGAAAAAAAAAAAAAAAACAATCAACCAGCCACCACCACGAAATTCCCCATAAAAACTAACCAACCAAAAGACACCAAACATTGAATAAAGTTTTATAGGATTGGTAGAAACAAGGGGACTTTCCCAAACCATGGAGAAGAAAATACAATAATCATAGTGCAAGAAGCCCTACACAAAACATAAAAGAGAGGGATAGCAGCATAACATATACCAAGATTTAAACTAGAAAATGAAGAAAGATCCAATAGGCATAATGAAACTGCATAAAAGATATAAGACTCCTAAACAACGAAACTAGATATCCAAAATATCATGAAGCAAAAAATCAAAAGGACCAAAATAGCCTCCAACCACAGATAAACACCTAGTAGCATACATTATGCATGAATACAAAACAATGATGAAAATAAATCTCCACCAAATGAAAGAAACCAAGATCACCACAACTCTAAAAGAAATAAGAAACATGAAAGGGCTGACATGCAAACATGACTCAACCATCAATCAGAACAAAATAATATGACCAATCACATAATTACAATATAATATAAGGAATACCCAATTTGTCAAGCCTGATCATACCTTTTAGAAGACCAAGAATGGTGTCATTATTAAAGTATATCTTGTTATGGATCTTAGCCAATCAATCAACACAAATACTACCCTCTCTCCAAATGTGAGAGATTTTGAAGTTAGTCTTATCAAGAAGAAGGAAATATTTTGAACCAAATATAACAACTTAGCATTAAAGTAGTTTCGAGAGTTGACTATAGAGACCAACAATTTAGAATCGAATTCAATCCAAATATTCAAAAAGTTATTCTCAATGCAAACCAAAAACCCTTTATAAAGAACACTTAATTCAGCATATAAAATATTACCATCATGAATTCTAGAGGCAAAGCCAAAGAAACATCACCCATGTGGTTCCTAAAGATACTTCCACAGTTGACACCTCCAATAGTAATAGAGTCATCAATATTAAATTTAACTTCATGACATTGAGGTTTGGACCACTTTAATATTTTAGGTAAATTGAAATCATTAAAGATATGACTATTAATGTTTTTAAAAAAAAATCATTAGGCATTACCATTAAAGTGCTTAATAGTAAGAACTTGGCAGCTAAAAGCTGCTGGATTTTTTTTTTATGCCAATGATGATCCTCATAAAGTTCATTTTAATATTATTATGCTTGCATTTATTCCTTTCAAACAATAAAAGCTAAATAATTACCTGAGGCACAATAGTAAGAATATGACCCTTGGGTTTCCCGTGAAACCAAACAACTAAAAATGTATAAATGTTGTTGTAATTAGAAGGCAAATGAATCCCTAAGCCCTTTTCCAATTCAGACAACACCAAGGAAGGGACATGCCTTCCATAAAGAATTGATTAATAGTTTCATTTTGATTTCAACATTGACATTTGGAGACCAAGCAAATGCCCTTATCTAGAAGTCTATTATCCAAAAAAAAGAAACCCTTTAAAATTCTCTAAGATAAAGTAGAAATAGATTAAGGGGTGCAAGAATTATAAATTTTATCAAAAATACAATTACTATCTTTCTTACTCCTAAAAACATGCCAAATCTTATAGAAGCAAAAGTCACCATTATCAGAAACCTTACGTAAAGGAATATTATTAAGAGAAGACAAAGTGTATTAGGAATTTTACAAATAATATCAACAATGACTTAAGGGAGAAGGCTAGATAAAAGCTCTACACACAAATAACCATCCTGGATAAATTAAAAAAATCTTCACTAAAGAGGTAGAATAAGTGTTAAAGTAAGAATCCAAAGATTCAAACCATAACCAATCATCCATCTAGAAATAAGAAGAGCCATTACACAATCCCCATAGAAGAATGGACTCACCTTGCCATTTAATCTTGTATAATCTATTCCAACTAGGAGATTGATCATTTTTAAAGTGGCAAAGAGTAGGATGAATGTTGTTACAATATTTTTAGTTCATATATAAAGTTGGCCCAAATAGATGCATTAGATTTAAATTTCCACCGGAGTTTATAGGAAAAACCATTGACCATATCAAGAATAGATCACAACCTAAATCACCCTCCTTAATAGGACTAGAGCAAGCAAGCCAGGAAGATAAATGGATTTTTTAGAGTAGTTAGGAACCCTAGAAGAATTTGTTAAATACTTTTTCAAGTCTATTACAAACATCAACATTGGGGTCAATTATTTATAAAAGATATATAAGCATTGAGCACAAAACACTCTTGATTAGCACAATTCTAGCCCCCATAGAAAGAAATGTATATTCTTAGGCAACGAGTCTTGAATTGATACTAGAAAATATTTTATCAAATTGGAAAGACTTTTTATGACCTTTATGGATGGGAGTGCTTAGGTAGTAAATGGAAAAAAATTTCCTTGTAAACATATTGATCCTACTAATTTTATTGCTTTGCTCCAACTTCATACCTTTACAAACAATGTAGGTGCATTTGAATTTATTAAAATTAAGGCCACAATCTTTTTCAAATATATGAAGCACTTTTTATGTTTTTAATACTATTAATAACACTATTATAAAATTAGCAATGACATCAACAAAACATGAGTGAGAAATGTTTAAACCACTAGAATTAGTGTAAGAGACACTTTTATAATAAGAATAGTAATACAACATACATCTTGATAAATATTCAGTATCACTAATGAATACAGTAGGGAACAATAGGTCCCACTAGCTAAACCCCTTAGGGGCTTTAAAAAAACCTTTGGACTTGCGATTGATAATGATAGAAAACCAAACATTTTCAGCAATAATCTTGATTAACCTAATAAATTTGTCAACAAAACCAAAAAGATGAAGATTATTAAAAAAAATGTCTAATTAATGTTATCATAAGTTTTGAAAATTTCAAGTTTAAATATTAAATTGTGGCCAACACCTTTTTAATGCCATGAATTAACTCTTGAGCAAGTAGGATATGATCATATATACTTCTCTCCTTGACAAAAATAGTTTGATTCATGGAAATAATTTTAGTGGCGATAGAAGCTAATCTAGATGCTAGGATCTTAAAAACAAGTTTATTAAAAGTAGAGCAAAGATTGATGGGTCTAAAATCATTCCAGTGCTCAAGGTTATCCTTTTTAGGAATAAGGATGATAGAGGAGAACAAAAAATTTTGAAATATTATATTCATTAAAGGATGTGAATATATAACTCTATTTATTAGGGGTTAGAAGGAGCATCTAAATTTTATTTCATTCATTTTTCATATCATATCATAGTTCCACTACGGAGGGGTATTTTCAGCATTATTAGGCCCATTTGGACCTACTAAATGCATATTAACCATATAATACTATATGTTAACCTATAAATAATTTATTATATTTATTACTGACACTACCATCTCATTCACAATTGCATAGCTCTCAAGGTAGAGCAACAAAAAGAATTATGAATTATAATGAGATCTGAGCTGGCAAAGGGTGATAAAATGGTGGAAGTTAGATATGGCTTTGGATGTTAGATCTAGTGAGATATAGGAGATCGAGGCAAAAGAAGGTAGATTTGGGTCAGAGGAGGTGGATGCTAAAAAGTGGAGGATTTAATGATGTAGGGATGAGAAGAAGCAATATATAGGTTATTGCATAAGATCGGTGTGATCGATGAAATATAGAGTTAGGAATTTACTATATATTTGAATGAGATCATCATCATTAGAAGTAGATCTAAATGAAGATAGTGGGTTTTGATGAACTAAGGAGATTTTGTGAGAGACATGGTATGAATGTTAACTGATGAAGTAGCTTCGAGAGTCGGTATTGATGGATGGAGGAGATCAATTTGTGAGCGATGGGATGTGTGTGGTGGCAAATGAGGAATATCCAGAGTAGTGGAATGCCTAAATGTATTGCTTGGTAAAGAACACATAGAGAGATTGAACACTACAGTAAAATCACTTATTACCGGCAGAATTTTCCGGCGGCTTTCCGGCGGTTAGTTTTCCGGTGGCTTTCCGGCGGATTACCGGCGGCTTTTTGACGGTTTATATCTTACAAAATTTTCCGGCGGCTTTTCAAGTTTTCTGGCGGAATTTTTAATTTTTTTATTAAATTCCTTTTTGACGGCTTATATCCTACAAAATTTTCCGACCGCTTTCCGACGGCTTTTCGAGTTTTCCGGCGGAATTTTTAAATTTTTTATTAAATTAATTAAAATTATAACTTATTAAATGATTTTTAAAAAATGACTAAAAATAATATTAATTTTTACCTTAATTTAAGTATAAGGATTTAAATTAAAAATTATTATTTACATTGTTATTTATTTTTTTTTTAACTTTTTTAATTAATTTAGTTGGTTTATTTAATTTTATTTTCTATTAAAAGATAGTTAAAAAAAAATTGACACTAATAACACATTTAATTTATTAATAATTTTATAGTATATTTAAATTAATTATTTATTTTAAATTTTTTTAATTAATTTAATAACATATTTTAATTAATTGTTACTTAACTAGTTTATTTTAATTATCGATTAAAATAAAATTTTTAAATAAATAATGTTTTAATTATAATATTCAGCATGTTTTAATATAAATAAAATAATACTTAAACTTTTTCATTTTGCAGGATCGGCGCATTGGTCAGGCTTGTGCGCGTGGGGCTGCGGGTGAAGAGGTCTAGGTTCGAATCTCAAGGAAGACAGACGCGGGAGCGGGCGGGTTGGCGCACTCGGGCTCTGGCTGGCTCACGCGAGCGCGGTCCGGCGCGACCTCGGGCTGACACGGTCCGACGCGACTGGATCTTGTCCGGCACAACCCGCGGTTTGGCGCGACTGTCGGAGCGGGCGCTGGCGTGCCGGCGGGATCGGGTTACCCGAGATGCGAGGTGGCGGGAGCGGCTGTAGGGGGTGGCGTGTTTATTTTATTTTATTTTATTTTAATTCAACCGGCGGTTTATGTCTGCCTGCAAGCCGCCGGCATTATTTGCCACCGGAAAAAGCCGTCGAAAATTATTTTCCTACGCCGTTTTTACCGGCGGCAAAAAACCCGCCGGAAAACCGCCGGAAAATTAAAAAACCGCCGAAAACTGCTCAAATTCCGCAGGAAAAAGCCGCCGGAAATGGATGATTTTCATGTAGTGCGAAGGCGGCACCCAATTACAAAAGACTATATGAGAGTACCATTATTATGAACCTAGCCAGACAAATGACTAAAAGTCAAGAAATAATATAAACTTGAGAACTAGGAAACATCGAGTTGGTCAAAAGCTCCAAAATCTATAGGGGAGAAATGACAAGAAGTAGATGATGCCCACAACTCAAAGCAATAGAAGAGAGTGAAAACATCTAAAGCTAGTTCATTCATTTTGCATTCTAACTATTCTTAAGGAGATATATTTATAACATTATAGAACACACATGGGCGAAGGAAGGTGATGAAAAATCATGAATTACAACCTCTTACCTTAGTTAATGTGTGAACAACTTGATGGGTGAAGGAAACTTGCACTACTTTAATATGTTAGATGATCTGCTGATGAGGGCCCTATACATAAGTACCAAGCTACTCGCCAGAGATAAAATTGTTACTTCCATAAGGTTCTCTAGTATGATAACCACGGCTGGGTTGCAAAATAGCAATTAGGGGCTAGTATTATCTTGGTAGTGCTATAGGCAAGTTCTTCAAGCACTAGAATCTTGTGCATTTAAGAAGTTGACAGGTACTTAAAGCTAGTACTATCAAAAAGCGAACAAGTTCTTGGATATGTCATCTGAGTTTAGTAGCTAAGTGTTAATGATTGTGTTAAGACTAGCGCTTTTAGGATGCTTTTAGTGATGTAACTCTGAGCAGCTTCTTGATTAAGGAGACTATGTAATAGTATCCAGTAAATAAGATTTGAGTACATGCATGATTATATACAAACTAGTTTAGTTCAATTACTTATTGGACACATTATGAATTCTCATTGTTGCAATTGCATGCTAGAAAATATATATATATATTTTTTTAATCAAAACAAATTATCATTAATCAAAGCAAAGCGGTTACAACAGAGCGAAACATAGAGGTCAGAAAAAACAAAAGAAAATTACAGGCCAAAAGTGGGCTCAGTAAGCGGCCGAGACTACGAGCGCCCCTGAAGCCAAACACGGACCGTCCAGTAAAAGGTTGCCACCAGCTAAGCAACAGGGGCACGAGCCCCAGCCACATCATTGCCCTTAGCCTAGCGCAACAACAAATCAGACAAACAGAATAACAAACCAACCCCAAAGAGAGCATCACGGCTTTAATAAACAACAACACACTTAAAATCATCGTCTGCGACGGCCTCTTCCCCAAAATTTCCCCTTAGTTGCAACATTGACAGGCAGTTTAGCACTGACCAAAGTAAAATCATTGCCTGAGTCAGAGCCTCTACAGAAATCCGGAGAATCCAAATCACCTTCAGAAGATTCAGAATCCAATTCACCATCCAACGAACCATGCAACAAATGATTCCTAATATCCAAACAAGACGACTCCCCCAAACAGTTAGCCATAGATTGCGTATTGATCAACTTAACTGGAACCTCAATTAAACTGTTGAGAACCGGGCAACAGTCCTCCCGGACATCAAACGAATGAGGCGCAGCCTCAGCCAAGACGGAACCCACAACACCAGACTCAATCAAAACATCACCACCTTCAGAATTAACAAAATTTTCCGTAGAGACCGGCGCCAAAATTACATTGCTAACAGAAGCTACAACATGAGGAAGAAAAGGTGTAGCATTCGGAGATAAAGCAACCGAGCAAAAATCAGACGTAGTACCGCCAACACCTAGCACCGCATTAGTTACCAGAGAAGGAACAGTCTCATTTAAACTTCCCTGCGCTAAAGCAACCGAAACAACATCTAAAATTGAATTAGGATTTTCTACAGTTATAGGAAGAGAAGAAAGATCCAGGTCAGCATTAACAATAAGGCAATCAACCACACCAACCCCACCAAGCACAAACTCACCATTCACGTCCTTCAGCGATACAGAACTCCCCTCAACAACCGGGGAAATAACCGGAGTCTGAACAACATGGCAATTCACAGGATTTACGCCAATATTCACATTTTCACACTCCCCAGACTTCTCATTAATCACATTAACACCAATACCCACCCCACTACAAGCAATAGGGGGAGGATTAGAGTTCTGGGAGATAGGAGCAGAAGGTCGACAATTTCCGATCGAGTGACCAATAGTTTTACAGCCGGCACAAAAGTTGGGGAATTTGTCAAAAACTACCTCTTGCGTATAACCTAGAGTTTCCGAGCCTAACCAAACTTGCTTAGGATAGGATTTCGTAATATCTAACTCAACAAGCACACGGGCAATCGACGGACGGGAACATATAGCCGTAGCTTCATCAATTTTCAGCAGTTTCCCAAACAAACCGCCAAGGCCAGAGAGAATACGAGGCGAAAAGAAATGGGGAAGAAGACGAGGAAAAGAGATCCATATAGGAATCACCGGCGATTCAATACCAATGTCCAACGTCGGCGACCACTTCGTCAGTTTCATAAAACAATTAAAAACAAGGTAAGAACAGTGACAGAAAACTCTACAGTAATCAAGATCATTGGCTAACTTGATCAGAATATGAGAATGATCTAACATCGTGATAGAGACCTCATCCTTCAACTTCAAATTAAAAAAAAAAACTTGCGAATGGCTTCCAAAGAAGGTCTTTTAGAAGGAAAAAAACCAACAAGAGAGAACTGAAATGGTGCTGCAAGATCATGAATTTCCAAATCAGAAACCCACAGTGACGGGAGTCCACGGAACGTGGAAGCTTGCAAATCCGGAAAAGAAGACTTCGGACCAGCCAAAGCTTGAAGGAAAGACCGAGAATGAGAAAAGCACCCTAAAAAATCGGGGTCTTTTAGTTTAACAACAACCATGCCGGCGCAGCCGGCAAGGATAAGGCAAAACCAACAAAAAAAAACTACCAAAATGAAATACAGAAGCAGGGAAAATGAAAACTTCCCCCAAACGAGCGAAAGCCAGAGAGACAAGCTCCCGCTGGGACGGGGAAAACTCCCGCCGCCACCAAAACCTACGAGCTCGCCAGTCGCCCCTCGAGGCCAGTCATTCCTTACTCAGAAACTTTTGCATGCTAGAAAATATATGATAATAGTCGATAGAGAGAAACTTTTATCTAGTAGTTTTGTAAGAGGAACCAACACACATAATTTATAAGAGACCAACTATTTTTTACGTAAAAACTAGAAAAAATTTTCACGCGATTTAGCTCAATTGAAATAATTAATTTGTTATGTTTGAAATATAATTGTGTTGATCAATCATGTAGTTTTGTTGCCTCGGACCTCAAATTTGTCATGCTTGTTAGGGGGGGGGGGGGGGGGGGGTTACCCCTTGCTTGGGTTCAGGTGCTTTGCACTAAAAAAAAAAAAGAATTACAATGTATCGATGTTGTGTACCCGTGTGCCACGGTATTGTGTTCCCAAGCACCCGAGCGTTTATCAACAGAGAGCAGAGCGCAACACAGTGCTCTGGATTCGATGCAGCACCGCTACAAGTTTAGCGCTGTGAGTTTGAGCGTCGTAGCACTACTAGTTTGAGCGCCATAGCATCATCACACATAGGCCTGAGCAATGCAATGCCCCAAACTAGTGCTGCAACACTGCGAGAAGAACTTTACAGTTTTCTTTCTCATTTTTTTGAAGGGTTGCGTCCTTTGGTGTTATTTACTTGGCTTTCTTTTGTATTTATGTAGGTTTAGACATTGAGAATGTTGTATGGGAGAAGAGAAGCAAAGAGATAGTGAGCGATAAGAGAGATTTGTACTTTTTTCTCATAATTTTTATAGTGAATTTTTTGGTGTGGTGTGGTTATGTGATTTTTTTCCCATAATTTGGGTTTTTCCAAGTTAAATCCTGGTGTTCTTTAATTTTGCGCTCCTTTTACTTTCTTTCTTGTTTTGTCATTGTGTTGTTTACTCTTCCTCATCCCCAATATAATTCACTATAAATTGAAATTAAAAAGGTTCGCTAGCTCTTTCCCTAGATTAGAGAATATATATAGGGTTTCACAATTAAAAAAAATTATTTAGTGCCTATTGTAGAAATTATCAGAGAAGTGATTGAAGGTGCAGATGATTAGATAAGGTTAGTCAGGTAGGAATAGTATGACGAAGGTCTGTTGATGATATTTGAATAATAGAACTTAGGCGACGAGGTCAGATGTTAATAGTCAACAAACAGGAAAATATTAGTTATTGGGAGATAATAAACATTGGTAGATAGGTGATGAATGTTGATTGATGAAAATCAAGCAATGACAATCGGATGGTACAAGTCAGGCAATGGTGATAGCAGTTGTTGATGATGATCGTCCACATTAAATGTTGGGAAAAGTGAAGATTTTCTTATATCTAAGCTCTCTCCAAATGTAACACTAGGTCCCCTACATGTAGAGAATGTGGCACATCTATAATTTTGTAAGAATATCATTTTGGTAAATTTTGCCAAAAATTCAAAACACTTAATCGAACGACCTATATTAACAACTTTAATCACATATAAAATGTTCAATACTCGAGTGTTTTAGTGACCTTAAAATTAAATGATCTTGGGCTCATTTGAGTCTTCATGCTCATGCTTTCAATTTGATTTTTAATTAATAATCTAAAGTTTTTAATTATGCATCAAGTGCTTTATTTGGGCTTATTTAACTTGAGACGTTCAATTTGATTACAATTGTCGACATCGAAGTTCGAATGGCTTTGAGTTTTATTTCAAAAATTTTGAACTTATGTACGTGTTGCATCCATCTTCATACCTCTCAGCTGAAATATTGATAATGTATCACTCATCATGACTTAATTAAATCGATACGAGCAAATATGAGCATACACCTAATATCACTTAAGAGTGTATATATCTATCTATAATATTAAAATAATTTAAAAAATACATACAATACATTATTTTGTTCCTCACGTTTTACACATTAATTTAAATTATAATAAATAAAATAAAATATAATAAATCATTCCAACAATAATTCCTTCATATTTTTCCATGTTAAAAGGCCATTTGAGTATAACTTTAGAACTAAACTAACAATTTAAGCCATTAAAAAATCATTAAAATAATAAATGTCAGCTTTTAAATCCCCTTTTCACAATTCAAATATATAATAATAGTAAAGATGTGAACGCCTCTGGTTTGGGCCCTGAATTTGGGCGTTAAGAAAATATGAACGGAGAGCCGCAAAGGTCCGGTCTTCCAAGAGTCCCATGGCTCCTAAATCTAGATAAAAAAAATTGTAATTGAACAGATAAAAAAAATTTGTAATTGAACAGTTGCTGGTTGTTGTGATGTGTTTTAGCCTTTAAGGCGTGAAGTAACCGGTGCGTGTTACTGCATTTTAGTTGTTAAGCATTTGATTTGAAAAATGAAAATGAAAAAAAAAACGTTGACGAATTTATAATTTTCATATTTTAAGTGGGTTTTGAATTTATTTGATTTGAGGAATTTAGAAAACATCTGAAAAAGAAAGTGGCAACATTTAAATTTTCTTTATTTTTGGCACATTCTAACAAATTTATTTGATTGTATGCTTTTTGTTGATGACATTCTTCTGGTTGATAAAGACTAAAGAGGGAGTTGAAAGAAATTTTGAATTACAGATGTCAGAAAGGTTTTTGTTTGAGTAAATCTAAAACTGAATATGTTAAGTGTAATTTTAGTGTAATAGATCTAGTAATAGGATTGTGACTTTGAGCGATCAAGTTTGAGGTTGTGACAATTGAACCGTACATGTATAAAACTAGAATAAGGAGATGATAAGGGTTCAATGGATAAGGAGATGATAAGGGTTCAATGGTTTGACCAAAGTGAAATTGGATGATATAATAAATATGAAATTTTTTAAATAAAAATTACCAGACAAAATAATCATGTAATAAAAATTACCGAGTAGGGGTGCATCTGAGTCGAGCTTATCGAGCTCGCGAGTCGAGCTCGAGCGCGAACACTCGATTGCTCGACTCGATAGCTAGTTGAGTAGCTCGAACACGAGAGCAGGAGCAAACTTTGTCGTGAGAGCGGGTCGCGACAGCAGGCTTCGTCGCAAGAGCGGGAGCGTGAATGGGCTTCGCCGCGAGAGCAGGAGCGGCTTCGCAATGAAAGCGGGTCGCGGTAGTGGGCCTCGTTGTGAGAGCGGGCCGTAGGTCGTGGCAGTGGGCTTCACCGTGAGAGCAGGAGCGGGCTTCGCCTTGAGAGCAGGTCGCGGCAACAGGCTTCACCGTGAAAGCGAGAGTGGGAGTGGGATTTGCCGCGAGAGCGGGAGCAGGCTTCGACACAAGAGATCAGTGATTTCTTTATCCTTTTTATTATCCACTTTCCAGAAAAATGGTGCTCATCTCAATCTAACCACTGCTACTTCAAGTTTTTTTTTATTTTTTTTTTCTTTTAAAATTTCTAGTTTTTTCACATGAGAAATTTAATGTCTCTTATAATATTCTTTTTTTATCTATGTAATATATGAATTTTTCTTGAAAGCTGAGATGTTAATATTAACATTAATTATAAAAAAAATATTTTCCTATTATCTATCGGATCCATAGTTGTTTGATAAAAGATAAATTAAATTTTATCTGAGAAATGAATCACATGAAAAAGAAGAGTAAAAGAAATAGGCAAACAAGCCAATCCTTTTAAGTGAAGAAAGTCCATCTGAAACGAGTTGAAGAAACACAATTTAAAGAAAGAGATATATCTCAATTCAATGCCTGCCCACATAGGCACATATATCATCTAACACTTTCTATATTGAAGAAGAACATGTCATGTAATACATACTTTATCACTTAATTAACACATTTAAAAATAAAACATAATAGAATGACTGAATTTATTTGTGAAGAAAGGGAGTTCATAAGGTGAGTTGAGGGTTGTTCCAAGCGAGAAGGAAAATTTTGTACTATAAATGTGTGTTGCGGGCTAGAATATACGCGACGATAGAGTTAAAAAATTTACATCTTAGCGTTGTACGGATGTCTAGCACACAAACAGAGAATACAATATTTTTTACGTGGAAATCCTGGATAAGGGAAGTCAAGCGATGAGAATTGTAGTTTCTCTCTCACGAGTCTCCTTTCCATGAGAAATGAGGGATCTATTTATAGTTTTTTGATAGTGGCATGATCAGTAAATATGAGAGAGATCAAGGATAAGTTGGGAGTGATTTGAATAGATGATTAAGAGTAATGATTGTGTTAAGACTAGCGCTTTTAGGATGCTTTTAGTGATGTAATTCTGAGCAGCTTCTTGATTAAGGAGACTATGGAATAGTGTTCAATAAATAAGATTTGAGTACATGCATGATTATATTCAAACTAGTTTTGTTCTATGACTTATTGGACTCATTATGATTTCTTATTGTTGCAATTCCGTGTTAGAAAATATATGAGAATAGTCGATAGATAGAGACTTTTATTTAGTAGCCTCGTAAGAAGAACACATAATTTATAAGAGATCAATTTTTTTTTTACTTAAAAACTAGAAAAAAAAATTTCACGCAATGTAGCTCAACTAAAATAATTTGTTATGTGTGGAATCTGATTGAGTTAATCAATAAGGTTATTTTGTTACCTCGAACCTTAAATTTGTCATGTTTGTTAGGGGTGCGGGGGGTTACCCCACTGCTTGGTTTCGGGTGCTTTGCACCCGAAATAAAAAAAAAACACAAAAAAAAAATGATGTCCCCGTGCTGTATACCTGAGCGCCCCGGTGTTGTGTTCCGAAGCACCCCAACGTTGATCAACAGAGCAGTTCGCCACATTAAATATTAGTTATTCGGAGATGAGAAATATTGGTAGATAAGTAGTGAAAGTTGAACAATAGAAGTCAAGCGATGACAATTGGATGACACAAGTCGGGCAATGGTGATAGCACTTGCTTACGATGATCGTCTACATTAAATGTTGGGCAAAATTCTAGATTTTCTTAGATATCTAAGCTCTCTTCTACATGTCTGTAGTACATCTATAATTTTGTAAGAATATCATTTTGATAAATTTTGCCAAAAATTCAAAACAATTAATTGAACTACTTATATTAACAACTTTAATCACATATCAAATGTTCAATACTTGAGTGTTTTAATGACCTCAAAATTAAATGATCTTGGACTCATTTGAGTCTTCATACTGAGGCTTTTGATTTAATTTTAAGTATGCAAGATTCTTATTGTTGAGTCCTGGAATATTCGCGGCGGTAGAGAAATATATAATTTAACGTCTTAGCGTTGTACGAAGATCCAGCACACAATCAGATAAGTGAGAGAGGGTCTAACATTTATAAGACACCAAGATTTTTACGTGGAAAACCCCTGAAAAGGGGGAAAAACCACGGGGCCTGGCCCAGTTTGAATGAATCCACTAGTATTTGTAGTCAATTACAAATGAGGCCCTTCCTTAGGAGAAGGCCTTGGATTGATGTATCAAATGTACATCATATAGATTGCATTACATGGTAGGAGTTACATATACAGGTTTGTTTGGCCTGAAGGATCGTAGTCGGCATGAGACCGTAGTCGGCAGGAGACCATAGTCGGCAGGAGACCGTAGTCGGCAGGAGACCGGGGTCAGAAAGACCGTTGTCTGTTGATGGAGGTCGGAAGGACCATAGTAGGCGACGAAGGCCCGAAGGACTGTAGTCGATAGAAAACTGGGGTCTGAAAGACCGTTGTCTGGTGATGTAGGTCGAACAGACCGTAGTAGGTGATGAAGGCCTGAAGGACCGTAGGCGGTAGGAGACTAGGGCTTGAAAGACCGTTGTCTAGTGATGGAGGTCGGACGGACCGTAGTAAGGCGACAAAGGTCGGAAGAACCGTAGGCGGTAGGAGACAAGAAGTCAGGTGTTAGTCCCAGTGTCACTTGGAAGATCAGATGTTCATGGTCTTGCCTTGAGTAGGACGTCGGGTCTTAAGCAGGACGTCAGGTCTTTAGCAGGACGTCGGGGACGTCGGGACTGAACGTCGAACCTTAAGGCAGTGGTGCAATGAAACTCCGGCGGTGGACCGGCGAGGCTTCGGTGGTGGTCCGGCGAGGTTCCTGCAGCGGTCCGGCGGAGGTCCGGCGGTGCTTCTGCGGTGGTCCGACGGCCGTCGAGGAGGAGCTTCCTCCTTCTCCTCTTCCTTCTCTTCCTGCTTCTCTTCTTGCTTCTCTTCTTGGTTGAGTCCCCTCTCATGAGAAATAAGGGCTCTATTTATAGATTTTCTAGAGTGGCATGACCCGTAAATAGGCGTGAGATCAGGGGCGAAAAGAGAGTGGTTGAATGGACGGCCGATATTGAATCCTACGATCAAGCACCGTTCGTTGGTCATTTGAGGGTCTTAGTGATGTTGGAATTCAATGATATTGGGCTCGTTGGATTCGTCTCGTCGAGCCGTTCGATTCGAGTATAAGCTCGTCAAAATCAGAGTCCGTTTGGTAACTCAAATTGCGGTTTGAACCTTCCAACAGCGCTTCGGGTCCATGATTTGGACCCATTTGGGCTCGGATTGGGTCGAATTTGGTGTCGTTGAGTTCGTATTTCCAAGACGCTCAGTTCGACTATAAGCTTGCTGAAATCAGAGTTCGGGTGCGCTTGTAATTAATTTTTGAAGTTTCGAACTAGCTTGCCTCGAGATTCGTGCCAGATCAAGCTAATTTTGTGATGCCGTATCACTTATATTATTTAAGCCCCTTAATTAATAATCTAAAGTTTATAATTATGTATCAAGTGATTTATTTGGGCTCATTTAATTCGAGACGTTCAATTTAATTATATATTTGTTGAAATAGAAAGTTCGAATGACTTTGAATTTTATTTCAAAATTTTGAACATATATATCACATCCATCTTCATACCTCTATGCTGAATTATTAATAATGTACCGTACACTTTTTTTTTTAATTTTTAATTTTTTTTAAGCGTACACTTAATATCACATTAAAAAAATACATAAATATATTATTTTGTTCCTCACGTTTTACACATTAATTTAAATTATAATAAATAAAATAAAATAAATGAAATCATTCAACAACAATTCCGTTGTAGTTTTCTATGTTAAAAGGCCATTAGAGTATGACCTCAGAACTAAAATAGCAATTTAAGCCATTAAAAAATCATTAAAATAATATTTGTCAGCTTTCAAACCCCCTTTTAAGTTTTAACAATTCAAATATATAATAATAGTAAGGACAAGAACGCCTCAGATTTGGGCCGTAAATTTTGGCGCAAAGAAAATATGAATGGCTCCTAATTCCCCTCATTCTCCTCCATTGCATGGACCGACTTAACTAATGATAGATAATGAATTCCGAAGGAGAAAAGTTCTCTGCATTCGGCTTATATAATAGTTCCTTAAACATTCTCTCCCCGCAATCCATTTTTCTAGCATGGAGGGAAACATAAGTGAAGAAGACAATGAAACTTTCTATAGGGAGATTGAAGAGCGGATCATGCGCCTCATTTCCGATGACGACGAGGAAGAAGAACAAAAGAGGAAAATTGGAGCTCCTTTGCTCTGCATTAATGGAGAAAGACCACAGCTTTTTCCAATGTCTGGTTCATTTGTTGATGCGAGCCATTATGGAACGTTTGATACGGGGATGAGGCAATGGCAATCACCCTTTGTTTGTGAGAATTGTCAGAGGCGCGCATGGTTAGCGCATGAGCTGGAGAAGGTAAGAAGGAGCGCGCTGGCTACTGGGAGGAAAGGAACAGGAGTTTTTATTCCGAGATATGTATCAACTTAGTTCTAAACAATTATTCCACCCACTATGGTTTAGCTCATGTGGGGGGAACTCGGCTGGGCAAAGCCCAAGTCCCTGGTTCAAATTCCATGGAGTTGTCGTGACAGTTTTAAGCGTTGGCCCGGGTAAATGGTGTGGGTTGCCTGCTAGGTCGACCGGGGTTTACTCGCCGCAAAGCGGAGGAGATCCTCGTCACAAAAAAAAAAAATTCAATCGGTCATTTGACGGCGTCCGGAGACGAATCAGTATGTGCCACGTAATTTCTTACTGTGTACCGGTGCAGTGTACCGCTATGTGCTCGTTGACGTGGCGCATTTTGATTCACCTCAAATTATCCCTATTCAATAATAATGGAGGAGCTGTTATTATTATATTTTAATTATTGTTTATTGTTTGGTTTTTTTTAGCCTTTGTGTGTGGATATTTTGTAATTTAACAGTGGCTGGTTTTTGTGATGTGTTTTAGCCTTTAAGGCGTGAATAAACCAGTGTGTGTTACTGCGTTTTAGTTGTTAAGCATTTTATTTGAAAAATGGAAATGAAAAAAAAAAAAAACCGTTGAGGAATTTAAAATTTTCATATTTTATGTGTGTTTTGAATTTATTTGATTGGTGGAATTTAGAAAACACCTGAAAAAGAAAGTGGGAGCATTTAAATTTTTATTTTTATTTTTGGCACATGCTAAAAAATTTATTTGATTGTATGCTTTTCTGTTGTTGTCATTCTTCTTTTTTATAAAGACTAAAGAGGGAATTGAAAGAAAATTTGAATTATAGAGATCAACTTTAGAGTTTAAAGTTTTTTGTTTGAGTAGATCTAAAATTGAATATGTTAAATGTAATTTTAATAGTAATAGATATGGTAAGAGGATTGTGACTTTGAGTGATCAGATCCGAGGTTCTGAAAATTGAACTAGACATGCATTGAACAAGAAGAAAGAGAGGATAAGAGTTCTGTGGTTGGACCAGAGTCAAATTGAATGATGTAATAAATATGAAAACTATTTAAATAATAGAATAATAATGTAATAATATAAGTTTTTTATTAAAATAAATTGAATTCATACATTAATAATATCTTATATAATTTTAAATTTAAATGTAGTTAATTTGGTCTTTAATTTCTGCGTGTTACGGCCACTTCTCAGAATTACTGCGTGTTAAGGCCTACATTCATCTTCTCCTTCCAATCTCCTGATTTCTTTATCCATTTGATTATCCTCTTTCTAGAAAAATATTGCTCGTCTCAGACATACCACTGCTACTTCAAGGCCTTTAATCCAATGCAGGGTCGCTTCCTGTAGTTTTATTTATTTATTTATTTATCTTTTTAGTTTTTCACATGAGAAATTTAATTTCTTATAACCACTACCAAAAAATAAGGCTATCGCAGCATAATTTTTGACGTATCCCAGCGGTTTTAACTGTCACTATCTTCATTGCAGCGGTTTTAAAATCGCTACACTCCTGCTGTAATTGCAATGCGCTGCAACGACATTCCTCAATGGTTTAAGGACCGGCGGGATAGATTTTATGAAGTGCTTGCTTTAGCAGAGGTTATAACTGATGCAAATCTCTAGAATTGTGCCGGTTATAATTGCTACAAATACTCTCAAGGAAAATATATTTCAAGTAATGAGGCGGTTTTAACCACCACAATTCTGGATGCTAGTGGTGGTTATAATCGTTACGAAAGTCTAGAAATTTTTTTTAAATACAAAATCACAACATTCACTAGACCGAAACATAAAACCCACATAAACAGGAGATGTAGCTGAAACAAAAACACCAGTTAGATTTCAAGAGATGTGGTCGTTTTAACCACCACAGTTCTAAATACTAGTGGCGGTTATAACCGCTGCGAAAGTCCAGATTTTTTTTTTAAATACGAAACCACAACATTCACTAAACCGAAACATAAAACCCACATAAATAGGAGATGTAGTTGAAACAAAAACATCAGTTAAATCATAGAGATTCATAACAACAATAAGAGAATATTGAACAATATATTTCAGTCACATGACTCGAACAAGAGAACTTGAAAAACTTTGGAAATAGCATAGGAAGGAGTGTTAATTTCTGAAGTTTAGGAATTTCTTAAATAGATAGATTCTGAAGTGAAGCCAGTTCTTAACTCCAAGCAACAAGAGCCAAAAAATTTGTTTGCATGGAATCATATTACATATAGGAAATTAGAACTCAGATCATAAAGTCCTCGTAGAATGAGGGTGAAATCTCTGGGTAGTGTCTTATCTACAAACTTCTTCTGCCTTCCAAAATTTATCCCGGAACTTAATTCGTTAAAACTCCCATGAAAAGAAAAAGCAAAGCGGGTGGAGGCCGGGGCCGAATTTTCGGAGCCCATAACCACAAAATTTGTTTGCATGGAATCATATTTCATAAAACTACCAATTGTAAAAACAATAACTATAAACTTTCAGCACAAACTGAAATATAGCGATGAAAACTACTAAAACTCTTTAATTAGATATTCTATGTTGAATCTATTAAATGCAAGAAAGTCATATATTAATTAAAAATAGTACGTAGAAGAAGTTTTTTTATTGAAAAAAAAAAAGATTGGAGCTCCAGAAAAACTTGCTGATTACAATTCAAATAATCCTTTATGCCTCAATAAAGGCATCAAATTTCATTCTTGGACAAGAAAACAAATGTCTAAAGATGATGAAGCGCACACAAAGCATTTAAAGAGCAGTGCATCGTACTCATGTAGTCATGTTGGAAACATAAACAAAGAAGTAATGAGAAAATATGATCATAGCATTATTCTGTGAGCTAAGACATGTGTTCCATCTTGACCTCATCAGCAATCGTAGGTGAGCCGCTGGTCATTCAAATTAGGGGTGTCAATATTTGACACGACACGAAAATTCAACCCGGATATGACCCGGAATTTTCGGGTTAGACCCGACCCGTTTTTAAAACTGGTCGGGTTCGGGTTCCCAGATTCGACCTATTTAAAAAACGGGCCGGGTTCGGGTTAACCCGGCGTGTTGCCGGGTCAACCCGGAAACCCGTTTGAAGCCTTGCCAGCGTCGCTGCCCGCGACTGCCTCGCTCGCCCGCAACCGCAACCTCGCCCGTGTCGCACCGCCCGCGACGCTCGCCTGCGTCGCTCACTCACGTCGCCCGCGTCCGCGACCTCGCCCGCATCGCACCGCTCGACCGCGATCTCGCCCGCGTCGCTCGCCCGCGATCTCGCCCGCGTCGCTCGCCCGCGATCTCGCCCGCGTCGCTCGCCCGCGTCTCCATGGGTAGGGGTGCAACCGAGTCAAGCCGGCTCGAGAGATGGCTCAGGCTCGACGAGTAAAGCTTATCGAGCTCGAGCTTGAATCGATTGCTTGACTCTATAGCTAGTCGAGCAGCTCGAACACGAGAGCGGGAGCAGACTTCACAGTGTAAAGAGGAGCTATAAGATTAAAATTAATAATGCAAATAACATGACCCTTACAGATTAGACGATATAAATATCTGCCACGGGTAGGGGTGCAACCGAGTCAAGTTGGCTCGAGAGATGGCTCGGGTTCGATGAGTTGAGCATATCGAGCTCGAGCACTCGATTGCTCGACTCTATAGCTAGTCGAGCAGCTCGAACACGAGAGCGGGAGCGGACTTCGCCGTGCGAGCGGGTCGCGGCAGCAGGCTTCGCCACAAGAGAGGGAGCGTGAACAGGCTTCGCCGCGAAAGCGGGGCGCGGCAGTGGGCTTCGCTGCGAGAGCGGGTCGCGGCAGCGGGCTTCGCCGCAAGAGCAAGAGCGGGCTTCACCGCGAAAGAAGGTCACAGTAGTGGGCTTCGTTGTGAGAGCAAGTCGCAGGTCGTCAGCAGGAGCGGGCTTCACCTCGAGAGAGGGTCACAGCAGCAGGCTTCACCGCGAGAGCGAGAGCGGGAGTGGGATTTGCCTTGAGAGCGGGAGCAAGCTTTGCTGCAAGAGATCAGTGGTTTCTTTATCCTTTTAAATTAAAATAGTTATGTTTGTCGTCTCATTCCCGGTGTAAAGAGGAGCTATAAGATTAAAATTAATAATGCAAATAACATGATCCTTAGAGATTAGAAGACATAAATATCTGCCACAGGTAGGGGTGACCCCAAGTCAAGCCGGCTCGAGAGATGGTTCGGGCTCGACGAGTTGAGCTTATCGAGCTCGAGTTCGAACACTCGATTGCTCGACTCTATAGCTAGTCGAGCAACTCGAACACGAGAGCGGGAGCGGACTTCGCCGTGCGAGTGGGTCGCTACAGCAGGCTTCGTCGCAAGAGCGGGAGCGTGAATGGGCTTCACCGCGAAAGCGGGGTGCGGCAGTGGGCTTCGTTGCGAGAGCGGGTCGCGGCACTAGGCTTCGCCGCGAGAGCAGGAGCGGGCTTCGCCGCGAAAGAGGGTCACGGTAGTGGGCTTCTTTGCGAGAGTAGGTCACAGGTCGTGGCAGTGGGCTTCACCGTGAGAGCAGGAGCGGGCTTCGCCTCGAGAGAGGGTCGCGGCAGTAGGCTTCACCGCGAGAGCGAGAGTGGGAGTGGGATTTGCCTTGAGAGCGGGAGCAAGCTTCGCTGCAAGAGATCTGTGATTTTTTTTATCCTTTTTATTATCCTCTTTCCAGAAAAATGTTGCTCGTCTCAGACTAACCACTGCTACTTCAAGTTTTTTTTTTTTTCTTTTAACATTTCTAGTTTTTCACATGAGATATTTAATGTCTCTTATAACATTCCTTTTTATCTAGTAATATATGAATTTTTCTTGAAAGCTTAGATTTTAATATTTTATATGTTTCTAGTTTTTAACATGAGAAATTTAATGCCACTGCTATTTCTAGTTTTTTTACATGAGAAATTAATCACATGAAAAAGAAGAGTAAAAGAAATAGGCAGACAAGCCAATCCTTTTAAGTGAAGAAAGTCCATCTGAAACGAGTTGAATAAACACAACTTAAAGAAAGAGAGATATCTCAATTCATTGTCTGCTCACATATATCATCTAACACTTTCTATATTGAAGAAGAACACATTTAAAAATAAAAAATAATAGAATGACTTAATTTATTTGTGAAGAAAGGGAGTTCATAAGGTGAGTTGAGGGTTATTCCAAGCAAGAAGGAAAATTTTGTACTATAAATGTGTGTTGCAGGCTAGAATATAAGCGACGATAGAGTTAAAAATTTTACGTCTTAGCATTCTACGGATATCTAGCACACAAACAGAGAACACAATATTTTTTACGTGGAAATCCCGGATAAGGGAAGTCAAGCGATGAGAATTATAGTTTCTCTCTCATGAGTCCCCTTTCCATGAGAAATGAGGGATCTATTTATAGTTTTTTTGATAGAGACATGGTCAGTAAATATGAGAGAGATCAAGGATAAGTTGGTAGTGATTTGAATAGATGATCAAGAGTAATGATTGTGTTAAGACTAGCGCTTTTAGGATGCTTTTAGTGATGTAACTCTTAGCAGCTTCTTGATTAAGGAGACTATGGAATCGTGTTCAGTAAATAAGATTTGAGTACATGCATGATTATATTCAAACTAGTTTTGTTCAATGACTTATTGGCCTCATTATGACTTCTTATTGTTGCAATTGCTTGCTAGAAAATATATGAGAATAGTCAATATAGAGAAACTTTTATTTTGTAGCCTCGTAAGAGGAGCACATAATTTATAAGAGACCAACTATTTTTTACTTAAAAACTAGAAAAAAATTTCAAACAATTTAGCTCAACTAAAATAATTTGTTATGTGTGGAATCTGATTGAGTTGATCAATAAGGTTATTTTGTTACCTCGAACCTTAAATTTGTCGTGTTTGTTAGGGGTGCGGGGGTTACCCCATTGCTTGGTTTATAAAAAAAAAAACAGTTACGACGTCCCGGCGCTATATACCTGAGAGCCCCAGTATTGTGTTCCCAAGCACCCCAACGTTGATCAACAGAGTAGAGCGCCACCTTAAATATTAATTATTCAGAGATAAGAAGTTTTGGTAGATAGGTAATGAAACTTGAACGATTGAAGTCAAGTGATGACAATTGGATGACATAAGTCGGGCAATGGTGATAGCACTTGCTTACGATGATCGTCCACATTAAATGTTGGGCAAAAATCTAGATTTTCTTAGATATCTAAGCTCTCTTCTACATGTCTGTAGTACATCTATAATTTTGTAAGAATATCATTTTGATAAATTTTGCCAAAAATTCAAAACAATTAATTGAACTACTTATATTAACAACTTTAATCACATATCAAATGTTTAATACTTGAGTGTTTTAATGACCTCAAAATTAAATGATCTTGGACTCATTTCATACTGAGGCTTTTGATTTGATTTTAAGTAGGTAAGATTCATATATTATTTAAGCCCCTTAATTAATAATCTAAAGTATATAATTATGTATCAAGTGCTTTATTTGGGCTCACTTAATTCGAGACGTTCAATTTAATTATACATTTGTTGAAATCGAAGTTCGAACGACTTTGAATTTTATTTCAAAATTTTTGAACATATATATCACATCCATCTTCCTCTACTGAATTATTAATACTATACCGTACACTTTTTAAAAAAAAAAATTTAAGCGTACATTTAATATCACATTAAAAAAAATACATACATTACATTATTTTGTTCCTGACGTTTTACACATTAATTTAAATTATAATAAATCAAATAAAATAAAAGAAATCATTCAACAACAATTCCGTTGTAGTTTTTTATGTTAAAAGGCCATTAGAGTATAACTTCCGAACTAAAATAGCAATTTAAGCCATTAAAAAATCATTAAAATAATATTTGTCACCTTTTAAACTCCCTTTTCACAATTCAAATATATAATAATAGTAAAGACAGGAACGCCTCAGATTTGGGCCGTAAATTTTGGCGCAAAGAAAATATGAATGGAGAGAAGCAAAGGCCCGGTCTTCCAAACTCCCATGGCTCCTAAATCCCCTCATTCTCCTCCATTGCCTAGACCGATTTAACTAATGATAGATAATGAGTTCCGAAGGAGAAAAGTTCTCTGCATTCGGCTTATATAATAGCCCCTTAATCATTCTCTCCCCACAATCCATTTTCCTAGCATGGAGAGAAACGTAAGTGAAGAAGACAATGAAAGTTTCTACAGGGAGATTGAAGAGCAGATCATGCGCCTCATTTCGGATGACGACGAGGAAGAAGAACAAAAGAGGGAAAATGGGGCTCCTCCGCTCTCCATTAATGGAGAAAGACCGCAACTTTTTCCAATGTCTTGTTCCTTTGTTGATGCGAGCCGTTATGGAACGTTTGATATGGGGATGAGGCAATGGCAAGCACCCTTTGTTTGTGAGAATTGTCAGAGACGCGCATGGTTAGCGCATGAGTTGGAGAAGGTGAGAAGGAGAGCGCTGGCTACTGGGAGGAAAGGAACAGGAGTTTTTATTCCGAGATATATATCAACTTAGTTCTAAGAAATTATTCCACCCACCATGGCTTAGCTCATGTGGGGGGAACTCAGCCAAGTCCCTGGTTCGAATCCCATGGGGCGGTGGTGACAGTTTTAAGCGTTGGCCTGGGTAAATGGTGTGGGTTGTCTGCTAGGTCGACCGGGGTTTACTCGCCGCAAAGCGGAGGGGTTCCTCGTCACCAAAATAAAATAAAATAAAAATTCCATGCGGTCATTGAACGGCGTCCGGAGACGAATCAGTATGTGCCACGTAATTTCTTACTATGTACCGTTGCGGTGTACCGCTATGTACTCGTTGACGTGGCGCATTTTGATTCACCGCAAATGATCGCTATTCAATAATAATGGAGGAATTGTTATTTTTATATTTTAATTATTGTTTATTGTTTGGTTTTTTTAGCCTTTGTGTGTGAATATTTTGTAATTCAACAGTGGCTGGTTGTTGTGATGTGTTTAGCCTTTAAGGCGTGAAGAAATCAGTGTGTGTTACTGCGTTTTAATTGTTAAGCATTCGATTTGAAAAATGAAGATGAAAAAAAAACCGTTGAGGAATTTAAAATTTTCATATTTTATGTGTGTCTTGAATTTATTTGATTGGAGGAATTTAGAAAACACCTGAAAAAGAAAGTGGCAGCATTTTTTTTTTTTTTGGCACATGCTAACAAATTTATTTGATTGTATGCTTTTCTGTTTATGACATTCTTCTTTTTGATAAAGACCAAAGAGGGAATTGAAAGAAAATTTGAATTATAGAGATCAACTTTAGAATTTAAAGGTTTTTGTTTGAGTAGATCTAAAACTGAATATGTTAAATGTAATTTTAATAGTAATAGATATGGTAAGAGGATTGTGACTGGGAGGAAAGGAACAGGAGTTTTTATTCCGAGATATGTATCAGCTTAGTTCTAAAAAATTATTCCACCCATCATGCCTTAGCTCATGTGGGGGGAACTCGGCTGGGCAAAGCCCAAGTCCCTGGTTCGAATTTCATGGGGCGGTCATGAAAGATTTAAGCAATGGCCCGGTAGATGGTGTGGGTTGCCTGCTAGGTTGACTGAGGTTTACTCGCCGCAAGGCGGAGGGGTTCCTCGTCACAAAAAAAAAAAAAGTTCCGCGCGGTCACTTGACGGCATTTTGATTCACCGCAAATGATCGCTATTCAATAATAATGGAGGAGCTGCTATTATTATATTTTAATTATTGTTTATTATTTGGTTTTTTTTAGCCTTTGTGTGTGAATATTTTGTTGTGATGTGTTTTAGCCTTTAAGGCGTGAAGAAACCAGTGTGTGTTACTAAGTTTTAGTTGTTAAGCCTTTGATTTGAAAAATGGAAAAGAAAAAAAAAACCGTTGAGGAATTTAACATATTTTATGTATGTTTTGAATTTATTTGATTGGAGGAATTTTGAAAACACCTGAAAAAGAAAGTGGCAGCATTTATATTTTTTTATTTTTGGCACACTAACAAATTTATTTGATTGTATGCTTTTATGTTGATGACACTCTTCTTTTTGATAAAGACTAAAGAGGGAATTGAAAGAAAATTTGAATTATAGAGATCAACTTTAGAGTTTAAAGGTTTTTGTTTGAGTAGATCTAAAACTGAATATGTTAAATGTAATTTTAATAGTAATAGATATGGTAAGAGGATTGTGACTTTGAGTAATCAAGTTTGAGGTTCTGAAAATTGAACTGGACATGCATAGAACAAGAAGAAGGAGCGGAGTCCTACATTAAATATAAAAAAATTTAATTTAAATATTATCTCATGTTTCATGCGGAACATATAAAAAAATTATAGACATATCAAATTACCTTCCCATTCTAGACAAATAGGGTAGAGAGAGAGTTTTTATTTATATAATTATTAATTTTTTTTTATATTTTGGTCGTTAAATGTTCTACATAGAATTGGTAACAGAATTACATGAGCATTGTCCCTCAACCGCTTTGCTCACCACTTCTTAGAATTCCTACGTGTTACGACCTATATTTATCTCCTCCTCCCAATCTTCTGATTTCTTTATCCATTTCATTATCCTCTTTCCAGAAAATTTTTGCTCATCTCAGACTAACCACGGCTACTTCAAGGCCTAATCCAATGCGGGGTCGCTCACTAAAGTTTTATTTTTTTTTTCTTGTTTCTCACATGAGAAATTTATTGTCATTACATGATAACATTCTTTTTTATCTATGTGATATATGAATTTTTCTTGAAAGCTGAGATGTTAATATTAACATCACTTATAAGAAAATCATTTTCGTACTATCTATCAGATCCAAAGTTGTTTGATGAAAGATAAATTAAACTTTACATGAGAAATGAATCACATGGAAAAGGTAAACTCAGATATAGGTAAACTCGGATAATCTCTTAAGGAATTCGTTTACCACAATTTAAAGAAAGAGAGATATCTCAATTCAATGTCTGCTCATATATATCATCTAACACTTTCTATATTAAAGAAGAACATGGCATGTAATACATAATTTACCACTTAATTAACACAATTAAAAATAAAATTAATAGAATGACTTAATTTATTTGTGAAGAAAGGGAGTTCATAAGGTGAGTTGAGGGTTATTCCAAGCGAGAAGGAAAATTTTGTATTATAGATGTGTGTTGCGGGCTAGAATATAGGCGACGAAAGATTTAAAATTTTACGTCTTAGCATTGTACGGATATCCACAAACAGAGAACACAATATTTCTTTACATGGAAAACCCTGGAAAATGAAAAAACCTCAGGGTCACGCTAGTTGAAATGATTTCCCTAGTATTTGAATTGATTACAATAGACCGATTTGTCCTATTGAGGATGATTATATTACAACAACCAATTTTCGCGTTGAAATCTAGTGAGGAGTGGAGATCGAATGGAAATTAGGTGATGTTCGATGGTCAGGCGGAAATCCGACATCAGTTAGATGGCGGACAGAAGTCTTGCATCAGTTAGTGGTCGGGCTGAAGTCTCGCAACTGTAGGTGTCCAGGTGGAAGTTCGACGTCAGTCAGTGGCCGTGCAGAAGTCCTGCGGTGGTCGAGAAGAAGTTTGGTGGCAAGAGAATTATAGTTTCTCTCTCATGAGTCCCCTTTCCATGAGGAATGAGGGATTTATTTATAGTTTTTTTATAGTGACATGGTTAGTAAATATGAGAGAGATCAAGCGTAAGTTGGGAGTGATTTGAATAGATGATTGATGTTGATTAATTCCCATGATCATGGACTGTTTATTGGGCATATGAATGTCTTAATGATATCAAAATTTGATGATCTTGGACTCGTTGGATTCACCTCGTCGAGCCGCTCGATTTGACTATAAGCATGTCTTGTTTGGAAATCGTTTTATCATCCAATTTATGATTTGAACTTTTCAAATGTACTTTGGATCTTACATTTAGACTCATTTGAGCTCGAATTTAGTGTCATTGGGTTTGTGTTTCTGAGATGTTATGTTCAATTGTTAAGTTTTTTGAAATCGGAGTTCGGATGATCCCATATTTAATTTTGGGAGTTTCTGACTTGATTTTGCCTTGTGATTTGTGCTCTGTCAAGATAGTTTTTTGACGATATATCAATGTGTATTCTTTAAAAAAAAAAAACCAATGCGTATTCTTGGTAGTGCTATAGGCAAGTTATTCAAACACTAAAATCTTGTGCATTTAAGAAGTTGACAGGTACTTCAAGCTAGTACAATCAACAAGCGAACAACTTCTTGGATATGTCATCTGAGTTTAGTAGCGAAGCGTTAATGATTGTGTTAAGACTAGCGATTAAGGAGTATGGAATAGAATTCAGTAAATAAGATTTGAGTACATGAATGATTATAATTTGTTATGTGTGGAATCTTATTGAGTTGATCAATATGGTTATTTTGTTACCTCAGACCTTAAATTTGTCATGCTTGTTAGGGGTGCGGGGTGTTACCCCCTTGCTTGGTTTCGGGGCCTTTGCACCCGGAAAAAAAAAGCACAAAAAAAAAAAAAAATAATTTTACGACGTCCCGGACTAAAATAAAATAAAATAATAGTAAATAAAATAAAATAAATCATTCAACAACAATTCCGTTGTAGTTTTTTATGTTAAAAGGCCATTAGAGTATAACTTCCGAACTAAAATAGCAATTTAAGCCATTAAATATTCATTAAAATAATATTTGTCACCTTTTAAACTCCCTTTTCATAATTCAAATATATAATAATAGTAAAGACAGGAACGCCTCAGATTTGGGCCATAAATTTTGGCGCAAAGAAAATATGAATGGCTCCTAATTTCCCTCATTCTCCTCCATTGCCTGGACCGACTTAACTAATGATAGATAATGAATTCCGAAGGAGAAAAGTTCTATGCATTCGGCTTATATAATAGTTCCTTAAACATTCTATCCCCGCAATCCGTTTTCCTAGCATGGAGGGAAACATAAGTGAAGAAGACAATGAAACTTTCTATAGGGAGATTGAAGAGCGGATCATGCGCCTCATTTCCGATGACGACGAGGAAGAAGAACAAAAGTGGAAAAATGGAGCTCCTTTGCTCTCCATTAATGGAGAAAGACCACAGCTTTTTCCAATGTCTGGTTCATTTGTTCATGCGAGCCATTATGGAACGTTTGATACGGAGATGAGGCAATGGCAATCACCCTTTGTTTGTGAGAATTGTCAGAGGCGCGCATGGTTAGCGCATGAGCTGGAGAAGGTGAGAAGGAGCGTGCTGGCTACTGGGAGGAAAGGAACAGGAGTTTTTATTCCGAGATATGTATCAACTTAGTTCTAAACAATTATTCCACCCACTATGGTTTAGCTCATGTGGGGGGAACTCGGCTGGGCAAAGCCCAAGTCCCTGGTTCGAATTCCATGGGGCTGTCGTGACAGTTTTAAGCGTTGGCCCGGGTAAATGGTGTGGGTTGCCTGCTAGGTCGACCGGGGTTTACTCGCCGCAAAGCGGAGGTGATCCTCATCACAAAAAAAAAATTCCACGCGGTCATTGGACGGCGTCCGGAGACGAATCAGTATGTGCCACGTAATTTCTTACTGTGTACCGCTATGTGCTCGTTGACGTGGCGCATTTTGATTCACCTCAAATTATCGCTATTCAATAATAATGGAGGAGCTATTATTATTATATTTTAATTATTGTTTATTGTTGGTTTTTTTTTAGCCTTTGTGTGTGAATATTTTGTAATTTAACAGTGGCTGGTTTTTGTGATGTGTTTTAGCCTTTAAGGAGTGAAGAAACCAGTGTGTGTTACTGCGTTTTAGTTGTTAAGCATTTGATTTGAAAAATGGAAATGAAAAAAAAAACGGTTGAGGAATTTAAAATTTTCTTATTTTATGTGTGTTTTGAATTTATTTGATTGATGGAATTTAGAAAACACCTGAAAAAGAAAGTGGAAGCATTTAAATTTTTTTTTGTAATTTTTGGCACATGCTAACAAATTTATTTGATTGTATGCTTTTCTGTTGATGTCATTCTTCTTTTTGATAAAGACTAAAGAGGGAATCGAAAGAAAATTTGAATTATAGAGATAAACTTTAGAGTTTAAAGGTTTTTGTTTGAGTAGATCTAAAACTGAATATGTTAAATGTAATTTTAATAGTAATAGATATGGTAAGAGGATTGTGATTTTGAGTGATCAGTTTTGAGGTTCTGAAAATTGAATTGGACATGCATAGAAGAAGAAGAAGGAGAGGATAAGGGTTCAGTGGTTCGACTGGAGTCAAATTGGATGATGTAATAAATATGAAAACTATTTAAATAAAATTTAAATAACAGATTAATCATGTAATAATATAAGTTTTTTTTTAATAAATTGAATTCACACATTAATAATATCTTATATAATTTTTAATTTAAATATAGTTGATCTGGTCAATATATGATTAGTTCAACTATAAATTTGTTGCAATCAGAGTTATAATAATCCTACATTTAACATAAAAATCTTTGAATTTAAACATTATCTCATGTTTCAGGCGGATCATATATTTAGACATCAAATTACTTTGTCATTGTAGACAAAAAAGGTAGAGAGAGTTTTTATTTTTTATTATTATTTTTTTTTTCATATTTTGGTCGTTAAATGTTCTACATAGAATTGCTAGGATTACAAGAGCATTGTCCCTCAACCACTTCTCAGAATTCCTACGTGTTACGGCCTACATATATCTCCTCCTCCCAATTTCCTGATTTCTTTATCCATTTTATTATCCTCTTTCCAGAAAAATGTTGCTCCTCTCAGACTAACCACTGCTACTTCGAGGCCTTTAATCCAATGCAGGGTCGCTTCCTGTAGTTTTATTTATTTATTTATTTACTTTTTTAGTTTTTTGCATGAGAAATTTAATCTATTTTGTTTCACTATCACAGCATAATTTTTGACCTATCCCAACTGTTTTAACCGCCACTATCTTCATTGCAAATGTTTTAAAACCGCTACACTCCCGTGCGAGCGGGTCGCGGCAGCAGGCTTCGCCACAAGAGCGGGAGCGTGAACAGGCTTCGCCGCGAAAGCGGGGCGCGGCAGTGGGCTTCGCTGCAAGAGCGGGTCGCGGCAGCGGGCTTCGCCGCAAGAGCAAGAGCAGGCTTCACCGCGAAAGAAGGTAACGGTAGTGGGCTTCGTTGTGAGAGCAGGTCGCAGGTCGTCAGCAGGAGCGGGCTTCACCTCGAGAGAGGGTCACAGCAGCAAGCTTCACCGCGAGAGTGAGAGTGGGAGTGGGATTTGCCTTGAGAGCGGGAGCAAGCTTTGCTGCAAGAGTTCAGTGGTTTCTTTATCCTTTTAAATTAAAATAGTTATGTTTGTCGTCTCATTCCCGGTGTAAAGAGGAGCTATAAGATTAAAATTAATAATGCAAATAACATGATCTTTAGAGATTAGAAGACATAAATATCTGCCACGGATAGGGGTGACCCCAAGTCAAGCCGGCTCGAGAGATGGTTCGAGCTCGACGAGTTGAGCTTATCGAGCTCGAGCTCGAACACTCGATTGCTCGACTCTATAGCTAGTCGAGCAACTCGAACACGAGAGCGGGAGCGGACTTCGCCGTGCGAGCGGGTCGCGACAGCAGACTTCGGCGCAAGAGCGGGAGCGTGAATGGGCTTCACCGCGAAAGTGGGGTGCGGCAGTGGGCTTCGCTGCGAGAGCTGGTCGCGGCAGTAGGCTTCGCCGCGAGAGCAGGAGCGGGCTTTGCCGCGAAAGAGGGTCACGGTAGTGGGCTTCGTTGTGAGAGCGGGTCACAGGTCGTGGCAGTGGGCTTCACCGTGAGAGCAGGAGCGGGCTTCGCCTCGAGAGAGGGTCGCGGCAGTAGGCTTCACTGCGAGAGCGAGAGTGGGAGTGGGATTTGCCTTGAGAGCGGGAGCAAGCTTCGCTGCAAGAGATCAGTGATTTTTTTATCCTTTTTATTATCCTCTTTCCAGAAAAATGTTGCTCGTCTCAGACTAACCACTGCTACTTCAAGTATTTTTTTTTTCTTTTAACATTTCTAGTTTTTCACATGAGATATTTAATGTCTCTTATAACATTCCTTTTTATCTAGTAATATATGAATTTTTCTTGAAAGCTTAGATTTTAATATTTTATATGTTTCTAGTTTTTAACATGAGAAATTTAATGCCACTGCTATTTCTAGTTTTTTTACATGAGAAATTAATCACATGAAAAAGAAGAGTAAAAGAAATAGGCAGACAAGCCAATCCTTTTAAGTGAAGAAAGTCCATCTGAAACGAGTTGAATAGGGGTGTCAATATTTGACCCGACCCGAAAATTTCGGGTTAGGGTCAACCCGAACCCGAAACGGGTCGGGTTCGGGTTCAGCATTTCGACCCGTTTCAAAAATCGAGTCGGGTTCGGGTTAACCCTTTGACCCGAAATTGACCCGAAAGTGACCCGATTTTGACCCGAAAACCCGATTTCGACCCGTCAACCCGAGATTGACCCGATTTTGACCCGTTTTTTATCCGAAAAGAAGAGTTTGACCCGTTTTTGACCCGAAAATTAGCCATTTTCTTGTTGGAAACGGGTCATTCGGGTCGGGTCGGGTTCGGGTCAGGAAAACTGACCCGTTTTTAAAAACGGGTCTGGTTCTGGTTGACCCGAATAGTGCCGGGTCAGTTTCGGGTTCGACCCGAACCCGACCCGTGACCCGAAATTGACACCCCTAGAGTTGAATAAACACAACTTAAAGAAAGAGAGATATCTCAATTCATTGTCTGCTCACATATATCATCTAACACTTTCTATATTGAAGAAGAACACATTTAAAAATAAAAAATAATAGAATGACTTAATTTATTTGTGAAGAAAGGGAGTTCATAAGGTGAGTTGAGGGTTATTCCAAGAAAGAAGGAAAATTTTGTACTATAAATGTGTGTTGCAGGCTAGAATATAAGCGACGATAGAGTTAAAAATTTTACGTCTTAGCATTCTACGGATATCTAGCACACAAACAGAGAACACAATATTTTTTACGTGGAAACCCCGGATAAGGGAAGTCAAGCGATGAGAATTATAGTTTCTCTCTCATGAGTCCCCTTTCCATGAGAAATGAGGGATCTATTTATAGTTTTTTTGATAGAGACATGGTCAGTAAATATGAGAGAGATCAAGGATAAGTTGGTAGTGATTTGAATAGATGATCAAGAGTAATGATTGTGTTAAGACTAGCGCTTTTAGGATGCTTTTAGTGATGTAACTCTTAGCAGCTTCTTGATTAAGGAGACTATGGAATCGTGTTCAGTAAATAAGATTTGAGTACATGCATGATTATATTCAAACTAGTTTTGTTCAATGACTTATTGGCCTCATTATGACTTCTTATTGTTGCAATTGCTTGCTAGAAAATATATTTGAATAGTCAATATAGAGACTTTTATTTTGTAGCCTCGTAAGAGGAGCACATAATTTATAAGAGACCAACTATTTTTTACTTAAAAACTAGAAAAAAATTTCAAACAATTTAGCTCAACTAAAATAATTTGTTATGTGTGGAATCTGATTGAGTTGATCAATAAGGTTATTTTGTTATCTCGAACCTTAAATTTTCCGTGTTTGTTAGGGGTGCGGGGGTTACCCCATTGCTTGGTTTCGGGTGCTTTGCACCTGAAAAAAAAAAAAACACAAAAAAAAAGTTACGACGTCCCGGCGCTGTATACCTGAGCGCCCCAGAGTTGTGTTCCCAAGCACCCCAACGTTGATCAACAAAGCAAAGCGCCATATTAAATATTAGTTATTCAGAGATAATAAGTTTTGGTAGATAGGTAATGAAAGTTGAACGATAGAAGTCAAGTGATGACAATTGGATGACATAAGTCGGGCAATGGTGATAGCACTTGCTTACGATGATCGTCCACATTAAATGTTGGGCAAAAATCTAGATTTTCTTAGATATCTAAGCTCTCTTCTACATGTCTGTAGTACATCTATAATTTTGTAAGAATATCTTTTTGATAAATTTTGCCAAAAATTCAAAACAATTAATTGAACGTTTTATATTAACGACTTTAATCAGATATCAAATGTTCAATACTTGAGTGTTTTAATGGCCTCAAAATTAAATGATCTTGGACTCATTTCATACTGAGGCTTTTGATTTGATTTTAAGTATGTAAGATTCATATATTATTTAAGCCCCTTAATAGTAAAGATAGGAATGCCTCAGATTTGGGCCGTAAATTTTGGCGCAAAGAAAATATGAATGGAGAGAAGCAAAGGCCTGGTCTTCCAAACTTCCATGGCTCCTAAATCCCCTCATTCTCCTCCATTGCCTGGACCGACTTAACTAATGATAGATAATGAATTCCGAAGGAGAAAAGTTCTCTGCATTCAGCTTATATAATAGTCCCTTAATCATTCTCTCCCTGCAATCCGTTTTCCTAGCATGGAGAGAAATGTAAGTGAAGAAGACAATGAAAGTTTCTACAGGGAGATTGAAGAGTGGATCATGCGCCTCATTTCGGATGACGACGAGGAAGAAGAACAAAAGAGGAAAAACGAGCTCCTCCGCTCTCCATTAATGGAGAAAGACCACAACGTTTTCCAATTTTTTGTTCATTTGTTGATGCGAGCCGTTATGGAACGTTTGATACGGAGATGAGGCAATGGCAACACCCTTTGTTTGTGAGAATTGTCAGAGACGCGCATGGTTAGCGCATGAGTTGGAGAAGGTGAGAAGGAGCGCGCTGGCTACTGGGAGGAAAGGAACAGGAGTTTTTTTTCCAAGATATGTATCAGCTTAGTTCTAAAAAATTATTCCACCCATCATGCCTTAGCTCATGTGGGGGGAACTCGGCTGGGCAAAGCCCAAGTCCCTGGTTCGAATTTCATGGGGCGGTCATGAAAGATTTAAGCAATGGCCCGGTAGATGGTGTGGGTTGCCTGCTAGGTTGACTGAGGTTTACTCGCCGCAAGGCAGAGGGGTTCCTCGTCACCAAAAAAAAAAAAGTTCCGCGCGGTCATTTGATGGCATTTTGATTCACCGCAAATGATCGCTATTCAATAATAATGGAGGAGCTGCTATTATTATATTTTAATTATTGTTTATTGTTTGGTTTTTTTTAGCCTTTGTGTGTGAATATTTTGTTGTGATGTGTTTTAGCCTTTAAGGCGTGAAGAAACCAGTGTGTGTTACTAAGTTTTAGTTGTTAAGCCTTTGATTTGAAAAATGGAAAAGAAAAAAAAAACCGTTGAGGAATTTAACATATTTTATGTATGTTTTGAATTTATTTGATTAGAGGAATTTAGAAAACACCTGAAAAAGAAAGTGGCAGCATTTATATTTTTTTTATTTTTGGCACATACTAACAAATTTATTTGATTGTATGCTTTTATGTTGATGACACTCTTCTTTTTGATAAAGACTAAAGAGGGAATTGAAAGAAAATTTGAATTATAGAGATCAACTTTAGAGTTCAAAGGTTTTTGTTTGAGTAGATCTAAAACTGAATATGTTAAATGTAATTTTAATAGTAATAGATATGGTAAGAGGATTGTGACTTTGAGTGATCAAGTTTGAGGTTCTGAAAATTGAACTGGACATGCATAGAACAAGAAGAAGGAGCGGAGTCCTACATTAAATATAAAAAAATTTAATTTAAATATTATCTCATGTTTCATGCGGAACATATAAAAAAATTATAGACATATCAAATTACCTTCCCATTCTAGACAAATAGGGTAGAGAGAGAGTTTTTATTTATATAATTATTAATTTTTTTTATATTTTGGTCATTAAATGTTCTACATAGAATTGGTAACAGAATTACATGAGCATTGTCCCTCAACCGCTTTGCTCACCACTTCTTAGAATTCCTACGTGTTACGACCTATATTTATCTCCTCCTCCCAATCTTCTGATTTCTTTATCCATTTCATTATCCTCTTTCCAGAAAATTTTTGCTCATCTCAGACTAACCACGGCTACTTCAAGGCCTAATCCAATGCGGGGTCGCTCACTGAAGTTTTTTTTTTTTTTTCTTGTTTCTCACATGAGAAATTTATTGTCATCACATGATAACATTCTTTTTTATCTATGTGATATATGATTTTTTCTTGAAAGCTGAGATGTTAATATTAACATCACTTATAAGAAAATCATTTTCGTACTATCTATCAGATCCAAAGTTGTTTGATGAAAGATAAATTAAACTTTACATGAGAAATGAATCACATGGAAAAGGTAAACTCAGATATAGGTAAACTCGGATAATCTCTTAAGGAATTCGTTTACCACAATTTAAAGAAAGAGAGATATCTCAATTCAATGTCTGCTCATATATATCATCTAACACTTTCTATATTAAAGAAGAACATGGCATGTAATACATAATTTACCACTTAATTAACACAATTAAAAATAAAAATAATAGATTGACTTAATTTATTTGTGAAGAAAGGGAGTTCATAAGGTGAGTTGAGGGTTATTCCAAGGGAGAAGGAAAATTTTGTATTATAGATGTGTGTTGCGGGCTAGAATATAGGCGACGAAAGATTTAAAATTTTACGTCTTAGCATTGTACGGATATCCACAAACAGAGAACACAATATTTTTTTACATGGAAAACCCTGAAAAATGAAAAAACCTCAGGGTCACGCTAGTTGAAATGATTTCCCTAGTATTTGAATTGATTACAATAGACCGATTTGTTCTATTGAGGATGATTATATTACAACAACCAATTGTCGCGTTGAAATCTAGTGAGGAGTGGAGATCGAATGGAAATTAGGTGATGTTCGATGGTCAGGCGGAAATCCGACATCAGTTAGATGGCGGACAGAAGTCTTGCATCTGTTAGTGGTCGGGCTGAAGTCTCGCAACTGTAGGTGTCCAGGTGGAAGTTCGACGTCAGTCAGTGGCCGTGCAGAAGTCCTGCGGTGGTCGAGAAGAAGTTTGGTGGCAAGAGAATTATAGTTTCTCTCTCATGAGTCCCCTTTCCATGAGGAATGAGGGATTTATTTATAGTTTTTTTATAGTGACATGGTTAGTAAATATGAGAGAGATCTAGCGTAAGTTGGGAGTGATTTGAATAGATGATTGATGTTGATTAATTCCCATGATCATGGACTGTTTATTGGGCATATGAATGTCTTAATGATATCAAAATTTGATGATCTTGGACTCGTTGGATTCACCTCGTCGAGCCGCTCGATTTGACTATAAGCATGTCTTGTTTGGAAATCGTTTTATCATCCAATTTATGATTTGAACTTTTCAAATGTACTTTGGGTCTTACATTTAGACTCATTTGAGCTCGAATTTAGTGTCATTGGGTTTGTGTTTCTGAGATGTTATGTTCAATTGTTAAGTTTTTTGAAATCGGAGTTCGGATGATCCCATATTTAATTTTGGGAGTTTCTGACTTGATTTTGCCTTGTGATTTGTGCTCTGTCAAGATAGTTTTTTGACGATATATCAATGTGTATTCTTAAAAAAAAAAAAAAAAACCAATGCGTATTCTTGGTAGTGCTATAGGCAAGTTCTTCAAACACTAAAATCTTGTGCATTTAAGAAGTTGACATGTACTTCAAGCTAGTACTATCAACAAGCGAACAACTTCTTGGATATGTCATCTGAGTTTAGTAGCGAAGCGTTAATGATTGTGTTAAGACTAGAGATTAAGGAGTATGGAATAGAATTCAGTAAATAAGATTTGAGTACATGAATGATTATATTCAAACTAGTTTTGTTCAATGACTTATTGGACCCATTATGAATTCTAATTGTTGCAATTGTGTGCTAGAAAATATATGATAATAGTCGATAGAAATAAACTTTTATCTAGTTGCTTTATAAGAGGAACCAACACACATAATTTATAAGAGACCAACTATTTATTTACGTAAAAACTAGAAAAAATTTTCACGCAATTTAGCTAAACTAAAATAATTTGTTATGTGTGGAATCTTATTGAGTTGATCAATATGGTTATTTTGTTACCTCAGACCTTAAATTTGTCATGCTTGTTAGGGGTGCGGGGTGTTACCCCCTTGCTTGGTTTCGGGGCCTTTGCACCCGAAAAAAAAAAGAACAAAAAATATATATATAATTTTACGATGTCCCGGCGCTATATACCTGAGCATCCCGGTGTTATGTTCGCAAGTACCCCAGCATTGATCAACAGAGCAGAGCGCCACAATAAATATTAGTTATTCAGAGATAAGAAGTATTTGAAGATAGGTTATGAAAGTTGAACAATAGAAGTCAAGTGATGACAATTGGATGACATAAGTCGGGCAATGGTGATAGCACTTGCTTACGATGATCGTCCACATTAAATGTTGGGCAAAAATCTAGATTTTCTTAGATATCTAAGCTCTCTTCTACATGTCTGTAGTACATCTATAATTTTGTAAGAATATCATTTTGATAAATTTTGCCAAAAATTCAAAACAATTAATTGAACTACTTATATTAACAACTTTAATCACATATCAAATGTTAAATACTTGAGTGTTTTAATGACCTCAAAATTAAAAGATCTTGGACTCATTTGAGTCTTCATATTGAGGCTTTTGATTTGATTTTAAGTATGTAAGATTCTTATATTATTTAAGCCCCTTAATTAATAATCTAAAGTTTATAATTATGTATCAAGTGATTTATTTGGGCTCATTTAATTCGAGATGTTCAATTTAATTATACATTTGTTGAATTTTATTTCAAAATTTTGAACATATATATCACATCCATCTTCATACCTCTATGCTGAATTATTAATAATGTACCGTACACTTTTTTTTTAATTTTTAATTTTTTTTAAGCGCACACTTAATATCACATTAAAAAAATACATAAATACATTATTTTGTTCCTCACGTTTTACACATTAATTTAAATTATAATAAATAAAATAAAATAAATGAAATCATTCAACAACAATTCCGTTGTAGTTTTCTACGTTAAAAGGCCATTAGAGTATAACCTAAGAACTAAAATAGCAATTTAAGCAATTAAAAAATCATTAAAATAATATTTGTCAGCTTTCAAACCCCCTTTTAACAATTCAAATATATATAATAATAGTAAAGATAGGAACGCCTCAGATTTGGGCCATAAATTTTGGCGCAAAGAAAATATGAATGGCTCCTAATTCCCCTCATTCTCCTCCATTGCCTGGACCGACTTAACTAATGATAGATAATGAATTCCGAAGGAGAAAAGTTCTCTGCATTGGGCTTATATAATAGTTCCTTAAACATTCTCTCACCGCAATCCGTTTTCCTAGCATGGAGGGAAACATAAGTGAAGAAGACAACGAAACTTTCTATAGGGAGATTGAAGAGCGGATCATGCGCCTCATTTCCGATGACGACGAGGAAGAAGAACAAAAGAGGAAAAATGGAGCTCCTCCGCTCTCCATTAATGGAGAAAGACCACAGCTTTTTCCAATGTCTGGTTCATTTGTTGATGCGAGCCATTATGGAACGTTTGATACGGGGTTGAGGCAATGGCAATCACCCTTTGTTTGTGAGAATTGTCAGAGGCGCGCATGGTTAGCGCATGAGCTGGAGAAGGTGAGAAGGAGCGCGCTGGCTACTGGGAGGAAAGGAACAGGAGTTTTTATTCCGAGATATGTATCAACTTAGTTCTAAACAATTATTCCACCCACTATGGTTTAGCTCATGTGGGGGGAACTCGGCTCGGCAAAGCCCAAAGTCCCTGGTTCGAATTCCATGGGGCTGTCGTGACAGTTTTAAGCGTTGGCCCGGGTAAATGGTGTCGGTTGCCTGCTAAGTCGACCAGGGTTTACTCGCCGCAAAGCGGAGGGGATCCTCGTCACAAAAAAAAAAAAAAAATTCCACGCGGTCATTTGACGGCGTCCGGAGACGAATCAGTATGTGCCACGTAATTTCTTACTGTGTACCGGTGCAGTGTACCGCTATGTGCTCGTTGACGTGGCGCATTTTGATTCACCTCAAATTATCGCTATTCAATAATAATGGAGGAGCTGTTATTATTATATTTTAATTATTGTTTATTGTTTGGTTTTTTTAGCCTTTGTGTGTGAATATTTTGTAATTTAACAGTGGCTAGTTTTTGTGATGTGTTTTAGCCTTTAAGGCGTGAAGAAACCAGTGTGTGTTACTGCGTTTTAGTTGTTAAGTATTTTTTTTGAAAAATGGAAATGAAAAAAAAAAAAACCGTTGAGGAATTTAAAATTTTCATATTTTATGTGTGTTTTGAATTTATTTGATTGGTGGAATTTAGAAAACACCTGAAAAAGAAAGTGGCAGCATTTAAATTTTTTTTTTTTAATTTTTGGCACATGCTAACAAATTTATTTGATTGTATGCTGTTCTGTTGATGTCATTCTTCTTTTTGATAAAGACTAAAGAGGGAATTGAAAGAAAATTTGAATTATAGAGATCAACTTTAGAGTTTAAAGTTTTTTGTTTGAGTAGATCTAAAACTGAATATGTTAAATGTAATTTTAATAGTAATAGATATGGTAAGAGGGTTGTGACTTTGAGTGATCAGATCCGAGGTTCTGAAAATTAAACTAGACATGCCAATCAATATGAATATTTTGACTAGAATCTTTCTAAATTTTACCACGTAAATTAAATATTATGATTTTTTGAAGCTATATACTAATATACAAATTTTTTTATATTTATATATCTATACATTTCATGTTGCATTTCAAACATTAAAGAGAGATTGATACAATTAATATAAGATAAATATAGCATTACATGTAAGCAAAAAGAGATGGTTATTAATATTATAATTTATATGGGTTGTCTGTTAAAATATAATACCATACGCAGGAGGGTGGGCCGACCGGCTTCCCTTAAAATTAGTTTATGGTGTTATCTCGATTGTAACATGTAATTAATAAAATATTAATTATATCGATGGGTAGAGGGTGATGTCTCTTAATGATTTATTAAAATCCATCTATAATAATAAGAATAAAGATGATGCAATGATAATTATAATGATGAAGATATAATGATATAATTAATATAAATGGAAGGATGAAAACACCACATTAATGTCCTTCCTTTCTGAATCTTATATTGATGCATATATATATTTGTAACATTGATAGATAGATCATATACCATTGATGTGTATGTATGGATAGAATATGATATGGATACATGCAATGATAGTATATGATATATAAGAGGGATAAGATTAACGATTGTTGATTGACATGATATGATAGATAAGATTAACTAATTATTGATGACCTCTAATTTTGATGCTAAATTGATATCTGATAAATTGATGTAAAACTAAAATGTTATTATATTATTTAATATTCTACCAATATAATTGAGTATATAATAGGCATTGATTTGAATTACAAATATTTATAACTTGTTGGACAATAATGCTCATTATATAATTTTTACATATTTTTAGGGAAATGTGTGGAAGCTAGCTTCTAGTAGTCCTTCAAATTTGTATTCATGTGTTCATTAAGATGAGTTAGTTTTTCCATGACTATTATACATGTAATAGGGGATAAAAAGATTGTTATCCTTCTAAAATCGTAGTAGATGATGGAGGTCAGAAGGACTGTAGTAGACGAAGGAGGTTGGAAGGACCGTAGTTGGCAGAAAATAGGGGTCAAAAAGACAGTTATCTGGAGATGAAGGTCAGAAGGACCATAGTAGGTGACAAAGGTCAGAAGGACCATAGTCGCTAGGAGACAGAGGTCAGAAAAATTATAGTAGTAAGGAGTTGGTCCAGCGGAAGTCCAGGCATTTTTTTGGTGGTCTGATGGAACTCCAACTTTTGTTGGTGATTCGACGAAAGTTTGGGCCTCATTTGGTGGTCGTGAGGTGGTTTGGCAGAATTCTGGCATCAGGCGGTGGTCCGGCTGAACTCCGGTGTTAGGCGGTGATTTGGCGGAACTCAATTGTCTGGCGGTGGTCCTGCAGAAGTCCGGCATTAGCGGTGGTCCTAACAGAAGTCCGACGTCAAGTGGTGGTCTGGCATAAGTCTAGCATCAAACAATGGTCCTGCGGAAGTGTGGCATCACGCGATGGTCTGGCAAAATTACAGGGTCAGGTGGCTGTTCAGCAGATTTCCGGGTGTTAGTGCTGGTCCGCTGGAACTCCGAGTGTTAAGTGGTGGTATGGCGGAGCTCCTAGCGGTGGTCGAGGAAGAGCTAAGGTGTAAGAGCGTTCTCTGATCTTTCCCTTGCTCTCTTACTTGGGGTCCCCCCCAAGTAAGAGTGATCAGATCCGAGGTTCTGAAAATTAAACTAGACATGCTAACATGAAGAAAGAGAGGATAAGGGTTCTGTGGTTGGACCGTAGTCAAATTGAATGATGTAATAAATATGAAAACTATTTAAATAATAGAATAATAATGTAATAATATAAGTTTTTTATTAAAATAAATTGATGAATTCATACATTAATAATATCTTATATAATTTTAAATTTAAATGTAGTTGATTTGGTCTTTAATTTCTACGTGTTACGACCACTTCTCAGAATTTCTGTGTGTTACGGCATACATTCATCTCCTCCTTCCAATCTCCTGATTTCTTTATCCATTTGATTATCCTCTTTCTAGAAAAATGTTGCTCGTCTCAGACATACCACTGCTACTTCAAGGCCTTTAATCCAAAGCAGGGTCGCTTCCTGTAGTTTTATTTATTTATTTATTTATCTTTTTAGTTTTTCACATGAGAAATTTAATCTCTTATAACCACTACCAAAAAATAAGGCTATCGCAGCATATTTTTTGACCTATCCCAGCGGTTTTAACAGCCACTATCTTCATTGCAGCGGTTTTAAAATCGCTACACTCTCGCTGTAATTGCAATGCGCTGCAACGACATTCCTCAATGGATTAAGGACCGGCGGGATAGATTTTATGAAGTGATTGCTTTAGCAGTGGTTATAACTGATGCAAATCTCCAGAATTGTGCCGGTTATAACCGCTACAAATACTCTCAAGGAAAATATATTCAAGTAATGAGGCGGTTTTAACCGCCACAATTCTAGATGCTAGTGGTGGTTATAATCGTTACGAAAGTCTAGAATTTTTTTTTTAAATACAAAATCACAACATTCACTAGACCGAAACATAAAACCCACATAAACAGGAGATGTAGCTGAAACAAAAACACCAGTTAGATTTCAAGAGATGTGGTGGTTTTAACCACCATAGTTCTGGATACTAGTGGCGGTTATAACCGCTATGAAAGTCCAGAAATTTTTTTTTTAAATAGGAAACCACAACATTCACTAAACTGAAACATAAAACCCACATAAATAGGAGATGTAGCTGAAACAAAAACATCAGTTAAATCATAGAGATTCATAACAACAATAAGAGAATATTGAACAATATATTTCAGTCACATGACTCGAACAAGAGAACATGAAAAACTTTAGAAATAGCATAGGAAGGAGTGTTAATTTCTGAAGTTTAGGAATTTCTTAAATAGATAGATTCTGAAGTGAAGCCAGTTCTTAACTCCAAGCAACAAGAGCCAAAAAATTTGTTTGCATGGAATCATATTACATATAGGAAATTAGAACTCAGATCATAAAGTCCTCGTAGAATGAGGGTGAAATCTCTGGGTAGTGTCTTATCTACAAACTTCTTCTGCCTTCCAAAATTTATCCCGGAAAAAGAAAAAGCAAAGCGGGCGGAGGCCGGGGCTGAATTTTCGGAGCCCATAACCACAAAATTTGTTTGCATGGAATCATATTTCATAAAACTATCAATTGTAAAAACAATAACTATAAACTTTCAGCACAAACTGAAATATAGCGATGAAAACTACTAAAACTCTTTAATTAGATATTCTATGTTGAATCTATTAAATGCAAGAAAGTCATATATGAATTAAAAATAGTACGTAGAAGAAGTTTTTTTATTGAAAAAAAAAAGATTGGAGCTCCAGAAAAACTTGCTGATTACAATTCAAATAATCCTTTATGCCCCAATAAAGGCTTCAAATTTCATTCTTGGACAATAAAACAAATGGCTAAAGATGATGAAGCGCACACGAAGCATTTAAAGAGCAGTGGATCGTACTCATGTTGGAAACATAAACAAAGAAGTGAACCTGGCCAATGAGAAAATATGATCATAGCATTATTCTGTGAGCAAAGACATGTGATCCATCTTGACCCATCACCAATGGTAGATGAGCCGCTCGTCATTCAAATTAGGGGTGTCAATATTTGACACGACACGAAAATTCAACCCGGATCTGACCCGGAATTTTCGGGTTAGACCCGACCCGTTTTTAAAATGGAAAACGGGTCGGGTTCGGGTTCCCAGATTCGACCCATTTAAAAAATGGGTCGGGTTCGGGTTAACCCGGCGTGTTGCCAGGTCAACCCGGAAACCCGTTTGAAGCCTTGCCAGCGTCGCTGCCCGCGACTGCCTCGCTCGCCCGCAACCGCAACCTCGCCCGTGTCGCACCGCCCGCGACGCTCGCCCGCGTCGCTCACCCACGTCGCCCGCGACCGCGACCTCGCCCGCGTCTCACAGCACGACTGCCCGCCTCGCCCGCGCCGCTCGCCCGCGTCACCATGGGTAGGGGTGCAACCGAGTCAAGCCGGCTCGAGAGATGGCTCAGGCTCGACGAGTAGAGCTTATCGAGCTCGAGCTTGAATCGATTGCTTGACTCTATAGCTAGTTGAGCAGCTCGAACACGAGAGCGGGAGCAGACTTCACAGTGTAAAGAGGAGCTATAAGATTAAAATTAATAATGCAAATAACATGACCCTTACAGATTAGAAGACATAAATATCTGCCACAGGTAGGGGTGCAACCGAGTCAAGCTTGCTCGAGAGATGGCTCGGGCTCGACGAGTTGAGCTTATCGAGCTCAAGCACTTGATTGCTCGACTCTATAGCTAGTCGAGCAGCTCGAACACGAGAGCGGGAGCGGACTTCGCCTTGCGAGCGGGTCGAGGCAGCAGGCTTCGCCACAAGAGCGGGAGCGTGAACAGTCTTCGCCACGAAAGCGGGGCGCGGCAGTGGGCTTCGCTGCGAGAGCGGGTCGCGGCAGCGGGCTTCGCCGCAAGAGCAAGAGCGGGCTTCACCGCGAAAGAAGGTCACAGTAGTGGGCTTCGTTGTGAGAGCAAGTCGCAGGTCGTCAGCAGGAGCGGGCTTCACCTCGAGAGAGGGTCACAGCAGCAGGCTTCACCGCGAGAGGGAGAGCGGGAGTGGGATTTGCCTTGAGAGCGGGAGCAAGCTTTGCTGCAAGAGATCAGTGGTTTCTTTATCCTTTTAAATTAAAATAGTTATGTTTGTCGTCTCATTCCTGGTGTAAAGAGGAGCTATAAGATTAAAATTAATAATGCAAATAACATGATCCTTAGAGATTAGAAGACATAAATATCTGCCACGGGTAGGGGTGACCCCGAGTCAAGATGGCTCGAGAGATAGTTCGGGCTCGACGAGTTGAGCTTATCGAGCTCGTGCTCGAACACTCGATTGCTCGACTCTATAGCTAGTCGAGCAACTCGAACACGAGAGCGGGAGCGGACTTCGCCGTGCGAGCGGGTCGCTACAGCAGGCTTCGTCGCAAGAGCGGGAGCGTGAATGGGCTTCACCGCGAAAGCGGGGTGCGGCAGTGGGCTTCGTTGCGAGAGCGGGTCGCGGCAGTAGGCTTCGCCGCGAGAGCAGGAGCGGGCTTCGCCGCGAAAGAGGGCCACGGTAGTGGGCTTCGTTGTGAGAGTGGGTCACAGGTCGTGGCAGTGGGCTTCACCGTGAGAGCAAGAGCGGGCTTCGCCTCGAGAGAGGGTCGCGGCAGTAGGCTTCACCGTGAGAGCGAGAGTGGGAGTGGGATTTACCTTGAGAGCGGGAGTAAGCTTCGCTGCAAGAGATTTGTGATTTTTTTTATCCTTTTTATTATCCTCTTTCCAGAAAAATGTTGCTCGTCTCAGACTAACCACTGCTACTTCAAGTTTTTTTTTTTCTTTTAACATTTCAAGTTTTTCACATGAGATATTTAATGTCTCTTATAACATTCCTTTTTATCTAGTAATATATGAATTTTTCTTGAAAGCTTAGATTTTAATATTTTATATGTTTCTAGTTTTTAACATGAGAAATTTAATGTCTCTTATAACATTCTTTTTTATCTATGTGATATATGAATATTTCTTGAAAGCTATGTTAATATTAACATTAATTATATAAAAAAAATATTTTCCTATTATCTATCGGATCCAAAGTTGTTTCATGAAAGATAAATTAAATTTCTAGTTTCAGACTAACCACTGCTATTTCTAGTTTTTTTACATGAGAAATTAATCACATGAAAAAGAAGAGTAAAAGAAATAGGCAGACAAGCCAATCCTTTTAAGTGAAGAAAGTCCATCTGAAACGAGTTGAATAAACACAACTTAAAGAAAGAGAGATATCTCAATTCATTGTCTGCTCACATATATCATCTAACACTTTCTATATTGAAGAAGAACACATTTAAAAATAAAAAATAATAGAATGACTTAATTTATTTGTGAAGAGAGCGAGTTCATATGGTGAGTTGAGGGTTATTCCAAGCGAGAAGGAAAATTTTGTACTATAAATGTGTGTTGCAGGCTAGAATATAAGCGACGATAGAGTTAAAAAATTTACGTCTTAGCATTCTACGGATATCTAGCACACAAACAGAGAACACAATATTTTTTACGTGGAAACCCCGGATAAGGGAAGTCAAGCGATGAGAATTATAGTTTCTCTCTCATGAGTCCCCTTTCCATGAGAAATGAGGGATCTATTTATAATTTTTTGATAGTGACATGGTCAGTAAATATGAGAGAGATCAAGGGTAAGTTGGGAGTGATTTGAATAAATGATTAAGGGTAATGATTGTGTTAAGACTAGCGCTTTTAGGATGCTTTTAGTGATGTAACTCTTAGCAGCTTCTTGATTAAGGAGACTATGGAATAGTGTTCAGTAAATAAGATTTGAGTACATGCATGATTATATTCAAACTAGTTTTGTTCAATGACTTATTGGCCTCATTATGACTTCTTATTGTTGCAATTGCTTGGAAAGAAAATTTATGAGAATAGTCCATATAGAGAAACTTTTATTTAGTAGCCTCGTAAGAGGAGCACAAAATTTATAAGAGACCAACTATTTTTTACTTAAAAACTAGAAAAAAATTTCAAACAATTTAGCTCAACTAAAATAATTTGTTATGTGTGGAATCTGATTGAGTTGATCAATAAGGTTATTTTGTTACCTCGAACCTTAAATTTGTCGTGTTTGTTAGGGGTGTGGGGGTTACCCCATTGCTTGGTTTATAAAAAAAAAAACAGTTACGACGTCCCGGCGCTATATACCTGAGAGCCCCAGTATTGTGTTCCCAAGCACCCCAACGTTGATCAACAGAGTAGAGCGCCACCTTAAATATTAGTTATTCAGAGATAAGAAGTTTTGGTAGATAGGTAATGAAACTTGAACGATTGAAGTCAAGTGATGACAATTGGATGACATAAGTCGGGCAATGGTGATAGCACTTGCTTACGATGATCGTCCACATTAAATGTTGGGCAAAAATCTAGATTTTCTTAGATATCTAAGCTCTCTTCTACATGTCTGTAGTACATCTATAATTTTGTAAGAATATCATTTTGATAAATTTTGCCAAAAATTCAAAACAATTAATTGAACTACTTATATTAACGACTTTAATCACATATCAAATGTTTAATACTTGAGTGTTTTAATGACCTCAAAATTAAATGATCTTGGACTCATTTCATACTGAGGCTTTTGATTTGATTTTAAGTAGGTAAGATTCATATATTATTTAAGCCCCTTAATTAATAATCTAAAGTATATAATTATGTATCAAGTGCTTTATTTGGGCTCACTTAATTCGAGACGTTCAATTTAATTATACATTTGTTGAAATCGAAGTTCGAACGACTTTGAATTTTATTTCAAAATTTTTGAACATATATATCAAGTGCTTTATTTGTTCCTGACGTTTTACACATTAATTTAAATTATAATAAATCAAATAAAATAAAAGAAATCATTCAACAACAATTCCGTTGTAGTTTTTTATGTTAAAAGGCCATTAGAGTATAACTTCCGAACTAAAATAGCAATTTAAGCCATTAAAAATCATTAAAATAATATTTGTCACCTTTTAAACTCCCTTTTCACAATTCAAATATATAATAATAGTAAAGACAGGAACGCCTCAGATTTGGGCCGTAAATTTTGGCGCAAATAAAATATGAATGGAGAGAAGCAAAGGCCCGGTCTTCCAAACTCCCATGGCTCCTAAATCCCCTCATTCTCCTCCATTGCCTAGACCGATTTAACTAATGATAGATAATGAGTTCCGAAGGAGAAAAGTTCTCTGCATTCGGCTTATATAATAGCCCCTTAATCATTCTCTCCCCACAATCCATTTTCCTAGCATGGAGAGAAACGTAAGTGAAGAAGACAATGAAAGTTTCTACAGGGAGATTGAAGAGCAGATCATGCGCCTCATTTCGGATGACGACGAGGAAGAAGAACAAAAGAGGGAAAATGGGGCTCCTCCGCTCTCCATTAATGGAGAAAGACCGCAACTTTTTCCAATGTCTTGTTCCTTTGTTGATGCGAGCCGTTATGGAACGTTTGATATGGGGATGAGGCAATGGCAAGCACCCTTTGTTTGTGAGAATTGTCAGAGACGCGCATGGTTAGCGCATGAGTTGGAGAAGGTGAGAAGGAGAGCGCTGGCTACTGGGAGGAAAGGAACAGGAGTTTTTATTCCGAGATATATATCAACTTAGTTCTAAGAAATTATTCCACCCACCATGGCTTAGCTCATGTGGGGGGAACTCAGCCAAGTCCCTGGTTCGAATCACATGGGGCGGTGGTGACAGTTTTAAGCGTTGGCCTGGGTAAATGGTGTGGGTCGCTGCTAGGTCGACCGGGGTTTACTCGCCGCAAAGCGGAGGGGTTCCTCGTCACCAAAATAAAATAAAATAAAAATTCCATGCGGTCATTGAACGGCGTCCGGAGACGAATCAGTATGTGCCACGTAATTTCTTACTATGTACCGTTGCGGTGTACCGCTATGTACTCGTTGACGTGGCGCATTTTGATTCACCGCAAATGATCGCTATTCAATAATAATGGAGGAATTGTTATTTTTATATTTTAATTATTGTTTATTGTTTGGTTTTTTTAGCCTTTGTGTGTGAATATTTTGTAATTCAACAGTGGCTGGTTGTTGTGATGTGTTTAGCCTTTAAGGCGTGAAGAAATCAGTGTGTGTTACTGCGTTTTAATTGTTAAGCATTCGATTTGAAAAATGAAGATGAAAAAAAAAACCGTTGAGGAATTTAAAATTTTCATATTTTATGTGTGTCTTGAATTTATTTGATTAGAGGAATTTAGAAAACACCTGAAAAAGAAAGTGGCAGCATTTTTTTTTTTTTTTTTGGCACATGCTAACAAATTTATTTGATTGTATGCTTTTCTGTTGATGACATTCTTCTTTTTGATAAAGACCAAAGAGGGAATTGAAAGAAAATTTGAATTATAGAGATCAACCTTAGAGTTTAAAGGTTTTTGTTTGAGTAGATTTAAAACTGAATATGTTAAATGTAATTTTAATAGTAATAGATATGGTAAGAGGATTGTGACTTTGAGTGTTCAGGTTTGAGGTTTTGAAAATTGAACTGGACATGCATAAAACAAGAAGGAGAGGAATCCTACATTTAATATAAAAAACTTTAATTTAAATATTATCTCATGTTTCATGCGGAACATATAAAAAAATTATAGACATATCAAATAACCTTCCCATTCTAGACAAATAGGGTAGAGAGAGAGTTTTTATTATTATTTTTTTTCATATTTTGGTCGTTAAATGTTCTACCTAGAATTGCTAACAGGATTACATGAGCATTGTCCCTCAACCGCTTTGCTCACCACTTCTCAGAATTCCTACGTGTTACGACCTATATTTATCTCCTCCTCCCAATCTTATGATTTCTTTATCCATTTTATTATCTTCTTTCCAGAAAAATTTTGCTCGTCTCAGACTAACCACGGCTACTTCAAGGCCTAATCCAATGCGGGGTCGCTCACTGTAGTTTTTTTTTTTTTTTCTAGTTTTTCACATGAGAAATTTATTGTCTCTTATAACATTCTTTTTTATCTATGTGATATATGAATTTTTCTTGAAAGCTGAGATGTTAATATTAACATCACTTATAAGAAAAGCATTTTCTTATTATCTATCATATCCAAAGTTGTTTGATGAAAGATAAATTAAATTTTACATGAGAAATGAATCATATGAAAAAGAAGAGTAAAAGAAATAGGTAAACTCAAAGAATCTCTTAAGGAATTCGTTTACCATGAAACAAGCCAATCCTTTTAAGTGAAGAAAGTCCATCGGAAACGAGTTGAAGAAATACAATTTAAAGAAATAGAGATATCTCAATTTAATGTCTGCTCACATATATCATCTAACACTTTCTAAGAACATGGCAGTAATACATAATTTATTACTTAATTAACACATTTAAAAATAAAAATAATTGAATGACTTGATTTATTTGTGAAGAAAGGGAGTTCATAAGGTGAGTTGAGGGTTATTCCTAGCGAGAAGGAAAATTTTGTACTATAGATGTGTGTTGCAGGCTAGAATATACGTGAAGATAGAGTTAAAATTTTATGTCTTAGTGTTGTACGGATATCTTGCACACAAACAGAGAACACGTTTTTTTTATATGGAAAACCCAGGAAAAAGAAAAACCATGGGGTCATTCCTAGTTGAAATTATTCCACTAGTATTTGAATGGATTACAAGAGACCGATTTATCCTATTGAGGACGATTATATTACAACAACCAACTGTTGTGTTGAAATCTAATGACGAGTGGAGATCGAATGGAAATCTAGCCAAGTTCGATGGTCGGGCAAAAATCTGGCATCAGTTAGCGGGCGAGTGGAAGTCCGGTGTTAGTCGGTGGCCAGGCGGAAGTTTGGCATTTGTCGATGGCCAGGTGGAAATTCGGCATCAGTTGGTGGTCATGCGGAAGTCCGGCAGTGATCGAGGAGGAGTTTGGGGGCAAGAGAACTATAGTTTCTCTCTCTTCCTTGCTCGAGTCCCCTTTCCATGAGGAATAAGTGATCTACTAATAGTTTTTTGAGAGTGAAATGAACAAAAAATAGGAGAGATCAATGCTATGTTGGGAGTGATTTGAATGGACGATCGATGTTGATTAATTCCCTTAACATGGACCGTTTATTGGGCATTTGAATGTCTTAATGATATCAGAATTTGATGATCTTGGACTCGTTGGATTCACTTTGTCAAGCCGCTTGATTCGACTATAAGCATGTCTTGTTTGGAAATCATTTTATCATCCAATTTATTATTTCAAACTTTCAAATGCGCTTCAGGTCTTTGATTTGGACTCATTTGGGCTCAGATTGTGTCGAATTTGGTGTTGTTGGGTTTGTATTTCTGAGATGTTATGTTGAACTATAAGTTTGCTAAAATCAAAGTTTGGAGGATCCAATATTTAATTTTGAAAGTTTTCAACTTAATTTTACCTTGAGATTCGTGTTCGATCAAGATAATTTTTTTGATGATATATCAATGTGTATTTATGGTAGTGCTAGAAAATATATGATAAGTCAATAGAGAGAAACTTTTATCTAGTTGCTTTGTAAGAGAAGCCAACATACATAATTTATAAGAGACCAACTATTTTTTTACGTAAAAACTAGAAAAAAATTTCACGCAATTGAGCTCAACTGAAATAATTTGTTATGTGTATAATATAATTGTGTTGATCAATCGGGTTGTTTTGTTGTCTTGGACCTCAAATTTGTCATGCTTGTTAGGGGGGGGTTTACCCCTTGATTGGGTTTGGGTGCTTTGCACTCGAAAAAAAAAAAAAATTACAATGTCTCGACATTGTGTACCCAAGTGCCTTGGTGTTGTATTCCCAAGCACCCTAGTGTTTTTCAACATAGAGCAGAGCGCCACACAGCTCAATGGATTCGATGCAACAGTGCTATAAGTTTAGCATTGTGTGTTTGACCTTCGCAGTACTACGAGTTTGAGCGCCGCGGCATCATCAGACAGAGGCTTGAGCGTTGCAGAGCCCCAGACATGGGTCGCAACGTTGCGAGACAGACTTTATAGTTTTTTTTTTTTTTTTTTTTTTTTTTTTTTGAAGGGTTAGGTCCTTTGGAATTATTTACTTGGCTTTCTTTTATTTTTCTGTAGGTTTAGACAATTAGAATGCTCTATGGGAGAAGAGAAGCAAGGAAAGAGTGAGCGAGAATATAGATATATACTTCTTTCACCTAATTTTTATAATGAATTTATTGGTGTAGTGTGGCTCCGTGATCTTTTTCAATAATTTGGGTTTTTCCACGTTACATCCAAGTGTCCTTTATTTTTTTCCTCTTTTTACTTTCTTTCTTGTTTCGTCATTGTGAATTTGTGATGTTTACTCTATCTCATCCCTATTATAATTCTCTATATAAATGAAATTATAAAGGTCCACTCTTTCCCTAGATTAGAGAACATAGGGTTTCACAATTAAAAAAAATTATTTAGTGCCTATTGTAGAAATTATCAGAGAAGTGATGAAAGGTGGAGATGAATACATAAGGTTAGTCGGGCAGGAATAGCATGACGAAGGTCTTTTGATGACATTTAAATAATAAAACTTGGGCGACGAGTTCACATATTGATAGTCAACAAATAGGAAAATATTATTAATGGGAGAAAAGATACATTGGTAGATAGGTGATGGAAGTCGGGCAATGGTCATAGCACTTGTTGATGATGATCATTCACATTAATCTAAGCTCGAATGGCTCTGAGTTTTATTTCAAAATTTTTATAATCTAAGCTCGAATGTTGGTAGATAGGTGATGATTACAATTGTCGACATCGAAGTTCGAATGGCTCTGAGTTTTATTTCAAAATTTTTGAACATATGTATTGCTTTGATCTTCATAACTCTCAGCAGAAATATTGATAACGTATCACTCATCATGACTTAGGCTTCGTTTGGGACGGCTGCAGCTGTCGGAAAAGTAGGTTGTATAGTTGTTGTCCAGGAAGCTACTTTATAAAGTTGATGTACAAAAATCAATAAATTTTGTTTGGGTAGTAGAACTGCCAAGCTGCTGTGCTGCTGCTGTATAATAATAAATTACCTTGATACCCTTCTATATATTAACATGAAATTTTTTTATTAAATATAAATGTTTTTAAATATATATTATAACAAACTAATAATTCTAAATTCAAATCAAATATTTATTTTATTTTTTTTTAAGTTTATATTTCAAAATATTTTAAATTTTTAACTTAATTTTTTCTGTCATACCTCAAAATAATTTCTTCAAATTTTAGATTCTCAATCAAAAAGTGCTGGATTCAAGCAGCACGCAGCATGCCGAACCTACCATAGAAATCCATGCATCTAAAATCTGGAAACATAAAAAATAAACCGGAAGCCTAGATCTCCAAAAGAAATCAGAAAGCAACCAAACCCCTAGCTAGATCCGGGTCAACATTAGAGTAACAGTTGAATTACCCTCTGGAAATCGCTGGGAGCAACGCCAGGAAGGTAGAAGGCCCTCGATAAAGGAAGGAGGAGAATGAACGATAGGAACGAGAAGACGATGCCACCGGGTTTCCCCATCTTAGCAGTGGAGGAGAAGCAGCTGAATTGCCCTTTCACGGGAAGCCACATGCGAACGAGGAACAGAGAAAGTTGAATAGAATTCGTGTTGGATTTTGGAACGAGAACACGTTTGCACATCGCGCTCGGTACAGCGCAAGGATTATCTTACCTCCACCGCGCCTTCCGTCCGCCGATAATCCACTACAACGTGAAGCCGAGCAATATCCTCCTCGACGCCGGCGGCGAAGCAAAGGTGGCTGATTTTGGACTGATTCGGTTTGCTCGGGCCTCGACCGGAGCGACAGGGCTCTGGGCAGAGCGCGTTTGGGTAACGCGACGCCGGAGCTTTCGTGCGGGAGCTTGAGGGTGAGTGAGAAATGTGATGTGTATGGATTCGGGGTAAAGCTGTTAGAGATTGATAAAAGTAAAGGAAAAGAAAATGACAACGCCGATGACGAGGGAGAAGCAGTTTCGCACAAATGGGGGCTTTTACGGCATTTTTTCCCTTCAAAACCATAAGAAGCAGGTGGAAAGCAGCGGACCGCGGGAGGTTGCCAAAGGTCGCGGGAAGTAGCCACAGGCAGCAAAAATTTTTCTAAGGTCGTTCTACCGCAATGCCCCAAACGAGCATTTAACAAATTTTTTTAAAGCAATGTAGCCGTGAAACCGTCCCAAACCAAGCCTTAATTAAATCGGTCCGATCAAATATGAGGGTACACCTAGTATCCCTTAAGACTGTATATATCCTTCCTATAATGTTAAAATCATTAAAAAAAATACATACAATACATTATTTTGTTCCTCACATTTTACACATTAATTTAAATTATAATAAATTAAGTAAAATATAATAAATCATTCAACATCAATTCCTCTGTATTTTTCTATGGTAAAAGGCAATTTGAGTATAACTTCATAACAAAACTAGCAATTTAAGCCATTAAAAAATCATTAAAATAATAATAGTCAGCTTTTAAACCGCCTTTCACAATTCAAATATATAATAATAGTAAAGACGTGAAAGCCTCTAGTTTGGGCCCTAAATTTGGGCGCTAAGAAAATATGAACGGAAGAGCCGCAAAGATCCGGTCTTCCAAGAGTCCCATGGCTCCTAAATCCTGCCATTCTCCTGGCCTCCATCGCCTAGACCGACTTAACTGATGGTAATTATTGAATCCTGAAGGAGAAAAGTTCTATTCGTTTGGCTTATATAATAATCCCTTAATCCTTATCTCCCCGCAAACTTGAAGATCTCCATATTCCCATCCACAAAGGTTCATCTCATCTTCCTTTCCAATTGCTCCTCTGCCTTTGTCACAAATTCGTCGTTAATTAATTACCTGGAAAAATGTTTTACTGGTCATTTCATCCACATCGCACCCCTTTTCACCCTTTCAGAGTCCCCAACAATTATATACCATTACTCCTCCGTGTTGCTCCCATAATAGTCGAGTTTGGCCCGTGTTGTTATCCTATTGAGTACTACATGCCTCCAATCCGTTTTCCTGGCTTGGAGAGAAACATAAGTGAAGAAGACAATGAAAGTTTCTACAAGGAGATTGAAGAGTGGATCATGCGCATCATTTTGGATGACAATGAGGAAGAAGAACCAAAAAGGGAAAACGAAGCTCCTCCGCTTTCCATTAATGAAGAAAGACCATAGCTTTTTTCAATGTCTGATTCATTTGTTGATGCAAGCTGTTATGGAACGTTTCATATGGGGATCAAGCAATGGCAATCATTCTTTGGTTGTGGGAATTGTTAGAGGAGCGCATGGTTAGCGTATGAGCTGGAGAAGGTGAGAAGGAGCGCGCTGGCTACTATGAGGAAAGGAGTAGGCTTTTTTATTCTGAGATATGTATCCACTTAGTTTTGAAAAATTATTCCATGCGGTCACTGGATGGCGCCTAGAGGCGAATCAGTATGTGTCACATCATATCGTTGCTATGTATTCAATGATGTGGTGCATTCTGATTTGCCGCAAATGGTCTCTATTCAATAACAATGGAAAAGCCCTTTAATATTATATGTTAATTATTGTTTATTGTTTGGTTTTTTTAGCCTTTGTGCGTAAATATTTTGTAATTGAACAGTGGTTGGTTGTTGTGATGTGTTTTAGCCTTAAAGGCAAGAAGTAACCAGTGCATGTTATTACGTTTTAGTTGTTAAGCATTTAATTTGAAAAATGGAAATGAAAAAAAAACCGTTGAGAAATTTAAAATTTTCATATTTTATGTGTGTTTTGAAATTATTTGATTGGATGAATTCATAAAACACCTGAAAAAGAAAATGGCAGTATTTAATTTTTTTTATTTTCGGCATATGCTAACAAATTTATTTGATTGTATGCTTTTTGTTGGTGACATTCTTCTAATTGTTGAGAAAGACTAAAGAGCGAATTGAAAGAAAATTTTAATTATAGAGGACAACTTTAGAGTTTAAAGATTTTTGTTTGAGTATATCTAAAGTTGAATATATTAATTGTAATTTTAGTAGTAATAGATTTAGTAAGAGGATTATGACTTTGTGTCTAAGTCTAAGGTTGTGAAAATTTAATCGGACATGCATATAACCAGAAGAATGAGAGGATAAGGACTCGATCGGTGGTTCGACTGGAATCAAATTGGATGATGTAATAAATATGAAAATTATTTAAATAAAATTTAAATGATAGAATAATCATGTAATAATATAAATTTTTAATAAAAAGTAAATTGAATTTGTACATTAATAATATCTTATATAATTTTAAATTTAAATATATTCATTCTTTAAATTTAATTTTAAAATTTAATTCAAATTTAATAAAAAATTAACTTGCTTAGAAATTTATATATTTGATATAAATTATTATTAATTTATGTTATATATTTTAATATAATTTATACCTATAAATTATATATTAGAATCATTTTATAAATTTACATTTATAAATAATTAAGATTAGATCATTTATTATTAGAAATATAATTTATTTAAAATTATTAATTAAAAATAAATATTATTTACATCATAAAAAGTTTATTTAAAAAATCTATTTTGAAATATAAAATATATGTTGTAAACTTGAGAAGTACTTCAATTTATTTCGCCTCATATCACCTTGTTATTGTTTATATCACTTTTTGAGTTTATATGAGATATGAATTCATATAGAGTGATATAGCCATGTAAAATGTTTGGTTGAAAATTTTTATTTGAAAAAATTAAGCATTTTAAGTATAAATTAATTTTTTTAATTATAAATATTACATAATATTTTTATTCTTAATGTATTAAATTAATTAATTAATTAATTTTAATAATTCGGAAATTAAATCAACCAGTTCAATAGAATTGGGACCGGTTCGCCGGTTGAACTAGCAGTTCTAGCCAATTCAGTCCAATTTGATGCATAAACGATTTTCAGAATGAGCAGAAGCAGCCTTAAGATCGGTTCATGAAGGTTGAACTGGTTGGACCTGCTAATTCGACCATATTTTTAAAAATCTACTCATGTCATTAATAAGAGTACGTCATTTAGATATCTCAGGTCTATTGTTCAAATTAATAGAGAAATAGATAGGGATATTATAAATAGCTATAATTTAAGTTTGTTGGCTGAAGTGAAGGAATCAATCAGGCTTGTTGTGTGACAGAAAGTATCCCTCAAACTTTTGAGAAAATTATATCTGATAGTTATGAGATTTATTATGCTTTAAGTGTAGAATGTTAGCCAATAAAAAAGTCTAAGCATAAATTTAAGTTAATTGCCGCAAAGATGAGGATGTTCAGGAGGATGAGTAGTTTCAAACCTAGAGATAGAATGTGAAATGAGTATATACATGTAACGGTTGGAGTAGTTCTAATGACATATAAGATTAGAGAGAGTCACCTTAAATGGTTTGGGCACATAAACCATCGACCTTCTAATGACTTGACTAGGACAATAGATGTATTAGATCCATGTTTACGAGACGGTAGAGGTAAACCTAAAAAATATAGTTAAAAAATATTAGAAATGACCTTTTTTTGTTTGATTTAAATGACAATTTGATTCTTAACTGTGAACAATGAAGAAAAATTATTCATGTAGTTAACTCCACGTAGTGAGATAAAGGCTTTGTTGTTTTTATTGTTGCTAAAAAACTTATGCTAATAGAGTTGGTGTTTAATATCTTAACTTTTAACAAAAATTTAGTACAACGAAAAATTTGTAAAAAAAATTTTTTTTTTAAGTGAGAGCTCAATAAAAGAAAAATTCACGATACGGGGCATAGTCATAATAATCCACTATAGAATAGGAGAAGCAAGAATTCTCCATTTGAAATAGTTAAAAAAATGAGATAATTTACAATTGCGAAAAATCATCCAATTTGTCTTGTAGAAATTACAAAATCAAGTGTCCACGGGTAGACAGATAAAACTTAACAACGTGATTAAATGTTGATAGAATTCAATGGAGATGGTGTTTTTATGTTGATGGTCATCCATAGTGATAGATGGAAAATGGAAAACAATTATTTAGTTCTCTGAATTCTTTTAACCTCCCTTTTTGGTAGAGAATGAAGCTCTATTTATAAGCTTCTTAATATAGGCATTTTGATAAATTTGATCAAAATTCAAAGCACTCAATTACACTATCCAAATTAATTCCCTTGATCATAGATCATTTATTAAATACTTGATCGTGTTAATGATGTTACAATGTAGTGATCTTGGCGCATTAGATTTTTCTCGTCGAGCCGATTTATTTGACTATAACTCTATAAGCATGTAATAACTAAAGATCATTTGGTCCTTATTAATGATTAGAAATTTTTAGATATATTTTATACGTTTGATTTGAGCTCAATTGTACTGTCAATAGATTCACCTAGTCAATAGGATTAGTTCAACTATAAATTTGTTGCAATCAGAGTTCTAATAATCCTACATTTAATGTAAAAAACTTTAATTTAAATATTATCTGATGTTTCATGCGGATCATATATAAAAAATTATAGACATATCAAATTACCTTCCCATTCTAGACATATAGGGTAGAGAGAGAGTTTTTATTTTTATTTTTATTTTTCTATATTTTGTCGTTAAATAATCTACATAGAATTCCTAACAGTATTACAAGAGCACTGTCTTTCAACCGCTTTGCTCGCCACTTCTCAGAATTCCTGCGTGTTACGGGCTACATTTATCTCCTCTTCCCAATCTCCTGATTTCTTTATTCTTTTTATTATCCCCTTTCTAGAAAAATGTTGCTCGTCTCAGACTAACCACTGCTACTTCAAGCCTTTAATCTAATGCAAGGCCGCTCCCTATAGTTTTCCCTTTTTTTTTCTTTTTTTTTTTTACATTTCTAGTTTTTATCATGAGAAATTTAATGTCTCTTATAACATTCTTATAACATTCTTTTTTTATCTATGTGATATATGAATTTTTCTTGAAAGCTGAGATGTTAATATTAACATTAATTACAAAAAAGGTATTTTCCTATTATCTATCAAATCCAAACTTTTTTAATGAAAGATAAATTAAATTTTGCATGAGTAATGAATCACATGAAAAAGAAGAGTAAAAGAAATAGGTAAACTCGGAGAATCTCTTAAGGAATTCGTTTACCATGAAACAAGCCAATCCTTTTAAGTGAAGAAACTCCATCTGAAACGAGTTGAAGAAATACAATTTAAAGAAAGAGAGATATCTCAATTCAATGTCTGCTCACATATATTGTCTAACACTTTCTATATTGAAGAAGAACATGGCATGTAATACATAATTTACCACTTAAAAAAAAAAAATAGAATGACTTATAATTTATTTGACAAGAATGTGAGTCCATAAGGTGAGTTGAGGGTTATTCCAAGCAAGAAGGAAAATTTTGTACTATAGATGTGTGTTGTGGGCTAGAATATACGCGACGAAAGAGTTAAAATTTTACGTCTTAGCGTTGTACGGATATCTAGCTCACAATCAGAGAACACAATATTTTTTACACGAAAAACCCTGGAAAAGGAAAAAACCACGGGGTTACGCTAGTTGAAATGATTCCATTAGTATTTGAATTGATTACAAGAGACCGATTTGTCCTATTGAGGATGATTATATTACAACAACCAATTGTCGTGTTGAAATCTAGTGAGGAGTGGAGATCGAATGGAAATCAGGTGACGTTCGATGGTCAGGCGAAAATCTGGCATCAGTTAGTGGGCGGGCAGAAGTCTGGCATCAGTTAGTGGTCGGGCTGATCGAAGTCTCGCATCTGTAGGTGTCCAGGTGGAAGTTCGGCGTCAGTCGGTGGTCGTGCGGAAGCACTGCGGTGACAAGAGAATTATAGTTTCTCTCTCATGAGTCCCCTTTCCATGAGGAATGAGGGATTTATTTATAGTTTTTTTATAGTGACATGGTTAGTAAATATAAGAGAGATCAAGCGTAAGTTGGGAGTGATTTGAATAGATAATTGATGTTGATTAATTCCCATGATCAAGGGCTGTTATTGGGCATTTGAATGTCTTAATGATATCAAAATTTGATGATCTTGGACTCGTTGGATTCACCTCGTCGAGCCGCTCGATTTGACTGTAAGCATGTCATGTTTGGAAATCATTTTATCATCCAATTTATGATTTGAACTTTTCAAATGCACTTTGGGTCTTAGATTTAGACTCATTTGGGCTCGAATTGAGTCGAATTTAGTGTCGTTGGGTTTGTGTTTCTGAGATGTTATGTTCAATTGTTAAGTTTTTTGAAATCGGAGTTCGGAAGCGTTAATGATTGTGTTAAGACTAGCGATTAAGGAGACTATGGAATAGAATTCAGTAAATAAGATTTGAGTACATGAATGATTATATTCAAACTAGTTTTGTTCAATGACTTATTGGACCCATTATGAATTCTAATTGTTGCAATTGTGTGCTAGAAAATATATGATAATAGTCGATAGAGATAAACTTTTATCTAGTAGCTTTGTAAGAGGAACCAACACACATAATTTATAAGAGACCAACTATTTATTTACGTAAAAACTAGAAAAAAATTTCACGCAATTTATCTCAACTAAAATAATTTGTTATGTGTGGAATCTTATTGAGTTGATCAATAGGGTTATTTTGTTACCTCAGACCTTAAATTTGTCATGCTTGTTAGGGGTGCAGGGGGGTTACCCCCTTGCTTGGTTTCGGGGGCTTTGCACCCGAAATAAAAAAAGCACAAAAAAATATATATAATTTTACGACGTCCCGGCGCTATATACCTGAGCATCCCGGTGTTATGTTCGCAAGTACCCCTGCATTGATCAACAGAGCAGAGCGCCACAATAAATATTAGTTATTCAGAGATAAGAAGTATTTGAAGATAGGTTATGAAAGTTGAACGATATAAGTCAAGTGATGACAATTGGATGACATAAGTCGGGCAATGGTGATAGCACTTGCTTACGATGATCGTCCACATTAAATGTTGGGAAAAAATCTAGATTTTCTTAGATATCAAAGCTCTCTTCTACATGTCTGTAGTACATCTATAATTTTGTAAGAATATCATTTTGATAAATTTTGCCAAAAATTCAAAACAATTAATTGAACTACTTATATTAACAACTTTAATCACATATCAAATGTTCAATACTTGAGTGTTTTAATGACCTCAAAGTTAAATGATCTTGGACTCATTTGAGTCTTCATACTGAGGCTTTTGATTTGATTTTAAGTATGTAAGATTCTTATATTATTTAAGCCCCTTAATTAATAATCTAAAGTTTATAATTATGTATCAAGTGATTTATTTGGGCTCATTTAATTCGAGATGTTCAATTTAATTATACATTTGTTGAAATAGAAAGTTCGAATGACTTTGAATTTTATTTCAAAATTTTGAACATATATATCTCATCCATCTTCGTACCTCTATGCTGACTTTGAATTTTTATTATTAAAATATCACATCAAAAAAATACATAAATACATTATTTTGTTCCTCACGTTTTACACATTAATTTAAATTATAATAAATAAAATAAAATAAATGAAATCATTCAACAACAATTCCGTTGTAGTTTTCTATGTTAAAAGGCCATTAGAGTATAACCTCAGAACTAAAATAGCAATTTAAGCAATTAAAAAATCATTAAAATAATATTTGTCAGCTTTCAAACGCCCTTTTAACAATTCAAATATATAATAATAGTAAAGATAGGAACGCCTCAGATTTGGGCCATAAATTTTGGCGCAAAGAAAATATGAATGGCTCCTAATTCCCCTCATTCTCCTCCATTGCCTGGACCGACTTAACTAATGATAGATAATGAATTCCGAAGGAGAAAAGTTCTCTGCATTGGGCTTATATAATAGTTCCTTAAACATTCTCTCCCCGCAATCCGTTTTCCTAGCATGGAGGGAAACATAAGTGAAGAAGACAACGAAACTTTCTATAGGGAGATTGAAGAGCGGATCATGCGCCTCATTTCCGATGACGACGAGGAAGAAGAACAAAAGAGGAAAAATGGAGCTCCTCCGCTCTCCATTAATGGAGAAAGACCACAGCTTTTTCCAATGTCTGGTTCATTTGTTGATGCGAGCCATTATGGAACGTTTGATACGGGCATGAGGCAATGGCAATCACCCTTTGTTTGTGAGAATTGTCAGAGGCGCGCATGGTTAGCGCATGAGCTGGAGAAGGTGAGAAGGAGCGTGCTGGCTACTGGGAGGAAAGGAACAGGAGTTTTTATTCCGAGATATGTATCAACTTAGTTCTAAACAATTATTCCACCCACTATGGTTTAGCTCATGTGGAGGGAACTCGGCTGGGCAAAGCCCAAAGTCCCTGGTTCGAATTCCATGGGACTGTCGTGACAGTTTTAAGCGTTGGCCCGGGTAAATGGTGTCGGTTGCCTGCTAGGTCGACCGGGGTTTACTCGCCGCAAAGCGGAGGGGATCCTCATCACAAAAAAAAAAAAAAAAAAATTCCACGCGGTCATTTGACTGCGTTCGGAGACGAATCCGTATGTGCCACGTAATTTCTTACTGTGTACCGGTGCAGTGTACTGCTATGTGCTCGTTGACGTGGCGCATTTTGATTCACCTCAAATTATCGCTATTCAATAATAATGGAGGAGCTGTTATTATTATATTTTAATTATTGTTTATTGTTTGGTTTTTTTAGCCTTTGTGTGTGAATATTTTGTAATTTAACAGTGGCTGGTTTTTGTGATGTGTTTTAGCCTTTAAGGCGTGAAGAAACCAGTGTGTGTTACTGCGTTTTAGTTGTTAAGTATTTTATTTGAAAAATGGAAATGAAAAAAAAAACCGTTGAGGAATTTAAAATTTTCATATTTTATGTGTTTTGAATTTATTTGATTGGTGGAATTTAGAAAACACTTGAAAAAGAAAGTGGCAGCATTTAAATTTTTTTTTATTATTTTTGGCACATGCTAACAAATTTATTTGATTGTATGCTTTTCTGTTGATGTCATTCTTCTTTTTGATAAAGGCTATTGAAAGAAAATTTGAATTATAGAGATCAATTTTAGAGTTTAAAGTTTTTTGTTTGAGTAGATCTAAAACTGAATATGTTAAATGTAATTTTAATAGTAATAGATATGGTAAGAGGATTGTGACTTTGAGTGATCAGATCCGAGGTTTTGAAAATTAAACTAGACATGCATAGAACAAGAAGAAAGAGAGGATAAGGGTTCTGTGGTTGGACCGGAGTCAAATTGAATGATGTAATAAATATGAAAACTATTTAAATAATAGAATAATAATGTAATAATATAAGTTTTTTATTAAAATAAATTGATGAATTCATACAATAATAATATCTTATATAATTTTAAATTTAAATGTAGTTGATTTGGTCTTTAATTTCTGCCTGTTACGACCACTTCTCAGAATTTCTGTGTGTTACGGCATACATTCATCTCCTCTTTCCAATCTCCTGATTTCTTTATCCATTTGATTATCCTCTTTCTAGAAAAATGTTGCTCGTCTCAGACATACCACTGCTACTTCAAGGCCTTTAATCCAATGCAAGGTCGCTTCCTGTAGTTTTATTTATTTATTTATTTATCTTTTTAGTTTTTCACATGAGAAATTTAATCTCTTATAACCACTACCAAAAAATAAGGCTATCGCAGCATAATTTTTGACCTATCCCAGCGGTTTTAACTGCCACTATCTTCATTGCAACGGTTTTAATATCGCTACACTCTCGCTGTAATTGCAATGCGCTGCAACGACATTCCTCAATGGATTAAGGACCGGCGGGATAGATTTTATGAAGTGCTTGCTTTAGCAGTGGTTATAACTGATGCAAATCTCCAGAATTGTGCCGGTTATAACCGCTACAAATACTCTCAAGGAAAATATATTCAAGTAATGAGGCGGTTTTAACCGCCACAATTCTAGATGCTAGTGGTGGTTATAATCGTTACGAAAGTCTAGAATTTTTTTTTTAAATACAAAATCACAACATTCACTAGACCGAAACATAAAACCCACATAAACAGGAGATGTAGCTGAAACAAAAACACCAGTTAGATTTCAAGAGATGTGGTGGTTTTAACCACTATAGTTCTGGATACTAGTGGCGGTTATAACCCCTACGAAAGTCCAGAATTTTTTTTTTTAAATAGGAAACCACAACATTCACTAAACCGAAACATAAAACCCACATAAATAGATGTAGCCGAAACAAAAACATCAGTTAAATCGTAGAGATTCATAACAACAATAAGAGAATATTGAACAATATATTTCAGTCACATGACTCGAACAAGAGAACATGAAAAACTTTGGAAATAGCATAGGAAGGAGTGTTAATTTCTGAAGTTTAGGAATTTCTTAAATAGATAGATTCTGAAGTGAAGCCAGTTCTTAACTCCAAGCAACAAGAGCCAAAAAATTTGTTTGCATGGAATCATATTACATATAGGAAATTAGAACTCAGATCGTAAAGTCCTCGTAGAATGAGGGTGAAATCTCTAGGTAGTGTCTTATCTACAAACTTCTTCTGCCTTCCAAAATTTATTCCGGAACTTAATTCGTTAAAACTCCCATGAAAAGAAAAAGCAAAGCGGGCGGAGGCCGGGGCCTAATTTTCGGAGCCCATAACCACAAAATTTGTTTGCATGGAATCATATTTCATAAAACTACCAATTGTAAAAACAATAACTACAAACTTTCAGCACAAACTGAAATATAGCGATGAAAACTACTAAAACTCTTTAATTAGATATTCTATGTTGAATCTATTAAATGCAAGAAAGTCATATATTAATTAAAAATAGTTCGTAGAAGAAGTTTTTTTATTGAAAAAAAAAAAAAGATTGGAGCTCCAGAAAAACTTGCTGATTACAATTCAAATAATCCTTTATGCCTCAATAAAGGCTTCAAATTCCATTCTTGGACAATAAAACAAATGGCTAAAGATGATGAATAAAGAGCAGTGGATCGTACTCATGTTGGAAACATAAACAAAGAAGTGAACCTGGCCAATGAGAAAATATGATCATAGCATTATTCTGTGAGCAAAGACATGTGATCCATCTTGACCTCATCACCAATGGTAGGTGAGCCGCTGGTCATTCAAATTAGGGGTGTCAATATTTGACACGACACGAAAATTCAACCCGGATCTGACTCGGAATTTTCGGGTTAGACCCGACCCGTTTTTAAAACGGGTCGGGTTCGGGTTCCCAGATTCGACCCATTTAAAAAACGGGTCGGGTTCGGGTTAACCCGGCGTGTTGCCGGGTCAACCCGGAAACCCGTTTGAAGCCTTTCCAGCGTCGCTGCCCGCGACTGCCTCGCTCGCCCGCAACCACAACCTCGCCCGCGACGCTCGCCCGCGTCGCTCACACACGTCGCCCACGACCGTGACCTCGCCCGCGTCTCACAGCGCGACCGCGATCTCGCCCATGTCGCTCGCCCGCGTCACCATGGGTAGGGGTGCAACCGAGTAAAGCCGGCTCGAGAGATTGCTCAGGCTCGACCAGTAGAGCTTATCGAGCTCGAGCTTGAATCGATTGCTTGACTCTATAGCTAGTCGAGCAGCTCGAACACGAGAGCGGGAGCAGACTTTACAGTGTAAAGAGGAGCTATAAGATTAAAAATAATAATGCAAATAACATGACCCTTACAGATTAGAAGACATAAATATCTTCCACGGGTAGGGGTGCAACCGAGTCAAGCTGGCTCGAGAGATGGCTCGGGCTCGACGAGTTGAGCTTATCGAGCTCGAGCACTCGATTGCTCGACTCTATAGCTAGTCGAGCAGCTCGAACACGAGAGCGGGAGCGGACTTCGCCGTGCGAGCGGGTCGCGGCAGCAGGCTTCGCCACAAGAGCGGGAGCGTGAAATGGCTTCGCCGCGAAAGCGGGGCGCGGCAGTGGGCTTCGCTGCGAGAGCGGGTCGCGGCAGCGGGCTTCGCCGCAAGAGCAAGAGCGGGCTTCACCGCGAAAGAAGGTCACAGTAGTGGGCTTCGTTGTGAGAGCAAGTCGCAGGTCGTCAGCAGGAGCGGGCTTCACCTCGAGAGAGGGTCACAGCAGCAGGCTTCACCGCGAGAGCGAGAGCGGGAGTGGGATTTGCCTTGAGAGCGGGAGCAAGCTTTGCTGCAAGAGATCAGTGGTTTCTTTATCCTTTTAAATTAAAATAGTTATGTTTGTCGTCTCATTCCCGGTGTAAAGAGGAGCTATAAGATTAAAATTAATAATGCAAATAACATGATCCTTAGAGATTAGAAGACATAAATATCTGCCACGGGTAGGGGTGACCCCGAGTCAAGCTGGCTCGAGAGATGGTTCGGGCTCGACGAGTTGAGCTTATCGAGCTCGAGCTCGAACACTCGATTGCTCGACTCTATAACTAGTCGAGCAACTCGAACACGAGAGCGGGAGCAGACTTCGCCGTGCGAGCGGGTCGCTACAGCAGGCTTCGTCGCAAGAGCGGAAGCGTGAATGGGCTTCACCGCGAAAGCGGGGTGCGGCAGTGGGCTTCGTTGCGAGAGCGGGTCGCGGCAGTAGGCTTCGCCGCGAGAGCAGGAGCGGGCTTCGCTGCTAAAGAGGGTCACGGTAGTGGGCTTCGTTGTGAGAGTGGGTCACAGGTCATGGCAGTGGGCTTCACCGTGAGAGCAGGAGTGGGCTTCGCCTCGAGAGAGGGTCGCGGCAGTAGGCTTCACTGCGAGAGCGAGAGTGGGAGTGGGATTTACCTTGAGAGCGGGAGCAAGCTTCGCTGCAAGAGATCTGTGATTTTTTTTATCCTTTTTATTATCCTCTTTCCAGAAAAATGTTGCTCGTCTCAGACTAACCACTGTTCAAGTTTTTTTTTTTTTTTTCTTTTAACCTTTCAAGTTTTTCACATGAGATATTTAATGTCTCTTATAACATTCCTTTTTATCTGGTAACATATGAATTTTTCTTGAAAGCTTAGATTTTAATATTTTATATGTTTCTAGTTTTTAACATGAGAAATTTAATGCCACTGCTATTTCTAGTTTTTTTACATGAGAAATTAATCACATGAAAAAGAAGAGTAAAAGAAATAGGCAGACAAGCCAATCCTTTTAAGTGAAGAAAGCCCATCTGAAACGAGTTGAATAAACACAACTTAAAGAAAGAGAGATATCTCAATTCATTGTCTGCTCACATATATCATCTAACACTTTCTATATTGAAGAAGAACACATTTAAAAATAAAAAATAATAGAATGACTTAATTTATTTGTGAAGAAAGGGAGTTCATAAGGTGAGTTGAGGGTTATTCCAAGCAAGAAGGAAAATTTTGTACTATAAATGTGTGTTGCAGGCTAGAATATAAGCGACGATAGAGTTAAAAATTTTACGTCTTAGCGTTCTACGGATATCTAGCACACAAACAGATAACACAATATTTTTTACGTGGAAACCCCGGATAAGGGAAGTCAAGCGATGAGAAATATAGTTTCTCTCTCATGAGTCCCCTTTCCATGAGAAATGAGGGATCTATTTATAGTTTTTTGATAGTGTCATGGTCAGTAAATATGAGAGAGATCAAGGATAAGTTGGTAGTGATTTGAATAGATGATCAAGAGTAATGATTGTGTTAAGACTAGCGCTTTTAGGATGCTTTTAGTGATGTAACTCTTAGCAGCTTCTTGATTAAGGAGACTATGGAATAGTGTTCAGTAAATAAGATTTGAGTACATGCATGATTATATTCAAACTAGTTTTGTTCAATGACTTATTGGCCTCATTATGACTTCTTATTGTTGCAATTGCTTCGCAGAAAATATATGAGAATAGTCAATATATAGAAATTTTTATTTAGTAGCCTCGTAAGAGGAGCACAAAATTTATAAGAGACCAACTATTTTTTACTTAAAAACTAGAAAAAAATTTCAAACAATTTAGCTCAACTAAAATAATTTGTTATGTGTGGAATCTGATTGAGTTGATCAATAAGGTTATTTTGTTACCTCGAACCTTAAATTTGTCGTGTTTGTTAGGGGTGCGGGGGTTACCCCATTGCTTGGTTTATAAAAAAAAAACAGTTACGACGTCCCGGCGCTATATACCTGAGAGCCCCAGTGTTGTATTCCCAAGCACCCCAACGTTGATCAACAGAGCAGAGCGCCACCTTAAATATTAGTTATTCAGAGATAAGAAGTTTTGGTAGATAGGTAATGAAACTTGAACGATTGAAGTCAAGTGATGACAATTGGATGACATAAGTCGGGCAATGGTGATAGCACTTGCTTGCGATGATCGTCCACATTAAATGTTGGGCAAAAACCTAGATTTTCTTAGATATCTAAGCTCTCTTCTACATGTCTGTAGTACATCTATAATTTTGTAAGAATATCATTTTGATAAATTTTGCCAAAAATTCAAAACAATTAATTGAACTACTTATATTAACGACTTTAATCACATATCAAATGTTTAATACTTGAGTGTTTTAATGACCTCAAAATTAAATGATCTTGGACTCATTTCATACTGAGGCTTTTGATTTGATTTTAAGTAGGTAAGATTCATATATTATTTAAGCCCCTTAATTAATAATCTAAAGTATATAATTATGTATCAAGTGCTTTATTTGGGCTCATTTAATTCGAGACGTTCAATTTAATTATACATTTGTTGAAGTCGAAGTTCGAACGACTTTGAATTTTATTTCAAAATTTTTGAACATATATATCACATCCATCTTCCTCTACTGAATTATTAATACTATACCGTACACTTTTTTTTAAAAAAAAAATTTAAGCGTACATTTAATATCACATTAAAAAAAAATACATACAATACATTATTTTGTTCCTGACGTTTTCCTGACGTTTTACACATTAATTTAAATTATAATAAATCAAATAAAATAAAATAAATCATTCCAACAACAATTCCTTTGTACTTTTCTATGTTAAAAGGCCATTAGAGTATAACTTCAGAACTAAAATAGCAATTTAAGCCACTAAAAAATCATTAAAATAATACATGTCAGCTTTTAAACCCCCTTTTCACTATTCAAATATATAACAATAGTAAAGACCGGAACGCCTCAGATTTGGGCCCTAAATTTTGGCGCAAAGAAAATATGAATGGAGAGAAGCAAAGGCCCGGTCTTCGAAACTCCCATGGCTCCTAAATCCCCTCATTCTCCTCCATGGCTCCTAAATACCCTTATTCTCCTCCATTGCCTGGACCGACTTAAATAATGATAGATAATGAATTGCGAAGGAGAAAAGTTCTCTGCATTCGGCTTATATAATACTCCCTTAATCATTCTCTCCCCTCAATTCGTTTTCCTAGCATGGAGAGAAACGTAAGTGAAGAAGACAATGAAAGTTTCTACAGGGAGATTGAAGAGCGGATCATGCGCCTCATTTCTGATGACGACGAGGAAGAAGAACAAAAGATGAAAAACGGAACTCCTCCGCTCTCCATTAATGGAGAAAGACCACAGCTTTTTCCAATGTCTGGTTCATTTGTTGATGCGAGCCATTATGGAACGTTTGATACGGGGATGAGGCAATGGCAAGCACCCTTTGTTTGTGAGAATTGTCAGAGGCGTGCATGGTTAGCGCATGAGCTGGAGAAGGTGAGAAGGAGCGCGCTGGCTACTGGGAGGAAAGGAACAGGAGTTTTTATTCCGAGATATGTATCAACTTAGTTCTAAAAAATTATTCCACCCACCGTGGCTTAGCTCATGTGGGGGGATCTCGGCTGGGCAAAGCCCAAGTCCATGGTTCAAATCCCATGGGGCGGCCGTGAAAGTTTTAAGCATTGGCCCGGGTAAATAGTGTGGGTTGCCTGCTAGGTCGATCGGGATTTGCTCGCTGCAAAGCGGAGGGGTTCCTCATCACCCAAAAAAATATTCCATGCGGACATTGGACGACGTCCATAGATGAATCAGAATGTTTCATGTCATTTCTTACTGTGTACCGGTGTCATATACCGTTGTGTACTCGATGATGTGGATCATTCTGATTCGCCGCAAATGATCGCTATTCAATAATAATGGAGTAGCTGTTAATATTATATTTTAATTATTGTTTATTGTTTGGTTTTTTTAGCCTTTGTGTATGAATATTTTGTAATTCAACCGTGGCTGGTTGTTGTGATGTGTTTTAGCCTTTAAGGCGTGAAGAAACCAGTGTGTGTTACTGCGTTTTAGTTGTTAAGCATTTGATTTGAAAAATGGAAATAAAAAAAAAACCGTTGAGGAATTTAAAATATTCATATTTTATGTGTGTTTTGAATTTATTTGATTAGAGGAATTTAGAAAACACCCGAAAAAGAAAGTGGCAGCATTTAAAATTTTTTTTATTTTTGGCACATTCTAACAAATTTATTTGATTGTATGCTTTTTTGTTGATGACATTCTTCTTTTTGATAAAGACTAAAGAGGGAATTGAAAAAAAAAATTAATTATAGAGATCAACTTTAGAGTTTAAAGGTTTTTGTTTGAGTAGATCTAAAACTGAATATGTTAAATGTAATTTTAATAGTAATAGATATGGTAAGAGGATTGTGACTTTGAGTGATAAGTTTTGAGGTTTTGAAAATTGAACTGGACATGCATAGAACAAGAGAAGGAGAGGATAAGGGTTCAGTGGTTCGACTGGAGTCAAATTGGATGATGTAATAAATATGAAAACTATTTAAATAAAATTTAAATAACAAAATAATCATGTAATAATATAAGTTTTTTTAAAAATAAATTGAATTCACACATTAATAATATCTTATATAATTTTTAATTTAAATATAGTTGATTTAGTCAATATATGATTAGTTCAACTATAAATTTGTTGCAATCAGAGTTATAATAATACTACATTTAACATAAAAACCTTTGAATTTAAATATTATCTCATGTTTCAGGCGGATCATATATTTAGACATCAAATTACTTTGTCATTGTAGACAAATAGGGTAGAGAGAGTTTTTATTTTTATTTTTTTTTCATATTTTGGTCATTAAATGTTCTACATAGAATTGCTAGGATTACAAGAGCATTGTCCCTCAACCACTTCTCAGAATTCCTACGTGTTACGGCCTAAATTTATCTCCTCCTCCCAATTTCCTGCTTTCTTTATCCATTTTATTATCCTCTTTCTAGAAAAATGTTGCTCCTCTCAGACTAACCACTGCTACTTCAAGGCCTTTAATCCAATGCAGGGTCGCTTCCTGTAGTTTTATTTATTTATTTATTTACTTTTTTTGTTTTTTGCATGAGAAATTTAATCTATTTTGTTTCACTACCAAAAAATAAGGCTATCACAACATAATTTTTGACCTATTCTAGCGGTTTTAACCGTAACTATCTTCATTGCAAAGGTTTTAAAACCGCTACACTCCGGCTGTAATTGCAATGCGCTGCAACGACATTCGTCAACGGTTTAAGGACCGGTGGGATAGATTTTATAAAGTGCTTGCTTTAGTAGTAGTTATAACCGATGCAGATCTCTAGAATTGTGCCGGTTATAACCGCTACAAATACTCTTAAGGAAAATATATTTCAAGTAATGTGGCGGTTTTAACCGCCACAATTCTAGATGCTAGTGGTGGTTATAATCGTTATGAAAGTCCAGAATTTTATTTTTTTAAATACGAAACCACAACATTCACTAAACTGAAATATAGCGATGTAAACTACTAAAACTCTTTAATTAGATATTCTAAGTTGAATCTATTAAATGAAAGAAAGTCATATATTAATTAAAAAATATACGCAGAAGAAGTTTTTTTATTGAAAAAAAAAAAGATTGGAGCTCCAGAAAAACTTGCTGATTACAATTCAAATAATCCTTTATACCTCAATAAAGGCTTCAAATTTCATTCTTGGACAATAAAACAAACGGCTAAAGATGATGAAGCACACACAAAGCATTTAAAGAGCAGTGGATCGTACTCATGTAGTCATGTTGGAAACATAAACAAAGAAGTGAACCTGCCAATGAGAAAATATGATCATAGCATTATTCTGTGAGCAAAGACATGTGATCCATCTTGACCTCATCACCAATCGTAGGTGAGCCGCTGGTCATTCAAATTAGGGGTGTCAATATTTGACACGACACGAAAATCCGATACGGATCCGACCCGGAATTTTTGGGTTAGACCCGACCCGTTTAAAAAACGGGTCGGGTTCGGGTTGACCCCGGGTCAACCCGGAAACCCGTTTGAAGCCCTGCCAGCGTCGCTGCCCGCGACTGCCTCGCTCGCCAATGACCGCGACCTCTCCCGTGTCGCACCGCCCGCGACGCTCGCCCGAGTCGCACCGCGCGACCTCGCCCGCGTCGCTAGCCCGCATCGCTGCCCGTGACCGCGTCGCTCGCCCGCGAAGGCTCGCCGCGCACCTCGTAGCCCTCGCGCCTTGTTGTGTCGGGTCAACCCGGCAACCCGCGGGTCTGGTTCGGGTTCGCATTTCCATCCCGTTTACCTATCCGGGTCGGGTTAGGGTCGACCTGTTTGAACCCGGGTTAGTTCCGGGTCCGACCCGAACCCGACCCGTGACCCGAAATTGACACCCCTAATTCAAACCATAAATAAAAGTCTTTCAAATAGGATTTACAATTAAGGCCCTTGCACTTTGCAAGTTTTACAAAAGGCTATCATCCAACTTCTGTATGGAGCATTTAAATAAAGAAAAATGTGTACATAAATCTAACCTCAAAATATAAATTATACTCACATCATATGATGTACATTTGTCAAAAAAAATCATAAAAATAATAGGATTAATCCACAACATCTATGTACTATCTTTGCTCTAATTATATCTCACTAGACTCAATAATTGGGTATTTTTGAGCTTGTTCTTGGATGCATAGATCTTAGCACATATGCTATTTAAAAAAAATATTATAATTATCTATCATACTATTATGAATAAAGATTCATTATGTAACTCAAATGTTTATGCAACCATCATGTAAATTGCATCGATTAAAACCAGTGCAAAAGAAGGGTTTTGGTAGCGGTTTCAAAACTGATCCTAACAACCGATGCAAAAAATACTGTTTAAGAAGCTTTCGAATTAAAAAACACTTTGTCAAACACTAAGAAAACTATCCCAAATTAAACATAAATCGGTGAGCTGGCGATAAATCACAATATAGCTCCAACAATGACTTCGGAGAAATAACATTCTCCTTTAATCAAATGAGCCACAGGTTTTAGCCTAATTGTTGAGAATTTCAACTCTCACTACAAGGTCATGAGTTTGAGGTCTAAGGAGTGATTTTTAATACAAAAATTTCTTGTAAACAATGAAAAAATAGAAAAAAAAAACTGTCTCAAACGAAATGTTCATGTATAGTGTGTGATATATTAAATTTTCTAAATCCCCCACACAAAAAAAGGAAATAGTAATAAAAGAGACATGAAATTTCTTGCTTAGCATTGAGTTAATAGTTAATTACAATACAAGTTCTATTTTAGTAAAATTTAATCCTCCAAAATATAATTGTATGAAAATGTGAACTAATAAATATGTACCTGGCAGAATGTTCACATTTTTTGCTTAGCATTGAGTTTGTATAAACAAACAAAACAACACTCCCTACATAAATTAGTAATAGAAACTCACATAACAAGCAAACAACAAATCCACGTAAAGAAAAAGTGAATTTAGTCAATGTTCACATTACTTTCTTCAACTTAATAAAAAAGTATTTTGACTAAATTATAAAGCTACAAACAAGAGAAAATCATTTTAATATTATGATGCTTATTTCAAAATCATAACATAATAATAGGAAGGATGATTTCACTTCTCTTACAAAAAAAAAAAAAAAAAAATCTTATATAAGCCTACCGAGTTTCATATAATTACCTCAAAACCTCACATTTGTATATATTTACATAGAGCCACACAATTATATCAAGATGAAACTAATCATTCATATTAGAATGGATCAACAAATCGGTAATATGCTGCTTTTTTCAAAATCATAAAATAATGATAATAAATGAACAAGTAAAGACAACCAATGTAAGAAAATCTCCCTTTTATGATTTTGAAATCAAAAAAGGAAACTATATGAATTGAAATCAAGACAAATGTATTCCATAATTTATTCAATATAAAATACTTTATATTTTCTATGTCCTAACTTTCTAGAAGTGAAATACGTCAAAACCTCGCGTTTGTGTCATCTTATTATTCATATATATTATCTCTCCTATCACATTCCAAAGCAAAATAACTAGAAAATAATGCTTTTATATTCAACTCCTAACATTGAAACCAAATTCTCATTTATAGGTGGTTTACATGATCAGCGTTATTGATTACCAACCGTTTACAAGATTTGATTGTGGATTAAGTGTTGTAGCTATTTGTCTTTCATATGAGCATTGTTTATGTCTTTTTGGATTTTAGGGATTAATGTAAAGAAATAAGAAGATGATGGAGAAGTGTATGAAGAAGAAGAATGAGAAGAAGCATAAAAGTAAGAAGGAGAAGAAACTCACGTACAGTGCGAAAGGGTCGGTCGAGATGGTCTTCGCTTGCTACGCTCGACGGTGTGCTCCCACATACGAAGGAAAGAAGAGGGGAAGAGGGCCGAGCTTCAAATCACGATGCTCGACGGTGTGCTCCCACGGACAAAAGAAGAGGGGAAAATGGCCGAGCTTCAAATCACATTAGAATGAGATCAAATTAGGGCTTTGGTTTAAGATGCAATGTCTGGCGATTTGAACCGGTGCACATTGCCCTGGTTAAAAAAAGTGCTATTTTGACCTATTAAATCCGGTGCTATTTAACCGATGCAAAATATGGGTTTTGGCAGCGGTTGAAAACCGCTTCTAACATGCGACGTAAAAAATAATATTTTTTGCAGGTAGTGAACATTCTTTTTTATCTATGTGATATATGAATTTTTCTTGAAAGCTGAGATGTTAATATTAACATTAATTATATAAAAAAAGAATTTTTCCTATTATTTATCAGATCCAAAGTTGTTTGATGAAAGATAAATTAAATTTTACATGAGAAATGAATCACATGAAAAAGAAGAGTAAAAAAAATAGGCAAACTCAGAGAATCTCTTAAGGAATTTGTTTTCCATGAAACAAGCCAATCCTTAAGTGAAGAAAGTCCATCCGAAACAAGTTGAAGAAACACAATTTAAAGAAAGAGAGAAATCTCAATTCAATGTCTTCTCACATATATCATCCAACACTTTCTATATTGAAGAAGAACATGGCATGTAATACATAATTTACCACTTAATTAACACATTTAAAAATAAAAATAATAGAATGACTAATTTATTTGTGAAGAAATGGAGTTCATAAGGTTAGTTGAGGGTTATTCCAAGCGAGAAGGAATATTTTGTATGGTAGATGTGTGTTGCGGGCTAAAATATATGCGGCGACAGAGTTAAAAATTTAGCGTCTTAGCGTTGTATGGATATCTAGCACTCAAACAGAGAAGACAATATTTTTTTATGTGGAAAACCCTAGAAAGGTAAAAACCACGGGGTCACGCCTAGTTGAAATGATTCCACTATTATTTAAATGGATTACAATGGTCGAGGAGGAGTTCGGTGGCAAGAGAACTATAGTTTCTCTCTATTCCTTGCTTGAGACATCTTTCCATGAGGAATAAGGGATCTACTTATAGTTTTTTGAGAGTGACATAACCAGTAAATAGGAGAGAGATCAAGGCTAAGTTGGAAGTGATTTGAATGGATGATAAATATTGATTAATTCCCTTGATTATGGACTGTTTATTAAACATTTGAATGTCTTAATGATATTAGAATTTGATGATCTTAGACTCGTTGGATTCGCCTCGTCGAGCTGCTCCATTCGACTATAAGCATGTCATGTTTGGAAATCATTTTATCATCCAATTTATGATTTGAACTTTTCAAATGCGCTTCGGGTCTTTGATTTGGACTCATTTGGGCTCAGATTGAGTCGAATTTGGTGTCGTTGGGTTTGTATTTCTGAGATGTTATGTTGAACTATGTGTTTGCTGAAATTGGGGTTCGGATGATCCTATATTTAATTTTGAAAGTTTCCAACTTAATTTTGCCTTGAGATTCGTGTCCAGTCAAGATAATTTTTTTATGATATATCAATGTGTATTCTGGATAGTGCTATAAGCAAGTTCTTCAAGCACTAAAATCTTGTGCATTTAAGAAGTAGCTAAGCGTTAATGATTGTGTTAAGACTAGTGCTTAATTTTAGGATACTTTTAGTGATGTAACTCTGATCAGCTTCTTGATTAAGAAGACTATGGAATAATATTCAGTAAATAAGATTTGAGTTCATGCATGATTATATACAAACTAGTTTAGTTCAGTGACTTATTGGACACATTATGAATTATCATTGTTGCAATTGCGTGCTACAAATATATGATAAGTCGATAGAGAGAAACTTTTATCTAGTAGCTTTGTAAGAGAAACCAACACACATAATTTATAAGAGACCAACTATTTTTTACGTAAAAATTAGGAAAAAATTTCACGCAATTTAGCTCAACTGAAATAATTTGTTATGTGTGGAATATAATTGTGTTGATCAATCGGGTTGTTTTGTTGCCTCGGACCTCAAATTTGTCATGCTTGTTACGGGTGCGGGGGGTTTACCCCTTGCTTGGGTTTGGGTGCTTTGCACTCAAAAAAAAAAAAAAAATATATATATATATATATATATATATATATATATATATATATATATATATATGTCCCGTCATTTTGTACCCGAGTGCCCCTGTGTTGTATTCCCAAGCACCCCAGCGTTTATCGACAGAGAGAAGAGCACCACAAAGCGCTCTGGGTTTGATGCAGCAGCGCTACAAGTTCGGCGCTGTGAGTTTGAGCGTCGCAGTGCTACGAGTTTGATCGCCGCAGCGTCATTAGACAGAGGCTTGAGTGTTGCAACGCCCCAAACTTTAATTCAAAACACTCAATCGAACAAGCTATATTAACGACTTTAATCACATATCAAATGTTCAATACTTGAGTGTTTTAATGACCTCAAAACTAAATGATCTTGGACTCATTTCAGTCTTCATGCTCATGCTTTCTATTTGATTTTAAGTATTTAAGATTCGGATATTTTTTAAACCATTTAATTAATAATCTAAAGCTTTTAATTATGCATCAAGTGCTTTATTTGGGCTCATTTAACTCGAGACTTTCAATTTGATTACAATTGTCGACATCGAAGTTTGAATGGCTTTGAGTTTTATTTCAAAATTTTCGAACATATGTATTGCATTCATCTTCATACCTCTCAGCAGAAATATTGATAATGTATCACTCATCATGACTTAATTAAATCAATCCGATCAAATATGAGCGTACACCTAGTATCCCTTAAGACTGTATATATCCTTCCTATAATGTTAAAATCATTAAAAAAAATACATACAATACATTATTTTGTTCCTCACATTTTACACATTAATTTAAATTATAATAAATTAAGTAAAATATAATAAATCATTCAACAGCAATTCCTCTGTATTTTTCTATGGTAAAAGGCAATTTGAGTATAACTTCATAACAAAACTAGCAATTTAAGCCATTAAAAAATCATTAAAATAATAATAGTCAGCTTTTAAACCGCCTTTCACAATTCAAATATATAATAATAGTAAATACGTGAAAGCCTCTAGTTTGGGCCCTAAATTTGGGCGCTAAGAAAATATGAACGGAAGAGCCGCAAAGATCCGATCTTCCAAGAGTCCCATGGCTCCTAAATCCCGTCATTCTCCTGGCCTCCATCGCCTAGACCGACTTAACTGATGGTAATTATTGAATCCCGAAGGAGAAAAGTTCTATTCGTTTGGCTTATATAATAATCCCTTAATCCTTCTCTCCCCACAAACCTGAAGATCTCCATATTCCCATCCACGAAGGTTCATCTCATCTTCCTTTCCAATTGCTCCTCTGCCTTCGTAACAAATTCGTCGTTAATTAATTACCTGGAAAAATGTTTTACTGGTCATTTCATCCACATCGCACCCCTTTTCACCCTTTCAGAGTCCCCAACAATTATATACCATTGCTCCTCTGTGTTGCTCCCATAATAGTCGAGTTTGGCCCGTGTTGTTATCCTATCGAGTACTACATGCCTCCAATCCGTTTTCCTGGCTTGGAGAGAAACATAAGTGAAGAAGACAATGAAAGTTTCTACAAGGAGATTGAAGAGTGGATCATGCACATCATTTCGGATGACAATGAGGAAGAAGAACCAAAAAGAGAAAATGAAGCTCCTCCGTTTTCCATTAATGAAGAAAGACCATAGCTTTTTTCAATGTCTGATTCATTTGTTGATGCAAGCTGTTATGGAACGTTTCATACGGGGATCAAGCAATGGCAATCATTCTTTGGTTGTGGGAATTGTTAGAGGAGCGCATGGTTAGCGTATGAGCTGGAGAAGGTGAGAAGGAGCGCGCTGGCTACTATGAGAAAAGGAACGGGCATTTTTATTCTGAGATATGTATCCACTTAGTTTTGAAAAATTATTCCATTCGGTCTCTGGATGGCTCCTAGAGGCGAATCAGTATGTGCCACATCATATCGTTGCTATGTATTCGATGATGTGGCGCATTCTGATTTGCCGCAAATGATCTCTATTCAATAACAATGGAGAAGCCCTTTAATATTATATGTTAATTATTGTTTATTGTTTAGTTTTTTTAGCCTTTGTGCGTAAATATTTTGTAATTGAACAGTGGCTAGTTGTTGTGATGTGTTTTAGCCTTAAAGGCATGAAGTAACCAGTGCATGTTATTACGTTTTAGTTGTTAAGCATTTAATTTGAAAAATGGAAATGAAAAAAAAACCATTGAGAAATTTAAAATTTTCATATTTTATGTGTGTTTTGAACTTATTTGATTGGATGAATTCATAAAACACCTGAAAAAGAAAATGGCAATATTTAATTTTTTTTATTTTCGGCATATGCTAACAAATTTATTTTATTGTATGCTTTTTGTTGGTGACATTCTTCTAATTGTTGAGAAAGACTAAAGAGAGAATTGAAAGAAAGTTTTAATTATAGAGGACAACTTTAGAGTTTAAAGATTTTTGTTTGAGTAGATCTAAAGTTGAATATATTAATTGTAATTTTAGTAGTAATAGATTTAGTAAGAGGATTATGACTTTGTGTCTAAGTCTAAGGTTGTGAAAATTTAATTGGACATGCATATAACTAGAAGAATGAGAGGATAAGGATTCGATCGGTGGTTCGACTGGAATCAAATTAGATGATGTAATAAATATGAAAATTATTTAAATAAAATTTAAATGATATAATAATCATGTAATAATATAAATTTTTAATAAAAAGTAAATTGAATTTTCACATTAATAATATCTTATATAATTTTAAATTTAAATATATTCATTCTTTAAATTTATTTTTAAAATTTAATTCAAATTTAATAAAAATTTAGCTTGCTTACAAATTTATATATTTGATATAAATTATTATTAATTTATGTTATATATTTTAATATAATTTATACCTATAAATTATATATTAGAGTCATATTATAAATTTACATTTATAAATAATTAAAATTAGATCATTTATTATTAGAAATATAATTTATTTAAAATTATTAATTAAAAATAAATATTATTTACATCATAGAATGTTTATTTAAAAAATCTATTTTGAAATATAAAATATATGTTGTAAACTTGAGAAGTACTTCAATTTATTTCGCCTCATATCACCTTGTTATTGTTTATATCACTTTTTGAGTTTATATGAGATAAGAATTCATATAGAGTGATATAGCCATGTAAAATGTTTGGTTGAAAATTTTTATTTGAAAAAATTAAGCATTTTAAGTATAAATTAATTTTTTTAATTATAAATATTACATAATATTTTTATTCTTAATGTATTAAATTAATTAATTTATTTATTTTAATAATTCAGAAATTAAATCAACCAGTTCAATAGAATTGGGACCGGTTCGCCGGTTGAACTAGCAGTTCTAGCCAATTCAGTCCAATTTGATGCATAAACGATTTTCAGAATGAGCAGAAGCAGCCTTAAGATCGGTTCATGAAGGTTGAACTGGTTGGACCTGCTAATTCGACCATGTTTTTAAAAATCTACTCATGTCATTAATAAGAGTACGTCATTTAGATATCTCAGGTCTATTGTTCAAATTAAAAGAGAAATAGATAGGGATGTTATAAATAGCTATAATTTAAGTTTGTTGGCTGAAGTGAAGGAATCAATCAGGCTTGTTGTGTGACAGAAAGTATCCCTCAAACTTTTGAGAATATTATATCTGATAGTTATGAGATTTATTATGCTTTAAGTGTAGAATGTTAGCCAATAAAAAAGTCTAAGCATAAATTTAAGTTAATTGCCGCAAAGATGAGGATGTTCAGGAGGATGAGTAGTTTCAAACCTAGAGATAGAATGTGAAATGAGTATATACATGTAACGGTTGGAGTAGTTCTAATGACATATAAGATTAGAGAGAGTCACCTTAAATGGTTTGGGCACATAAACCATCGACCTTCTAATGACTTGACTAGGACAATAGATGTATTAGATCCATGTTTACGAGACGGTAGAGGTAAACCTAAAAAATATAGTTAAAAAATATTAGAAATTACCTTTTTTTGTTTGATTTAAATGACAATTTGATTCTTAACTGTGCACAATGAAGAAAAATTATTCATGTAGTTAACTCCACGTAGTGAGATAAAGGCTTTGTTGTTTTTATTGTTGCTAAAAAACTTATGTTAATAGAGTTGGTGTTTAATATCTTAACTTTTAACAAAAATTTAGTACAAGGAAAAATTTGTAAAAAAACATTTTTTTTTAAGTGAAAGCTCAATAAAAGAAAAATTCACGATACGGGGCATAGTCATAATAATCCACTATAGAATAGGAGAAGCAAGAATTCTCCATTTGAAAGAGTTAAAAAAATGAGATAATTTACAATTGCGAAAAATCATCCGATTTGTCTTGTAGAAATTACAAAATCAAGTGTCCACGGGTAGACAGATAAAACTTAACAACGTGATTAAATGTTGATAGAATTCAATGGAGATGGTGTTTTTATGTTGATGGTCATCCATAGTGATAGATGGAAAATGGATGAAACAAGCCAATCCTTTTAAGTGAAGAAACTCCATCTGAAACGAGTTGAAGAAATACAATTTAAAGAAAGAGAGATATCTCAATTCAATGTCTGCTCACATATATTGTCTAACACTTTCTATATTGAAGAAGAACATGGCATGTAATACATAATTTACCACTTAAAAAAAAATAGAATGACTTATAATTTATTTGACAAGAATGGGAGTCCATAAGGTGAGTTGAGGGTTATTCCAAGCGAGAAGGAAAATTTTGTACTATAGATGTGTGTTGTGGGCTAGAATATACGCGACGAAAGAGTTAAAATTTTACGTCTTAGCGTTGTACGGATATCTAGCTCACAATCAGAGAACACAATATTTTTTACACGAAAAACCCTTGAAAAGGAAAAAACCACGGGGTTACGCTATTTGAAATGATTCCATTAGTATTTGAATTGATTACAAGAGACCGATTTGTCCTATTGAGGATGATTATATTACAACAACCAATTGTCGTGTTGAAATCTAGTGAGGAGTGGAGATCGAATGGAAATCAGGTGACGTTCGATGGTCAGGCGAAAATCTGGCATCAGTTAGTGGGCGGGCAGAAGTCCGGCATCAGTTAGTGGTCGGGCTGATCGAAGTCTCGCATCTGTAGGTGTCCAGGTGGAAGTTCGGTGTCAGTCGGTGGTCGTGCGGAAGCACTGCGGTGACAAGAGAATTATAGTTTCTCTCTCATGAGTCCCCTTTCCATGAGGAATGAGGGATTTATTTATAGTTTTTTTATAGTGACATGGTTAGTAAATATAAGAGAGATCAAGTGTAAGTTGGGAGTGATTTGAATAGATAATTGATGTTGATTAATTCCCATGATCAAGGGCTGTTATTGGGCATTTGAATGTCTTAATGATATCAAAATTTGATGATCTTGGACTCGTTGGATTCACCTCGTCGAGCCGCTCGATTTGACTGTAAGCATGTCATGTTTGGAAATCATTTTATCATCCAATTTATGATTTGAACTTTTCAAATGCACTTTGGGTCTTAGATTTAGACTCATTTGGGCTCGAATTGAGTCGAATTTAGTGTCGTTGGGTTTGTGTTTCTGAGATGTTATGTTCAATTGTTAAGTTTTTTGAAATCGGAGTTCGGAAGCGTTAATGATTGTGTTAAGACTAGCGATTAAGGAGACTATGGAATAGAATTCAGTAAATAAGATTTGAGTACATGAATGATTATATTCAAACTAGTTTTGTTCAATGACTTATTGGACCCATTATGAATTCTAATTGTTGCAATTGTGTGCTAGAAAATATATGATAATAGTCGATAGAGATAAACTTTTATCTAGTAGCTTTGTAAGAGGAACCAACACACATAATTTATAAGAGACCAACTATTTATTTACGTAAAAACTAGAAAAAAATTTCACGCAATTTATCTCAACTAAAATAATTTGTTATGTGTGGAATCTTATTGAGTTGATCAATAGGGTTATTTTGTTACCTCAGACCTTAAATTTGTCATGCTTGTTAGGGGTGCAGGGGGTTACCCCCTTGCTTGGTTTCGGGGGCTTTGCACCCGAAATAAAAAAAGCACAAAAAATATATATATAATTTTACGACGTCCCGGCGCTATATACCTGAGCATCCCGGTGTTATGTTCGCAAGTACCCCTGCATTGATCAACAGAGCAGAGCGCCACAATAAATATTAGTTATTCAGTGATAAGAAGTATTTGAAGATAGGTTATGAAAGTTGAACGATAGAAGTCAAGTGATGACAATTGGATGACATAAGTCGGGCAATGGTGATAGCACTTGCTTACGATGATCGGCCACATTAAATGTTGGGCAAAAATCTAGATTTTCTTAGATATCAAAGCTCTCTTCTACATGTCTGTAGTACATCTATAATTTTGTAAGAATATCATTTTGATAAATTTTGCCAAAAATTCAAAACAATTAATTGAACTACTTATATTAACAACTTTAATCACATATCAAATGTTCAATACTTGAGTGTTTTAATGACCTCAAAATTAAATGATCTTGGACTCATTTGAGTCTTCATACTGAGGCTTTTGATTTGATTTTAAGTATGTAAGATTCTTATATTATTTAAGCCCCTTAATTAATAATCTAAAGTTTATAATTATGTATCAAGTGATTTATTTGGGCTCATTTAATTCGAGATGTTCAATTTAATTATACATTTGTTGAATTTTATTTCAAAATTTTGAACATATATATCACATCCATCTTCATACCTCTATGCTGAATTATTAATAATGTACCGTACACTTTTTTTTTAATTTTTAATTTTTTTTAAGCGCACACTTAATATCACATTAAAAAAATACATAAATACATTATTTTGTTCCTCACGTTTTACACATTAATTTAAATTATAATAAATAAAATAAAATAAATGAAATCATTCAACAACAATTCCGTTGTAGTTTTCTACGTTAAAAGGCCATTAGAGTATAACCTAAGAACTAAAATAGCAATTTAAGCAATTAAAAAATCATTAAAATAATATTTGTCAGCTTTCAAACCCCCTTTTAACAATTCAAATATATAATAATAGTAAAGATAGGAACGCCTCAGATTTGGGCCATAAATTTTGGCGCAAAGAAAATATGAATGGCTCCTAATTCCCCTCATTCTCCTCCATTGCCTGGACCGACTTAACTAATGATAGATAATGAATTCCGAAGGAGAAAAGTTCTCTGCATTGGGCTTATATAATAGTTCCTTAAACATTCTCTCACCGCAATCCGTTTTCCTAGCATGGAGGGAAACATAAGTGAAGAAGACTACGAAACTTTCTATAGGGAGATTGAAGAGCGGATCATGCGCCTCATTTCCGATGACGACGAGGAAGAAGAACAAAAGAGGAAAAATGGAGCTCCTCCGCTCTCCATTAATGGAGAAAGACCACAGCTTTTTCCAATGTCTGGTTCATTTGTTGATGCGAGCCAATATGGAACGTTTGATACGGGGTTGAGGCAATGGCAATCATCCTTTGTTTGTGAGAATTGTCAGAGGCGCGCATGGTTAGCGCATGAGCTGGAGAAGGTGAGAAGGAGCGCGCTGGCTACTGGGAGGAAAGGAACAGGAGTTTTTATTCCGAGATATGTATCAACTTAGTTCTAAACAATTATTCCACCCACTATGGTTTAGCTCATGTGGGGGGAACTCGGCTGGGCAAAGCCCAAAGTCCCTGGTTCGAATTCCATGGGGCTGTCGTGACAGTTTTAAGCGTTGGCCCGGGTAAATGGTGTCGGTTGCCTGCTAAGTCGACCAGGGTTTACTCGCCGCAAAGCGGAGGGGATCCTCGTCACAAAAAAAAAAAAATTCCCGCGGTCATTTGACGGCGTCCGGAGACAAATCAGTATGTGCCACGTAATTTCTTACTGTGTACCGGTGCAGTGTACCGCTATGTGCTCGTTGACGTGGCGCATTTTGATTCACCTCAAATTATCGCTATTCAATAATAATGGAGGAGCTGTTATTATTATATTTTAATTATTGTTTATTGTTTGGTTTTTTTAGCCTTTGTGTGTGAATATTTTGTAATTTAACAGTGGCTGGTTTTTGTGATGTGTTTTAGCCTTTAAGGCGTGAAGAAACCAGTGTGTGTTACTGCGTTTTAGTTGTTAAGTATTTTTTTTGAAAAATGGAAATGAAAAAAAAAAACCGTTGAGGAATTTAAAATTTTCATATTTTATGTGTGTTTTGAATTTATTTGATTGGTGGAATTTAGAAAACACCTGAAAAAGAAAGTGGCAGCATTTAAATTTTTTTTTTTTTTAATTTTTGGCACATGCTAACAAATTTATTTGATTGTATGCTGTTCTGTTGATGTCATTCTTCTTTTTGATAAAGACTAAAGAGGGAATTGAAAGAAAATTTGAATTATAGAGATCAACTTTAGAGTTTAAAGTTTTTTGTTTGAGTAGATCTAAAACTGAATATGTTAAATGTAATTTTAATAGTAATAGATATGGTAAGAGGGTTGTGACTTTGAGTGATCAGATCCGAGGTTCTGAAAATTAAACTAGACATGCATAGAACATGAAGAAAGAGAGGATAAGGGTTCTGTGGTTGGACCGGAGTCAAATTGAATGATGTAATAAATATGAAAACTATTTAAATAATAGAATAATAATGTAATAATATAAGTTTTTTATTAAAATAAATTGAAGAATTCAAACATTAATAATATCTTATATAATTTTAAATTTAAATGTAGTTGATTTGGTCTTTAATTTCTACGTGTTACGACCACTTCTCAGAATTTCTGTGTGTTACGGCATACATTCATCTCCTCCTTCCAATCTCCTGATTTCTTTATCCATTTGATTATCCTCTTTCTAGAAAAATGTTGCTCGTCTCAGACATACCACTGCTACTTCAAGGCCTTTAATCCAATGCAGGGTCGCGTCCTGTAGTTTTATTTATTTATTTATTTATCTTTTTAGTTTTTCACATGAGAAATTTAATCTCTTATAACCACTACCAAAAAATAAGGCTATCGCAGCATAATTTTTGACCTATCCCAGCGGTTTTAACAACCACTATCTTCATTGCAGCGGTTTTAAAATCGCTACACTCTCGCTGTAATTGCAATGCGCTGCAACGACATTCCTCAATGGATTAAGGACCGGCGGGATAGATTTTATGAAGTGCTTGCTTTAGCAGTGGTTATAACTGATGCAAATCTCCAGAATTGTGCCGGTTATAACCGCTACAAATACTCTCAAGGAAAATATATTCAAGTAATGAGGCGGTTTTAACCGCCACAATTCTAGATGCTAGTGGTGGTTATAATCGTTACGAAAGTCTAGAATTTTTTTTTAAATACAAAATCACAACATTCACTAGACCGAAACATAAAACCCACATAAACAGGAGATGTAGCTGAAACAAAAACACCAGTTAGATTTCAAGAGATGTGGTGGTTTTAACCACCATAGTTCTGGATACTAGTGGCGGTTATAACCGCTATGAAAGTCCAGAAATTTTTTTTTTTAAATAGGAAACCACAACATTCACTAAACCGAAACATAAAACCCACATAAATAGGAGATGTAGCTGAAACAAAAACATCAGTTAAATCATAGAGATTCATAACAACAATAAGAGAATATTGAACAATATATTTCAGTCACATGACTCGAACAAGAGAACATGAAAAACTTTGGAAATAGCATAGGAAGGAGTGTTAATTTCTGAAGTTTAGGAATTTCTCAAATAGATAGATTCTGAAGTGAAGCCAGTTCTTAACTCCAAGCAACAAGAGCCAAAAAATTTGTTTGCATGGAATCATATTACATATAGGAAATTAGAACTCAGATCGTAAAGTCCTCGTAGAATGAGGGTGAAATCTCTAGGTAGTGTCTTATCTACAAACTTCTTCTGCCTTCCAAAATTTATTCCGGAACTTAATTCGTTAAAACTCCCATGAAAAGAAAAAGCAAAGCGGGCGGAGGCCGGGGCCGAATTTTCGGATCCCATAACCACAAAATTTGTTTGCATGGAATCATATTTCATAAAACTACCAATTGTAAAAACAATAACTACAAACTTTCAGCACAAACTGAAATATAGCGATGAAAACTACTAAAACTCTTTAATTAGATATTCTATGTTGAATCTATTAAATGCAAGAAAGTCATATATTAATTAAAAATAGTACGTAGAAGAAGTTTTTTTATTGAAAAAAAAAAGATTGGAGCTCCAGAAAAACTTGCTGATTACAATTCAAATAATCCTTTATGCCTCAATAAAGGCTTCAAATTTCATTCTTGGACAATAAAACAAATGGCTAAAGATGATGAAGCGCACACGAAGCATTTAAAGAGCAGTGGATCGTACTCATGTTGGAAACATAAACAAAGAAGTGAACCTGGCCAATGAGAAAATATGATCATAGCATTATTCTGTGAGCAAAGACATGTGATCCATCTTGACCTCATCACCAATGGTAGGTGAGCCGCTGGTCATTCAAACTAGGGGTGTCAATATTTGACACGACACGAAAATTCAACCCGGATCTGACTCGGAATTTTCGGGTTAGACCCGACCCGTTTTTAAAACGGGTCGGGTTCGGGTTCCCAGATTCGACCCATTTAAAAAACGGGTCGGGTTCGGGTTAACCCGGCGTGTTGCCGGGTCAACCCGGGAACCCGTTTGAAGCCTTGCCAGCGTCGCTGCCCGCGACTGCCTCGCTCGCCCGCAACCGCAACCTCGCCCGTGTCGCACTGCCCGCGACGCTCGCCCGCGTCGCTCACCCACGTCGCCCGCGACCGTGACCTCGCCCGCGTCTCACAGCGTGTCCGCGATCTCGCCCACGTTGCTCGCCCACGTCACCATGGGTAGGGGTGCAACCGAGTCAAGCCGGCTCGAGAGATGGCTCAGGCTCGACGAGTAGAGCTTATCGTGCTCGAGCTTGAATCGATTGCTTGACTCTATAGCTAGTCGAGCAGCTCGAACACGAGAGCGGGAGCAGACTTCACAGTGTAAAGAGGAGCTATAAGATTAAAAATAATAATGCAAATAACATGACCCTTACAGATTAGAAGACATAAATTTCTGCCACGGGTAGGGGTGCAACCGAGTCAAGCTGGCTCGAGAGATGGCTCGGGCTCGACGAGTTGAGCTTATCGAGCTCGAGCACTCGATTGCTCGACTCTATAGCTAGTCGAGCAGCTAGAACACGAGTGTGACGCCCCGAGATCTAACTTGGAAAGAATGTCGATCAATAGCCAAACAATTTACCAGAGTTATCTAAAACCTTCAATAAGCGATCTATCAAACATCTATAACATTTGAAACATCAATATAATAGTCGATTCATATCTCAAAACATCATGTATAATACTCAGGAACTAAACTATCAATACAAGTAGAGAAATCTATCCTGTCCTGAGTACAAAAGAATCATCTATCGATCAAAAGACAAAAAAAACCTGAAGATCTGGATCAATTCCTATCTCCTGCTCCCGAGCCCTGACCTGAAAATATCAACCACATATAATGAGCTTTACAAAGCCCAGCAGGTCACCTAATACCTATAACTGAAATCAAAGCACGGCTATGCTATCAATATGCATGTCAATCTATCAATCCGAATCAATCAAGGGTCAATGAGTTTATGCAGCGGAAATCCATGAATCAATGATCATCAATTCTATGTAGTGGAAATCCATAGTCAATAAAACCAGTCAATGCAGCGGCAGGCAATTCGATAAATCAACGCAATCAATCAATATCCGTCAATCAAATCAATACGGTCAAATCAATACGATCTAATCAATGAAATCAATCGAGGAAAACAATACGATAAACTTCAATCCATTCTGACAAGAAATCTATACAACAGTCAATACGGTGTGGAACAGTAGCAACAGCGAGTCTACAAAATCTAGGCGGCAATACAATGAATCTATACGATGTCCATGTCCATGCTATCAATGCAGTATCTATATCTATCAATATCCATATCAATGCTCAGTAATCAATGCTCGGTAATCAATCAATGAAATCAATGAAATCGTACGATACAGTAAATCCGATCAATCAATAAGGCAGAAATCGATAAAGCAATAAATCTGTAAATCAATACAGTAAACATGCAATTCAATACTATATACTGGACAAGTAAAATCAACTGGTCATGTTGCTGTTGTAGAATCCGTTGCTGTTGTAGTCCGTACGTTGGTCTATCAATAAGAGTCGTCACTCTTTTTGCCCGTCGGCCGCCCGTCGGCATATAAACTCCTTATAACTCCCAATCGTTATATCAATGATCAATGGTTTAAAGGAAAGCCCGTCGGCCCACCATCCTGTACAGGTCAATATCAATCTTCACCAACGTTCAACCAGGTTCCACTTGGGTTCCAGTATCAATAGTCAATTCAATCAATAAGCAATTCAATAGTCAATATTAAAGCAATCATATCAATAATCATATTCATATCGATTCAATCTATCAATCTCAGACAATTCGGAAATCATACGAAAATCGGGCAGCGTAACGGCAGTCGGTCAAATTTACACAAAAATCCTGCAAAAAGACACGATTTCCAAATTCTACCAAATTACAATAGAATATCTATAACATCAATGCAAGACTTTTATTCTATAGAAACCAAGTCAGAAAACATCCTGATAATTTTCTATCCGATAAAAATCACGTAGAACCAATTCCGACCGGAAGAAAATTCGTAGAATACAGTCAAATCGTGTAGAATAATCATATCTATAACACTCTAAAAGTTGTGCGGTGAAAGTCGTGTCAAATCAAAATCATGTCGAAAAGTCGACTACGAAAACACAAAACAGATCTCAACTCGGTCAAAACACAACATCTTTGAAAACAGAAACAGGATTCGGAGTCCTTACCACGAGATCTTCACTTTTCCCAACAGCAGCGTCGGACGAAAAGCGCTCCGCGGTCTCCGAAAACCAGCTTTTCTCTTTTTCCTTTTCTCTTTCTCTCTCCTCAGATATTTTCGTTTTTATAAAATGATTTTCTCTCTCCTCAAAACGAGCTGATTTTCTTATATCTGTGAACTGATCGGCCAGGCCGATATTCACATCGTCCCGGGACGATCAGACCAAATCCTGATCGTCCTGGACCTCACCCAGGGCTATTGTCTGGCCGATAATTTCTACAGTACAGATCGGCCTGGACGATCTCACGATCGGCCCGGACGATCCTGTCCAGAAATCATCCAGAAAACACTCCAGAAATCAGCTGTTTTCCATGCACTGATCGGCCTGGACGATCTCAACTTCGTCCTGGCCGATTCTGGGAGGGAAATCCAATTCAGAGAGGAACAGTAAGGGAACGAGATATTACAATCTCCCCACCTTAGAAAAATGTCGTCCCGACATTTCCCTAAAGGTACGAAGCAAAACACGAAGCAAACCAAATCGATCGAAATCCAAATCCAAAACAAAACTCGTCGAAATCCATACAAAACACACAATGCAATCAATCAAATGTCAATATGCAATGTTCATATGTCAATATCAATCGGTTAGTCAAATCAATCTTACCAGTAGAACTCTCTGGTCGCTGTTGATCCTGATGCTGTAAACTCTGTAGACTGTAGATGCGTGGCACCACTGGAGGAAGTGCAGGAGGTCGTGGCGCAACTGTCTCTCTCTGATCTCTGACAGCTCTATCATCTATCCGGTTCCCTGATCTCTCACTGTAAGTCCTCGGGCCAACAGTCCTCTGCTGTCCTGAACCCGTGCCAGAATCAATCCGTCCACCCAGTCCTTTCTGAGGACAAGCTGCTGCTCTGTGCCCTTGCTGTCCACAGTGAAAGCACTGCCCCGTCAACAGGTAGCATCGACCTGCATGTCGTTTACCACAGTGAACACATGCTCCAGAACTACCAGACGATACTACCGATGCAGATCGCGGTACAGATCCCGATGCAGATCCTCTCGAACTCTCATATCTGCTTCTCTTCTCTCTATCTCTATCTCTACCAGAATCATCTCGTCGTACCTCATCTCTCCTCCTTCTGGTATCCTCGTACCTCGGTACCGGTGTCGCCAGATCAATCTCTATCAATCGAGCTCGCTCCACTAGCTCAGAAAACTCATGGATCCGGAAAGGTACTAGTGGATGCCTCAGCTCTCTGTTCAATCCGTGCAGGAATCTATAACATTTTTCCTCGGCCGTAGGAATCAGATGAGCAGCGTACCTCGCAAGAGCAGTAAACTCGGCCTCGTACTCCATCACTGACTTGCGGCCTTGCTCCAATCTCATGAAAGCTTCCTGCATCTGTCGCTGAGCTGACGGTGGTACAAACCACATCCTGAATACTGTAGTGAACTCATCCCAGGTGATCTCAGCATTTGTCTTCCCCTGGAATTTCTCTCTCTGCTGTCAGATCCACCATCTCTCTGCCTCACTCTCCAACATGAATACTGCCAATGGTACTTTTCTATTCCCCGAACACTGCATGCTATCAAAAATCTTTTCCACCCTCATGATCCAATCCTCAGCAGCCTGTGGTCCTACAGCCCCTTTGAACAACGGAGGCTTCAGCTTGTGGAACATCTGCAAGTGTCTGTCTACCTCTTCTTCCTTGCTTCCACTCATCTTGCTCTGGGCATCCCCCATAACATGTGCAATCGCAGTAGCCAACTGCATCATACTCTCTGAAGGCATTGGAGCTGCGCTGTGTTGCTCATTTGGTACACTGGATTCTGCTGGAGGATCCATATCTTTTTCACCTGCACAATTCAAAACAAATGATACACACATGCAACGATGTATGCCAATGAAGCTCTTAAAGCTACCCAATCTACCCAACTCTCAATCCAAACCTACAACTCTGGTAACAATCCATTCTTCCAATAACACTGCTCTGATACCAAACTTGTGACGCCCCGAGATCTAACTTGGAAAGAATGTCGATCAATAGCCAAACAATTTACCAGAGTTATCTAAAACCTTCAATAAGCGATCTATCAAACATCTATAACATTTGAAACATCAATATAATAGTCGATTCATATCTCAAAACATCATGTACAATACTCAGGAACTAAACTATCAATACAAGTAGAGAAATCTATCCTGTCCTGAGTACAAAAGAATCATCTATCGATCAAAAGACAAAAAAAACCTGAAGATCTGGATCAATTCCTATCTCCTGCTCCCGAGCCCTGACCTGAAAATATCAACCACATATAATGAGCTTTACAAAGCCCAGCAGGTCACCTAATACCTATAACTGAAATCAAAGCACGGCTATGCTATCAATATGCATGTCAATCTATCAATCCGAATCAATCAAGGGTCAATGAGTTTATGCAGCGGAAATCCATGAATCAATGATCATCAATTCTATGCAGTGGAAATCCATAGTCAATAAAACCAGTCAATGCAGCGGCAGGCAATTCGATAAATCAACGCAATCAATCAATATCCGTCAATCAAATCAATACGGTCAAATCAATACGATCTAATCAATGAAATCAATCGAGGAAAACAATACGATAAACTTCAATCCATTCTGACAAGAAATCTATACAACAGTCAATACGGTGTGGAACAGTAGCAACAGCGAGTCTACAAAATCTAGGCGGCAATACAATGAATCTATACGATGTCCATGTCCATGCTATCAATGCAGTATCTATATCTATCAATATCCATATCAATGCTCAGTAATCAATGCTCGGTAATCAATCAATGAAATCAATGAAATCGTACGATACAGTAAATCCGATCAATCAATAAGGCAGAAATCGATAAAGCAATAAATCCGTAAATCAATACAGTAAACATGCAATTCAATACTATATACTGGACAAGTAAAATCAACTGGTCATGTTGCTGTTGTAGAATCCGTTGCTGTTGTAGTCCGTACGTTGGTCTATCAATAAGAGTCGTCACTCTTTTTGCCCGTCGGCCGCCCGTCGGCATATAAACTCCTTATAACTCCCAATCGTTATATCAATGATCAATGGTTTAAAGGAAAGCCCGTCGGCCCACCATCCTGTACAGGTCAATATCAATCTTCACCAACGTTCAACCAGGTTCCACTTGGGTTCCAGTATCAATAGTCAATTCAATCAATAAGCAATTCAATAGTCAATATTAAAGCAATCATATCAATAATCATATTCATATCGATTCAATCTATCAATCTCAGACAATTCGGAAATCATACGAAAATCGGGCAGCGTAACGGCAGTCGGTCAAATTTACACAAAAATCCTGCAAAAAGACACGATTTCCAAATTCTACCAAATTACAATAGAATATCTATAACATCAATGCAAGACTTTTATTCTATAGAAACCAAGTCAGAAAACATCCTGATAATTTTCTATCCGATAAAAATCACGTAGAACCAATTCCGACCGGAAGAAAATTCGTAGAATACAGTCAAATCGTGTAGAATAATCATATCTATAACACTCTAAAAGTTGTGCGGTGAAAGTCGTGTCAAATCAAAATCATGTCGAAAAGTCGACTACGAAAACACAAAACAGATCTCAACTCGGTCAAAACACAACATCTTTGAAAACAGAAACAGGATTCGGAGTCCTTACCACGAGATCTTCACTTTTCCCAACAGCAGCGTCGGACGAAAAGCGCTCCGCGGTCTCCGAAAACCAGCTTTTCTCTTTTTCCTTTTCTCTTTCTCTCTCCTCAGATATTTTCGTTTTTTTAAAATGATTTTCTCTCTCCTCAAAACGAGCTGATTTTCTTATATCTGTGAACTGATCGGCCAGGCCGATATTCACATCGTCCCGGGACGATCAGACCAAATCCTGATCGTCCTGGACCTCACCCAGGGCTATTGTCTGGCCGATAATTTCTACAGTACAGATCGGCCTGGACGATCTCACGATCGGCCCGGACGATCCTGTCCAGAAATCATCCAGAAAACACTCCAGAAATCAGCTGTTTTCCATGCACTGATCGGCCTGGACGATCTCAACTTCGTCCTGGCCGATTCTGGGAGGGAAATCCAATTCAGAGAGGAACAGTAAGGGAACGAGATATTACAACGAGAGCGGGAGCGGACTTCGCCGTGCGAGCGGGTCGCGGCAGCAGGCTTCGCCACAAGAGCGAGAGCGTGAACAGGCTTCGCCGCAAAAGCGGGGCGCGGCAGTGGGCTTCGCTGCGAGAGCGGGTCGCGGCAGCGGGCTTCGCCGCAAGAGCAAGAGCGGGCTTCACCGCGAAAGAAGGTCATAGTAGTGGGCTTCGTTGTGAGAGCAAGTCGCAGGTCGTCAGCAGGAGCGGGCTTCACCTCGAGAGAGGGTCACAGCAGCAGGCTTCACCGCGAGAGCGAGTGCGGGAGTGGGATTTGCCTTGAGAGCGGGAGCAAGCTTTGCTGCAAGAGATCAGTGGTCTCTTTATCCTTTTAAATTAAAATAGTTATGTTTGTCGTCTCATTCCCGGTGTAAAGAGGAGCTATAAGATTAAAATTAATAATGCAAATAACATGATCCTTAGAGATTAGAAGACATAAATATCTGCCACGGGTAGGGGTGACCCCGAGTCAAGCTGGCTCGAGAGATGGTTCGGGCTTGACGAGTTGAGCTTATCGAGCTCGAGCTCGAACACTCGATTGCTCGACTCTATAGCTAGTCGAGCAACTCGAACACGAGAGCGGGAGCGGACTTCGCCGTGCGAGCGGGTCGCTACAGCAGGCTTCGTCGCAAGAGCGGGAGCGTGAATGGGCTTCACCGCGAAAGCGGGGTGCGGCAGTGGGCTTCGTTGCGAGAGCGGGTCGCGGCAGTAGGCTTCGACGCGAGAGCAGGAGTGGGCTTTGCCGCGAAAGAGGGTCACGGTAGTGGGCTTCGTTGTGAGAGTGGGTCACAGGTCATGGCAGTGGGCTTCACCGTGAGAGCAGGAGCGGGCTTCGCCTCGAGAGAGGGTCGTGGCAGTAGGCTTCACCGCGAGAGCGAGAGTGGGAGTGGGATTTACCTTGAGAGCGGGAGCAAGCTTCGCTGCAAGAGATCTGTGATTTTTTTTATCCTTTTTATTATCCTCTTTCCAGAAAAATGTTGCTCGTCTCAGACTAACCACTGTTCAAGTTTTTTTTTTTTTTTCTTTTAACATTTCTAGTTTTTCACATGAGATATTTAATGTCTCTTATAACATTCCTTTTTATCTAGTAATATATGAATTTTTCTTGAAAGCTTAGATTTTAATATTTTATATGTTTCTAGTTTTTAACATGAGAAATTTAATGTCTCTTATAACATTCTTTTTTATCTATGTGATATATGAATTTTTCTTGAAAGCTATGTTAATATTAACATTAATTATAAAAAAAATATTTTCCTATTATCTATCGGATCCAAAGTTGTTTCATGAAAGATAAATTAAATTTCTAGTTTCAGACTAACAATTCGCATGAGAAATTAATCACATGAAAAAGAAGAGTAAAAGAAATAGGCAGACAAGCCAATCCTTTTAAGTGAAGAAAGTCCATCTGAAACGAGTTGAATAAACACAACTTAAAGAAAGAGAGATATCTCAATTCATTGTCTGCTCACATATATCATCTAACACTTTCTATATTGAAGAAGAACGCATTTAAAAATAAAAAATAATAGAATGACTTAATTTATTTGTGAAGAAAGGGAGTTCATAAGGTGAGTTGAGGGTTATTCCAAGCAAGAAGGAAAATTTTGTACGATAAATGTGTGTTGCAGGCTAGAATATAAGCGACGATAGAGTTAAAAATTTTACGTCTTAGCGTTCTACGGATATCTAGCACACAAACAGAGAACACAATATTTTTTACGTGGAAACCCCGGATAAGGGAAGTCAAGCGATGAGAATTATAGTTTCTCTCTCATGAGTCCCCTTTCCATGAGAAATGAGGGATCTATTTATAATTTTTTGATAGTGACATGGTCAGTAAATATGAGAGAGATCAAGGGTAAGTTGGGAGTGATTTGAATAAATGATTAAGGGTAATGATTGTGTTAAGACTAGCGCTTTTAGGATGCTTTTAGTGATGTAACTCTTAGCAGCTTCTTGATTAAGGAGACTATGGAATAGTGTTCAGTAAATAAGATTTGAGTACATGCATGATTATATTCAAACTAGTTTTGTTCAATGACTTATTGGCCTCATTATGACTTCTTATTGTTGCAATTGCTTGGCAGAAAATATATGAGAATAGTCAATATATAGAAACTTTTATTTAGTAGCCTCGTAAGAGGAGCACAAAATTTATAAGAGACCAACTATTTTTTACTTAAAAACTAGAAAAAAATTTCAAACAATTTAGCTCAACAAAAATAATTTGTTATGTGTGGAATCTGATTGAGTTGATCAATAAGGTTATTTTGTTACCTCGAACCTTAAATTTGTCGTGTTTGTTAGGGGTGCGGGGGTTACCCCATTGCTTGGTTTATAAAAAAAAAACAGTTACGACGTCCCGGCGCTATATACCTGAGAGCCCCAGTGTTGTATTCCCAAGCACCCCAACGTTGATCAACAGAGCAGAGCGCCACCTTAAATATTAGTTATTCAGAGATAAGAAGTTTTGGTAGTTAGGTAATGAAACTTGAACGATTGAAGTCAAGTGATGACAATTGGATGACATAAGTCGGGCAATGGTGATAGCACTTGCTTACGATGATCGTCCACATTAAATGTTGGGCAAAAACCTAGATTTTCTTAGATATCTAAGCTCTCTTCTACATGTCTGTAGTACATCTATAATTTTGTAAGAATATCATTTTGATAAATTTTGCCAAAAATTCAAAACAATTAATTGAACTACTTATATTAACGACTTTAATCACATATCAAATGTTTAATACTTGAGTGTTTTAATGACCTCAAAATTAAATGATCTTGGACTCATTTCATACTGAGGCTTTTGATTTGATTTTAAGTAGGTAAGATTCATATATTATTTAAGCCCCTTAATTAATAATCTAAAGTATATAATTATGTATCAAGTGCTTTATTTGGGCTCATTTAATTCGAGACGTTCAATTTAATTATACATTTGTTGAAATCGAAGTTCGAACGACTTTGAATTTTATTTCAAAATTTTTGAACATATATATCACATCCATCTTCCTCTACTGAATTATTAATACAATACCGTACACTTTTTTTAAAAAAAAAATTTAAGCGTACATTTAATATCACATTAAAAAAAAATACATACATTACATTATTTTGTTCCTGACGTTTTCCTGACGTTTTACACATTAATTTAAATTATAATAAATCAAATAAAATAAAATAAATCATTCCAACAACAATTCCTTTGTACTTTTCTATGTTAAAAGGCCATTAGAGTATAACTTCAGAACTAAAATAGCAATTTAAGCCACTAAAAAATCATTAAAATAATACATGTCAGCTTTTAAACCCCCTTTTCACTATTCAAATATATAACAATAGTAAAGACCGGAACGCCTCAGATTTGGGCCGTAAATTTTGGCGCAAAGAAAATATGAATGGAGAGAAGCAAAGGCCCGGTCTTCCAAACTCCCATGGCTCCTAAATCCCCTCATTCTCCTCCATGGCTCCTAAATCCCCTTATTCTCCTCCATTGCCTGGACCGACTTAAATAATGATAGATAATGAATTGCGAAGGAGAAAAGTTCTCTGCATTCGGCTTATATAATACTCCCTTAATCATTCTCTCCCCTCAATTCGTTTTCCTAGCATGGAGAGAAACGTAAGTGAAGAAGACAATGAAAGTTTCTACAGGGAGATTGAAGAGCGGATCATGCGCCTCATTTCTGATGACGACGAGGAAGAAGAACAAAAGATGAAAAACGGAACTCCTCCGCTCTCCATTAATGGAGAAAGACCACAGCTTTTTCCAATGTCTGGTTCATTTGTTGATGCGAGCCATTATGGAACGTTTGATACGGGGATGAGGCAATGGCAAGCACCCTTTGTTTGTGAGAATTGTCAGAGGCGTGCATGGTTAGCGCATGAGCTGGAGAATGTGAGAAGGAGCGCGCTGGCTACTGGGAGGAAAGGAACAGGAGTTTTTATTCCGAGATATGTATCAACTTAGTTCTAAAAAATTATTCCACCCACCGTGGCTTAGCTCATGTGGGGGATCTCGGCTGGGCAAAGCCCAAGTCCATGGTTCAAATCCCATGGGGCGGCCGTGAAAGTTTTAAGCATTGGCCCGGGTAAATAGTGTGGGTTGCCTGCTAGGTCGATCGGGATTTGCTCGCTGCAAAGCGGAGGGGTTCCTCATCACCCAAAAAAATATTCCATGCGGACATTGGACGACGTCCATAGATGAATCAGAATGTTTCATGTCATTTCTTACTGTGTACCGGTGTCATATACCGTTGTGTACTCGATGATGTGGATCATTCTGATTCGCCGCAAATGATCGCTATTCAATAATAATGGAGTAGCTGTTAATATTATATTTTAATTATTGTTTATTGTTTGGTTTTTTTAGCCTTTGTGTATGAATATTTTGTAATTCAACCGTGGCTGGTTGTTGTGATGTGTTTTAGCCTTTAAGGCGTGAAGAAACCAGTGTGTGTTACTGCGTTTTAGTTGTTAAGCATTTGATTTGAAAAATGGAAATAAAAAAAAACCGTTGAGGAATTTAAAATTTTCATATTTTATGTGTGTTTTGAATTTATTTGATTAGAGGAATTTAGAAAACACCCGAAAAAGAAAGTGGCAGCATTTAAAAATTTTTTTATTTTTGGCACATTCTAACAAATTTATTTGATTGTATGCTTTTTTGTTGATGACATTCTTCTTTTTGATAAAGACTAAAGAGGGAATTGAAAAAAAAAAATTAATTATAGAGATCAACTTTAGAGTTTAAAGGTTTTTGTTTGAGTAGATCTAAAACTGAATATGTTAAATGTAATTTTAATAGTAATAGATATGGTAAGAGGATTGTGACTTTGAGTGATAAGTTTTGAGGTTTTGAAAATTGAACTGGACATGCATAGAACAAGAGAAGGAGAGGATAAGGGTTCAGTGGTTCGACTGGAGTCAAATTGGATGATGTAATAAATATGAAAACTATTTAAATAAAATTTAAATAACAAAATAATCATGTAATAATATAAGTTTTTTTAAAAATAAATTGAATTCACACATTAATAATATCTTATATAATTTTTAATTTAAATATAGTTGATTTAGTCAATATATGATTAGTTCAACTATAAATTTGTTGCAATCAGAGTTATAATAATACTACATTTAACATAAAAACCTTTGAATTTAAATATTATCTCATGTTTCAGGCGGATCATATATTTAGACATCAAATTACTTTGTCATTGTAGACAAATAGGGTAGAGAGAGTTTTTATTTTTATTTTTTTTTCATATTTTGGTCATTAAATGTTCTACATAGAATTGCTAGGATTACAAGAGCATTGTCCCTCAACCACTTCTCAGAATTCCTACGTGTTACGGCCTAAATTTATCTCCTCCTCCCAATTTCCTGCTTTCTTTATCCATTTTATTATCCTCTTTCTAGAAAAATGTTGCTCCTCTCAGACTAACCACTGCTACTTCAAGGCCTTTAATCCAATGCAGGGTCGCTTCCTGTAGTTTTATTTATTTATTTATTTACTTTTTTAGTTTTTTGCATGAGAAATTTAATCTATTTTGTTTCACTACCAAAAAATAAGGCTATCACAGCATAATTTTTGACCTATTCCAGCGGTTTTAACCGCAACTATCTTCATTGCAAAGGTTTTAAAACCGCTACACTCCCGCTGTAATTGCAATGCTCTGCAACGACATTCGTCAACGGTTTAAGGACCGGTGCGATAGATTTTATAAAGTGCTTGCTTTAGTAGTAGTTATAACCGATGCAGATCTCTAGAATTGTGCCGGTTATAACCGCTACAAATACTCTTAAGGAAAATATATTTCAAGTAATGTGGCGGTTTTAACCGCCACAATTCTAGATGCTAGTGGTGGTTATAATCGTTACGAAAGTCCAGAATTTTATTTTTTTAAATACGAAACCACAACATTCACTAAACTGAAATATAGCGATGTAAACTACTAAAACTCTTTAATTAGATATTCTAAGTTGAATCTATTAAATGCAAGAAAGTCATATATTAATTAAAAAATGTACGCAGAAGAAGTTTTTTTATTGAAAAAAAAAAAGATTGGAGCTCCAGAAAAACTTGCTGATTACAATTCAAATAATCCTTTATGCCTCAATAAAGGCTTCAAATTTCATTCTTGGACAATAAAACAAACGGCTAAAGATGATGAAGCACACACAAAGCATTTAAAGAGCAGTGGATCGTACTCATGTAGTCATGTTGGAAACATAAACAAAGAAGTGAACCTGCCAATGAGAAAATATGATCATAGCATTATTCTGTGAGCAAAGACATGTGATCCATCTTGACCTCATCACCAATCGTAGGTGAGCCGCTGGTCATTCAAACTAGGGGTGTCAATATTTGACACAGCACGAAAATTCGACTCGGATCCGACTGGAATTTTTGGGTTAGACCCGACCCGTTTTTAAAACGGGTCGGTTCGAATTCCCGGATTTCACCCATTTTAAAAACAGGTCGGGTTCGGGTTGACCCGGCGGGTTGTCAGGTCAACTCTGAAACCCGTTTGAAGCCTTGCCAGCGTCGCTGCCCGCGACTGCCTCGCTCTCCCGCAACCGCAACCTCGCCCGCGTCGCACCGCTCACGACGCTCGTCCGCGTCGCTCACCCACGTCGCTCGCGTCGCCAGCGACCGCGACCTCGCCCGCGTCGCACCGCACGATCGCGACCTCGTCTGCGTCGCTCGCCCGTGTCGCCATGGGTAGGGGTGCAACCGAGTCAAGCCGGCTCGAGAGATGGCTCAGGCTTGATGAGTAGAGCTATCGAGCTCGAGCTTGAACACTCGATTGCTCGACTCTATAGCTAGTCGAGCAGCTCGAACACGAGAGCGGGAGCAGACTTCACGGTGTAAAGAGAAGCTATAAGATTAAAATTAATAATGCAAATAACATGACCCTTACAGATTAGAAGACATAAATATCTGCCACAGGTAGGGGTGCAACCGAGTCAAGCTGGCTCGAGAGATGGCTCGGGCTCGACGAGTTGAGCTTATTGAGCTCGAGCACTCGATTGCTCGACTCTATAGCTAGTCGAGCAGCTCAAACACGAGAGCGGGAGCGGACTTCGCTGTGCGAGCGGGTCACAACAGCAGGCTTCGCCACAAGAGCGGGAGCGTGAACAGGCTTCGCCGAGAAAGCGGGGCGCGGCAGTGGGCTTCGCTGCAAGAGAGGGTCGCGGCAGCGGGCTTCGCCGCAAGAGCAAGAGCGGGCTTCACAGCGAAAGAAGGTCACGGTAGTGGGCTTCGTTGTGAGAGCAGGTCGCAGGTCGTCAGCAGGAGCGGGCTTCACCTCGAGAGAAGGTCACAGCAGCAAGCTTCACCGCGAGAGTGAGAGTGGGAGTGGGATTTGCCTTGAGAGCGGGAGCAAGCTTTGCTGCAAGAGATCAGTGGTTTCTTTATCCTTTTAAATTAAAATAGTTATGTTTGTCATCTCATTCCCGGTGTAAAGAGGAGCTATAAGATTAAAATTAATAATGCAAATAACATGATCCTTAGAGATTAGAAGACATAAATATCTGCCACGGGTAGGGGTGACCCCGAGTCAAGCCGGCTCGAGAGATGGTTCGGGCTCGACGAGTTGAGCTTATCGAGCTCGAACACTCGATTGCTCGACTCTATAGCTAGTCGAGCAACTCGAACACGAGAGCAGGAGCGGACTTCGTCGTGCGAGCGGGTCGCGACAGCAGGCTTCGTCGCAAGAGCGGGAGCGTGAATGGGCTTCACTACGAAAGTGGGGTGCGGCAGTGGGCTTCGCTGCGAGAGTGGGTCGCGGCAGTAGGCTTCGCCGCGAGAGCAGGAGCGGGCTTCGCCGCGAAAGAGGGTCACGGTAGTGGGCTTCGTTGGGAGAGCGGGTCACAGGTCGTGGCAGTGGGCTTCACCGTGAGAGCAGGAGCGGGCTTCGCCTCGAGAGAGGGTCGCGGCAGTAGGCTTCACCGCGAGAGCGAGAGTGGGAGTGGGATTTGCCTTGAGAGCGGGAACAAGCTTCGCTGCAAGAGATCAGTGATTTTTTTATCCTTTTTATTATCCTCTTTCCAGAAAAATATTGCTCGTCTCAGACTAACCACTGCTACTTCAAGTATTTTTTTTTTCTTTTAACATTTCTAGTTTTTCACATGAGATATTTAATGTCTCTTATAACATTCCTTTTTATCTATTAATATATGAATTTTTCTTGAAAGCTTAGATTTTAATATTTTATATGTTTCTAGTTTTTAACATTCTTTTTTATCTATGTGATATATGAATTTTTCTTGAAAGCCATGTTAATATTAACATTAATTATAAAAAAAATATTTTCCTATTATCTATCGGATCCAAAGTTGTTTCATGAAAGATAAATTAAATTTCTAGTTTTTTTACATGAGAAATTAATCACATGAAAAAGAAGAGTAAAAGAAATAGGCAGACAAACCAATCCTTTTAAGTGAAGAAAGTCCATCTGAAACGAGTTGTATAAACACAACTTAAAGAAAGAGAGAGATCTCAATTCATTGTCTGCTCACATATATCATCTAACACTTTCTATATTGAAGAAGAACATGGCATGTAATACATAATTTACCACTTAAATATTAACACATTTAAAAATTAAAAATAATAGAATGACTTAATTTATTTGTGAAGAAAGGGAGTTCATAAGGTGAGTTGAGGATTATTTTAAGCAAGAAGGAAAATTTTGTACTATAAATGTGTGTTGCAGGCTAGAATATAAGCAACAATAGAGTTAAAAATTTTACGTCTTAGCGTTCTACGGATATTTAGCACACAAACAGAGAACATAATATTTTTTACGTGGAAACCCCGGATAAGGGAAGTAAAGCGATGAGAATTATAGTTTCTCTCTCATGAGTCCCCTTTTCATGAGAAATGAGGGATCTATTTATAGTTTTTTAATAAAGATATGGTCAGTAAATATGAGAGAGATCAAGGATAAGTTGGTAGTGATTTGAATAGATGATCAAGAGTAATGATTGTGTTAAGACTAGCGCTTTTAGGATGCTTTTAGTGATGTAACTCTAAGCAGCTTCTTGATTAAGGAGACTATGGAATAGTGTTCAGTAAATAAGATTTGAGTACATGCATGATTATATTCAAACTAGTTTTGTTCAATGACATATTGGACTCATTATGATTTCTTATTGTTGCAATTCCGTGTTAGAAAATATATGAGAATAATCGATAGAGAGAAACTTTTATTTAGTAGCCTCGTAAGAGGAACACATAATTTATAAGAGGCCAACTTTTTTTTACTTAAAAACTAGAAAAAAATTTCACTCAATTTAGCTCAACTAAAATACTTTGTTATGTGTGGAATCTGATTGAGTTAATCAATAAGGTTATTTTGTTACCTCGAACCTTAAATTTGTCATGTTTGTTAGGGGAGTGGGGGGTTACCCCATTGCTTGGTTTCGGGTGCTTTGCACCCGAAATAAAAAAAAAACACAAAAAAAATTACGATGTCCCGGTTCTATATACCTGAGCGTAGGGGTGTCAATTTTTGACACGACACGAAAACCCGACCCGGACCCGCCGGGTTGGACCCGACCCGATTTCAGAACGGGTCGGGTTCGGGTTCCAGAAATCGACCCGTTTCAAAAACGGGTCGGGTTCGGGTTGACCCGGCGGGTTGCCGGGTCAACCCGCCAACCCGTTTAATTCAAAAAATTTCGAAATCCCGCCCTCTGCCCGCTGCCCCCGCCCCCTGCCCGCTGCCCCGCTGCCACGCGCCGCTGCCCGCCCCGCTGCCCCCGCTGCCCACCCCGCTGCGCGCTGCCACGCGTGACGCGCCGCTGCCCGCTGCCCCGCTGCCCCGCTGCCCCCCCCCCCCCCCCGCGTGCCGCGCGCTGCCGCCGTCGCCTGCTGCCGCGAGCTGCCGCCGTCGCGGTGCCGGGTCGTGTCGGGTCAACCCGGCAACCCGCCGGGTCGGGTCCGGGTTCGGATTTTTGACCCGTTTCTCTACCCGGGTAGGGTTAGGGTTGACCCGTTTTCCACCCGGGTCAGTTCGGGTTCGACCCGAACCCGACCCGTGACCCGAAATTGACACCCCTACCTGAGCGCCCCGGTGTTGTGTTCCCAAGCACCCCAGCGTTGATCAATAGAGCAGAGCGCCACATTAAATATTAGTTATTCTAGATGAGAAATATTGGTAGATAAGTAATGAAAGTTGAACGATAGAAGTCAAACGATGACAATTGGATGACACAAGTCGGGCAATGTGATAGCACTTGCTTACGATAATCGTCCACATTAAATGTTGGGTAAAAATCTAGATTTTCTTAGATATCTAAGCTCTCTTCTACATGTTTGTAGTACATCTATAATTTTGTAAGAATATCATTTTGATAAATTTTGCCAAAAATTCAAAACAATTAATTGAACTGCTTATATTAATGACTTTAATCACATATCAAATGTTCAATACTTGAGTATTTTAATGACCTCAAAATTAAATGAGCTTGGACTCATTTTAGTCTTCATACTGAGGCTTTCGATTTGATTTTAAGTATATAAGATTCATATATTATTTAAGCCCCCTTAATTAATAATCTAAAGTTTATAATTATGTATCAGGTGCTTTATTTTGGCTCATTTAATTCAAGACGTTCAATTTAATTATACATTTATTAAAATCGAAGTTCAAATGACTTCTAATTTTATTTCAAAATTTTTGAACATATATATCACATCCATCTTCATACCTCTCTGCTGGATTATTAATAATGAACCGTACATTTTTTTTTTAATTTTTTATTTTTTTTAAGCATACACTTAATATCACATTAAAAAAATACATACAACACATTATTTTGTTCCTCACGTTTTACACATTAATTTAAATTATAATAAATAAAATAAAATAAAATAAATCATTCCAACAACAATTCCGTTGTAGTTTCCTATGTTAAAGGCTAGGGCCATTAGAGTATTACTTCAGAGCTAAAATAGCAATTTAAGCCATTAAAAAATCATTAAAATAATAAATGTCAGCTTTTAAACCCCTTTTCACCATTCAAAAATATAATAATAGTAAAGACACGAACGCCTCAGATTTGGACCGTAAATTTTGGCGCAAAGAAAATATGAATGGAGAGAAGCAAAGGCCCGGTCTTCCAAACTCCCATGGCTCCTAAATCCCCTCATTCTCCTCCATAGCTTGGACCGACTTAATTAATGATAGATAATGAATTCCGAAGGAGAAAAGTTCTCTGCATTCGGCTTATATAATACTCCCCTAATCATTCTCTCCCCACAATCCGTTTTCCTAGCATGGAGAGAAACGTAAGTGAAGAAGACGATGAAAGTTTCTACAGGGAGATTGAAGAGTGGATCATCCGCCTCATTTCTGATGACGACGAGGAAGAAGAACACAAGAGGAAAAACGGAACTCCTCCGCTCTCCATTAATGGAGAAAGACCACAGCTTTTTCCAATGTCTGGTTCATTTGTTGATGCAAGCCGTTATGGAACGTTTGATATGGGGATGAGGCAATGGCAAGCACCCTTTGTTTGTGAGAATTGTCAGAGGCGCGCATGGTTAGCGCATGAGCTGGAGAAGGTGAGAAGGAGCGCGCTGGCTACTGGGAGGAAAGGAACAGGAGTTTTTATTCCGAGATATGTATCAACTTAGTTCTAAAAAATTATTCCACCCACAATGGCTTAGCTCATGTGGGGGGAACTCGGCTAGGCAAAGCCCAAGACCCTGGTTCGAATCCCATGGAGCGGTCTTGACAATTTTAAGCATTGGTCCGGGTAAATGGTGTTAGTTGTCTGCTAGGTCGACCGAGGTTTACTCGCCGCAAAGCGGAGAGGTTCCTCGTCACCAAAAAAACTCCACGCGGTCATTGGATGGTGTCCAGAGACGAATCAGTATGTGCCACGTAATTTCTTACTGTGTACCGGTGCGGTGTACTGCTATGTACTCGTTGACGTGACCCATTTTGATTCATCGCAAATGATCACTATTCAATAATAATGGAAGAGCTGTTATTATTATATTTTAGTTATTGTTTGTTGTTTGGTTTTTTTTAGCCTTTGAGTATGAATGTTTATTAATTCAACAGTGGCTGATTGTTGTGATGTGTTTTAGCCTTTAAGGCGTGAAGAAACCAGTGTGTGTTACAGCGTTTTAGTTGTTAATCATTTGATTTGAAAAATGGAAATGAAAAAAAAAAAAAAACCCCGTTGAGGAATTTAAAAAGTTTCATATTTTATGTGTGTTTTGAATTTATTTGATTGGAGGAATTCCAAAAGCACATGAAAAAGAAAGTGGCAGCATTTAATTATTTTTTATTTTTGGCACATGCTAACATATTTATTTGATTGTATGCTTTTTTGTTGATGACATTCTTCTTCTTGATAAAGACTAAAGAGGGAATTGAAAGAAAATTTGAATTATAGAGATCATCTTTAGAGTTTAAAGGTTTTTGTTTGAGTAGATCGACCGGGGTTTACTCGCCGCAAAGCGGAGGGGATCCTCATCACAAAAAAATAAAAATAAATTCAATCGGTCATTTGACGGCGTCCGGAGACGAATCAGTATGTGCCACGTAATTTCTTACTGTGTACCGGTGCAGTGTACCGCTATGTGCTCGTTGACGTGGCGCATTTTGATTCACCTCAAATTATCGCTATTCAATAATAATGGAGGAGCTGTTATTATTATATTTTAATTATTGTTTATTGTTTGGTTTTTTTAGCCTTTGTGTGTGAATATTTTGTAATTTAACAGTGGCTGGTTTTTGTGATGTGTTTTAGCCTTTAAGGCGTGAAGAAACCAGTGTGTGTTACTGCGTTTTAGTTGTTAAGTATTTTATTTGAAAAATGGAAATGAAAAAAAAAAACCGTTGAGGAATTTAAAATTTTCATATTTTATGTGTTTTGAATTTATTTGATTGGTGGAATTTAGAAAACACTTGAAAAAGAAAGTGGCAGCATTTAAATTTTTTTTTATTATTTTTGGCACATGCTAACAAATTTATTTGATTGTATGCTTTTCTGTTGATGTCATTCTTCTTTTTGATAAAGGCTAAAGAGGGAATTGAAAGAAAATTTGAATTATAGAGATCAATTTTAGAGTTTAAAGTTTTTTGTTTGAGTAGATCTAAAACTGAATATGTTAAATGTAATTTTAATAGTAATAGATATGGTAAGAGGATTGTGACTTTGAGTGATCAGATCTGAGGTACTGAAAATTGAACTGGACATGCATAGAATAAGAAGAAGGAGAGGATAAGGGTTCTGTGGTTCGACTGGAGTTAAATTGGATGATGTAATAAATATGAAAACTATTTAAATAAAATTTAAATAACAGAATAATCATGTAATAATATAAGTTTTTTAAAAAAAAAAAATAAATTGAATTCACACATTAATAATATCTTATATAATTTTTAATTTAAATATAGTTGATCTGGTCATTATATGATTAGTTCAACTATAAATTTGTTGCAATCAGAGTTATAATAATCCTACATTTAACATAAAAATATTTGAATTTAAATATTATCTCATGTTTCAGGCGGATCATATATTTAGACATCAAATTACTGTCATTGTAGACAAATAGGGTAGAGAGAGTTTTTATTTTTATTTTTATTTTTCATATTTTGGTCGTTAAATGTTCTACATATAATTGCTAGGATTACAATAAATATGAAAACTATTTAAATAACAGAATAATCATGTAATAATATAAGTTTTTTTATTAAAATAAATTGAATTCATACATTAATAATATATATCTTATATAATTTTAAATTTAAATGTAGTTGATTTGGTCAGCAATAAGAGTTATAATAATCCTACATTTAATATAAAAATCTCTGAATTTAAATATTATCTCATGTTTCATGAGGATCATATAAAAAAAAATTATAGACATATCAAATTACCTTCTCATTGTAGACAAATAGGGTAGAGAGAGTTTTTATATTTATTTATTTTTTCATATTTTAGTCGTTAAATATTCTACATAGAATTGCTAACAGGATTACAGGAGCATTGTCCCACGACCACTTCTCAGAATTTCTGCGTGTTACAGCCTACATTCATCTCCTCCTTCCAATCTCCTGATTTCTTTATACATTTTATTATCCTCTTTCTAGAAAAATGTTGCTCGTCTCAGACATACCACTGCTACTTCAAGGCCTTTAATCCAATGCAGGGTCGCTTCCTGTAGTTTTATTTATTTATTTATTTACTTTTTTAGTTTTTCGCATGAGAAATTTAATCTCTTATAACCACTACCAAAAAATAAGGCTATCACAGCATAATTTTTGACCTATCCCAGCGGTTTTAACCACCACTATCTTCATTGCAACGGTTTTAAAACCGCTACACTCCCACTGTAATTGCAATGCGCTGCAACGACATTCGTCAACAGTTTAAGGACCGGCGGGATAGATTTTATGAAGTGCTTGCTTTAGCAGTGGTTATAACCGATGCAAATTTCCAGAATTGTGCCAGTTATAACCGATACAAATACTCTTAAGGAAAATATATTTCAAGTAATGTGACGGTTTTAACCGCCACAATTCTGGATGTAGTGGTCGTTATAATCATTACGAAAGTCCTAATTTTTTTTTTTTAATCCCACAACATTCACTAAACCGAAACATAAACCCACATAAACAGGAGATGTAGCTGAAACAAAAAACACCAGTTAGATTTCAAGAGATGTGGTGGTTTTAATCGCCACAGTTCTGGATACTAGTGGAAGTTATAACCGCTACGAAAATCTAGAATTTTTTTTTTAAATACGAAACCACAACATTCACTAAACCGAAACATAAAGCACACATAAATAGGAGATGTAGCTAAAACAAAAACACCAGTTAAATCATAGAGATTCATAACAACAACAAGAGAATATTGAACAATATATTTGAGTCACATGACTAGAACAAGAGAACATGAAAAACTTTGGAAATAGCATAGCAAGAAGTGTTAATTTCTGAAGTTTAGGAACTTCTAAAATAGATAGATTCTGAAATGAAGCCAATTCTTAACTCCAAGCAACAAGAACAAAAAAATTTGTCCGCATGGAATCATATTACATATAAGAAATTAGAACTTAGATCATAAAGTCCTCGTAGAATGAGGGTGAAACCTCTGGGTAGTGTCTTATCTACAAACTTCATTTGTATTCCAAAACTTACCCCAGAACATAATTCGTTAAAACTCTCCCGAAAAGAAAAAGCAAAGCGGGCGGAAGCAGGGCCGAATTTTCGGAGCCCATAACCACAAAATTTGTTTGCATGGAATCATATTTCTTAAAACTACCAATTGTAAAAACAATAACTATAAACTTTCAACACAAACTGAAATATAGCGATGAAAACTACTTAAACTCTTTAATTAGATAATCTAAGTTGAATCTATTAAATGCAAGAAAGTCATATATTAATTAAAAAAAGTACGTAGAAGAAGGTTTTTTATCGAAAAAAAAAAAGATTGGAGCTCCAGAAAAACTTGCTGAATACAATTCAAATAATCTTTTATGCCTCAATAAAGGCTTCAAATTTCATTCTCAAACAAAAAAACAAACGGCTAAAGATGATGAAGCACACACAAAGCATTTAAAGAGCAGTGGATCGTACTCATGTAGTCATCTTGGAAACATAAACAAAGAAGTGAACCTGCCCAATGAGACTCAATAATTGGGTCTTTTTGTGCTTGTTCTTGGATGCATAGATCTTAGCACATATGCTATTTAAAAAATATTATAATTATCTATCTTACTGTTAAGAATAAAGATTCCTTAGGTAACTCAAATTTTTATGCAATCATCATGTAAATTGCACTAATTAAAACCGGTGCAAAAGAAGGATTTTGGTAGCAGTTTCAAAACCGACCCTAACAACCGATGCGAAAAATACTGTTTAAGAAGCTTTTGTATTAAAAAACACTTTGTCAAACACTAAGAAAACTTTCCCAAATTAAACCTAAATCGGTGAGCTGGCGATAAATCACAATATAGCTCCAACAATGACTTCGGAGGAATAACATTCTCCTTTAATCAAATGAGCCACAGGTTTTAGCCTAATTGTTGAGAATTTCAGCTCTCACTAGAAGGTCATGAGTTTAAGGTCTAAGGAGTGATTTTTAATACAAAAATTTCTTGTAAACAATGAAAAAATAGAAAAAAAAAAACTGTCCCAAACGAAATGTTCATGTATAAGTGTGTGATATATTAAATTTGCTAAATCCCCCACACAAAAAAAAGGAAATAGTAATTAAAGAGACATGGAATTTCTTTCTTAGCATTGAATTAATAGTTAATTACAATACAAATTATATTTTAGTAAAACTTAATCCTCCAAAATATAATTGTATGAAAATGTGAACAAATAAATATGTACCTGGCAGAATGTTCACATTTTTTGCTTAGCATTGAGTTTGTATAAACAAACAAAACAACACTCCCTACATAAATTAGTAATAGAAACTCACATAACAAGCAAACAACAAATCCACGTAAAGAAAAAGTGAATTTAGTCAATGTTCACATTACTTTCTTCAACTTAATAAAAAAGTATTTTGACTAAATTATAAAGCTACAAACAAGAGAAAATCATTTTAATATTATGATGCTTATTTCAAAATCATAACATAATAATAGGAAGGATGATTTCACTTCTCTTACAAAAAAAAAAAAAAAAAAAATCTTATATAAGCCTACCGAGTTTGATATAATTACCTCAAAACCTCACATTTGTATATATTTACATAGAGCCACACAATTATATCAAGATGAAACTAATCATTCATATTAGAATGGATCAACAAATCGGTAATATGCTGCTTTTTTCAAAATCATAAAATAATGATAATAAATGAACAAGTAAAGACAACCAATGTAAGAAAATCTCCCTTTTATGATTTTGAAATCAAAAAAGGAAACTATATGAATTGAAATCAAGACAAATGTATTCCATAATTTATTCAATATAAAATACTTTATATTTTCTATGTCCTAACTTTCTAGAAGTGAAATACGTCAAAACCTCGCGTTTGTGTCATCTTATTATTCATATATATTATCTCTCCTATCACATTCCAAAGCAAAATAACTAGAAAATAATGCTTTTATATTCAACTCCTAACATTGAAACCAAATTCTCATTTATAGGTGGTTTACATGATCAGCGTTATTGATTACCAACCGTTTACAAGATTTGATTGTGGATTAAGTGTTGTAGCTATTTGTCTTTCATATGAGCATTGTTTATGTCTTTTTGGATTTTAGGGATTAATGTAAAGAAATAAGAAGATGATGGAGAAGTGTATGAAGAAGAAGAATGAGAAGAAGCATAAAAGTAAGAAGGAGAAGAAACTCACGTACAGTGCGAAAGGGTCGGTCGAGATGGTCTTCGCTTGCTACGCTCGACGGTGTGCTCCCACATACGAAGGAAAGAAGAGGGGAAGAGGGCCGAGCTTCAAATCACGATGCTCGACAGTGTGCTCCCACGGACAAAAGAAGAGGGGAAAATGGCCGAGCTTCAAATCACATTAGAATGAGATCAAATTAGGGCTTTGGTTTAAGATGCAATGTCTGGCGATTTGAACCGGTGCACATTGCCCTGGTTAAAAAAAGTGCTATTTTGACCTATTAAATCCGGTGCTATTTAACCGATGCAAAATATGGGTTTTGGCAGCGGTTGAAAACCGCTTCTAACATGCGACGTAAAAAATAATATTTTTTGCAGGTAGTGAACATTCTTTTTTATCTATGTGATATATGAATTTTTCTTGAAAGCTGAGATGTTAATATTAACATTAATTATATAAAAAAAGAATTTTTCCTATTATTTATCAGATCCAAAGTTGTTTGATGAAAGATAAATTAAATTTTACATGAGAAATGAATCACATGAAAAAGAAGAGTAAAAAAAATAGGCAAACTCAGAGAATCTCTTAAGGAATTTGTTTTCCATGAAACAAGCCAATCCTTAAGTGAAGAAAGTCCATCCGAAACAAGTTGAAGAAACACAATTTAAAGAAAGAGAGAAATCTCAATTCAATGTCTTCTCACATATATCATCCAACACTTTCTATATTGAAGAAGAACATGGCATGTAATACATAATTTACCACTTAATTAACACATTTAAAAATAAAAATAATAGAATGACTAATTTATTTGTGAAGAAATGGAGTTCATAAGGTTAGTTGAGGGTTATTCCAAGCGAGAAGGAATATTTTGTATGGTAGATGTGTGTTGCGGGCTAAAATATATGCGGCGACAGAGTTAAAAATTTAGCGTCTTAGCGTTGTATGGATATCTAGCACTCAAACAGAGAAGACAATATTTTTTTATGTGGAAAACCCTAGAAAGGTAAAAACCACGGGGTCACGCCTAGTTGAAATGATTCCACTATTATTTAAATGGATTACAATGGTCGAGGAGGAGTTCGGTGGCAAGAGAACTATAGTTTCTCTCTATTCCTTGCTTGAGACATCTTTCCATGAGGAATAAGGGATCTACTTATAGTTTTTTGAGAGTGACATAACCAGTAAATAAGAGAGAGATCAAGGCTAAGTTGGAAGTGATTTGAATGGATGATAAATATTGATTAATTCCCTTGATTATGGACTGTTTATTAAACATTTGAATGTCTTAATGATATTAGAATTTGATGATCTTAGACTCGTTGGATTCGCCTCGTCGAGCTGCTCCATTCGACTATAAGCATGTCATGTTTGGAAATCATTTTATCATCCAATTTATGATTTGAACTTTTCAAATGCGCTTCGGGTCTTTGATTTGGACTCATTTGGGCTCAGATTGAGTCGAATTTGGTGTCGTTGGGTTTGTATTTCTGAGATGTTATGTTGAACTATGTGTTTGCTGAAATTGGGGTTCGGATGATCCTATATTTAATTTTGAAAGTTTCCAACTTGATTTTGCCTTGAGATTCGTGTCCAGTCAAGATAATTTTTTTATGATATATCAATGTGTATTCTGGATAGTGCTATAAGCAAGTTCTTCAAGCACTAAAATCTTGTGCATTTAAGAAGTAGCTAAGCGTTAATGATTGTGTTAAGACTAGTGCTTAATTTTAGGATACTTTTAGTGATGTAACTCTGATCAGCTTCTTGATTAAGAAGACTATGGAATAATATTCAGTAAATAAGATTTGAGTTCATGCATGATTATATACAAACTAGTTTAGTTCAGTGACTTATTGGACACATTATGAATTATCATTGTTGCAATTGCGTGCTACAAATATATGATAAGTCGATAGAGAGAAACTTTTATCTAGTAGCTTTGTAAGAGAAACCAACACACATAATTTATAAGAGACCAACTATTTTTTACGTAAAAATTAGGAAAAAATTTCACGCAATTTAGCTCAACTGAAATAATTTGTTATGTGTGGAATATAATTGTGTTGATCAATCGGGTTGTTTTGTTGCCTCGGACCTCAAATTTGTCATGCTTGTTACGGGTGCGGGGGGTTTACCCCTTGCTTGGGTTTGGGTGCTTTGCACTCAAAATATATATATATATATATATATATATGTCCCGTCATTTTGTACCCAAGTGCCCCTGTGTTGTATTCCCAAGCACCCCAGCGTTTATCGACAGAGAGAAGAGCACCACAAAGCGCTCTGGGTTTGATGCAGCAGCGCTACAAGTTCGGCGCTGTGAGTTTGAGCGTCGCAGTGCTACGAGTTTGATCGCCGCAGCGTCATTAGACAGAGGCTTGAGTGTTGCAACGCCCCAAACTTTAATTCAAAACACTCAATCGAACAAGCTATATTAACGACTTTAATCACATATCAAATGTTCAATACTTGAGTGTTTTAATGACCTCAAAACTAAATGATCTTGGACTCATTTCAGTCTTCATGCTCATGCTTTCTATTTGATTTTAAGTATTTAAGATTCGGATATTTTTTAAACCATTTAATTAATAATCTAAAGCTTTTAATTATGCATCAAGTGCTTTATTTGGGCTCATTTAACTCGAGACTTTCAATTTGATTACAATTGTCGACATCGAAGTTTGAATGGCTTTGAGTTTTATTTCAAAATTTTCGAACATATGTATTGCATTCATCTTCATACCTCTCAGCAGAAATATTGATAATGTATCACTCATCATGACTTAATTAAATCAATCCGATCAAATATGAGCGTACACCTAGTATCCCTTAAGACTGTATATATCCTTCCTATAATGTTAAAATCATTAAAAAAAATACATACAATACATTATTTTGTTCCTCACATTTTACACATTAATTTAAATTATAATAAATTAAGTAAAATATAATAAATCATTCAACAGCAATTCCTCTGTATTTTTCTATGGTAAAAGGCAATTTGAGTATAACTTCATAACAAAACTAGCAATTTAAGCCATTAAAAAATCATTAAAATAATAATAGTCAGCTTTTAAACCGCCTTTCACAATTCAAATATATAATAATAGTAAATACGTGAAAGCCTCTAGTTTGGGCCCTAAATTTGGGCGCTAAGAAAATATGAACGGAAGAGCCGCAAAGATCCGATCTTCCAAGAGTCCCATGGCTCCTAAATCCCGTCATTCTCCTGGCCTCCATCGCCTAGACCGACTTAACTGATGGTAATTATTGAATCCCGAAGGAGAAAAGTTCTATTTGTTTGGCTTATATAATAATCCCTTAATCCTTCTCTCCCCACAAACCTGAAGATCTCCATATTCCCATCCACGAAGGTTCATCTCATCTTCCTTTCCAATTGCTCCTCTGCCTTCGTAACAAATTCGTCGTTAATTAATTACCTGGAAAAATGTTTTACTGGTCATTTCATCCACATCGCACCCCTTTTCACCCTTTCAGAGTCCCCAACAATTATATACCATTGCTCCTCTGTGTTGCTCCCATAATAGTCGAGTTTGGCCCGTGTTGTTATCCTATCGAGTACTACATGCCTCCAATCCGTTTTCCTGGCTTGGAGAGAAACATAAGTGAAGAAGACAATGAAAGTTTCTACAAGGAGATTGAAGAGTGGATCATGCACATCATTTCGGATGACAATGAGGAAGAAGAACCAAAAAGAGAAAATGAAGCTCCTCCGTTTTCCATTAATGAAGAAAGACCATAGCTTTTTTCAATGTCTGATTCATTTGTTGATGCAAGCTGTTATGGAACGTTTCATACGGGGATCAAGCAATGGCTATCATTCTTTGGTTGTGGGAATTGTTAGAGGAGCGCATGGTTAGCGTATGAGCTGGAGAAGGTGAGAAGGAGCGCGCTGGCTACTATGAGAAAAGGAACGGGCATTTTTATTCTGAGATATGTATCCACTTAGTTTTGAAAAATTATTCCATTCGGTCACTGGATGGCTCCTAGAGGCGAATCAGTATGTGCCACATCATATCGTTGCTATGTATTCGATGATGTGGCGCATTCTGATTTGCCGCAAATGATCTCTATTCAATAACAATGGAGAAGCCCTTTAATATTATATGTTAATTATTGTTTATTGTTTAGTTTTTTTAGCCTTTGTGCGTAAATATTTTGTAATTGAACAGTGGCTAGTTGTTGTGATGTGTTTTAGCCTTAAAGGCATGAAGTAACCAGTGCATGTTATTACGTTTTAGTTGTTAAGCATTTAATTTGAAAAATGGAAATGAAAAAAAAAACCATTGAGAAATTTAAAATTTTCATATTTTATGTGTGTTTTGAACTTATTTGATTGGATGAATTCATAAAACACCTGAAAAAGAAAATGGCAATATTTAATTTTTTTTATTTTCGGCATATGCTAACAAATTTATTTTATTGTATGCTTTTTGTTGGTGACATTCTTCTAATTGTTGAGAAAGACTAAAGAGAGAATTGAAAGAAAGTTTTAATTATAGAGGACAACTTTAGAGTTTAAAGATTTTTGTTTGAGTAGATCTAAAGTTGAATATATTAATTGTAATTTTAGTAGTAATAGATTTAGTAAGAGGATTATGACTTTGTGTCTAAGTCTAAGGTTGTGAAAATTTAATTGGACATGCATATAACTAGAAGAATGAGAGGATAAGGATTCGATCGGTGGTTCGACTGGAATCAAATTAGATGATGTAATAAATATGAAAATTATTTAAATAAAATTTAAATGATATAATAATCATGTAATAATATAAATTTTTAATAAAAAGTAAATTGAATTTTCACATTAATAATATCTTATATAATTTTAAATTTAAATATATTCATTCTTTAAATTTATTTTTAAAATTTAATTCAAATTTAATAAAAATTTAGCTTGCTTACAAATTTATATATTTGATATAAATTATTATTAATTTATGTTATATATTTTAATATAATTTATACCTATAAATTATATATTAGAGTCATATTATAAATTTACATTTATAAATAATTAAAATTAGATCATTTATTATTAGAAATATAATTTATTTAAAATTATTAATTAAAAATAAATATTATTTACATCATAGAATGTTTATTTAAAAAATCTATTTTGAAATATAAAATATATGTTGTAAACTTGAGAAGTACTTCAATTTATTTCGCCTCATATCACCTTGTTATTGTTTACATCACTTTTTGAGTTTATATGAGATAAGAACTCATATAGAGTGATATAGCCATGTAAAATGTTTGGTTGAAAATTTTTATTTGAAAAAATTAAGCATTTTAAGTATAAATTAATTTTTTTAATTATAAATATTACATAATATTTTTATTCTTAATGTATTAAATTAATTAATTTATTTATTTTAATAATTCAGAAATTAAATCAACCAGTTCAATAGAATTGGGACCGGTTCGCCGGTTGAACTAGCAGTTCTAGCCAATTCAGTCCAATTTGATGCATAAACGATTTTCAGAATGAGCAGAAGCAGCCTTAAGATCGGTTCATGAAGGTTGAACTGGTTGGACCTGCTAATTCGACCATGTTTTTAAAAATCTACTCATGTCATTAATAAGAGTACGTCATTTAGATATCTCAGGTCTATTGTTCAAATTAATAGAGAAATAGATAGGGATGTTATAAATAGCTATAATTTAAGTTTGTTGGCTGAAGTGAAGGAATCAATCAGGCTTGTTGTGTGACAGAAAGTATCCCTCAAACTTTTGAGAATATTATATCTGATAGTTATGAGATTTATTATGCTTTAAGTGTAGAATGTTAGCCAATAAAAAAGTCTAAGCATAAATTTAAGTTAATTGCCGCAAAGATGAGGATGTTCAGGAGGATGAGTAGTTTCAAACCTAGAGATAGAATGTGAAATGAGTATATACATGTAACGGTTGGAGTAGTTCTAATGACATATAAGATTAGAGAGAGTCACCTTAAATGGTTTGGGCACATAAACCATCGACCTTCTAATGACTTGACTAGGACAATAGATGTATTAGATCCATGTTTACGAGACGGTAGAGGTAAACCTAAAAAATATAGTTAAAAAATATTAGAAATTACCTTTTTTTGTTTGATTTAAATGACAATTTGATTCTTAACTGTGCACAATGAAGAAAAATTATTCATGTAGTTAACTCCACGTAGTGAGATAAAGGCTTTGTTGTTTTTATTGTTGCTAAAAAACTTATGTTAATAGAGTTGGTGTTTAATATCTTAACTTTTAACAAAAATTTAGTACAAGGAAAAATTTGTAAAAAAACATTTTTTTTTAAGTGAAAGCTCAATAAAAGAAAAATTCACGATACGGGGCATAGTCATAATAATCCACTATAGAATAGGAGAAGCAAGAATTCTCCATTTGAAAGAGTTAAAAAAATGAGATAATTTACAATTGCGAAAAATCATCCGATTTGTCTTGTAGAAATTACAAAATCAAGTGTCCACGGGTAGACAGATAAAACTTAACAACGTGATTAAATGTTGATAGAATTCAATGGAGATGGTGTTTTTATGTTGATGGTCATCCATAGTGATAGATGGAAAATGGATGAAACAAGCCAATCCTTTTAAGTGAAGAAACTCCATCTGAAACGAGTTGAAGAAATACAATTTAAAGAAAGAGAGATATCTCAATTCAATGTCTGCTCACATATATTGTCTAACACTTTCTATATTGAAGAAGAACATGGCATGTAATACATAATTTACCACTTAAAAAAAAATAGAATGACTTATAATTTATTTGACAAGAATGGGAGTCCATAAGGTGAGTTGAGGGTTATTCCAAGCGAGAAGGAAAATTTTGTACTATAGATGTGTGTTGTGGGCTAGAATATACGCGACGAAAGAGTTAAAATTTTACGTCTTAGCGTTGTACGGATATCTAGCTCACAATCAGAGAACACAATATTTTTTACACGAAAAACCCTTGAAAAGGAAAAAACCACGGGGTTACGCTAGTTGAAATGATTCCATTAGTATTTGAATTGATTACAAGAGACCGATTTGTCCTATTGAGGATGATTATATTACAACAACCAATTGTCGTGTTGAAATCTAGTGAGGAGTGGAGATCGAATGGAAATCAGGTGACGTTCGATGGTCAGGCGAAAATCTGGCATCAGTTAGTGGGCGGGCAGAAGTCCGGCATCAGTTAGTGGTCGGGCTGATCGAAGTCTCGCATCTGTAGGTGTCCAGGTGGAAGTTCGGTGTCAGTCGGTGGTCGTGCGGAAGCACTGCGGTGACAAGAGAATTATAGTTTCTCTCTCATGAGTCCCCTTTCCATGAGGAATGAGGGATTTATTTATAGTTTTTTTATAGTGACATGGTTAGTAAATATAAGAGAGATCAAGCGTAAGTTGGGAGTGATTTGAATAGATAATTGATGTTGATTAATTCCCATGATCAAGGGCTGTTATTGGGCATTTGAATGTCTTAATGATATCAAAATTTGATGATCTTGGACTCGTTGGATTCACCTCGTCGAGCCGCTCGATTTGACTGTAAGCATGTCATGTTTGGAAATCATTTTATCATCCAATTTATGATTTGAACTTTTCAAATGCACTTTGGGTCTTAGATTTAGACTCATTTGGGCTCGAATTGAGTCGAATTTAGTGTCGTTGTGTTTGTGTTTCTGAGATGTTATGTTCAATTGTTAAGTTTTTTGAAATCGGAGTTCGGAAGCGTTAATGATTGTGTTAAGACTAGCGATTAAGGAGACTATGGAATAGAATTCAGTAAATAAGATTTGAGTACATGAATGATTATATTCAAACTAGTTTTGTTCAATGACTTATTGGACCCATTATGAATTCTAATTGTTGCAATTGTGTGCTAGAAAATATATGATAATAGTCGATAGAGATAAACTTTTATCTAGTAGCTTTGTAAGAGGAACCAACACACATAATTTATAAGAGACCAACTATTTATTTACGTAAAAACTAGAAAAAAATTTCACGCAATTTATCTCAACTAAAATAATTTGTTATGTGTGGAATCTTATTGAGTTGATCAATAGGGTTATTTTGTTACCTCAGACCTTAAATTTGTCATGCTTGTTAGGGGTGCAGGGGGGTTACCCCCTTGCTTGGTTTCGGGGGCTTTGCACCCGAAATAAAAAAAGCACAAAAAATATATATATAATTTTACGACGTCCCGGCGCTATATACCTGAGCATCCCGGTGTTATGTTCGCAAGTACCCCTGCATTGATCAACAGAGCAGAGCGCCACAATAAATATTAGTTATTCAGAGATAAGAAGTATTTGAAGATAGGTTATGAAAGTTGAACGATAGAAGTCAAGTGATGACAATTGGATGACATAAGTCGGGCAATGGTGATAGCACTTGCTTACGATGATCGTCCACATTAAATGTTGGGCAAAAATCTAGATTTTCTTAGATATCAAAGCTCTCTTCTACATGTCTGTAGTACATCTATAATTTTGTAAGAATATCATTTTGATAAATTTTGCCAAAAATTCAAAACAATTAATTGAACTACTTATATTAACAACTTTAATCACATATCAAATATTCAATACTTGAGTGTTTTAATGACCTCAAAATTAAATGATCTTGGACTCATTTGAGTCTTCATACTGAGGCTTTTGATTTGATTTTAAGTATGTAAGATTCTTATATTATTTAAGTATGTAAGATTCTCTATGCTGAATTATTAATAATGTACCGTAACTTTTTTTTTAATTTTTAATTTTTTTTAAGCGCACACTTAATATCACATTAAAAAAATAAATAAATACATTATTTTGTTCCTCACGTTTTACACATTAATTTAAATTATAATAAATAAAATAAAATAAATGAAATCATTCAACAACAATTCCGTTGTACTTTTCTATGTTAAAAGGCCATTAGAGTATAACTTCAGAACTAAAATAGCAATTTAAGCAATTAAAAAATCATTAAAATAATATTTGTCAGCTTTCAAACCCCCTTTTAACAATTCAAATATATAATAATAGTAAAGATAGGAACGCCTCAGATTTGGGCCATAAATTTTGGCGCAAAGAAAATATGAATGGCTCCTAATTCCCCTCATTCTCCTCCATTGCCTGGACCGACTTAACTAATGATAGATAATGAATTCCGAAGGAGAAAAGTTCTCTGCATTGGGCTTATATAATAGTTCCTTAAACATTCTCTCACCGCAATCCGTTTTCCTAGCATGGAGGGAAACATAAGTGAAGAAGACAACGAAACTTTCTATAGGGAGATTGAAGAGCGGATCATGCGCCTCATTTCCGATGACGACGAGGAAGAAGAACAAAAGAGGAAAAATGGAGCTCCTCCGCTCTCCATTAATGGAGAAAGACCACAGCTTTTTCCAATGTCTGGTTCATTTGTTGATGCGAGCCATTATGGAACGTTTGATACGGGGTTGAGGCAATGGCAATCACCCTTTGTTTGTGAGAATTGTCAGAGGCGCGCATGGTTAGCGCATGAGCTGGAGAAGGTGAGAAGGAGCGCGCTGGCTACTGGGAGGAAAGGAACAGGAGTTTTTATTCCGAGATATGTATCAACTTAGTTCTAAACAATTATTCCACCCACTATGGTTTAGCTCATGTGGGGGGAACTCGGCTGGGCAAAGCCCAAAGTCCCTGGTTCGAATTCCATGGGGCTGTCGTGACAGTTTTAAGCGTTGGCCCGGGTAAATGGTGTCGGTTGCCTGCTAAGTCGACCAGGGTTTACTCGCCGCAAAGCGGAGGGGATCCTCGTCACAAAAAAAAAAAAAAATTCCACGCGGTCATTTGACGGCGTCCGGAGACAAATCAGTATGTGCCACGTAATTTCTTACTGTGTACCGGTGCAGTGTACCGCTATGTGCTCGTTGACGTGGCGCATTTTGATTCACCTCAAATTATCGCTATTCAATAATAATGGAGGAGCTGTTATTATTATATTTTAATTATTGTTTATTGTTTGGTTTTTTTAGCTTTTGTGTGTGAATATTTTGTAATTTAACAGTGGCTGGTTTTTGTGATGTGTTTTAGCCTTTAAGGCGTGAAGAAACCAGTGTGTGTTACTGCGTTTTAGTTGTTAAGTATTTTTTTTGAAAAATGGAAATGAAAAAAAAAACCGTTGAGGAATTTAAAATTTTCATATTTTATGTGTGTTTTGAATTTATTTGATTGGTGGAATTTAGAAAACACCTGAAAAAGAAAGTGGCAGCATTTAAATTTTTTTTTTTTTAATTTTTGGCACATGCTAACAAATTTATTTGATTGTATGCTGTTCTGTTGATGTCATTCTTCTTTTTGATAAAGACTAAAGAGGGAATTGAAAGAAAATTTGAATTATAGAGATCAACTTTAGAGTTTAAAGTTTTTTGTTTGAGTAGATCTAAAACTGAATATGTTAAATGTAATTTTAATAGTAATAGATATGGTAAGAGGGTTGTGACTTTGAGTGATCAGATCCGAGGTTCTGAAAATTAAACTAGACATGCATAGAACATGAAGAAAGAGAGGATAAGGGTTCTGTGGTTGGACCGGAGTCAAATTGAATGATGTAATAAATATGAAAACTATTTAAATAATAGAATAATAATGTAATAATATAAGTTTTTTATTAAAATAAATTGATGAATTCAAACATTAATAATATCTTATATAATTTTAAATTTAAATGTAGTTGATTTGGTCTTTAATTTCTACGTGTTACGACCACTTCTCAGAATTTCTGTGTGTTACGGCATACATTCATCTCCTCCTTCCAATCTCCTGATTTCTTTATCCATTTGATTATCCTCTTTCTAGAAAAATGTTGCTCGTCTCAGACATACCACTGCTACTTCAAGGCCTTTAATCCAATGCAGGGTCGCTTCCTGTAGTTTTATTTATTTATTTATTTATCTTTTTAGTTTTTCACATGAGAAATTTAATCTCTTATAACCACTACCAAAAAATAAGGCTATCGCAGCATAATTTTTGACCTATCCCAGCGGTTTTAACAGCCACTATCTTCATTGCAGCGGTTTTAAAATCGCTACACTCTCGCTGTAATTGCAATGCGCTGCAACGACATTCCTCAATGGATTAAGGACCGGCGGGATAGATTTTATGAAGTGCTTTCTTTAGCAGTGGTTATAACTGATGCAAATCTCCAGAATTGTGCCGGTTATAACCGCTACAAATACTCTCAAGGAAAATATATTCAAGTAATGAGGCGGTTTTAACCGCCACAATTCTAGATGCTAGTGGTGGTTATAATCGTTACGAAAGTCTAGAATTTTTTTTTTAAATACAAAATCACAACATTCACTAGACCGAAACATAAAACCCACATAAACAGGAGATGTAGCTGAGACAAAAACACCAGTTAGATTTCAAGAGATGTGGTGGTTTTAACCACCATAGTTCTGGATACTAGTGGCGGTTATAACCGCTACGAAAGTCCAGAATTTTTTTTTTTAAATAGGAAACCACAACATTCACTAAACCGAAACATAAAACCCACATAAATAGATGTAGCCGAAACAAAAACATCAGTTAAATCGTAGAGATTCATAACAACAATAAGAGAATATTGAACAATATATTTCAGTCACATGACTCGAACAAGAGAACATGAAAAACTTTGGAAATAGCATAGGAAGGAGTGTTAATTTCTGAAGTTTAGGAATTTCTCAAATAGATAGATTCTGAAGTGAAGCCAGTTCTTAACTCCAAGCAACAAGAGCCAAAAATTTTGTTTGCATGGAATCATATTACATATAGGAAATTAGAACTCAGATCGTAAAGTCCTCGTAGAATGAGGGTGAAATCTCTAGGTAGTGTCTTATCTACAAACTTCTTCTGCCTTCCAAAATTTATTCCGGAACTTAATTCGTTAAAACTCCCATGAAAAGAAAAAGCAAAGCGGGCGGAGGCCGGGGCCGAATTTTCGGAGCCCATAACCACAAAATTTGTTTGCATGGAATCATATTTCATAAAACTACCAATTGTAAAAACAATAACTACAAACTTTCAGCACAAACTGAAATATAGCGATGAAAACTACTAAAACTCTTTAATTAGATATTCTATGTTGAATCTATTAAATGCAAGAAAGTCATATATTAATTAAAAATAGTACGTAGAAGAAGTTTTTTTATTGAAAAAAAAAGATTGGAGCTCCAGAAAAACTTGCTGATTACAATTCAAATAATCCTTTATGCCTCAATAAAGGCTTCAAATTTCATTCTTGGACAATAAAACAAATGGCTAAAGATGATGAAGCGCACACGAAGCATTTAAAGAGCAGTGGATCGTACTCATGTTGGAAACATAAACAAAGAAGTGAACCTGGCCAATGAGAAAATATGATCATAGCATTATTCTGTGAGCAAAGACATGTGATCCATCTTGACCTCATCACCAATGGTAGGTGAGCCGCTGGTCATTCAAATTAGGGGTGTCAATATTTGACACGACACGAAAATTCAACCCGGATCTGACTCGGAATTTTCGGGTTAGACCCGACCCGTTTTTAAAACGGGTCGGGTTCGGGTTCCCATATTCGACCCATTTAAAAAACGGGTCGGGTTCGGGTTAACCCGGCGTGTTGCCGGGTCAACCCGGGAACCCGTTTGAAGCCTTGCCAGCGTCGCTGCCCGCGACTGCCTCGCTCGCCCGCAACCGCAACCTCGCCCGTGTCGCACCGCCCGCGACGCTCGCCCGCGTCGCTCACCCACGTCGCCCGCGACCGTGACCTCGCCCGCGTCTCACAGCGTGTCCGCGATCTCGCCCACGTTGCTCGCCCACGTCACCATGGGTAGGGGTGCAACCGAGTCAAACCGGCTCGAGAGATGGCTCAGGCTCGACGAGTAGAGCTTATCGTGCTCGAGCTTGAATCGATTGCTTGACTCTATAGCTAGTCGAGCAGCTCGAACACGAGAGCGGGAGCAGACTTCACAGTGTAAAGAGGAGCTATAAGATTAAAAATAATAATGCAAATAACATGACCCTTACAGATTAGAAGACATAAATTTCTGCCACGGGTAGGGGTGCAACCGAGTCAAGCTGGCTCGAGAGATGGCTCGGGCTCGACGAGTTGAGCTTATCGAGCTCGAGCACTCGATTGCTCGACTCTATAGCTAGTCGAGCAGCTAGAACACGAGAGCGGGAGCGGACTTCGCCGTGCGAGCGGGTCGCGGCAGCAGGCTTCGCCACAAGAGCGAGAGCGTGAACAGGCTTCGCCGCAAAAGCGGGGCGCGGCAGTGGGCTTCGCTGCGAGAGCGGGTCGCGGCAGCGGGCTTCGCCGCAAGAGCAAGAGAGGGCTTCACCGCGAAAGAAGGTCATAGTAGTGGGCTTCGTTGTGAGAGCAAGTCGCAGGTCGTCAGCAGGAGCGGGCTTCACCTCGAGAGAGGGTCACAGCAGCAGGCTTCACCGCGAGAGCGAGTGCGGGAGTGGGATTTGCCTTGAGAGCGGGAGCAAGCTTTGCTGCAAGAGATCAGTGGTTTCTTTATCCTTTTAAATTAAAATAGTTATGTTTGTCGTCTCATTCCCGGTGTAAAGAGGACCTATAAGATTAAAATTAATAATGCAAATAACATGATCCTTAGAGATTAGAAGACATAAATATCTGCCACGGGTAGGGGTGACCCCGAATCAAGCTGGCTCGAGAGATGGTTCGGGCTCGACGAGTTGAGCTTATCGAGCTCGAGCTCGAACACTCGATTGCTCGACTCTATAGCTAGTCGAGCAACTCGAACACGAGAGCGGGAGCGGACTTCGCCGTGCGAGCGGGTCGCTACAGCAGGCTTCGTCGCAAGAGCGGGAGCGTGAATGGGCTTCACCGCGAAAGCGGGGTGCGGCAATGGGCTTCGTTGCGAGAGCGGGTCGCGGCAGTAGGCTTCGACGCGAGAGCAGGAGTGGGCTTCGCCGCGAAAGAGGGTCACGGTAGTGGGCTTCGTTGTGAGAGTGGGTCACAGGTCATGGCAGTGGGCTTCACCGTGAGAGCAGGAGCGGGCTTCGCCTCGAGAGAGGGTCGTGGCAGTAGGCTTCACCGCGAGAGCGAGAGTGGGAGTGGGATTTACCTTGAGAGCGGGAGCAAGCTTCGCTGCAAGAGATCTGTGATTTTTTTTATCGTTTTTATTATCCTCTTTCCAGAAAAATGTTGCTCGTCTCAGACTAACCACTGTTCAAGTTTTTTTTTTTTTTTTCTTTTAACATTTCTAGTTTTTCACATGAGATATTTAATGTCTCTTATAACATTCCTTTTTATCTAGTAATATATGAATTTTTCTTGAAAGCTTAGATTTTAATATTTTATATGTTTCTAGTTTTTAACATGAGAAATTTAATGTCTCTTATAACATTCTTTTTTATCTATGTGATATATGAATTTTTCTTGAAAGCTATGTTAATATTAACATTAATTATAAAAAAAATATTTTCCTATTATCTATCGGATCCAAAGTTGTTTCATGAAAGATAAATTAAATTTCTAGTTTCAGACTAACAATTCGCATGAGAAATTAATCACATGAAAAAGAAGAGTAAAAGAAATAGGCAGACAAGCCAATCCTTTTAAGTGAAGAAAGTCCATCTGAAACGAGTTGAATAAACACAACTTAAAGAAAGAGAGATATCTCAATTCATTGTCTGCTCACATATATCATCTAACACTTTCTATATTGAAGAAGAACGCATTTAAAAATAAAAAATAATAGAATGACTTAATTTATTTGTGAAGAAAGGGAGTTCATAAGGTGAGTTGAGGGTTATTCCAAGCAAGAAGGAAAATTTTGTACGATAAATGTGTGTTGCAGGCTAGAATATAAGCGACGATAGAGTTAAAAATTTTACGTCTTAGCATTCTACGGATATCTAGCACACAAACAGAGAACACAATATTTTTTACGTGGAAACCCCGGATAAGGGAAGTCAAGCGATGAGAATTATAGTTTCTCTCTCATGAGTCCCCTTTCCATGAGAAATGAGGGATCAATTTATAATTTTTTGATAGTGACATGGTCAGTAAATATGAGAGAGATCAAGGATAAATTGGGAGTGATTTGAATAGATGATTAAGGGTAATGATTGTGTTAAGACTAGCGCTTTTAGGATGCTTTTAGTGATGTAACTCTTAGCAGCTTCTTGATTAAGGAGACTATGGAATAGTGTTCAGTAAATAAGATTTGAGTACATGCATGATTATATTCAAACTAGTTTTGTTCAATGACTTATTGGCCTCATTATGACTTCTTATTGTTGCAATTGCTTGGCAGAAAATATATGAGAATAGTCAATATATAGAAACTTTTATTTAGTAGCCTCGTAAGAGGAGCACAAAATTTATAAGAGACCAACTATTTTTTACTTAAAAACTAGAAAAAAATTTCAAACAATTTAGCTCAACAAAAATAATTTGTTATGTGTGGAATCTGATTGAGTTGATCAATAAGGTTATTTTGTTACCTCGAACCTTAAATTTGTCGTGTTTGTTAGGGGTGCGGGGGTTACCCCATTGCTTGGTTTATAAAAAAAAAACAGTTACGACGTCCCGGCGCTATATACCTGAGAGCCCCAGTGTTGTATTCCCAAGCATCCCAACGTTGATCAACAGAGCAGAGCGCCACCTTAAATATTAGTTATTCAGAGAAAAGAAGTTTTGGTAGATAGGTAATGAAACTTGAACGATTGAAGTCAAGTGATGACAATTGGATGACATAAGTCGGGCAATGGTGATAGCACTTGCTTACGATGATCGTCCACATTAAATGTTGGGCAAAAATCTAGATTTTCTTAGATATCTAAGCTCTCTTCTACATGTCTGTAGTACATCTATAATTTTGTAAGAATATCATTTTGATAAATTTTGCCAAAAATTCAAAACAATTAATTGAACTACTTATATTAACGACTTTAATCACATATCAAATGTTTAATACTTGAGTGTTTTAATGACCTCAAAATTAAATGATCTTGGACTCATTTCATACTGAGGCTTTTGATTTGATTTTAAGTAGGTAAGATTCATATATTATTTAAGCCCCTTAATTAATAATCTAAAGTATATAATTATGTATCAAGTGCTTTATTTGGGCTCATTTAATTCGAGACGTTCAATTTAATTATACATTTGTTGAAGTCGAAGTTCGAACGACTTTGAATTTTATTTCAAAATTTTTGAACATATATATCACATCCATCTTCCTCTACTGAATTATTAATACTATACCGTACACTTTTTTTTAAAAAAAAAATTTAAGCGTACATTTAATATCACATTAAAAAAAAATACATACAATACATTATTTTGTTCCTGACGTTTTCCTGACGTTTTACACATTAATTTAAATTATAATAAATCAAATAAAATAAAATAAATCATTCCAACAACAATTCCTTTGTACTTTTCTATGTTAAAAGGCCATTAGAGTATAACTTCAGAACTAAAATAGCAATTTAAGCCACTAAAAAATCATTAAAATAATACATGTCAGCTTTTAAACCCCCTTTTCACTATTCAAATATATAACAATAGTAAAGACCGGAACGCCTCAGATTTGGGCCCTAAATTTTGGCGCAAAGAAAATATGAATGGAGAGAAGCAAAGGCCCGGTCTTCCAAACTCCCATGGCTCCTAAATCCCCTCATTCTCCTCCATGGCTCCTAAATCCCCTTATTCTCCTCCATTGCCTGGACCGACTTAAATAATGATAGATAATGAATTGCGAAGGAGAAAAGTTCTCTGCATTCGGCTTATATAATACTCCCTTAATCATTCTCTCCCCTCAATTCGTTTTCCTAGCATGGAGAGAAACGTAAGTGAAGAAGACAATGAAAGTTTCTACAGGGAGATTGAAGAGCGGATCATGCGCCTCATTTCTGATGACGACGAGGAAGAAGAACAAAAGATGAAAAACGGAACACCTCCGCTCTCCATTAATGGAGAAAGACCACAGCTTTTTCCAATGTCTGGTTCATTTGTTGATGCGAGCCATTATGGAACGTTTGATACGGGGATGAGGCAATGGCAAGCACCCTTTGTTTGTGAGAATTGTCAGAGGCGTGCATGGTTAGCGCATGAGCTGGAGAAGGTGAGAAGGAGCGCGCTGGCTACTGGGAGGAAAGGAACAGGAGTTTTTATTCCGAGATATGTATCAACTTAGTTCTAGAAAATTATTCCACCCACCGTGGCTTAGCTCATGTGGGGGGATCTCGGCTGGGCAAAGCCCAAGTCCATGGTTCAAATCCCATGGGGCGGCCGTGAAAGTTTTAAGCATTGGCCCGGGTAAATAATGTGGGTTGCCTGCTAGGTCGATCGGGATTTGCTCGCTGCAAAGCGGAGGGGTTCCTCATCACCCAAAAAAATATTCCATGCGGACATTGGACGACGTCCATAGATGAATCAGAATGTTTCATGTCATTTCTTACTGTGTACCGGTGTCATATACCGTTGTGTACTCGATGATGTGGATCATTCTGATTCGCCGCAAATGATCGCTATTCAATAATAATGGAGTAGCTGTTAATATTATATTTTAATTATTGTTTATTGTTTGGTTTTTTTAGCCTTTGTGTATGAATATTTTGTAATTCAACCGTGGCTGGTTGTTGTGATGTGTTTTAGCCTTTAAGGCGTGAAGAAACCAGTGTGTGTTACTGCGTTTTAGTTGTTAAGCATTTGATTTGAAAAATGGAAATAAAAAAAAACCGTTGAGGAATTTAAAATTTTCATATTTTATGTGTGTTTTGAATTTATTTGATTAGAGGAATTTAGAAAACACCCGAAAAAGAAAGTGGCAGCATTTAAAATTTTTTTTATTTTTGGCACATTCTAACAAATTTATTTGATTGTATGCTTTTTGTTGATGACATTCTTCTTTTTGATAAAGACTAAAGAGGGAATTGAAAAAAAAAATTAATTATAGAGATCAACTTTAGAGTTTAAAGGTTTTTGTTTGAGTAGATCTAAAACTGAATATGTTAAATGTAATTTTAATAGTAATAGATATGGTAAGAGGATTGTGACTTTGAGTGATAAGTTTTGAGGTTTTGAAAATTGAACTGGACATGCATAGAACAAGAGAAGGAGAGGATAAGGGTTCAGTGGTTCGACTGGAGTCAAATTGGATGATGTAATAAATATGAAAACTATTTAAATAAAATTTAAATAACAAAATAATCATGTAATAATATAAGTTTTTTTAAAAATAAATTGAATTCACACATTAATAATATCTTATATAATTTTTAATTTAAATATAGTTGATTTAGTCAATATATGATTAGTTCAACTATAAATTTGTTGCAATCAGAGTTATAATAATACTACATTTAACATAAAAACCTTTGAATTTAAATATTATCTCATGTTTCAGGCGGATCATATATTTAGACATCAAATTACTTTGTCATTGTAGACAAATAGGGTAGAGAGAGTTTTTATTTTTATTTTTTTTTCATATTTTGGTCATTAAATGTTCTACATAGAATTGCTAGGATTACAAGAGCATTGTCCCTCAACCACTTCTCAGAATTCCTACGTGTTACGGCCTAAATTTATCTCCTCCTCCCAATTTCCTGCTTTCTTTATCCATTTTATTATCCTCTTTCTAGAAAAATGTTGCTCCTCTCAGACTAACCACTGCTACTTCAAGGCCTTTAATCCAATGCAGGGTCGCTTCCTGTAGTTTTATTTATTTATTTATTTACTTTTTTTGTTTTTTGCATGAGAAATTTAATCTATTTTGTTTCACTACCAAAAAATAAGGCTATCACAACATAATTTTTGACCTATTCTAGCGGTTTTAACCGTAACTATCTTCATTGCAAAGGTTTTAAAACCGCTACACTCCGGCTGTAATTGCAATGCGCTGCAACGACATTCGTCAACGGTTTAAGGACCGGTGGGATAGATTTTATAAAGTGCTTGCTTTAGTAGTAGTTATAACCGATGCAGATCTCTAGAATTGTGCCGGTTATAACCGCTACAAATACTCTTAAGGAAAATATATTTCAAGTAATGTGGCGGTTTTAACCGCCACAATTCTAGATGCTAGTGGTGGTTATAATCGTTATGAAAGTCCAGAATTTTATTTTTTTAAATACGAAACCACAACATTCACTAAACTGAAATATAGCGATGTAAACTACTAAAACTCTTTAATTAGATATTCTAAGTTGAATCTATTAAATGAAAGAAAGTCATATATTAATTAAAAAATATACGCAGAAGAAGTTTTTTTATTGAAAAAAAAAAAGATTGGAGCTCCAGAAAAACTTGCTGATTACAATTCAAATAATCATTTATACCTCAATAAAGGCTTCAAATTTCATTCTTGGACAATAAAACAAACGGCTAAAGATGATGAAGCACACACAAAGCATTTAAAGAGCAGTGGATCGTACTCATGTAGTCATGTTGGAAACATAAACAAAGAAGTGAACCTGCCAATGAGAAAATATGATCATAGCATTATTCTGTGAGCAAAGACATGTGATCCATCTTGACCTCATCACCAATCGTAGGTGAGCCGCTGGTCATTCAAATTAGGGGTGTCAATATTTGACACGACACGAAAATCCGATACGGATCCGACCCGGAATTTTTGGGTTAGACCCGACCCGTTTAAAAAACGGGTCGGGTTCGGGTTGACCCCGGGTCAACCCGGAAACCCGTTTGAAGCCCTGCCAGCGTCGCTGCCCGCGACTGCCTCGCTCGCCCATGACCGCGACCTCTCCCGTGTCGCACCGCCCGCGACGCTCGCCCGAGTCGCACCGCGCGACCTCGCCCGCGTCGCTAGCCCGCATTGCTGCCCGTGACCGCGTCGCTCGCCCGCGAAGGCTCGCCGCGCACCTCGTAGCCCTCGCGCCTTGTTGTGTCGGGTCAACCCGGCAACCCGCGGGTCTGGTTCGGGTTCGCATTTCCATCCCGTTTACCTATCCGGGTCGGGTTAGGGTCGACCTGTTTGAACCCGGGTTAGTTCCGGGTCCGACCCGAACCCGACCCGTGACCCGAAATTGACACCCCTAATTCAAACCATAAATAAAAGTCTTTCAAATAGGATTTACAATTAAGGCCCTTGCACTTTGCAAGTTTTACAAAAGGCTATCATCCAACTTCTGTATGGAGCATTTAAATAAAGAAAAATGTGTACATAAATCTAACCTCAAAATATAAATTATACTCACATCATATGATGTACATTTGTCAAAAAAAATCATAAAAATAATAGGATTAATCCACAACATCTATGTACTATCTTTGCTCTAATTATATCTCACTAGACTCAATAATTGGGTATTTTTGAGCTTGTTCTTGGATGCATAGATCTTAGCACATATGCTATTTAAAAAAAATATTATAATTATCTATCATACTATTATGAATAAAGATTCATTATGTAACTCAAATGTTTATGCAACCATCATGTAAATTGCATCGATTAAAACCAGTGCAAAAGAAGGGTTTTGGTAGCGGTTTCAAAACTGATCCTAACAACCGATGCAAAAAATACTGTTTAAGAAGCTTTCGAATTAAAAAACACTTTGTCAAACACTAAGAAAACTATCCCAAATTAAACATAAATCGGTGAGCTGGCGATAAATCACAATATAGCTCCAACAATGACTTCGGAGAAATAACATTCTCCTTTAATCAAATGAGCCACAGGTTTTAGCCTAATTGTTGAGAATTTCAACTCTCACTACAAGGTCATGAGTTTGAGGTCTAAGGAGTGATTTTTAATACAAAAATTTCTTGTAAACAATGAAAAAATAGAAAAAAAAAACTGTCTCAAACGAAATGTTCATGTATAGTGTGTGATATATTAAATTTTCTAAATCCCCCACACAAAAAAAGGAAATAGTAATAAAAGAGACATGAAATTTCTTGCTTAGCATTGAGTTAATAGTTAATTACAATACAAGTTCTATTTTAGTAAAATTTAATCCTCCAAAATATAATTGTATGAAAATGTGAACTAATAAATATGTACCTGGCAGAATGTTCACATTTTTTGCTTAGCATTGAGTTTGTATAAACAAACAAAACAACACTCCCTACATAAATTAGTAATAGAAACTCACATAACAAGCAAACAACAAATCCACGTAAAGAAAAAGTGAATTTAGTCAATGTTCACATTACTTTCTTCAACTTAATAAAAAAGTATTTTGACTAAATTATAAAGCTACAAACAAGAGAAAATCATTTTAATATTATGATGCTTATTTCAAAATCATAACATAATAATAGGAAGGATGATTTCACTTCTCTTACAAAAAAAAAAAAAAAAAAATCTTATATAAGCCTACCGAGTTTCATATAATTACCTCAAAACCTCACATTTGTATATATTTACATAGAGCCACACAATTATATCAAGATGAAACTAATCATTCATATTAGAATGGATCAACAAATCGGTAATATGCTGCTTTTTTCAAAATCATAAAATAATGATAATAAATGAACAAGTAAAGACAACCAATGTAAGAAAATCTCCCTTTTATGATTTTGAAATCAAAAAAGGAAACTATATGAATTGAAATCAAGACAAATGTATTCCATAATTTATTCAATATAAAATACTTTATATTTTCTATGTCCTAACTTTCTAGAAGTGAAATACGTCAAAACCTCGCGTTTGTGTCATCTTATTATTCATATATATTATCTCTCCTATCACATTCCAAAGCAAAATAACTAGAAAATAATGCTTTTATATTCAACTCCTAACATTGAAACCAAATTCTCATTTATAGGTGGTTTACATGATCAGCGTTATTGATTACCAACCGTTTACAAGATTTGATTGTGGATTAAGTGTTGTAGCTATTTGTCTTTCATATGAGCATTGTTTATGTCTTTTTGGATTTTAGGGATTAATGTAAAGAAATAAGAAGATGATGGAGAAGTGTATGAAGAAGAAGAATGAGAAGAAGCATAAAAGTAAGAAGGAGAAGAAACTCACGTACAGTGCGAAAGGGTCGGTCGAGATGGTCTTCGCTTGCTACGCTCGACGGTGTGCTCCCACATACGAAGGAAAGAAGAGGGGAAGAGGGCCGAGCTTCAAATCACGATGCTCGACGGTGTGCTCCCACGGACAAAAGAAGAGGGGAAAATGGCCGAGCTTCAAATCACATTAGAATGAGATCAAATTAGGGCTTTGGTTTAAGATGCAATGTCTGGCGATTTGAACCGGTGCACATTGCCCTGGTTAAAAAAAGTGCTATTTTGACCTATTAAATCCGGTGCTATTTAACCGATGCGACGTAAAAAATAATAGTTTTTGCAGGTAGTGAACATTCTTTTTTATCTATGTGATATATGAATTTTTCTTGAAAGCTGAGATGTTAATATTAACATTAATTATATAAAAAAAGTATTTTTCCTATTATTTATCAGATCCAAAGTTGTTTGATGAAAGATAAATTAAATTTTACTGTGGGCTCCAAAAAAATTCCTAATTTTAGGATGTGTGATCCTGGGGGAATTTTCAGAAGGCAGATTGGGTTTTAGATAAGACACTACCCAGAGATTTCGCCCTCATTTGGTGAGGACTTTTTGATCTGAGTTCTGGTTTCCTATAGGCGCAAGCCCCTATAGTTAATTACCCCTCCTGATAATAGGAGAGAACTTTCGATTAAGGCTAGTCATTAAAGATGTCACATAGGTTATAAACCTATCGTATAATAGCAATAGTGTAGGGTTTTAACTCTTGAATTTGGATTTGAATTTTGAAATTGGAAATTTGGAAATTGGAATTTATCACCATAAACTTAAAACTGGTGGTGGGGGGAATGAAGACGAGCCCGATCAAGATCCCATGGTTCCGTCGTCCCGGGCTGTCATGATCCCTGGTCTACTTAGTCAGAGGAGGTAGTCGACCCAACCTGACAGAAGGCATCTTGTCGGCAGCCATGGGTTGCTTCGTCCAAGAATACCTTGTAGACCTGGGTTGATGTTTATCTAAGGGGATATATATGAATCCACCTTAGCTGACAGAGGGCTTTATGCCTATTGGATATACCCTATGATCCATCGCTCAAGGGTTTGACGCCTTTAGGGAACATACGGGCTTTGGCCGTGATCGTAATATAGTGGTGCCATTTTGCGGGAGAACCACCCGATCAGAGGGCACGTGCCACGTCCCTGTTGGCAAGAGACTGTTTGAGGATGAATCAAAGTGATACACCGATACACATTCGCTCTTTGTGAGCTGAGGTTAATTTCAGATTTATCACCCCCGACAAGCGATTGCGGGAGGTGGATGATTTTTTTTAGTTTTAAGTTTTTAGTTGATAGATTTGATTTTAAGAATTTGGGCTTTTGTTTGATTTGAGATTTCAGATTTGAGATTTGACCCCTCCGGTTGAGATTTTCTGTCAACACGGCCATCATCGGGGTGAGTTCTGAGGTCCCTTATTTTCATAGGAATTTGGGATGTATTTTATTATTCAAGTCGTGTCGACTCCAGTCCACTCGAGGAGGAGGATGGAACTTGAATATTTGGCCCGCGCAGCATTCTCGAATCGTTGGATTTGAGATTTAGAAGTGACGATTGGAGCACATGCGGGTATGTAGCATTTGACCCTGCGCAGCATTCTCGGACAATGGTGTTTGTAACTTTAATGCCCTGACCGGAGCACATGCAGGGGTATTTTAGTTTAATGGATCACATTTAATACATAATGGGCATTTTAAAATATTTAAATATGATCCATTTGTGAGAATAATTTTATTTAGGAAATGTCCAAAATTTCATTTAAGGACCTACGAACGCCTTCTGTCCGCTTGCACACATGTTGCGGATCCGGTGGCGTTTAAAAGTAATGTTTTGATGCTTCTTGCAAATGAGTTGTAGTACTTTCATATTTATCCACCTACAACATGTTGAATATATAATGAGCCTCCTTCACTGGCTCGTAGGCTTTTATGGTCATTGTAATCATTCAACATTTTGTTCGTACAAGATATTTTATGTATATGACAGGTCTCCTTTATACGATGTGACGTATGCATTGCAACTTCTTAGATTTATTGCATGTCAAATTCTTTTATCTGTAGGGGATTGTTGTATAAATCGGGAGCCTTCTATACCAAGTCGTAGGAGCTTTTACAATACTTCTAAGTTTGCTACATAAAGTAATTTTTGTTTGCAACAAAATTTACAAACTTGCTTGGAGTTGCATAGAATTGATTATGCATATGCATTATTCACTTCAAACTCATTAAATGCATCAAATTATTATGCTTGTAGCACATTGATTCTTTTCACTTTTAAGAGATCTATTACACTAAAGCATATCCATCACTGTTTCTTGCAGCGTCCTCCAAAGTTGCACTCATCATTAATTTTTTTTAAGTGATTATATATTTATTTTAAATCAATAAAAATAGTTGAGTGTAATTATGGTTCAAGTTCAAATTTGAGCCCAAGTCCAACATTATTCGTTCAAATCTTAAAAAAAATGATTTTATATTTGAATTTTGAAATTTCAAATTAATCAAATTAAATTGCTCAATTGAATGTTCTCCAATTTGTTCAAGTCCAGTATTTTTGAGGAAAATCCGGCAGCCTCCCGGCGTCTCCTCCCCACCGAGGGAGAAATCGGGACGGCACTGCCGTAATTCTTCCCGCCCGGATCAAAGATCGACGGCGCGAGGTCTTCAAAAGTTTAAAACCATCATACCCGGATCAAAGATCGACGGCGTATGGTCTTCAAAATTTAAAATCATCATACCCGGATCAAAGATCGACGGCGTATGGTCTTCGACACCTATTGAAAATCATTTCTCTCCACTTTTCTCGCTCTTTTTTTTTTTTTAATAAATATTATTTAATATTATATTAAAATCATAATATAATATATCATAATATAATATAATATAATATAATACTATAATATTATAATGTTACATTAATATAACATAACATTATATTATTATTATATTATACTATTACATTATATTATTAATATATATCATAACGTTATACATATATCTATATTATTATACTATTATATTATAATGTATATAATATAATATATATCATATTATAGATATATAGTAGAGAGGGAGAAGGATCGGGAAGAGGAGCCGAACGTCGAGCTAGGGCAGAGGCGGAGGAGTTCGGGTGTGCAGGCGGCGGCGGCTTCAACGTCGGCGGGGAGGGGCGGCGGAGGCGAGTTCGTCGTCGGAGTCGGCCCAGGGCACGGAGGCTGGGGTCGGCCGGAGTCGGCTAGCGCAGAGGGCTCGCAGGATCGGCGTCGGAGCAAGAGGTAAGTTTCTAAACTTGAATTCTTCTTCTCTATGTGTGAGTGTCGTGAGAACCGAATGAGAGGGAGGAGGTTTTATGTCGTGAGTGAGGCGGTGGTTGAATCGTCGTGAGGTGGGACCGACAGAGGCGGTTGTGTCGTTTGGGGCTTAAGTCGGTCGGGAGCGATGGTTTTGCCATTACAGTCAACATTTACATGAGAAATGAATCACATGAAAAAGAAGAGTAAAAAAAATAGGCAAACTCAGAGAATCTCTTAAGGAATTTGTTTTCCATGAAACAAGCCAATCCTTAAGTGAAGAAAGTCCATCCGAAACAAGTTGAAGAAACACAATTTAAAGAAAGAGAGAAATCTCAATTCAATGTCTTCTCACATATATCATCCAACACTTTCTATATTGAAGAAGAACATGGCATGTAATACATAATTTACCACTTAATTAACACATTTAAAAATAAAAATAATAGAATGACTAATTTATTTGTGAAGAAATGGAGTTCATAAGGTTAGTTGAGGGTTATTCCAAGCGAGAAGGAATATTTTGTACGGTAGATGTGTGTTGCGGGCTAAAATATATGCGGCGACAGAGTTAAAAATTTAGCGTCTTAGCGTTGTATGGATATCTAGCACTCAAATGGAGAAGACAATATTTTTTTATGTGGAAAACCCTAGAAAGGTAAAAACCACGGGGTCACGCCTAGTTGAAATGATTCCACTATTATTTAAATGGATTACAATGGTCGAGGAGGAGTTCGGTGGCAAGAGAACTATAGTTTCTCTCTATTCCTTGCTTGAGACATCTTTCCATGAGGAATAAGGGATCTACTTATAGTTTTTTGAGAGTGACATAACCAGTAAATAGGAGAGAGATCAAGGCTAAGTTGGAAGTGATTTGAATGGATGATAAATATTGATTAATTCCCTTGATTATGGACTGTTTATTAAACATTTGAATGTCTTAATGATATTAGAATTTGATGATCTTAGACTCGTTGGATTCGCCTCATCGAGCTGCTCCATTCGACTATAAGCATGTCATGTTTGGAAATCATTTTATCATCCAATTTATGATTTGAACTTTTCAAATGCGCTTCGGGTCTTTGATTTGGACTCATTTGGGCTCAGATTGAGTCGAATTTGGTGTCGTTGGGTTTGTATTTCTGAGATGTTATGTTGAACTATGTGTTTGCTGAAATTGCGGTTCGGATGATCCTATATTTAATTTTGAAAGTTTCCAACTTGATTTTGCCTTGAGATTCGTGTCCAGTCAAGATAATTTTTTTATGATATATCAATGTGTATTCTGGATAGTGCTATAAGCAAGTTCTTCAAGCACTAAAATCTTGTGCATTTAAGAAGTAGCTAAGCGTTAATGATTGTGTTAAGACTAGTGCTTAATTTTAGGATACTTTTAGTGATGTAACTCTGATCAGCTTCTTGATTAAGAAGACTATGGAATAATATTCAGTAAATAAGATTTGAGTTCATGCATGATTATATACAAACTAGTTTAGTTCAGTGACTTATTGGACACATTATGAATTATCATTGTTGCAATTGCGTGCTACAAATATATGATAAGTCGATAGAGAGAAACTTTTATCTAGTAGCTTTGTAAGAGAAACCAACACACATAATTTATAAGAGACCAACTATTTTTTACGTAAAAATTAGGAAAAAATTTCACGCAATTTAGCTCAACTGAAATAATTTGTTATGTGTGGAATATAATTGTGTTGATCAATCGGGTTGTTTTGTTGCCTCGGACCTCAAATTTGTCATGCTTGTTACGGGTGCGGGGGGTTTACCCCTTGCTAGGGTTTGGGTGCTTTGCACTCAAAATATATATATATATATGTCCCGTCATTTTGTACCCGAGTGCCCCTGTGTTGTATTCCCAAGCACCCCAGCGTTTATCGACAGAGAGAAGAGCACCACAAAGCGCTCTGGGTTTGATGCAGCAGCGCTACAAGTTCGGCGCTGTGAGTTTGAGCGTCGCAGTGCTACGAGTTTGATCGCCGCAGCGTCATTAGACAGAGGCTTGAGCGTTGCAACGCCCCAAACTTTAATTCAAAACACTCAATCGAACAAGCTATATTAACGACTTTAATCACATATCAAATGTTCAATACTTGAGTGTTTTAATGACCTCAAAACTAAATGATCTTGGACTCATTTCAGTCTTCATGCTCATGCTTTCTATTTGATTTTAAGTATTTAAGATTCGGATATTTTTTAAACCATTTAATTAATAATCTAAAGCTTTTAATTATGCATCAAGTGCTTTATTTGGGCTCATTTAACTCGAGACTTTCAATTTGATTACAATTGTCGACATCGAAGTTTGAATGGCTTTGAGTTTTATTTCAAAATTTTCGAACATATGTATTGCATTCATCTTCATACCTCTCAGCAGAAATATTGATAATGTATCACTCATCATGACTTAATTAAATCAATCCGATCAAATATGAGCGTACACCTAGTATCCCTTAAGACTGTATATATCCTTCCTATAATGTTAAAATCATTAAAAAAAATACATACAATACATTATTTTGTTCCTCACATTTTACACATTAATTTAAATTATAATAAATTAAGTAAAATATAATAAATCATTCAACAGCAATTCCTCTGTATTTTTCTATGGTAAAAGGCAATTTGAGTATAACTTCATAACAAAACTAGCAATTTAAGCCATTAAAAAATCATTAAAATAATAATAGTCAGCTTTTAAACCGCCTTTCACAATTCAAATATATAATAATAGTAAATACGTGAAAGCCTCTAGTTTGGGCCCTAAATTTGGGCGCTAAGAAAATATGAACGGAAGAGCCGCAAAGATCCGATCTTCCAAGAGTCCCATGGCTCCTAAATCCCGTCATTCTCCTGGCCTCCATCGCCTAGACCGACTTAACTGATGGTAATTATTGAATCCCGAAGGAGAAAAGTTCTATTCGTTTGGCTTATATAATAATCCCTTAATCCTTCTCTCCCCACAAACCTGAAGATCTCCATATTCCCATCCACGAAGGTTCATCTCATCTTCCTTTCCAATTGCTCCTCTGCCTTCGTAACAAATTCGTCGTTAATTAATTACCTGGAAAAATGTTTTACTGGTCATTTCATCCACATCGCACCCCTTTTCACCCTTTCAGAGTCCCCAACAATTATATACCATTGCTCCTCTGTGTTGCTCCCATAATAGTCGAGTTTGGCCCGTGTTGTTATCCTATCGAGTACTACATGCCTCCAATCCGTTTTCCTGGCTTGGAGAGAAACATAAGTGAAGAAGACAATGAAAGTTTCTACAAGGAGATTGAAGAGTGGATCATGCACATCATTTCGGATGACAATGAGGAAGAAGAACCAAAAAGAGAAAACGAAGCTCCTCCGTTTTCCATTAATGAAGAAAGACCATAGCTTTTTTCAATGTCTGATTCATTTGTTGATGCAAGCTGTTATGGAACATTTGATACGGGGATGAAGCAATGGCAATCATTCTTTGGTTGTGGGAATTTTCATAGGTGCACATGGTTAGCATATGAGCTGGAGAAGGTGAGAAGGAGCGCGCTAGCTATTATGAGGAAAAGAACATGCGTTTTTATTCTGAGATATGTATCCACTTAGTTCTGAAAAATTATTCCATGCGGTCACTGCATGGCGCCTAGAGGCAAATCAATATGTGCCACGTCATATCGGTGTTGTGTATTCGATGACATGGCGCATTCTGATTTGCCGCAAATGATCTTTATTCAATAACAATGTAGAAGCCCTTTAATATTATATGTTAATTATTGTTTATTGTTTGGTTTTTATAGCCTTTGTTCGTAAATATTTTGTAATTGAACAATGGTTGGTTGTTGTGATGTGTTTTAGCCTTTAAGGCATGAAGTAACCAGTGCATGTTATTGCGTTTTATTTGTTAAGCAAATGATTTGAAAAATGGAAATGAAAAAAAAATCGTTGAGGAATTTAAAATTTTTATATTTTATGTGTGTTTTGAACTTATTTGATTTGATGAATTCAGAAAACACCTTAAAAAAGAAAATGACAATATTTATTTTTTTTATTTTCGGCATATGCTAACAAATTGATTTGATTGTATGCTTTTGGTTGGAGCATTATTCTAATTGTTGAGAAAGACTACAGAGGGAGTTGAAAGAAAATTTGAATTATAGAGGACAACTTTAGAGTTTAAAGATTTTTGTTTGAGTAGATCTAAAGCTGAATATATTAATTGTAATTTTTGTAGTAATAGATCTAGTAAGAGGATTCTGACCTTGAGCATAAGTCTAAGGTTGTGAAAATTTAATCAGACATGCATATTAGCAGAAGAATGAGATGATAAGGATTATGTGGTTTGAGTGGAGTTAAACTGGATGATGTAATAAATATGAAAACTATTTAAATAAAATTTAAATGACAAAATAATCATGTAATAATATAAATTTTTAATAAAAAATAAATTGAATTTGCACATTAATAATATCTTATATAAATAAAAAGCTAAATATATTTGTTCTTTAAATTGAATTTTTAAATTTAATAAAAATTTAGCTTGCATACAAATTTATATATTTGAAGTAAATTATTATTAATTTATGTTATATAATTTAATATAACTTATACCTATAAATTATATATATTAGAGAAATATTATAAATTTATATTTTTAAATAATTAAGGTTAGATCATTTATTATTATAAATAATTTATTTAACATTATTAATTAAAAATAAATATTGTTTACATCATAGAAAGTTTACTTAAAAAATCTATTTTTAAATATAAAATATATGTTGTAAAATTGAGAAGTAAGTACTTCAATTTATTTTGCCTCATATCACCTAGGGAAATTCCTCTTGTTAATGTTTATATCACTTTTTGAGTTTATATGAGATAAGAACTCATATAGAATGATATAGCCAAGTAAAATGTTTGGTTAAAAATTTTTATTTAAAAAATTTAAGCATTTTAAGTATAAATTAATTTATTAAATTATAAATATTACATGATATTTTTATTCTTAATGTATTAAATTAATTTATTTAATTATTTTAATAATTCAGAAATTAAATCAGCCGATTCAATAGAATTGGGATTGGTTCGCCGTTGAACTAGTAGTTCTAGCCAATTCAGTCCAATTTGATGCATAAACGATTTTCAAAATGAACAGAAGTAGCCTTAAGATCGGTGAGGGAAACTTAGGATGAAATATCTAACTGTTAACCAGTAGATTAGTGTTATTCGTGCATTTGTCTTTACTTTATTTTGTTATTATTTTAGGTTGCTCTGTTAATCCAATTTGTAACTGTTTGCCTAAATAAATCCACAACTACGAAAACCGAAATCTAATTTTAGTAAAACATTAAACTATAATTTGCAATGCTTAACAACTTTTTATTCAAATCCGGCAATTCCTGTTCATTGTTTCACATCAAATCATCTATAAATGATATGAAGTATCTTGCTCCACCTTTTGATTCAATTCTTGATGGCCCCTAGAGATCACTGTGAATATAATCAAGAATCCCTTTGCTTGTATGCATTGCTTTGCTGAACATTACTCTGCAATTTTTACCCATAATACAACATTCAAATAAATTAAGCTTTCCGGTCTTGTCTCCACAATAAATTCTGTTTGCTAAGCTCAATTAAGCCTCTTTCACTGATATGATGTTAGGCCGCCCAGGAGCGGCCGGCTGAACTAGTCCAACCTGGACCAGTTTAGTGCTACAGCACGCAGCCCAAGCCCAATAGGGGGCGGAACCAAGGGGAGGGGTGCGGATGCCCTGGTGGGAGTTTGAATTAAGTAGGGAAAGTTAGAATTAAGTGTTGTTTAATCTTTTTGTAGGAGTCTTTTGGCTTTAATTACTCTTTTTGGTTAGCGTTTGTTTTGCATCTTGAATTTGAAATCTGATTGGAAATCTAGGGTTTGTGTTTTTGGGATCTAGACTTTGCTAGAGAATTGAAGAGTTGTTTCTTCCTCTTGAATAGAAGAAACTTGTATCTTGTATTTCTTTTCTTGTTCGTGGATTGAATAGAATAAGTTTTCCTTGTGTTTGTCTCCAATATTCTGAAATTCCTGCATTGTTTTTACTGTTTTCTCTCTGAAATCAGCATATTTCTCGTTGTTTTTTACCGCTTATTGCTAGATTTGCTTGCGAACTCAAATATTTCCTATCATATGACCAATTCGTAAGTGCCACAACTTGGTTCGATCTTCATGAGGTTCAACTATATTAGCATTTCAGCCTATAATTGTTTTGCCATCAAGAACATATAAACTATTTATCAATGATCCTTTCATTAGACCCATTGCACCCTTGGTTGCTTTCACCAAACTGTTGGATCAATTGAAAGTCTGTGGCTTGCAAAGATGTGAATTTGTTGCTTCTGAATTGTGAATCAGTACAATCTGGTTTCTCCAGTTCTGAATTTAAGTGATAATGGGACTATAATTTGATTATTCAAGCTGATAGGAATATTCTATTAAAAAATAATGGATTTTACAAATTTCATTAGTTTAAAAATGTGTTGTCTTAAATAAAGCGACCAAATGAAATGTTGGTAGAAAGACAAACCAAATGCATGCCTACGGGTTCTTTTGGTTGCTTGTAAATTATAAATTAAAAACAAATCTTAAAAATAATAATTTTATTTTGGCCTAATTTGAGGTTTCATTTGGGACGGTTTTTTATTGCTGCTTAAAATAGTTTTTTAGTACAAAAATTTAAATTTTTGTACTAAAAAGCTGCTTTAAGAAGCAGTAAGAAAGCCATCCCAAACGAAGCCTAAGGCTCCGTTTGGGATGGCTTTTTTATTGCTTTCTAAAACAGAGTTTTAGTACAAAAATAAAAAAATTTGTACTAAAACTCCGTTTTATAAAGCAATAAAAAAGCCGTCCCAAACGAAGCCTAAGACTTCGTTTGAGACGGCTTTCTTAGTGCTACTTAAAGCAACTTTCTAAAATTATATAATTACTTTAACAAGCTGTAAGAAAGTCTTCACAAACAAAGCCTACATGTTGAATTTAACAAGTTCCATCATATTGTAAAATAGATTTCTATTTTAACGCAAAAAATGAGATGAAACCGTTATGATCTTAAAAAATCCAAGTTGCTAGTATTAAAGTTTTCTTCTATGCTCTTGATTCCAGCAATCTATTGAGAGATCAAGATGTTGTGATTAGTATTAAAGCTTTTCTACGATGACCCTTGATTTTAGCAATCTACATCTAAAGCTTTAATTTGTTTCTCATAAGTTTCATAAACGATGATGATGATGATGATGACGATCAGGATGATGATGTATTCAGCTGATTGCAGTTGAGAATGTGTTCCTAGACCCCTCTTCCTTGCCTACGTCTCTCTGCACCGCACGAAAGAATCTTGACTTTATCTCCTCGTCTCCAAATTAATTATTTTATGCGAATGCTGAATGTCGTCTAAAGACCAACCAGAATGCGCCACATCACCCCTGTGCTCGGTACCGCGGCTCGGCACCGCTGACGTGGCGCATTCTGATTGATCTTCAAACGGCATTCTACATTCGGTCTCCTCACATAATAATTTCGTCTGCATGTGAAAACTCCTCAGGACACATCAACAACTTGGTCTATCACATCCTCCAGGCTGAAGTCATTGCCATCTTCCCTGGAGTTCCTGACCAGATCTATGACAGATCCTGTGCCATTCACTGCTCGTCGCACCCAACAGCTTCCATTTCACTCATGCTTTGAGGTATCTTTGCTGCATTATTATACAATACAATTGCCTTATTTCAATTATCTCCCATAATGGCATGGTTCTTGTGGTTGATGTACTGATATGAGCCTTCTTGTTGTCCAAAAGATGGCTGACTTTGATGAAATTAAATTGGTTATTGTACTTCGTTGCTAAGGACTTGGCCTTAAGTATGGTCAATAGAAAAGGAGAATATCTTCTTCAAGAAGCTTGATTTTGGATAATATAAAATAGTATAACTTGAATGTAATTAGATGACTACTGATAGTACTTGAAATACTTAGGAGTGAATGATAATGAACATGCAAGTAATATAGAGCATAAACAATAACAAGAATTTAGTTAAGGGTGGGGTGATTCAAGTTGGAATTGAAATCAAACTCTACGAACAATCCATTGTCACTAAGATCTCTCTCAGAAGTTCTTCTATAAGAGATGTGAACTCACATATTCAACTAGCACTTCTCTTGGAGAAATTATTCCGTGCGAAGTCCGGACGGAAAAGATGCATCCGGATTGTGAGTATATACACTGTATATTCTGTGTATAATTTTTTTACACAATTTGGTTCAAAATGCGTGTACACTGTTTGTACACAGTGTGTACACTCACTGTCCGAAGCATCTTTCCCATTCGGACACCGCACGGAATAATTTCTTCTTCTCTTGTAATATCAATATCATACTTCCTACTAATCCTTTCTAACAAGAAATTCCTACTTAGGCCATGGCATATGGGTGTCACAACATATATACTAGTTTCAAAATAGTACATCCTGAAAAAAAAAAAAGCGACATAACACCTAATAAAGATAGGCCCAACCTATTATATCATGACAAAAATGTTCAATTATATAAATGTCTAGAATGCAACCGCATGCATCATAAGTGCATGAACTTAGACTTTAGAAAGAAGATGATGATATGCTCCATCAGCGCTCGATTTTAGAGGATTCTCCTCTAGTAAAAGAAAATCTAGATGTTATGGATTTTTATTGAATTAGCAAAGCAAATCTTGCATTCTTTGTGGACATAAAGATGCAAATGCATTAGACCTATATGATTTTGTCAAATTAATGAGATCAGTTGATTTTTTTAATGTTTGTAATTAGTAACAATGAAAAGACTCATACCCCTTGACATATTAATAGAAGGTCATTTTATAAAAAAGAGCTTATTTTAAATTTAAATTAGCTTAAAGAGTATATTAACAAAAAAAATTAAAAAGGAGCAAATACGGAACTTAATTATCCAATTAATTTCATTAGAAACTGAAATTTCATTATCCGGTTTTTACTTTGATCGGATATATAGGATGAAAATTGTTGACAAAATCTTTATAATTAAGGTAATCTTATCAAATCTAGTGACATTGACGCTCATAATTTTAATAATATGCACATCCTACTTAGGGTATCAACAATTTCATTCTCCGGACCATCTTTGTGCTTGAGAACAAAGGTGTACTCTCAAAGAAAATGAACTCACTAGTTAAGTTTTCTTTTAGCGTTGAGATATTTTAGAACCTCATGATCATAGTAGAGAGTATGAACTCTCTTCGAAGGAGATAATGTCTCAACTAATGTAGAGTATGGCAATAATATAAAATTCATGGTCATATGTAGAGTAATGTCGGGGCACATCATTCAAATTCTCACTAAAGGAGTTGTTTGATTTGAAGAAAAAGAAATTCAGTGTAAAATAAAATTTTGATTTTTTGTTTGATGAAAAAGGAATGCAATTTAAAATTTCAATGAATTATTATTAACATAGTTGATTTTTTTATGTATTATAAACTCGCTCAATCTTGCCCCGAATTCCGTTTTAATCGCAAGACAACTGCGTTGTTGTTGTCTACCATCTAGCCCACCCATTTCTTATCCCATTGCGTGGGGTCGGCTACATGAATTATTTTTCTCCATTATTTCATATTAAGAGTCAAATTCTTATTTAAATCTTAAAAAGAAAAATCATTTCTAATATTTTTAATCAAGTCCTTTTAGGTCAACCTCTATATTTTTTTAATATAGGTCAGATCTAATACATCTATTCTCCTAACTATGTCATTGGAAGACTGAAGTTTTATGTAACCAAACCATCTAAGGCGACTCTCATTTATCTTATCTTCCTCCACTTCAACCATCTAACTTAAATTCTATTAATAATATCCTCATCTATTTCACCATCGTTTTAAATAATGGACCTGATATATCTAAAACGTGCGCTATTTTTAATGACTTTAGCACCCAATATCACAATCTCACCGCTAAGTATATTACTACTAAAATTACACTCCATGTATTCAATTTTAGATATGCTCAAACAAAAACATTTAGACTCTAAGGTTGACTTCTACAATTCAAGTTTTCCTTCAACCCTCCCTCTAGTTTTATCAACAAGAAGAATATCATCAGCAAAAAGCTTACATTAGGGTGCATCTTCTTGCAAATATCTAGAAAAAACATTCTTGACTAAAGCTAAAAAGATACAAGCTAAAGCTAATCCATAATGTAATACAACAAAAATAGGAAAATACTTGATCAAACCACCTTGTATTTGAATACAAGTAATAAGTCTCTTATACATATCCTCAATGACTTAGAATATAAATATTATTAACTCCTTTTTCTACCAGAATCTCCATAACTCCAAAATGAATGCAATATATTTAAAATTTTTGAAAATTATTTAGATGAATATAAAATAATTATAGGCAATTATTTTGCCTTCTTTTTATGTCTTTGTTTGAAGTACAATAAATATAATATAAAGCCCAATAATTATGACGACTAGCGATGGGATAACAACAACAAACAATTTCATCGTGTATTTAAAACTCGGCTAAACCTAGCAATTTTCAAATACCTCAAAATCTTACTCCTCATTCCTTCTACTTTAAATCAAATACCAATATTTTCAAAACCTCTGCATTTGAAATATTTTACTCTAAACCGAACATTTCCTTAAAAAAAATCAATAATAATATCACATCAATTTAATATATATTTATTTATTTCACAACTAATATTTGCTATCAATTACAATAATCTCAGACAGATCTTTAAAAGAATGGAGCTGAGAAACTACATAAGCTTAAAACCATTCGAATTTATGATACACAATTCGTGCAACATTATGTTGCATTTACACCTTACCTAATATTATATTAAAATCTATTTACATGAGCTAACCATGTCCAGTGTTGGGCATCTCATATAATGAGCTGTGCGCATTGATAGCTTCTCTTCCAACTCTTGAGGCATTAAAAGACTTAAATGTTGGTGGAAATGCTGAGCTGATGGTACAATTTTCCAGCATTCATCCTCCAACCACCCACAGAAATTATCAAATACCAAAAAAAAAATAAAAAATTTAAATCTGTATGGGCAGATATTAATGGCTCACCCTCCAATGAAGCAAATATAATATTCATAATGTAGCTTTCACAACAGCATTTATTATTGCCTGTGAAGATTAATACTATTGCAGAAATAGGCAAAGAAGGTATTATTAAGCTCTAAATGCGCTTAACATGCACTCTTTATTGCTTCATCTGAAAAAAAGAAATTTGTTGATGTAATTTTGATTATTTATAGGGATTATAATGGGAATCTTCATGTGTAATAGATGATGTATGGACATAAATATGAGGCTGATGAATGCAATTGTGAAGTTGCTGAATTTAAGAGGTTTAATGATATCAGTATCTTCAGAATTGAAGATTCAATAATGTTTTAAGGCTTTGGTGGATTGAATGTGGTTGGGCCCAAGTTAACTAGTTCTACTCTGTCTTAACTTTGAAGACTCTTAGATATCTACAAGAGAATCATCTCAAGTTGGAGGCAATAATAATTTAAGAACTCGTCTTAGTTATGTGAGTACGGCCTATTCGTCGGTCATATTTACTATTATCTATGAAGTCTTTCATGGTGAATATTCAAGGAAGGAAGGAAGGCTTCTCAAGGTAAATTGTCAATCATGTTTTGCCTATTTAACTATGGTTACATGCCAAGCCAGTGACTTCTTAAGAATTTGACAAATAATTTTATCAAGCTGAACTTCCAAATTCAAATCAAGCTATAGAGCTATTGTTTGTTTCTCTTATTGTATGTATAGCAATGTATGTAGTTAATTATGTAATGCTCAAGCCCCAACTCAAATTTATCTATAGGTGATATGTCACCAAAAATTCATCTTAATCGGGCACGAATCTCGATGCAAAATGAGATTGAGGCTTCAAAAATTAAAATTGGGACAATTTGATATCCAATTTTAGCAAGCTTATAGTCAATTTGAACATCTCAAGGAGACGAACCCAACGACATCAAAATTGATCCAATCTGAGCTCAAATGAGCATAAATCAAAGGTCTAAAATCTATTTGAAAGCTTCAGAACATTAATTGGACTCCAAATGATATCCGAATATGGCATGCTTATTGTAGAATTGAGCGGCTCGACGAGACAAGTCCAACGAGCCCAAGATCACCCAATTTTGACATCTCAAGGTCATCTAAATGTTTGATAAACACTTCATGATCAAAGGGATCACTATGAGCCATTCGATGGAACACTCCCAACATGGTCTTAATCTTCTCTATATTTATTAGTCATGTTACTCCCAAAAAATTATAAATAGTTCCTCATTCTTCACATGAGAAGGAAGGAAGAAAATGAGAAAACTTGTAGAACTCCCTTGCCGTCAATATATCACCACCAAATCTGTTCCCAACCGCCGTCTGTCGTTGGACTTCTGTCTATTCGTCTGCTGCTACAAGTTCTTTTCTCAACCACTGACCATCACCGGATTTCTATCCATTCTCTGATTATCGCCTGAACTCTTCCTGGATGCTATCAACATCGGATCTTCTCCCAAATATGATCGCCTGCCGACTACAGTCTTTCCAACTTTCGTTGCTTGCCATCTATGATCCTTCCTACTGACTTTCCGACCTATGTCACCCACTGACTATGGCCCTTCCAACCACCGTCACTCGACTATGGTCTTTCCGACCTGCCCACCGACTACAGTCCTTTTGACAATCATCTCTAGACTATGGTCTCCCCAATCGTCGTCACCCTACTACATTCCTTTCGACCGTCGTCACCAGACAATGGTCTTTCCGACCTCCTTCACCCATCGACTACGGTCCTTCTAACCACCATCGCTCGACTTCAGTCTTTTCGACATCCATCGCCCGCCGATTATGGTCTCTCCTACCACCATCTCAACTACGGTTTCTCCGAACGTCGTTGCCTAACTATGGTCTTTCTAACCTCTGTCACCCACCGATTATGGTTCCTTTAACCAACATTGTCTACCGACTATGGTATTGCCAACCTAAAAAACATGCCAATATTGATTTTTCCAACTTCCTCTATGTAATGCACATTATATGATGTATATTTGCTACATAGAGCCAAGGCCTTCTCTCCAAGGAAGGGCTTCATTTGTAATCAACTACAAACACTAGTGCATTCATTTAAATTAGGCAAGGCCCGTAGTTCTTCAAAATGATAAATTATTTCAATTAAGAATGGCTCCCTCTAAATGAGTTAGGTTCAGCTAAAAAAGCATATATTTGACTAAAATTAGCTCAAAAAATAAATTTAAAATTTAGACTTCGTTTTATACAGCTTTCTTACTATTTTTTTAAAACAACTTTTCATATTAAATTTTTTTTTTATCCATAAATTTTTATACTATAAAATTGTTTTAGAAATCAGTAAGAAAGTTGTTCCATTGGGATAGCTTTTTTACTATTTTTTAAAGCAGTTTTTAATATCAAATTTTGATTTTTTATACTAAAAAGTTATTTTAAGAAGCAGTAAGAAAGTAATCCCAAGTGAAGCCTTAATTAGATGATCTCGACTTAAGATCAATAAGCTCAAATTCGTCGTGCAGGGATGTCCAAAAAAACCCACAATGTTGATGAACAGTAACTTGTTTTCATCTTTATAATTATTCAAATTCGTCTTATACACTCACATCTTTATAATTAAAACAGTAGCTTTCAAATTTATGTTGACGTTTTTTTTCTGGCCACATTTTTCTGTTATGGAGTGCATGAGTAAGAGTCTCTGCATTAAAACAGTAACAATGCCCCAAATCTTGAGAAGATGGTAAGCAAGTTTGAATTAGTATCCTACAAGGGTTTTAGCTGCTTGATCCTTTGCTTATTATACGATGCAGGCTCTGGACACTAATGATTAATGCTCAACCATTTTGAGTGATGGATTCTATCAAAGATCATACACTTCACATTAGATATTTCTTAGTTTCAAGAACAAGAAATTAATAAAATTCGTACTAGAAATATGATAGGTGTGGTTATAGATAAGGGTTTGGAGGATAATGTCGTAGAAATTAATATAATTGGAGATAGAATAATAGTTTTAAAGATTGTTGATGATGCTAAGATTATTAATCTCATAAGTGCTTATGCTACTCAAGTAAGTTTAGATATGTGTTCAAAATTAAAATTTTGAAATGACTTAGAATAATTAATACAAAATATACCTCTTGAAGAATGTATTTTTATTGGATGAGATTTAAATGGACTTGTTGGTAGAAAGATCGAAGATTTTAAAAGCATTCATTGTGGTTATGGGTTTATAGCAACTAACGAAGGAGATAGGACTATAATACATTTTTTCTTTAGCTTGTGAGTTTATAATTGCTTACATTTTATTTAAGAGAAGAGATGTGTATCTCATCACTTATAAGAATAGATATAGAAAACTCAAATTAATTATATTCTTATAAAAAAAATAGATCATTTATATTGTAAAGATTGTACGTAAAGTTATTCTGAGTAAAAGTTTATGTACACAGCATTGTTTATTAGTTTTGAATTTTAAGATGAAGAGACAGGATAAGAAAAAAATAAAAAAATGTTATCATAGCTAGGATTAGATATGTGCATTTAAATAACACTAATAAAAATAATTTTAAGAATAAGTTTCAAGATCTTCAGATTCTAACTATTCATGATGAACTAATATTATGTAGGAAACAAAATAGTTGATGATATTAAGAATATTTGAAAGGATGTGCTTGGAGTATCAAAAGAAAAAGCTCTTAATAGTAAAATTAGTTGGTGGTGAAATCGAAATGTGCAAAACAAGATAAAAAATAAGAAGCTTTGTTATAAACATTGATTTAAATGCAAAAATTTGAAAAATTGGAAATAATTAATAAAGAAGCTTGCAAGGAGTCTAAGAAAGTAAAATATGATGCAAAGAATTTAGCTTTGAATGATTTATGTAATAGATTAGATACTAAGGAGTGTGAAAGATATATGCATAAGTTAACCAAGTAAAGAGATAGAAGAAGTACGAATTTAATTCAAGTAATGAGTATTAAGGATGAAGATCAAAAAGTATTTTTATTAGAAGATGATATTCAACAAAGGTGGATGTGATATTTTGATAAAATTTTCAATAAAAATTGTGAGCAAATGATTGACTTTAGTGACCTTAGCATCCTAAATGAAAATAAATATTTTTTTATCAGCATATTAGTAAAACTGAAGTTAGAGATGCTTTAAAGAAAATGAAATGTGAAAAAGTTGTTGTATCTAATGATCTTCCAATAGAGGTGTTGAAATGCTTAGGAGATGAAGGAATTTCTTGACTTATAAAAATTTTCAACATTATTTTGAAGACTAAAAAGAAGACAATCTAGTGGAAAAGGAGTGTATTGATTCCTATTTTTAAGAATAAAAGGGATGCACAAGAGTGTGCAAATTATAGAGGAATTAAGTTAATGTGTCATACTTTAAAACTTTGGGAGAAAGTTATTGAGAATAGGTTATAACATGATATTAATGTTTCTTAAAATCAATTTGGATTCATGCTGTGTATGTTTATTATGGAAGCTATATATTTATTGAGAAGTTTAATGGATGTTCTCCTTGTTGATAAAACTAGAAAGGGAGTTGAAGGTAAGCTTGAATTATGGAGGTCAACTTTAGATTCTAAAGGTTTTCATTTTAGTAGATATAAAGTTGAATACATGGAGTGTAACTTTAACAGTAATTGATGTAATTGGGGATTGTAACTTTAGGTGATCAAGTCATTAATAAGAGTACATATTTTAGATATCTCGGGTCTATAGTCCATAGTGACGGTGAAATAACTATGAATATTATTAGAAGAATTCAAGTTGGATGGTTGAAGGGGAGGAATGCATCAGGCCTATTGTGTGATAGAAAAGCACTCCTCAAACTTAAAAGAAAATTTATAAGATGATGGTGAGACCTGTAATGCTTTATGGCGTAGAATGTTGGCCATTAAAAGATGAGCATACAATTAAGTTAAGCGTTACAGAGATGAGGATGCTTAGGTGGATGAGTGGCTTTACTTTAGCGATAGAATGTGAAACAAGCATATACATGAAAAGATTGGAGTAGCTCCCGTGGTAGATAATATAAGAGAGAGTCACCTTAGATGGTTTGGTCACATAAAATGTCGGCCTTCTAATGGTCTGATTAGGAGAGTATATGTATTATATATTTTGCTTATATTAAGAATGGTAGATATATACCTAAAATGATTTGGTTAAATAGAAATAACTTTTTATTAGATTTAAATGAGAATTTGACTCATAGCATGACACTATGAAGAAAAAAGATTCATGTAGCCGGTCTCATGTATAAAGGCTTGATGTTGACGTCGATGTTGTTGTTAGTTTCAAGAACAAATAGTAAAACATAAACAAGTGCTTAACACAAGAAAACTTGTAATCAAGGCATATTGCTTAATGTAGTTATACACAAAAGCTTAGGCCTTAGTTCGAATCATTTTTTCCATAAAATAATTTAAAAGTGACAAAATAGTATTATTATTTTCAACAAACTACTTTGTTTCAAAAAATATTAAAAAGAAACACTAGATATTAAGATTTTGTTTGAGATAACTTTCTAAAGCAATTATCTAGTACATTTTTTTTTTTTTGAAATCAAAGAAAAAGCAGTATTCAAAAATGTCTCAAACGAAGTCTAATTCGACACACGAGTTACTGAACTCATTCAAAGTGTTCATGAAATTGTATCAATCAAAGCTATTCATCCAAATAAATCAATCACTCGCCTTCTCCTCTTCGGATTTGATCCATTTATCTAAAAATATCCGATAATTTCTACAAATAACATTGGATCCAATACATTCAACCCTAGCTCAATTAGAGTCTGGCTAGGTCAGTTAACCTCAACTATTAAATAGTTTTTTTAGCTAAATTCACAAATTAATTAAATTTAACATTCAAACTAGACCGTTGAACAGTCAAATAAAAACCACCCCCTTATTTAATAAAACACTCGTTAAGCCTTTAATGTGTTGAGAGTTCAAAAGGGTTCCCCAATATTGTTGCTTCTTCCACAGACACTCTCAACAAGCAAGCAATGGCCACTGCACGAATAGCACATTTATTACGCATAGATATTTCTCTACAACTGCTTGTCACGGCATCCTGCAATTACGCGCCGCTACTCGCCAGCTCATGCCATTTATCTATTTGGCATAACAACAAGCAATCTGAATATTTCATGTCTCGTACACAATTAAATACATTTAGCATTTGTTTAAGATGATTTTAGTTTTTTATAAAAATAATTGTAAAATTATTATAGAGAAAATAGATTTCTAGCATAAAAATTTATTAAAAATAGTACAACAACAACAACATCAAGCCTTTGTCCTACTACGTGGGCTCGGCTGCATGAATCCTCTTTCGCCATTGTGTCCGGTTAAAAGTTAAATTCTCATCTAAATCTAATAAAGAAAGATCATTTCTAATATTTTCTAACCAAGTCTTTTTAGGTCTACCTCTACCTTTCTTAACATAAGCAAAATCTAATACATCAACTTTTCTAACCGGGTCATCGGAAGGCCTCCGTTTAATGTGACCAAACCATTTAAGGCGACTCTCTCTAATCTTATCTTCCACTGGAGCTACATTTTCACGTATATGCTCATTTCGTATCCTATCTCTAAGGGTGGGTCAAACCACTCATCCACCTAAGCATCCTCATCTCTACAACACTTAACTTAGTATTATGCTTCTCTTTTAATGTCCAACATTCGGCACCATAAAACATTGCAGGTCTCACCACCATCTTATAGAATTTTCCCTTAAGTTTGAGGGGGACTTTTCTATTGCACAATAAGTCCGATTCCTTCCTCCACTTCAACCATCCAACTTTAAACGTGGTAATTATTATTTGCAGCGACCCCCTCCAGCATCTTTCAATCGACGGCCTACCGCAGGCGGTGATTGCACCACCAGCCGTTCATTCGCCACGCGAACGCGCACGTGCCGTTTGATAATTTCTCCCGCGCGGCATCGCCGGGATTCCACGTCAGCTCCCGCACGTGGCTATCGCCGCAATGGCATCTTTCCATTGTACCACGTGGCTATTCCGACTCCGTTGGATGAGCCTGTCTGGTCCGATCGAGAATGCAAGGAAACTTTGGGGGTAAAACCGGAAAATAAACAATTTAATGCGATCCGACTTTAGCCACCAAACCTTCATCATCAGGCGGCTATAATGCGACGGGAATTCTAACGGAAATGGAGACAGCGATGGAGCTTCTTATATCTTCTTATTTTGCACGATTTGCTTCAACTTTTATTTATTTGCATTCTTACGCCTCGAGGAGGGTAAATATGACAATAAAGTGTCGGAAGAGTAATTTCTAATTATTGGACGAGAGAGAGAGGTAACATTGAGCTCAACGTCGGATGTTACAAACACGTGAAAATAAAGTGCAGATAATTATTTATGTGAAAATAAAGCACATATGATAGGCATTTTTTAGCAATAATAATCACATTAATTATCACTAATAATAGAAGAGACATCTTTAATAACCATCAAAGGCAAAGTAAATCTTCTGCTATGTGTGCTTTACTTTGGCATAAAAACAACGTATTTTTTTGGGATATTTAGGTCAATTAAGGCAGACTCATACACACATCGCATACACAAAACTCGAATCCAAGACCTCTTATTTGGCAGCATAAGCTCGTAACCAACAGATCAATGTGAGTTGTGTAAACAAAGTGCTCTTGTTTGTTTATTAATCAACCGTTCTTTAGTTAGATGATTTGATTATTTGTCTTCAACGCATACTTTTCTTTAATAAATTCATTTTTTTTTTAATTTTGAAACATTGATTCCATATTGAAATGGAAGCATAATTGTTTATGAAATTATTTTTAGATAATCTAGTATATAATTAATCATAGAGACTTGCATCTAGTATATAATAAATCATATATAAAGATTTGAATCGAAGAAATCTTTTAAAAACTCCACAATCTCAAATTGATTTCAAAGGACTTGGATTGTTTATTTTTTATATATATGCAAAATCTTAATGGAGGATCTTTTGAAGCCAACAACGGTGCTATGATATCATCATAAAATGAAAGAGGAAGAGGGAATAATATTTAGGCCAAAAAGCCATATAACATTCCATTAGACTACATGCATTAATTTCTTTTATTGTGGACCATTTATTCAATATTAATGTAGCTTGATATACTTAGAATTGAGTGAACTTGTAATCTTGAATTCCTCTCTTTGAGATGTTTGAATTGATTATTAGCATACGAAATTAAGGCTTCATTTGAGACGGCTTTCTTACTGCTTCTTAAAGCAACTTTGTTGTTAAAAAATTAATTTTTTTTTACGAAAAAGCTGCTTTAAGGAGCAGTAAGAAAACTGTCCCAAACAAAACCAAAGAGACCATTTGATTCTCCAATTAATGTAATGAAGTTTTAAACTATATTTCAAGTGCTTGAAATTTGCTCATTTGAATTATGATAAAGATCAGTTTAAGTGTCATATGCTTTGTTGATTCAAGATATTTAGTTTAACTATAAGTTTGTCGAAATTATTATTGTTGCAGGCAAGAATATTCACGGCGGTAGAATGAGTAATTTTTTTTTAGAAATGCATGAATATCAAGCACAAACATTTGATTTATGAGAGAGAGAGAGAGAGCAACAAAACATCAAATCTTTTTTATGTGGAAAACTCAAATATGGAAAAATAAGGGGCCTCGCCCAGTCAAAAAGATTTCACTAAATTTGAGTGAATTACAAAGGTTGACACATCCCTTAATTTTGAGATGATGGAATTACAATAGTTTGGAGAGTTCGGTGAAGGTTCGATGACAGTCAAGTGGAAGCCCGATAGCATTCGGTGGTTGAGCGGTGGTCCCATGATGGTCAGGTGGAAATCTAGTGGCTTTCGGCGGCTTGGAGGAAGTTTGGCTATGGTCAAACAGGAGTTTGACGGCCATCGATGGCTGGGTGGAAGTCCTATAGCGATCGGCGGTGGTCCGACGATGGTCGGGCGGAAGTCCGTTGGAAATCGTGGGGCAATGGTCCGACGGTTGCTATGAGTGGAGTCCAACCGTGGGGAATCGGCGGTGGTCCGACGGTTGCTATGAGTGGAGTCCAACCGTGGGTCAATGGTCCGACGATGGTCGGGTGGAAGTTTGGCCGAGATTGGTGGGTGGGTGGACATTTGGGGAGGATAACAACCAGGTGGAAGTCCGTCGACGGCCGGGGTGGAAGTTTGATGGTCATCGGCGGTCGGATGGTGGTCCAACAACGATTAACAAAGGTTCGTTGGAGATCGACGGTCGGATGGACGTCCGACAAAGGTTAGCAGTCGGGCTATGGTCTGACGATGGTCAGGCAGATTGAGGTCTGGTGGTCGACGGTGGCTACCGACAGTGGTGCTGGAGCTCTTGATGCATCAGAGCTCTCTCTAATCTCTAGCCAATGGTCCCCCTTATGTAGAGAGTGGGGGTCTATTTATTAATTTTTGTGAGTGGAATACCCCGTAATATGGAGAAGATTCAGGGCAGGTTTGAAGTGCTCATCGAATGGCCTGTATTGATTCCCTTGATCATAGAACATTTTTCAAAATTTTAAGTGCCTTAACGATGTCAAAATTCAACAATCTTGAGCTCATTCGATTCGACTCACTGAGCCACTCAATTCAACTATAATAATGTCATATTTGGATATCATTTTATCATCCAATCAATACTTTGAATCTTCCAAATTAGCTTCGAACTCTTGATTCAGACTCTTTCAAGCTCGGATCAGGCCGACTTTAGTGTCGTTGGGTTCGTCTCTTTGAGATGTTCATTTTGACTATATGTTTGCTAATATTGGAGTTTAGATGGTCCCAAATTTAATTTTGAAAGTTTTTAGCTTATATATGCCTCGAGATTTGTGTTGGATCAAGTCGATTTTTGGTGATGATACATCATTAAAAAATTTTTGATCTGGCACTCTGAGGCAAAATTAAGTTGCTTCCAAAAATAAATTTGGGACCATCCAAACTCCAATTTCAGCAAACTTATAGTAGAACTGAACGTCTCATAAATATGAATCCAATGACACTAAATTTGACTCAATTCGAGCCCAAAATGGGTCCAAATCGAAGACCTGAAACGCATTTGAAATCTTCAAATCATGAATTGGATGGCCAAATGATTTCCAAACACATGTTTATAATCAAATAGAGCGGCTCAACAAGACGAATCCGACGATCTTAAGATCGCTGAATTATGATATGATTAAGACATTTAAAAAGTCTAGTAAATAGTCCACGATCAAGGGAATCTACATTAGCCATACATTCAAACCACTCACAAATTACCCTTAATTGATCTCTCTTCTATTTACTGGCCATTGCACTCTCAGAAATTAAACTATAAATAGACCCCTCATTCCTTATGGAAGGGAACCCGAGCAAGGAAGAGAAGAAATGGAGCTGTCTTGCCACCAGACTCTTCCTTGATCACCGTCCGACATCCACCAGGCTGCTGACTGAGACCGGGCTTTTGCTCGACCACCGACTGCAGCCAGAGTTCCGCCTGACCTCAGTTCGATGCAGGATTTCTGCCCGACCACCAGTAGATGCCGGATTTTTGCCCAGCCATGGACTGATGTCGGACTTCCGTCCCACATCCATTCTTAGCAAGATTTCAACCTAACGGTTGACTATTATAATATGAGCATCCTCAGTTTCAAGGATGAATCGATCACTTGTAATCTATTAAAACACTGGTTGAATCATTTCAACTGGGCGTGACCCCATGATTTTACTCTATTTTGGGTTTTCTACGTAAAAATCTTGTGTTTCTTTTTTTATTCTCTGTTTATGTGCTGGATATCCATACAATATAAAAACGAGAATATCTAGCTCTATTGCCACATATATTCTAGCATGCAACATGTGACATATTAATTATACATCAAGATTTATGTTGATGATATTAGTTTTCCTATAATGTATCAAAATTAGAGAGGGAGAGAGAGAGAGCCGAAGTCGTAGACTGGTTAGAAGACTGAAGTTCATTAAAAAACTACATCGAATTTTTATTTGGATTAAGTTTGAGCTAACAAGTAAAATCTAATTTGGATCAAACTTAAATTATGCCATAGTGCAAGACTAGATATTGAATATAAATTTTCTATATTCAACTTAAAAAAAAAACCAACAATTACTAAAAATCGAACTAATTTCTCGCTCCAAACAAAACAAAATGATCAAATTGAAAGAGGTATGCTTGGTGGACCTAATTTATTTCTTTTTTATAGCTATTATTTTTTAAAATATTTATTTTTCTAGTAGTAATTGCATAAATTTCCATTTTTATTTGAGATTTTATAATCAGTTTAATATTACAATTTTGTGATTGTTGATTAATAATAGACTATCTTTCTCAAAAATTTATTTATGATGGAACCAATTTTTATTTAATTTTATTTTGACTCAAATCTTTGAGGGAAGTGCTGAACCAGATGATATAGATTAAGTTTGTCAATTTCGGGTCACAGGTCGGGTTCGGGTCGAACCCGGAACTGACCCAACACTATTCAGGTCAACCCGAACCCAACCCATTTTTACAAACGGGTCGGTTTTTTGGACCCGAACTGACCCGCTTGCGGTCCGGGTCAATCAGACACGATCTGAATGACCTGGGACTGACAAAAATTGCTAGTTTTTTGGGTCAAAAAATGGGCGAATCTCTGATTTTCATATCAAAATGAGTCATAATGGGTCTTTGTGGGTCTCCGAAAGGATGCTGCTCATGTGGTTCGAATGCAAAGAGTACGATCACACTATCCCGTAGGACAAAGTGGTCGTAGACCTTCACAATCGACACAAGCAGGCCGATGGAAGAGCAGATGGGGTTATAGATACGATTAGCCATGGAGGGTAGAGGGTTTCACCTACCAACCTCGATGGATAATAATATATATAACCCTAAATTCACGAGATTTCCCCTATTCGATACATCGGCTCGAATAGGGTTTATTTGATTGTGGGGATCGATTTCCTACGGGCGCAGGCCCCCGTAGTTAATTACATCGTAAGCCTTGACTTAGGAAAACTCTCGATTAAGGATGTTAGATTATCTTCTCCAAATGGGTTTAGTGCAAAGGGGTTTCTAGGTTTTCCTAATCAAAGGGGAAGAATGTCCCAATTTGGCTCAATCAATCACCCATGGTTCATTCAACACCCGGCCGGTCTAAAGAAGAGAAAACTGGAGAAAAGAAAGAGGCCCCGCACTCAAACAAGCATGAGAGAAGGAGGGAGGCGGCGTCATCTGTGTGACGCAGATGGGCAGGATTTATAGCCTCCGAAAGAAAGTAAGACTTACCCACCGATAAGGCATATAGTGGTACACTCGTACCACTAGCCTTTAGACCCTAAATCTATAAAAGATATAGTATCGTACATACGATACTAATATCTACGACCTAACTAATGCAATCCTAGACTTATCCCTTGCCTGAAAAAGGAAGCCAGCTAAAATCCTAAGCACAACCAACCGTCCTATATGTATGCAAGATGGGAAGGCTCTATCCTAAAGAAGCAAGGATTTGAAACTCTATAAAATGCAAAGGAGTATATCTAGCGTCGTATGATGCATGAAACAAATGCACAATTAAGAGATGTCCTTAGATCCACTAATGCAATGCATGTAAGTGAAGTGCATTATAAAGAAAAGTGTATAAAAACGTATGCATGACATCCAGAGTACAGAAAAAAAATAAATAAACACACCCTAAGGGTATCCTTCAAGCAAGATACCCGCACAGAAAATCATCATAGTCATGCCCACTTCGTGTGGGAAAACAGCAATGCCCAATGGCATAAATAGGTGGCCTACTCGACAGGCCTAAATGACCCTAATGGTCTCTAAGGCTCACAAAAAAAAGAGAAAAGGGGAGGGGGTATCGTACCCAAAACCGGAAAAGGCCAAAATCCTAACAGAAAAACAACGATGCCCACTTCGTGTAGGAAAACAACGATGCCAACCGGCATAATAGGTGGCCTACTCTACAGGCCTAAATGACCCTAATGGTCTCTAGGGCTCACAGAAGGGGGGAAAGCTTTGACCTATAGGGCCAAAGCTTCGTCAGTGCACTAACCTATGGCTGACTACCTAAACATACTAGAATATCTATCAACAATATGTGTGTGGAGTGTAACAGTTTCGATATGTAATTAAGAGTTTAAGTTGCAGAAGTCATACCTGACCGTGGCGCAGCCACTTAATAGCTCCAAGCAAGTAAACGGTTCATTGATCCCTGATCGTGCAAGACACAATGTACCTGCTGTGGCGCTGCCACTTAAAAGCTTATAAGCAATTGACGCCGCTTGATCATTGACAATGCAACACCAGATGTACCTCGCAAAGTAAGACAAAAGAAAACATATATATAAGCGTAGATGCCGTTCAGAAAAGAAATACAAGTAAGAAAATATAACTGACAAAAAATACAAGAATTGCATTTATAGAACACATATAGGTAGTAAATACTGAATAGCAAAAGAAAATGTAAGCCTAACCTAGGACTAGAAGTAGTGTCCTAATCAAATCAGTCTAAGGTGTATGTAGGCTGTGCAGTTTTTGATAGATCCTATGTAGGGTAATTTAGTTGAAGTTATTTGCATTTTTATTTGTTTAAGGCCAAGGGGAGATTTTAATTGAAGTTTAAATATTAGTAATTTAGGATTGATTTTAGAATTTTATTTTTAGTGTTTGATTGATTACCACCTTTGTTTCACACCGAGGCCGTGAGGTTTATTTCACCCTCCTTGGGGCTAACTTAATAGCCTCGTAGGCCTGGGTTACCCAGTGGCAACCAATTTTTGTTGAATTATTAAGTTGGTTGTAAATTAGAAAAGAAATATAGATTAGGCAATTTATTATCACTTACGATTCGACTTAAACCAATTATGAAATTAATTTTACAGTTTTGTCATTCCATTGAATCCATTCGTGGCGTTGTGCCACCAGGCTCGAGGAACCAGGCCTCCTTAGGACACTTAGCCCCGTAGCCCGGAGTAGTCCATCCAATAAACTTCATCTTTGGAGTGGTTGTTATGTATTAAGGGATTTGTTAATTGATTTTAAAAGATTACTCTATGTTTGATCTTTAGAAGTCTTTTATTCTAAGAAATTTTAGTTTATATTTAATCTCCTAATTTTTGTCTACAGCTTTTAGACTTTAGATTGGTTAGGAGTTTATTATTAGATTAGTTAAGCTTGATTTAGATGTATGTCTTAGATTTAGAATTCAATAATTATAAATGTTAATTATAAGTTGATTAAGGATTAAGTATTTTTAATAAATTTTAAGAATTAGATTAAAATTGGTTGGTTAATTATTAGTGGATTAAGAAAACTAGAACCTAGGAAGACGTGTCACTAAGTTTGATTTTGATGTCTCTATCCTGTAGGGAGCATGCATCCTAAGTCTATGTTATCTAAGACCCGGTCCTTAATTTTTGTCCTTAAGTGTCACTAAAGTTGTAGGGATAAAAAGGATTTTGCTTTCTAACCTTTAGGATTTTCGTACATGTGTCACTAGGCTTAGAGATTTATGCATGAAAGTATGATAATAAGTAGCAATGCAGTATAAAGAAAAGAATAAAAATTAGAAATAAAAGGAATGTAGGTATTGTAGTTTTGGACACACTTCTTTAAAGTCAAGTGTATCCTAAAGCAACACTAACAATGCCCTTTGTTATTCCCACGGTCCAAATAAGGCACTTGAATAAGACCTAACCCAAACAACCTATCTACCCTCTAAACAAAGCTCCAAACGACAAAGAGACACAAGCCCCTAAAATGCAACCGAAATAGACCTCTCACTTAAAACCCAAAACAACATGCTCTTACTACCCACAATCTAAAACCATCTAGAAAACAAGTGCAAGTAAGAAGAAAGACAACTCCCCCATGAAATACCACCTCATTCCTATAAAGACATCAATGAATCTACCGCACAAAGCTAACCATAAAGCTATGAATTCTAAAACAACTCATGAAAAGCTTCAAATGAAATGACATACGAAAATCTTGCACAAATTGACTACAAAAAACTCCTCCCGACACAAAACAATCAAGTGCATTTTTCTCATTTGGAGTGGGGTAAGTCCATAAAGCCTTCCAACAAGAAAGTTTAAAAAAAAAAAAAAAAAAATAAACCTCTCATTGTAAAGCGTTCATGAAACTCGTCGTAAAAAAAAAGCCTTCAATATAAAACAAATCTAAAGCCATCGATAAATCATTTCAACATAGGTAAAACAAGACTTCTTCCAACAAAAGTAAATTCTCAAGTTTGCAACACAAGAAAAATCATGAAACCTCTCGACGCAAATAAAAATAAGTACTTATAAAGCTCTCTAATCACAAAGAAACTCAAAAGACTTTCCAAAACACTTCAAATATTCATTTTCGTAAAAAAAAAATGACAAATCAAAATCTTTCATTCCAAATATGACATAAAAGAAAGATTCCAAATCGTTGTGTACAATCTTCTAAAAAAAAAACTGTCATATGCATGTAGGGAAAGATGCTCTTAAGAGTTGCAAATGGAATTATAAAGCACATGCCGAGCTCTCATTAAATCAAGTGAAACTCACAAATAAATCACAAGGCATATGGAGATTCACTAACAAACCCTCATGATGGCATTAACAGGTTAAGTGTAAGAATTGTATAAGTGCAAGCATATATGTAAGATTTTCTAATCAAAGCATTTTTTAACCATACGTGAAATAGCCTTCAATATATGAAACTAATGAAACATAAAGCTTGTTAGAGAATTCAGTAATGTGATCTCAACTTAAAAGGTGCAGTGATAAAAAGTTTTAGCTTTCTCATCTCAATTCAACAAAGGGAACTAACAAAACTTGTTGCTCATTTTAAGAAAGAAGTTTATTCAAGTACCTCCATTCCAGAAAAATAATCATTGTGAAACATATGTTCAACCTCTCTATAAGAAAGAAGTTGTGAAGGAAATACCAATGCTCATAACAGTTCGTATCGCATAAAACTATATCCAACATAAAATTTGCATCACACCAAATCAAACTTATAGAAGAATCGTAAAACATATATATGCTCTCCCACCTCCAAAAGATGCATCAAACGATCCTGAATGTATGTGAAAGAGAGTTACAGAACTTTTGTGCTCATTCACTTCTTTGGCTTGCATTAAATAAATCTTATGATAACAAATCAACACAAATATGTAACATTTCCAACCAATTTGTATAACTAACATGAATAGGTCTTTCACATTAAGAAATTGTTCTCAACAAGTTGCTCAACTCATCAAATATAACCTTTATCATCTCAAATACTTCCAAGATACTTTTTATACAAAATAAGTTTTTATGGCATGATCCAATAATTTTTGGGCATTCATGTATGAGTGCTAAGAGAAAATATGATTTGAGCTTCTTCCTGGACCACCCAAGCGATTTCCTAGCAATACAAGCAACTTCTCAAATAATACAAATGACTTTCTCTTTCAATAGCATTTTTACCAAGCAATTGATGTATAATGTTCACAAAAACTCCATGTAGTAAACTAAAGCATAAGCTATTGTTTTGTACAACAATTCAACGTACACATATCCAATAAAATAAAACTCAAATATAAGAGAACTCTGAACATTTTGCTAAGTGAATCAATTATAAGACAATGAGTACTAAGAGCAATTCACCACATAAATGGCTCATTAACATCCACGACAAACAACTAGCACGGTTGAAGGTCTATGAGACAACTGAGTCAAGGTAACAATAGATCCCTCATACATATAGTTATTTAAGCCTCCACCAAATATCTAGCAGGCCAAAACACATAAGCAACAATGAAGAAAATATTTCTATAAAGTAACATGGCTTGAACGGTCACTGTTATAAATTAAACTTTTCTCCAAATAAATCCACACACACCATTATCATTGCGACCTTCTCAATCCAATGAATGCCTCTTAGATATGAATATGCCATTGTTCAAAGAAAGCACCCCTTTTTTTTAACATAATATTTTAAACTTTCAAATCTCAAGGACATCAAGAAAATAATAATTATTTCAACAAAATTATTTCACCAAATCTCCATGACCTATACAATGAAAAGTACACTTTTGACGAAGTGTCCTTTAGCACCAAGCATATATGAGTATTTGGACAAAAGATATTCCAGATAAAGCAAAATCTTTACGACAGTACTCCCAAATTTCAACAACCCAATAGAAGCAACAAGTGGCCAAACTTGCTTTACTTGTCTTTCTTCATTGAAATATATGCTGAACATAAGGAAAAGAAAGGACGGATGCATCTAAGTGTCTCTAATTTAGCCAACATTTGATGTACATGCATGCTGCCTCATTAACAATTCCTCAAATTGATCAAAGGACGTGACTTATTCAATAAGCAAGAGAGAAGGGTTCCCTTTATGTCCTACCTCTATTGTATAGCAGAGAAAAGGCATGATTGCAATGCATTCCACAATATTTTATCATTAATCATAGCCTAACAAAATGTCCATTATTGAATACATCCAATAAAGGCTTGAGATGAAAGGCTTCCACGTACAATAATACTAGAATTTGAAATAATTATCTTGGGAGCTTGAATACTCAGCAATAACAGAAGAACTGTAGTTATACATATTATTATGCTTACATGCATAATGATGGTTAACATCCACCGTCAACCCCAATCCATTCAACAACTCACCAGTTATATAAAGAAAACAGGCACCATTTCAAAAATAATTTGAGAGCATGCTATAAAGGCAAAATCCATCAAACAATGTTAATAGTAATGACAACTGAAATCTGAGAGCAAATACCTCTCCATTCACTAAAACATTTTCACAAATATTTAGATCCACAAGCTATCTGACCTCAAGGACCCATGGAGGATAAGATGTTGTGAAATAACACAGGACACTACACTCCAAGATAATTCGAAATACTTATTTCTCAAAATAGAGAATGGATAGAAAACATCACAAGAAACAGAGCACAAACTCAAGAAGCAAAGCATCAAAGGGTGCTCTCAAATATTATTATCTCGAAAATAGAAAATGACAGAAGCCACTACAAGCAATATTAATCATACCACATGAAAGGAACTATGAGGGAATCTAGTAAACTTAGTCATGTCAACCCCCCACCAACATAGAAACAAAATGACGTGAAATCTTCAGTAGCATTTCACCAAATAGTTGATAGTCAATGGTTGTAAAATCCCACAAAACAATTCATCATAACCATCACGATTTATACACCTATTCGATTGACATTGAATAAGCAATCCTACAAGAAGACCCCTCATAATCCATGCTATAAGCAACTCAGTAAGGAACTACACATGCATGCGTATATATATAAAAAGAAGGAGACTAAAGGGGCTGTTAGGTTTCAGATTTTTAAAGAACTCAAGTACCATTCCTCTTTGGAATGCAATACTTACAAGATCACATAAAATAAGCCAATATAAAAGTTTGATTTACCTACCTAATTGATTGAAACCTTCCAAATAATCCATAAAAGATCTTTCATGACTAGTGTAACGATCACTTACAAATGAAGAAGGGCTAGTGAAGGTTGGTGGAGGTGAGTATGGTTCCGACTTATAAGAGGCCATGGGAGCAAAGTCGCTCGGCCTTGGCTAGGGCAAGGGGAGGTCGGCTTCGGGCCTGGTCCGAGCGTGCGAAGCCGAAAGCAGAAGCAAGAAGGGGTTTCGCCTGGGCTGCTGTAGATCGGATGGGAACAAGGCTTCGGATCCACCCGAGAGAGAGGCTTCGGCTTCTCTCTTTTGCGAGAATCGGGAACGACAGAGAGAGAGGGGGTCGGGCCGTACGAGGGATGCCGACGTAGATCGGGGCTCATGAACGGAAGGTGACCAAGAGGGATTCAGCGTCGGGCTCGAGCGTCGGCGGCGGCGGGAGCTCGATCCTGGAGGTCGGACGGGAGCCAGAGAGGGGAGATTGGGATTTCTGTCTGGGCTTCTTCCGAACGAGAGTAAGAAAGAGGGGGGGGAATCCAGAGAAGAGTTCGGCCTTCTCTGGTTATCATCGGGAGAGACTGAGAGGAGAGCGGGAGAGTCTGAGGGAATCCGTGAGAATGACCCAACCTCACCCTTCGTCCCTGCCTTCTAACGTCTCTTGAAGCTTTACTCTGCGCTGAAAGCTCAAAACGGCACAATGCCGCCCAGATGTCCGTCCGAGACTCCGACAAATACACTGAAGTAGGTGATCACGCGACTGAAACCTGCAGCCGTGACAGAATTCGAATTTCGAGGAAATAGTGGACTAGGCTCAATTGATTTAATCAAATCAAATCAAAGATGATTTGGGCCAAATTGAACGGGGTCGAGTCAAATTAACATCAATTCGGATCAATTCGAGTTCGACTTAGGCTCGACGAGGCTCGATCGAATCAATCGAAGGTGCTCGAGAATATTCGAGCGAAAATCGAGGTCAACAGTCTTTTTCGGAATTTTGGGTCAAAATGGGTCAACTTTGAGTTACTAGGTAACTCAAACCCAATCCGATTTTTGAAACAGGTCGATTTACTGAAACTAAACCTGATCCATTTCGGGTCCTGGTTGATCCCAACCCAAAATTTTTTGGTTGAATTCGAGTCGAATTTTCGTGTCTTGTCAAATATTATTAGACTCAAAACTTATCCCTTTAAAGCCCAGGGACACCGGACATCACCAACTTAGCAGCTCATCTTGATTAGGGGTGTCAAAAATAAGTTATGAGTCTAGGTCGGGTACGACCCGAAACTGACCTAGGTACATACGGGTCAACCCAAACCTGACCCGTTTATTGAAACGGGTCATTACGCTGTACCCGAACCCAACCAACGTCGGGTCCGGGTCATTACGCTGTACCCGAACCCAACCAACGTCGGGTCCGGGTCAACCCATCCCGACCCGTATGACCCGGAAAAAATTAAAATAAGTTTTTTTTTTAATAAAAAATAAAATATACACAATTTAATTAATTTATAAATAATTTATAATTATAGCAGGTAGAGTGGTAGTTCAATCAACATATTAAACAATGAACAGCAAGTACATTTACATTTTACATATAATTTGGTAATTTGCAAAATTACAATATTTAGAAACTAGTTGTTCATGTCTTCTTGAAAGTTGAAATGCTTCTGTAGGCTCTAGTAGTTTAGCATCTATCTTCAAGCACGACATAAAATCAATTGTAATAAAACAAGTTAGATATTTAAAAATCTTCAATATGATGCTCAGATTAAACCTTCCAAATCTGTAATCACCTAATGAGATGTAAGTTCAATCAACATTAGTAATTTAGCATATTACCATCCAATGAGACAAATTGTACTTTGTATTAACTACTAAGTTAGTATCTATTCATTTATATATGTAGTACCTCCTCATTTTACTAGAATACAAAATTACAAATGTCTCCTGATTGTAATAGCATATTAGCATTTATTCTGAAATTATTCCCACAATAATTTGAGAAGGTTGATCATCATCGCTTCATCACTTCAAACAACAACAATTATTCAAATAATATAAGACTTTTTTCAAAAGTGAAAACAGGTTAAACAACAAACATATATAATATATGACTTTCCTCAAAACAGCACATATATGACTATATCAAATGAATCAGATGAAGCACACTAGCACAAACATCAAACGAGTTAGAAGAAGCACGGGCTACCCGAAGGCCGAAACCAAACAATGAAACAACCAACTAAGCCTTTCCTCAAAAGTCAAAACAGCACAGATGAAATGAATCATAACACATTGAAAGGGCAAATCATGCATAATTATGCAAGCAATAAATAAATCACAAAATTCTGCATTGTCAAACTTATAATCAGTCATAGAAATAGATGTATTAGAACCGATTTGCAATATGAGCTGGCCTATATCACGTATGTCTCTTTTCTTGTAATTTTGCAAGTGTCTACTTAAGTTGCTGGTTCCATTTTTACTATCACATAAGTATTTAGTACCACATCTTTTACATTTGCACCTTTGTTTACCATCTATAGTATTAGCTAACATCTCAAAATGACCCCAAACCTTGGAAGTCATTCTTCTACGCTTCTTAATTTCGACTAAACAAACATCACATGCATCATCAGCTGCTTCTACCACATTGTCTTCAATGCGAACTTTTTCATTCTCTTGAATATAAATATCAAGAATTGTGTTTGAAACCTTCATCTATTGATACAAATGTATGAAATTATACAAATGAAAATTGAAAAAATACCTAAAAATTATATATTCAAGCAACTAATTTTTTTGCAAGTGAAAAGAGAATCAGATATAGTCGTATGCTAATTGCCAACACACTGAACATACAATTACATATAGCTGACTGCCAATAGAGAATTCCAATATCTCATAATAGGTATCAAAGATATTGCTATAACAGAGAATCAAAAATAGCCACGCCAATTGGTAACAACAAGTCAACAATTCGACAACTCAATTTTCAAAACCCTAAGGCTAAACGACATTTCAAAATACATCGGCATTTCAAAGCACAAATCTGATTATAACTTCATAATAAAATTATAACTGCATCATAAGATCAAATTCCCTAAAAAAAACGACAGAAAAATATGCAAAATGTGATGCCCTAATCGACATTTCAAAGCCACAACAACTTCAAATTGGAAGGAAGAATCAAATAACTCAAAACTAACCCTCTAGCAGTGACTTAATAACAAAAAAAAAAAATGCAAGACTCATAAGTCATAAAGAAAACCGCAATAATGTTAACACCCGCAAGATTTAAGATAAGCTAAGTGATAAATAAACTGATGAGGTGATGAGTTGAGGACGCAGAGGAGGAGAAAAGCTGAAAATGGCCGGGAAGAAGGCAAGAATCTCCGCAAAATCGAGCAGGCGAGCAGCCCTAGCTTGGAGCCTTGGACTTTCCCCGCAGACAAGACGATCGCTATTTCGACTTAGCGTAATGTCGAATACATCAAAACACTAAGTTTTAATGCCCTAAGGCTCTAATCGTAAATTTGTAATTACGATTTACATAAATATTAAATAGTGCGGGGTACGGGCCAGTTTCGATATCGGGTTGAATTGGGTCAATTTTGGGTTTCCCGAGTTGACTCAAATCCGATACGAAACTTCATACGGGTCAAAAATCTGAAACCGAATCCGACCCGTTTCAGATCCGGATTGACAATAATCCAAAATTTTCAGATCAGATTTGAGTCAAATTTTTAGATCTTGTAGCCCTAATTTATTTGTCGGGAGCTCATAGTCTCATATATGTATAATTCTGTATGATGTGTGTTATAAATAAAATAAACTAAAATAACCTCAGCAACTCAGCTCACCTATCCCAAGGAAAGGAGAGAGCCAGGATTTGAAAGTCCCGGCTTTAAATCGCGTCGGTTACCTTTACCACTCCCTCATTACTCTCCCTCTCTAAAGAAGAAGGGAAGCAGAGCAAGGTTCGCAGAGGAGAGAGAAATAGTGTGTGCGGGTGTAGTGGAGGAGAGTGAGGAAATAAATTCAGAGCAGACCCGGAAATTAATCGGTGCTTAATAAGGGGGGATGTTGAGTGAAATTGTTCCGGATTACCGCCGTTCTCTGCAACGGGGCCGCAGCGCTTTCTATTTCTGCGAGGATAGTGGAGGAAGGCGAAGAGAAAACGAGGCTGTGAAATTGGAGGCGAAGGGTAAGAGGTTCCAAACGCTATTCTTCTCTGAACGCAAAGCTCTTTACTGCATTGGCTCTACTAGGATTCAGTGGAGCAGTGCCGGAAGAGAATAACGGCATTGCTCTGCTTATCGGTGAAAGAAAAGTGTAATTTTGGAAGGGACGATGGATTCCGGCGAGGACCAGGATATGTCAGAGTCGAGGGGGAAGAAGAAGAGATACCACCGGCATACCCCTCGCCAGATTCAGGAGCTCGAATCGTATGCCGTCTCATATTTCTCTCTTTTTTTTTTTGCTGTTTTTTTCTTTTTGAGATTATGTTGCTTGAATCGACCGTAAAATTAGTGTTTTTTTTTTTTTTTCTTTCTTTTGTTTGTGGGTTCACAGAATTTTTAAGTTGTATCCGCATCCAGACGAGAAACAGAGGATGCAGCTAAGCCGGGATTTGGGTTTGGAGCCACGACAGGTCAAATTTTGGTTCCAGAATCGCAGAACTCAGATGAAGGCAGGTTCTTTTTTTTTATTTTTTTTATTTTTTTGTGATCTTCTTGTTCTTTTTTTGCTTTAAAGATTGATTTTTTGAGGTTGAGAGAAGTAAAAGGAGTCGCCTTTGGCTGCTGCAGGCTCAGCATGAGAGGTCTGATAATTGTGTTCTACGTTCAGAGAACGAAAGGATCAGGTTCGAGAACATTACTATGATCGAGGCACTAAAAAACATAGTCTGCCAAACATGTGGCAGCTCACAAACTTCTGAGGATTCTTACTTTGATGAGCAGAAGCTACGCATGGAGAATGCCAGGTTGAAAGAGGAGGTGATCTTATATCCTCTTTTTTAAAAAAGTTAGAATTAAATGACTGTAATTAATTACCACTATCGAATCATCAGCTCATCTTACCAGTATCTTTTTCTTTCAATGGATATTAATTTTCTACTTAAGTTTGCTCATGTTCTTGGTTGTTATGGTTCTCTTAAGGCGGATATTTTTTGCTACTCATGATTAGAGTTAGTTGATCATTAGCAAGTATTATTTATTGATGATTGGTTGCAGCCTCTGAAGGTGAAAGTTAGTGCCCGTGGTTCGATTGCTCATAAGTTTCATTAAATGCTTTTTGATTTAGCTTTTCCACTGCACAATTGAATTGTAATAAAGTAAAAGTGTCAGAAATTTTCATAAGTCTCACTGCATTATTTCCTCTGATTAATTTGGTTTGCCCAACTGCAGCTAGATGAGTCGTTGAAGCTTAATCTACAGTAATAATTAGTATTTGATTCCTTTAGTGATGATAACTATAGTATGTTTGAATTGGCATTCATCAGGGGCTGTTCTTATAATTCTAGTGTATATTCATCTTCCTGGGCAATTTGTTGTTCCTTAGCAGTCTTGATAACTCCCAGATATTTCTTAACCTCAAACCTTTTATACAGAAGTTAGACATGACTTATCTTTTTTTGTTGGACAAGCTATGATTTTTCTTTAAAATTAGATTTCATTCTTTTATTGCACCATTTTTTTTTCTATATTTCAGCTTGATCGGGTCTCGTCAATTACATCAAGGTATCTGGGAAGACCTGTGATGCAGCTTCCACCAATCCAACCGTTACCAGCTTCTTCACTTGATCTTACAGTTGGTGGTTATGAGAATACTGAGTTCAATCCTTCCCTTGACCTTGATCTACTTGGTATTGGCCCTCCATCCATGCCATTCCCATTTCCAACCATTTCTGAGATTGAGAGGCCCGTCATGGTGGATCTCGCTGCCCGATCGATGCAAGAGCTAATCAGGCTTGCTCAAAATGATGAGCCTATTTGGAGTAGAAATGGGAGTGATGGTAGGGAATTTCTCAATCTTGAAGCCTATGAAAGGTTGTTTCCAAGGCCTGGGCAACAGTTCAGGAGTGCCAATACTCATATCGAGGCTTCAAGAGACTCTGGAGATGTGATCATGAATTCCTTTGCATTGGTTGACATGTTTATGGACCCCGTGAGATTTTTTAGACTTTATTTTGGATTGATTTTCAATTGATTATATATATATATATATATATATAGTCTTATTTGTGTGGTAAAAAAGCAAAGGAAAGTGTTGTAACTTTCTACTTGGTTTAACTACCATGGTTATGCACTTGCATTGCAAGTTGCTTATCTTTATGAGAATAATGATGTCTTTATTTCCTAAACGTGGCCTATCTCTATTAATTCACCTGCACATAAACTTGTATTTTTATAGGGCAAATGGATGGAGCTTTTTCCTACAATTGTGTCAAATGCAAGGACTATTGAAGTTCTAATGTCTGGAATGGATGGAAGTAAGAGTGGAGCCTTAGTTTTGGTGAGAAAAAAAAAATGCCAAAATTGCCATGAAGTTTCCTTTATTTGTTTTCCCATAGGTTCTATTTGGCACATCTAATTCAAGAGGTTGCAGATGTATGGTGAATTCCTGGGGCTATCGCCCGTGGTTCCCTCCCGCGAGTTTTACTTCCTCCGCTATTGTCAGCAGATTGAGCAGGGATTATGGGTCATTTCAGATATATCCATTCACTCTCCAAAAGTCAACATAATTCCTTGCACAAAGCGGCTACCTTCTGGTTGTTTGATTCAAGATATGACAAATGGTTATTCTAAGGTAATTCTTCATATCATGAATGTGATGTTTATTTGTTTTTTTTTTGTTTATCTGATTCTACTTTCTATCATGAATAAAGATTGTATGGGTTGAACACATGGAGATCGAAGAAAAGAATCCAGTCCACCAGCTTTACCGCGATTTAGTTGATAGTGGGATGGCTTTTGGAGCACAGAGATGGGTTGCCACCCTACAAAGAATGTGTAGGAGGATTGCTTCCCTAATGGTGACTGGTAATTCCCCGAGAGATCTTGGAGGAGGTATACACTATACTTTCTTGAAATTATTCAATTGATGGTATACTTAAAAAGGTTTCTACTTGTGTTTAATGTTATATCACCCAAATTTTGAATGATTCTAGTGTATCATTTTACTCTGTAATGTTTAAAATCATTCCACTAGTTCAATTGTCATTGTTTGATTTAACCTTAAATGAATGAATAAACTCTTGAGTTAGGTTGGCGAGAGCTTGGGGACCCGATTAGCATTACCCATTCCATGTTGCATTTTGGTAGAGCTTGGCCTCCCAGCTTAAGTTACCTCCTCTACCTGCTCAATAATAGGAGAAATTATTAAGTGCGGAGTCCGGATGTAGAGATACGTCCGGACATCCACTTAAATTTTGACACGTGAAGTGCATTTTGGTTGCATTTTTTTGTGCGCTTTACATGTACTTTAGTTGCGCTTTGACTACTCTTTTGTTGCCCTTTTTTACTACGTTTTGACTGCGCTTTACCTGCGCTTTGGCTGTGTTTGGCTTAAAGTTCTGCAGACATTTTAAATATATAAAGTAAAAAATAAATCCAATTGAATATTCATGTGCCCGCTCCACATGTCAACATTTTATTGGAGTCCGGACGTATCTCTACGTCCAGACTCCGCACCTAATAATTTCTCTAGTAATAGCCCTTTGATCTTTGAGGAATTATGGGGTGGTTTTCAATGTTTTCCACAACTCAGCGCAACCTAATCAAGTTGACATCTTTGTAAAAGTTAACAAACAAAGTTGTTATGCCTATAACTGAAAATTTCATGGTATACCAATGCATCCTTCATTTATTAGGAGTGATATAACCGTAAATCTCCTTAATTATATCATTAGCTTAGCAAGTTAATCTCCTAAAGCTATATTTATTGTTGGTATGACCGTCAGTTATTCCCAATGATGATGGAAAGAGGAGCATGATGAGACTTTCACAGAGAATGGTGAGCAACTTCTGCTCTACTCTAGGTTCATCCAATGGCTACAGATGGATTGCACCAGCTGGAGTGAATGATTCTGGAGTCAGGGTTACAGTTCACAAGTGCTCAGACTCTGGCCAAGCTAATGGAGTCTTCCAACCTAATGGAGTCTTCCTTAGTGCCGCAACTTCCATATGGCTACCATACTCCCCTGAATCTGTCTTCAGCTTTTTCAGAGATGAAAGGTCTCGGGTTCAGGTTTCCTACCGTTACCTTCATTCTTAATTTTTCATAAATAATCTTGAGTTGTCGTTATATTTATTTGGTTCAATATAATCTCATTTCACCATTGTTTCTCTCTTTATTGTGTTCTCCTTTTGTCTTATGCACTTAAGGCTTCGTTTGTTTACATGTAATCTTCTGTAATTGGTTGAGCCTTAAGTGCATAAGACAAAAAAAGTTGTTTGGTAGGAGGATTTAGGTCGGATTTGAGACGGATTTGAGCGAAATCCAGCCAAACGGCCTAAAATGCAAAACTAAATCTCACGGCAAATGAAAGACGCCGTAGACGGAAAATTTTGTCTTTTCGTGAGAAATCCCGGATTTCCGAAATCCTATTTTTTTGCCGGATTTACAAAATTCATTGGCTCGAGAGGAAGAGTTCGCTTGTTAAATCTGCTCTATAGCCAAACAGTTACACGAGATTTAATAGGATTTATTATGAATGTTACCAAACAGTTTTCAGGATTTAGGCCCCTCAGGATTTCCGAAATCCGGATTTAGAAGATTTACAAAATCCTATTTAAATCAAATCCTGGGTGCTACCAAACAACTTCTTATTGAAGTGAATTTCGATGATTTATGTTTGTTTGAGCTGTAGTAAGTTTCATTTTTTACACATTTCCTGTAATACAAAAACTTATGGAACAACATTTAATTGAAGTGGGATGTTCTATCACATGGAAAAGCTGTTCAAGAGGTCACTCGCATTTCAAATGATCAACACCCCGGAAATTGTATCTCTCTCCTTCGGGTAATCTTTTCTAAAACATTATCTCCATCCATTCCTTCTCACGTTCATCTTAGCTCTGCAACTAACTATCATTTAATCACTTTACCTCCTCTTCAAAAAATCAAACAGGCAACTATGAATCCTGCCAATCTGAATGACAGAAACATGCTTATACTCCAAGAGAGCTGCACTGACTCTTCAGGTTCACTCGTAGTGTATGCATCTGTAGATCTGCCATCTATGAACATTGCAATGAGTGGAGAAGACTCATCATTTATCCCTCTTCTGCCGTCGGGATTTGTGATCTCGCCTGACGGAAGGCCGGGTACCGGCATTAATGCAGCTTCAAGCTCCAATCCCCTGGGAGGATCATCAGGTACAGTGCTCACCATTGCCTTTCAGATCATGGTGAGCAGCTTACCTTCAGCAAAGCTAAGCCTCGAGTCAGTCACAACGGTTAACAATGTCATTGGCGCAACTGTTCAGCAAATAAAATCTGCTCTGCGTTCCCTCGAAGCTTGACAGAAATGAATCTAAAGATATCAGTGAGCCATTCATGTTTAGACAGAGTAAAATGATTGTTGTAGCAGGTAAAAATGTACAATGTATCCCCTTACTGATAGGTAGTAGCACTTAGTTTTCTTTAGTCCTTTCATTTAAATTCCTTGGAAGTTTCAAAAATCTCTCCCAGATCTGAGCTCTAGAAATATTGTAGTTTCTATATTTTTTTTTCAGAATTAATCAAAAGAAAGGTTCTTTACTAACATATTTGAGATTTTTTTGTTCTTTTTATTGTTACAAGTCTGGGTTCAAGCTTTTGCAGCCTTTGTAATGGCCTTCGCCTTACCATACAGAAGATCTCCCCTTATTAGGAGAAATAGTCTCTTTTAATTTAGTAATGTTAGCTCCAGAATATAGTGAATGCATTTCTAAGTACTATGTAATTATAATTACGTTGCTTCTACTAATTAACATGAAACTAAAGTGATTTATGCGGTGCATTGGTATAACTAATGACTTAGAGGCTATTTGGTTGCATGCATTTAGAGTGTAAAGTAATTCAAATGCAACGGTTTTAGAAAATTTGATGTTTGGTTTGAAGTAAAGTAAAATGTAAGTGTAAAAGGAGTGTATTCCAAATATCCATATAGTATATTTTTGAGTGTATTTGAAATTACTCTAATTTGAGAGATTTTTAAATACATTGCAAAAGCACCATCGACAGTCGTTAGGCACCACTATTGGCCTTGCCATTGCGGCTGTTGCCACTGGCTGCCACTGCCGGCCTCATGCTGCCAGTTGCCGCCCCTGCCAGTGGTCACCACCTCTGTCGACCACCTCCCACTGTCGTTGGCCTTGCCGCCGGCCATCACCCTTGTCAGCCACCACCGCCAGCCGCACACCACTGCTGTCGACCACCGTCGATCGTCAGACAACCCGGTCACAATCTTCTTGTAGTTTACATTGCATTCACTTCATATCAAATATAAAAAGTGAAGTCATACATTTACTTTACATTCATCCAAACAACTCTATAGTAAAAAGACAACCAAATAGCCCCTTGGAAGGAAAGAAAGCTAATATTTATTTGCATAATTTCTCTATATACAAACAATATAATGGTTCTTATGTGGAGAGGCTCTCTCTTTATATGGTTTTGTATGAACGGATTTATAATTTGTTTAGAATTGGCTTTATATCACAAAGAATGAATTTGAGTTAATAAATCAAGTAAAAATTAAATATTTAAGTCTTAGGATCTATTTGAGATGGCTGTAGTTTTTTATAAAGTTGTTAAGAAAATAATTTTTTATAAGGGTTCGTTTGGGACGGCTTTCTTACTTCTTCTTAAAGCAATTTTCTAGTACAAAAATTAAAAACTTTTAATTAGAAAGTTGCTTTGAGAAGCAATAAGAAAGCCGTCCCAAACGAAGCCTAAGTTGTTGTAGAAAGTAATTTTGTAATACAACAATTTGTTGAAAGCATTTTTATAATATAATAATTTCTTAAAATGATTATCAAACAAAAATTATAATTATAATTTGAAAAATAAAATAGTAAAAAAGTTAAACTCAAACGAAGCCTTAAACTTAGTTTGAGGTAGTTCAAATCTTTCAAGTTTTATATTTTAAAATTCTTTTTTTAGCTACGATCTTAGAAATATATTTAAAAGAATAAAAATAAAATTTTGAAATAGTAATGATAAAAATTCTCTTTCAAATACATATTATTTTTTATTGATTATTTTTTTTATCACAAAAGCAGTCAAAATTGTTCCAAACAAAGCTTGTAAGTACTTCCCAGGAGAGCTGTTTATATTGAAATAACTGGTTCAACCGTTTCCTCGGTTGCCCTTTTTAGGCAGACGATCATATTTTAAGATCACAAGTTTTGGAGAAATTATTGTGTACGCAATCCAAACATAGAATAAGGTTCAGATGCTGCGTATTTCATGCTTATTTTACTGTGTATTTTTTATACATAATTTTTTTCTACATATTTTTCGCATATTTATTGTATATTTAGTGAGTATTATTTATTTGCTGCTTATTTGTCATGAAAAAATTATGTATAAAAAAATACGCAGTGAAATAAATAGTAAATACGCAGCGTCCGAACATTACTCTGCGTTCGGATTGCGTACACAATAATTTCTCCAACTTTTGATCATTATTTTTTTTACTATTTAAAAAAATGATGCTAAAAATTTATTTTAGAAAACAACAAAACAATTATTTGAACGAATAAAAATTTTGTAACTTTTGATAAGACCCTTCTAAAAGATTCATTTAGCTAAACTAATCCTAGGCTTGATTATTCCTTATAATTCAACTTGGTCAATTTTTTTTTAAAACTCTTTAGAGAATTAAGATTTTGTTTGGGATAGCTTTCTTACTACTTTATAAAATTAATATTTTGTAAAAAAATATTTATATATTAAAAAGTTATTTTAAAAAGTAGTATGGAAGTTGTCCCAGACTAAGGTTTCGTTTGTAACGGATTTCTTACTGCTTCTTAAAACAGTTTTTCAGTACAAAAAATTTATTCTTATTATTAAAAAGTTACTTTAAGAAGCAGTAAAAAAGTCGTCCCAAACGAAGCCTAAGCCTAAATTATAAGTTTCGATTTTAAGATTTCTTGATCGAGAGATTAAGCTCTCGGGCTTCTAATCAACTCGGCCTTGGGCAATTTATAGCGGTGTAATGGATTTACTTATTGGGCTTGGCCCATGAGTTTCCTCTGCGCTTAAGAAGCCCAATGATCTATTAGCGCCTCATTTTTGGAGGGAAAACTAGAAATCTAGAAAAAACAGAAAAAATAAAAAATAAAAAAAACCGGGAGCGGTGTGGGCGAGGCTTCATTTTACTCTTACCACATTTTTCGCCGGCGATTCGAAGGCCGTAGAGGAAGAAGATGCCGCCGAAGCACGATAGCGCTGAAGGCATTTCCTTCCTACTGATATCATCATTTCCATTTCTTTAAGCTTCGCTACAAATCGTAAACTAACTAACTATTCACTTATCTTTCTCTTTTTATTTTCTTTTTTGAAATGTTCCAGGCATTGTTCTCGGCTTCGTGAACGAGGTATTTTCCGCATTCAGATATTTCGAATTTTTGTTCAGGCAAATCTTTTGATTGTTGTTATCCTTGGAATCAAGGTTTTGTTAAGTGGAGCTGTGGATGCAAGTTTGAGTGGATGGTTTTTGTTTTTCCTGTATTGTTTTACTGAGCGCGTGTTATCGGACTGATTAAGTACGCAGGATCTTTCGAATTTGCTCTTATTCATCTGAGATAGGGCTTTCATTGCGTCGACTATGTGTTGAAGAATATAATTTGTGTTTGGGATTGCTGCTAAAGCAGTTAACCGAGGGTGTATTAAACAGTGAAATATGTAAGAACCATTTAGTCAAATTATTTTGTGGTTGTTGATATGTCACGTAGGGATTGTTTGCTTGTAGATGAAAAAAATGTTTTAAAAAATGGGAATTTTGTTTTCAATTGATTTGAGTTTGCAATTGAGATCCTCACTTTGAGGGGTTTTGAGGTGGTTTGTGCAGTTTGAAACTCTGTCACTGGTAACTAGATCCAACCAAATGTAGATTCATTTAACAACTTCAATGATTTTTCGAATGGCCTACATTGCAATACTTATTAAGTTCATCATTCGTTTTAGCTGAATTATAATTTATCTTTCTCCTTTGAGTGCCCTTTAAAATTGTCTACTTTCAGAAATGTTCTGAAGTCTAAGTTTGTTCATTCACTTACTTCATGACCGTTGCCTGGAAATTTTATGACCTTTCATTGTTCAAGATCTTGTGTTTTCTTCTACTTTATGATTAAGTTTAATTTAATCTTAGATTTCGGTTCAGTTTAAACTTTTTTCGTTAACAACACCACATTTCGAACTTTGGACTTGTTGGGTAGAAATACACTGCCTATTGACTACACTACCATGGGATTAATTGATTTATTTTTACTTTAAATTGATTTTATGATATTTTTATATTTAATAACAAAATGTATGAACACTGAGCAACTTTCTTAATTGGCTTTCTTGGTGCTATGAGTGTTAAATATTTTTATTTTAATTTTAAGTTTTAACTAGTTTATTGGATATATTGAACCATTTATTTTCTAAATATTGTGATAAGATTCTGATCATTGATCTTTTGATATAAAGGCTATTTGTTTTGCTAAAAAAGGAATGCAAAATATTCCAAATACAAGGGATTTGAAATTTTTAATGATTGGTGTGTGAAAAAGGAATGTATAGTAAAGTTTTGGTTAATTCCTTTTTTCACTATGTAGTTCATTTTTGTTGCATTCTAAACTGACTCGTTTTTTTCACCCTTGCCAATCTCCGTCTGCAAGCTCGTAACCTTCTATCGCTGTCATTGGTGGTCGCTCATACTCGTCATTGGCCATTAGTCATTGCCTTAGTAGCTGTCACCTGCTCGCCACCGCCTGGCGCCTTGCCCATTGCTTTCCACCACCACCATTGCCCAGTGCTCTATACTTCTTGGGTTTTGATGAGTTTTTAGTTTTCTTCTCTCTCATTCTTCTACTTTTCTAACACAATTTCTTCTTGTCTATATATCATCAAAGATACCTTCTTTCAATCCCAAAACACATCCAACATCTTGAAAACTCTTTCAAACATTTCTCCACATCTATTATAACCTCCCAATACTCAAAATACCTAATAACTCTAAGATATCATAGCTGAAAACTCTCTCTCTCTCTCTCTCTCTCTCTCTCTCTCTCTCTCTCTCTCTCTCTCTCTCTCTCTCTCTCTCTCTCTCTCTCTCTCTCTCTAATAACTCTAAGATATCATATATATATAACAATTAGGTGGTAGCGGCTACTCTCTATGCCTATTGCTTTGGTTGATCGATCAATCCCCTAGTACTCTCTATCTACGAGCACTCAATTCATGGCCTTAGGTCACTTTAAGTATGAGATATTTTTGGTGTTAGATTGCTTTTAAGAATATAAACGTTTTAAAAGAAAAATAACAACCTATTGTTACTATTTTTGTTGACTTTTACGTGATATTGACATCTTTCCAAAGCATCAAACTTTCAGTCTCTAGATAGTAGGTGTTTTTCATTCAAATTTATCACTGTTGCGCTATTTTACAGTGTTGCTTTTGCTTAGATTTATGTTGTAATCGAATTAACTCCAGTGGGATAGTTTTGATTTATTTGCATGATACTAATATTTACCATTAACATATCCCACAAGCATATTCTAAGCTTAATGCAAGGTAGTTATGTAAGATATCCATATCTTCACCTTCTTATGCCCCCCTTTACAACAACAACAACTAGCCTTCATCTTACTATGTGGGGTTGACTACATAAATCCTTTTTCTCTATTGTATTCTATAGAATTTAAATTCTCATTAAATCTATTAAAGAAGATATTTTAATGCAATCTAACCAAGTCTTTTTAGGTCACCTCTATGTTTCTTAACATTGGCCGAATCTAATACATCTACTTTCTTAATAGTGTCATGGAAAGGATGGAGTTTTATATGATCAAACCATCTCAATTGTATCTTTCATTATTTGTTGAAGAGATAATAACAAATCAGCCCTAATATTTGGTTCCTATGTTTTTCTTCTTATCTACTTAAATTTTACTTCCAAGATGCATGAAATTATCCTTCAAACTCTTATTAGTTATGATATCTACCCAATTTTGATATGACTCCTACCTGAATATTATAGTTTAAACCATAAACTATTAATCTTCTCAGTCTTTTTTTTCCAAATAATTTAGTTTCCTGAATACATAGAATTTTTATCTTCTTATGAATTATAATATCTATTAATTCAATTAATTTGCTTGTAAGGGTATCTATATTTAAGCTCTTATTCTAATTTTAGTTTCATGAATTGGCTTCTTTGCCCATAGTTGTCCATGATGTGAGAATCCTTACTTATTTAATACTACATCCAGGCGCCGCTATACTCTTGCACATTTTTTGTTATATTCAATCCATACAGCGCGTCGTTTCCGATGAATGATTTAGTATTAACACAATGTATTAAATGATTCATATTATGATTGTTTACAAGTTTTATGCTGGTTGTCGACTATCTAATAAAACCGGAGACCTTACAACAATAGTGTTTTACGTGCCCCTTCACAAATTTTATAAAATAAATATATGGGATCTTTCATCTAGGCAAATACAACCCTAATGTTTTTCTGACATTTCTCCAATGCAAGATGAAGTTTGAGTGGCATTGATATAAGGTTTTCTTAGCTCCTTTTTCCCTGTAGGATGCTTGTAATATTAATATTTTTTTCTGGATTTTATACAAAGAATTGCAAAGTTTTATCACAAATTTTTTAGCCTGCTATCCTTTTGCTATGTAGTGTTCCTTAAATACTCTCATCTCAACAACATTTGTTGCCTAAAATTTCTTGTGATTGAAAAAAATGGTTATTCTTTAAATTTTCCTAATAAACTTGGATAAAGATTTCAATCTATACTTTTTGAACTAAATCTTTTTCAATTTTTTTAGCCAGGAATTTTTTCTTGAGTTGTCCAATTTTGTTACGGTTCATGGAAAGTTTTTTATTTGTTATCATTTGTTTTGCTCATCAATATTTTGATAAATTAATCACTGTTGTAAATTAAGATGTTCACTACATGCTTTGGAGTAACACTATACTTCTATTGTTAGCAAAATAGACCACTGAATTCCCAAAATGTTGCTGATGCTCTGCAAAAGTATAACCTCAAAAAGTCTGCAATCCAGAAAGCGTTGGATACACTAGCTGACAGTGGGCAGATTTCATTTAAAGAGTATGGCAAGCAGAAGATTTACCTTGCTCGGCAAGATCAGTTCAAGATACCCAGCAATCCGGAACTCGACCAGATGAAGAAAGAAAATTGCCAATTACAAGAGCAGATTGATGTCCAAAAGAAGGCCAGAAGTGAGATTGAGGCTGGTAAGCTACAATGATAACAATTTCACTCTTTATAGTTCCAGTTACAGTTTTAAATGTGTTTTCTTGAATCAGAAATTCGATCTCTGCAATCAAATTTGACACTGGAGGAAATACGGGCAAAACAGTCAATGCTGCAAACAGAGGCAAATTTTTCTCACCAATTCTTATAATATTCAGTCTTCAAAATTGTCTGAAACACATTTACTTCAGGTTAATGAAATGGAAGCAAAGCTGAAGAAATTGCGTGATGGAGTCATTTTAGTGAAACCAGAAGAGAAAAAAGTTATTGAACAAACATTCAGTGAAAAGATGAACCATTGGAGGAAGCGGAAGAGGATTTTTAAAGATTTGTGGGATGCCATAACAGAGAATTCTCCAAAGGATGCCAAAGAATTCAAGGTTTATTACCTGTTGAAATCAAACTTTTCTATTTCTTTAGATTTTACTAACAGCACCATTACTTATCACAGGAGGAGCTCGGCCTTGAATATGATGAAGATGTTGGAGTTAGCCTGCAATCCTATAGTGAACTGATGAATGCCAATAAGAAAAGAAGAACAGCACAATGAGTTATCCTGCAATCCTTTTAAATTTAGATTTGTAAAGGGATTTTTAAGCCAAACTCTTCCAATGCATGTATTTTCCCAAACAGTAATTGATCAAAATTTCACACTTATGTGGACCTGTTATCGTCACTGCTTACTGCTATAGTACTTCCATGTTTAATCTTAAAAAACCCAACTTACAGGCTTAGATAAAGTTTTCTTTTGTCTTTGTTTTGCTAGGTTGCTCCGTATCTTCTTCTGCAGTGTTTCGTTTTCGATCTCATGGTGTTGGAGTCCTTACCCATAGAGGAAAGGTGAGTCGCTAAGTTTTTCTGAGGAGACGAGCAAACATTTGGAAATTCCAATTTCCATCTCATAATTGCTTGAAATGCTGTCTGCATCTTCTCCATCTTTAGATGGTCTTTTCTCTTCTGGTAAGGTTAGGCTAAGAGGCTTCAATATTATGGTCTGCATGAAACTGGATTGCCTGGACCTCATAAGCTTTCATTTCTCTGTAACTCCACAATCTGCTCGCTGTCTCATTTGTGTCTCTCAAAGAAAATTTCTTCTTCCACTGGTTAGGGATGCAAATGAGGCGAGCTAGCTCGCATGCTTGCAAGCTAGCTCGAGCTCAACTCGTTAATGAGCTCACGAGTCGAGCTCGAGCAGAATTTCAAGCTTGTTGGATCATCGAGCTTGAGTTTGATTGAGATGATGCTCAGCTCAATTACTTGTTGAGCAGCTCGAGTGCAGATGATGATCTATTAGCTATGACGTGGAAAGGCAGAATTGTGGGGGCGGGCTAGGATGCGGAAGGCTGAATCGCGCAGCATACGTGAAATCGGTACACCTTGCGAGTCACCGTCCACTGCCACGAGTCGAGCTCAAAAAGCATCTTGTAGTATAAATTTGGGAATAACTTTTGCATCAAAAACGAAAGAAACTTTTCACCAAAAACTTTTATCATAAAAAGACGAAGGAGAGGAGGAAGAAACTAAAAAATTTAGCTGACTAGAAGGAAATAACAAAGTAGCAACTGTTATGGCCGTTGATTTTCAAGAGATGCTCATCTGAGTCAACTCAGTGAAAGCGAGCGATACAAGCAAGCTGTACATGTTCACCATCGCAAGCAAGAAAGTTTAAAGGATAGTAATCTTCTTATGGCTCATCTTCGAAAAGAGACTTTTTCACTGGATACTTCAAATTACAGGCATATAAACTGAGATCATTCCAGATTATTCGAAAAATTAGTGACTAAGTGCTCCCTCGACTTCCAACTGGAAGAGCTCCAGCGCAGCCTTGGCTGCTACTGCTGCATACGAGGCAGACTCGAATGCAGCCTGTGCAGCACTCACTACATCTTTGTACTCCTCTTCAACCCTTTCCTTCCCCCTATAATTCCCATGGAAAGCAGAATCAAGCTGCGGTGTTGCCATCTCTTCTGCCTGGTTTTCGGTCCACAGGCTAGCAAACTGATCATCCACCTACATTTGCATTTGACAAAGTTTTTATGATTTATTCCATATCTGAGTTTAGAAACATTTGCATTGAAATCTAACCACTGAAACCTCTGAAAAGGGATTGGTGATGAGTTCCAGCTCGACTCCTCTCTCCCTTGCAATCTCTTTCATCACATCAACCCTGCTTTCCATGCTCGGCTTCCTTGAGGAGAACTTCTGCACCATCTGCAGGGAAGTTGACCATCAAACTAATCAATGCAAGTTTGTATCTGGGACTCGCATGTTTATATTAAAAAGCTGCTTTAAGAAACAGTAAGAGTTGGGACGAGTTTTTTATTGCTTTTTAAAGCAATTTTTCAGTACAAATTTTTAATTTTTATACTAAAAAACTGTTTTAAGAAGCATTAAGAAAGCCGTGCCATAACTTTCTAAAATTATAAACCAGAAAAGTATCATGCATTAACATACAACTGATTGTGGAACATAATATGGAGGTTATGTTGGCTGTCTGGTAATTATATTTTCAGATTTGTGAATTTAAAATATTTATATTAAAAATCATAAAAAAAAATCTGTAAATTAAACACAATGTGTTAGTTTTTGTTAAAATATGTGACCATGAAAGCTATTTTTTGTATTCGTCATTATAACTAAAATTTATTTATGTACCTTAGCATCGACTCCACAGTTGTTACGCAGCTCCACGGCGGCGGCGGTGAACTCCTTGCCGAACCGCGACGAGATGATTTTACGAACCTCTTGCAGCTCCGGCAGCTCACCGCACCGTGAAGCGGCGAAGGATAGGCCTGCCGCCGCCTCCTTTAGCTCCTCCGGGCACTCCCTGCACTCCCCCAAGCATTGCTTCTCATCACTGATAGTTCAGAGAGAGAGAGAGAGAGAGAGAGAGAGAGAGGAATTTGCGCACGTACATCTGCTGCTCGAGTAGGAAGGCGCGGTCGTTGAGGAATTGGCAGTAACTCGCCACCATAGCGAAGACATCGGCCATGTTCTGCTCCTTTATCAAAAGCTCCGCCTGCATTATGTCCACAAAACAGATAAAAAAAGAGCAGCGAGGGATCGAGTGTTTGTTAATTCGGCGTACGCGAATGAGAGCTCGGTCTTGTTGGCCATGGAGGAGGAGCTGCATTATGTCGGACCGGGCAATGCAGCAGCGGCCATTGCGCTGGTTGCGGAGAACTGAGAGGCGGCAGACTGTCAGATTGAGGAGACTCTTCAGCTTCCAGATTTGCCTCGTCGTCCTTCTCCCGTAAATAGCTTCGATTAGCCTCCTTACCATTCTCATTGCCATCTTAATCGAGTTAATCAACTATTAAATCGTTATCATGAGCTAAATTCAGTGAATCGTGAAGAATTTGAATAAACTTATTCAGTAAAATCTTCGAAGTTAAAACTCACAGAAGGAGATAAAATCGCTTGGAGAAAAGATCTGCTCCTTATAAACTTGGCTGTGATTGAAATCATGGAGGTTAGCACTGATTTGGAGCATTTAAAGCTGCTCATCAAGAATGGAGAAGGAAGCTTCGTTTTTAAAGCTCTCCTCGTTTATTTGGAGCTTAATAAGAATTCTCTAAGTTGTTCATTAAGGTAACTAAAATCTGTAGCAATAATTTGTTAAATTTTATTTACATATACTCATTCAAGCAGCATTGAGTTTTTGTTAAATTTGTAAATAAAAGGTTAGAGAATAAGTAATAAATTATGTTATATTTTGATACTACTAATTGCTTTCTTATGATGCGATATTATGCAACTCAATTTAGTTTGTTGGTTGGGAGCTTTTGTTTATAATCAAGAGATTTTGGTTTCAATCTTGGATATATATGAAATTCTTAATTAACCTAAATGTCTCAAAAAAAAAAAACAATTTGATTATTACTGATTTGTCATCAAAAATTCACTTTGATCGGGCACAAATCTCAATGTGAATATAAGATTGAGGCTTCAAGAATTAAAAACGAGACCGATCTGCAATTTCAACAAGCTTATAGTCAAATTGAACATCTTAAGGAGATAAACCTAACGACATCAAATTTGATTCAATTCGAGCCAAAATGAATCCAAATCAAAGGTCCACAATCTATTTGGAAGCTTCGGAGCATTAATTGGACTATCAAATGATATTTGAATATGGCATGCTTATAGTCGAATTGAGAGTTCGTCAAAACGAATCCAACGAGTCTAAGATCACTCAATTATGACATCTCTAGGGCATCTAAATGCTTGATAAACAAAAAATGATCAAATGGACCATTATAAGCCATCCGATGGAATACTCCTAACACGCCCTTGATCTTCTCCTTATTTATTAGGCATGCCACTCTAAAAAAAAACTATAAATATCCCCTTATTCTTCACATGATGGGGAGGAAGAAAAGAAGAAAACTTGGGAAGCTCCTTTGCCATTGACCATCGCCGGATCTCTTCTCGACCATCGACAATCGCTAGACTTCCTCCCGTTTGTTGGCTGCTACCGGATCTCTTCCCGACCATTGACTGTCGCTGGACCTCCATCCATTCTCCTAATATTGTTGGAACTCTTCCTGGATGCTATCGGTGCTGGATATCTCAAATACTGTCGTGTGTCAAATACGATCTCTCGAACCACCATTGCCTAACTACAGTCTCTCCGACCACTATTACCCGACTACGGTCTATCCGACCACCGTTGCCCAATTATGATCTTTCCGACATCCGCCACCCGCTAATTATAATTTTGCAGACCATCGCCGCTTGACCATGGTCTCTCTTATCACCATCGTCTAACTATAGTATTTTCATCATAAGTTGATCGCCGACTACGGCTTCTTCGACCACCATCTCCAGACTATGATCTCCACAACATCCATCGCCGACTACTGTCGTTCGACTATAGTTCTTCCGTCTTACATCGCTCGCCAACTATAATTCTACCAACCAAACGAACATGTCAATACTATTTCTTCCAACTCCCACCATGTAATATCCTTTATATGATGTATATTGACTACATCAAGCTAAGACATTCCCCCCAAAGGAAGGGCCTCATTTATAATGAACCGTAATCACTATTAGATTCGTTTAAATTGGGCAAGGCCCCATGGCTTTTTTTTTCCTTTTTTTAGGTATTTATACGTAAAAACTCTTGTGTTTCGTATGAGCGTTGCACCCCTACTCATTTATTTGTCTGTGTGTTGGATGTCGTATAAAGCTAAGACACTAAACTTTATATATCTCTATTGCCACAAATTTTTCAGGATACAACAATTATGCTTTATGGTGCTGAATGTTGGCCATTAAAAGAGAAGCATAATACTAAGTTAAGTGTGGCAGAGATGAGGATGCTCAGGTGGATGAATGTCTTTACCCTTAGAGATACGATACGAAATGAGCATATAAGTGAAAAGGTTGGAGTAGCTCAAGTAGAATATAAGATTAGAGAGAGTCGCCTTAGATGGTTTGGTCACATAAAACAGCGGCCTTCCAATGACCCAGTTAGGAGAGTAGAAGTATTAGATTTGACTTATGTTAAAAAAGATAGAGGCAGACTTAAAAAGACTTGGTTAGAAAATATTAGGAATGACTTTTCTTTATTAGATTTAAAAGAGAATTTGACCTTTAGTAGGACACAATGGAGAAAAAGAATTCATGTAGCCGACCCCACGTAGTGGGATAAAGGCTTGTTGTTATTGTTGTTGTTATTGCATTAGTAAAATTTTGAAATTATTTACATATATATCTCATGAATTCACCGAAATTATTATTATTTGAGAATAATAAATATAGAGTTACGAAAAGCCCATTTTCTTGCCTTTTGGATAGCTCATCTTAGCCGGTTGGTTAAGAGTGTTTGCTATTAATTAAAAGATATTGAATTTAAAACTTGTATATATGATATGTGTGTATGAATTTAAATTAATTGACCCAAATATCTCCGCACACACACTAAAAAAAAAAAATCTTTTGAAAAGTCCCACCCCATGAACCTAAAAGCATCGCGTGCCTTTATCATCGGGCAAAGCAACTATAACTCCAAAACAAAAGATTGCAGCGCTAAGTCAGCTGTATAAATTGAATTTTCCAAAAATTTAACATTTGCTTCACAATTTCTAAGCGGTTCAACCATTATTTATTCTGCTTCAGTTCTTAGCAGCACCAGCTGCAAATCCTCTAAATTTCTTCTTGTTCGGTGGTAATATCGTAATATCAAGTTTTGTGAGACATTGGTCGAAATAAGTTGCATTTATTTTATCTTAAAATGAATGGCATTTGAGACTGTTCTGATGCAATTTCTGATATCATCAGCAATTTTTTTCATTACAAACTAACTGCAAATTAGGTGGTAATTAAAATAATATTGGATCAGTTGGTCCAACTGGTTCAACCATGAATCGGTCTTATCAATACAATCCAAAATCTGTTTCTACACAAAACGGGTTCAAATCAGTGGTTAAACCAAAGAACCGGAGAACCGATGAACCAATTTAATTTTTTTATGAATAGGTCAATTATCAATTGCTAGCCTTTTGATTTTGTTCAAATGGTTATAATTAAAGGTTTAGTGGCTTTAAAAAGTTCAACCCCTCTTCAATTTATATTTTTTGAACAGTTAGGACTCATTTGTTTGTCCGTTTTTACGTCTGATAATGAGAAAGAAGAAAAAATTTATTTGTTTGATAAAATTACTTTTCTTAAACACGTTCTCAATATCGTTGTTTTTTCACTGTTTTTAAAAGCTTTATGATATTAACTTCTTCGTCTGTTATCTAAAACAACTGTTTTAAAACTTCCTTTTAGGAAAAGCATAGAATAATCAAACGAAGCCTTAATTAAATATTATTCATTTCAAGTTGAATAACTTATAAATAATCAAAATATCTTGCCTCAAATTTTTGATTCAAAATCTATTTAAAATATTCAACTAAATATTTTGAATTATATTATTATAGTAAACTAGTTAGTTTAAATATTATGATTATATCATTTAGTTCAACCTTCGTCAGCCTTGAACCTTTATGGCTTCGTTTGGTTGCACGTAATTACGCCTTTTTCTAGTTAGAATCGGAAAAAATGGTTGTTGTTTTATGTTTTGTTTAGACAACTTTTATAAAAATCATTTTCCTAAAACTCCGTATATCTGCCGATCTGAGAAGGAAAAAGTTTCTGCTTACCCGTTCTTAGAACCTACGTTTAAGAAGGAAAAAAAAGCCTCAGGAACCAAACGAAGGCCTAAACCTCTCAATCTTCCGGTTCAACAATTAGGTCTAATTTTTTTGAAACTTTTGCAAATTAAACTTTCTTTCAAAAGACAACCTACCTTAACTCTGAATGCGGCAAACCTGCTTGCTTGCTTGCTTCGCAATGGATCTTTTCTAGAACGAACTTTTTGATTCTTTATTCTGTATCTTCTTAATTAGTTTGCCCTTCCCTTCTTTTGCCTTATCTCCTTCGTCAGCAAGCAACCTAATTTCTCTCCTACTCTCCTTTTCCTTCAGTGTGTTCTATTTTCCGGCTTTAGTGTTTAACATGGTATAAGAAACATCGGTCTTTCTGATGACCCAATTAGAAGAGTAGATTTATTAGATCTGGTTCACGTCAAAAAGGTAAAGATATATCGAAAAATACTTGGTTAGAAAATATTTGAAAAGTTTTGATTTGTCGGTTGAGAACGTTGGTTACCAACTAATAGATCTTGGATTCTAGTCTTGCGTATGTGATGTATGTGTGAATTTGCCTTAACTGGTCAAAATATCTCAAAAAAAAAAAATTATAGATTTAAATAGGACATAATGGTGAAAAAAGATTATCTAGCCGACACCATCTTTAACGAATAAGTAATAACCACTACTTCTTAAATCTTATGATTTTGATTGTAAACATAAGATGAAGAAGCTAAAACTGTCATTTAATCTTTATTTATTATTGTCTAAGGCTTCGTTTGGGACGGCTTTCTTCTTGTTTCTTAATTTTTGTGCTAAAAAGCTGCTTTATAAAGCAATAAAAAAAGCTGTCTCAAACGGAACGTAATTCTATTGAAATCTAAGTGTTAACACTTAGGCCTCGTTTGGGATGGCTTCATTGATCTGGTAATGAAAAAGCCGTTCTAAACGAAGTCTTAATTGCTTTAAAAAAAAAAAAACATAGAGTTTGTAACGCACAAACATTTCTGAAAGGGTGATCGAACATTTAGCTTCATTGATCTGATTGTATGATGGACAACTGAGCTTTGACAAATAGTTTTCACCAAAGTATTTCAGTGAGAGAAATCATCTCATACAAGTCCCAAGAAACAAAAGATTAGAAGAACTTTTCTGTTGGTCAATCATATCATTGAATTTATGAAATATCTAAGTTTGCAATGTAAAAATAAATTCATTCTATTCAGATTTTTCATATAAATTTATACAAATTGGTATTTATTTTTACAATTCCAGTCAACATTAACTTTTTTATAATTAATAGCGAGAATTCTCTATTTTAAAAGGAGACTCACACTTATGATAAAATAGCATTAATGCTTCCTTTGAGACTGGCTTTCTCACCGCTTTTTGAAGCAGCTTTTTAGTGGTTTTCTTAGAGTTGCAGAAAAAAAGATTTAAGTTGCCTATTTAACGGACGACTGATATGTCTCATCAGTTCATCTGTTAATTTAGCAACTAATCCTATTTATAAATTTACTCTGTTAGAAATTGTCCTTTATATAAATTATATGTTTACCAGACAATGAAGCTTTAAATAAATTAAATATTACTCTTTAGAACTATGAAAAGTGTTGGTGCTCATTGGAGAGATCCAATAGACATATTACATCAAAAAATATTTATAGCAAATTAAGATTTAAGATGCATAAAAGTTATAAGTGCATAAGAATTTAAGTGCGTAATATATTTGGCCTATATATTGTTCTTTTGTTGGATTTTTATGAGGATAATATATTATTTTCTTGATGTAATTATGATTTGACATTCATGTGAAAATAAACTGGTTTGATCAAATGAAAAGAGATTTTTTTTTTAATTTCTAAAAATGTTTTTTTTTTAATATTTTAACTTTGTTTTTTTTTTTTAAACTCACAAAAGAGCCTACACGTTAATTAGAAATGGATTACAAGTCCTTAATAGAGCAAAAGCTCACTAAAAATACATACATTTGAAATAAAACCTAAGAGTGATTGTTCCAACCTATTACAATAACCAAATATAAAAAAAAAACTGTAGTCAAATCCACTGACGACGGGCAACCGGAAACAACCAAGTCCAAAGTAGAAATGAGTCCAGGCAAGAAGATCTGCAAAGAAAACAAAATAGAAGCATGTAAAATAGATAAGATGAACAAAAGGCTAATCCATCTACCCAATGAAACAGATAAAAACACCACCCAGAACACTCCCATCATCCAAAAATAGGGTTATGTGAATTTATTTTTAAATTTTTTAATAAATAATTAATTAAATATATGCGAATTAGGGTTATCTGAATTATCAATTATGCACATTGTTGAAAACCAAAGGAGGAAGATCTTCTTGAGAGATCTTCTTCCAAGATCTTGAGAGGGAGAGAGGAGGAGGGAGAGGGGAGAAGGAGAGAACCGTGAGCCAAAATGCTTCAAACTTTATTCCCTTGGCCTCTTTCCTAATACATGCTAAAGCCTATTAATAGGCACCTAAGAGCTACACAAAAGCAACACAAAATGGCCAAACACATCGTCTACAAAAACCTATACAAAAAATCAAACCTAAAACTAGGAACAAAACAAAACAATCTCCACCTTGGTCCTAGATTTATAAAAACAAAAGATAACCACTGTTCTTTAATGAATAGCCAAAGAACAATCCTGTCGGTCTCCTCCGCCAAAAGCGTCCACCGACATTCTAGCTCCACCTCCCGACAGATCTCCTGTCGCATTGCGTCCAACGCAGCCAATCCCGAGCACCCCTAGCCCGGCTTCCGCACCCTATGCATCCACCTGTACCCTGCGCCTCAGTGCTCATGCCCTGCACCTCCAGCTCGCATCATACGCCTCAAGCCCGCACCCACACCTTACAACCATGTGGTCTGTCACTGAGCACATCCTGCACGTATCAACCCGTGCAACGAGCCCTATGCCTTCACCTATGCTCCACTCGTCACCAGTGCTCCGCGCTCCTATGCGGCTTCCTCGTGCACCGCATGACCTCGCACCTCCAAACGCCCCACACTTTCAACACTGCTCCTCAAGAATAACCGACACTACCTCAGTGTCTCCCGGACTCCACCTGAAGTCCAAAACTCCACCACAAAGAAGATCTAATCTCTTCTTTAAAGATCTGAACTGATCTTTTAATCAAAGAACATAAAAATATGCTTCCAAGCTAGTCAAGACCGATCGAAAATTGATTCAAGATCAAGCCAAAAATCCGGCCTCCGTGAGATCCGCCTGTTCCAGATTTCGGCCAAAACATTGGACCTTGCTCGTGCAAAAAACCTCCTTCCGTTCAGAATACCACTCCTTGCTTCTTGCGGCTGAGATCAACTGGTCTACCCTTCTGTCCGTCTCGGGTGAGATCTCCTTTGATCAGCTGCTTTCCAAGCCACACAAGAGACTCGGTGTTACCACCTGTTTAAGCGGCTTCAGCTATCCCTCTTGTTCGTCTCTGCTGACTACGTTGAACCAACTCCGGCGTCCAAATTCAGATTGTAAGCACCTGAAGCCACCTCTGATTTCTTGCACACGGTTCTCCGGTCTCCTTGCTCCCCACACAGACTCCCAATCAACCTCTGCATGTAAGGTTTGCGCAAGAACTAGTCCTCCGCTTCTCTCCGTCGGCTTTTAACTCCACGTCGGCTCACACGACGCCAGCCCAGTGCTCGGGCCTTGCGTCCCACGTACACTACGCCTCTGTCCGTGACCAGGTTGGCCCATTCCGACATCCGGCCTCCCTCATGCGGTCTCCACTCCGACTTCCCAGCCGGCCTCCTCGTGCAGCCCGTCCACTCTGCGCGTTTATCGGCAACTTGAACACCTCAAGAACACCTTCCTCCTTCAAGATCGCCACCAGGGCTCTGATACCAAATTGTTGAAAACTAAAGGAGGAAGATCTTCTTGAGAGATCTTCTTCCAAGATCTAGAGAGGGAGAGAAGAGGAGGGAGAGGGGAGAAGGAGAGAACCATGAGCCAAAATGCTTCAAACTTTATTCCCTCGGCCTCTTTCCTAATACAAGCTAAAGCCTATTAATAGGCACCTAAGAGCTACACAAAAGCAACACAAAATGGCCATACACTTTGCCATACAAAAACCTATATAAACACAACACACATAATTATATATAATTTGTTAATTAACTGCTCATATTTATCGATATAATATTATTCACATCTAATAAATGCTGATGATTATGCCTTTGTATGTTGCAATATTTGCATACATTTAATGAGGGTTAAATTATGATAAATTGATACAATGTCATGAAGAGAAGCAGAGCCAAAATTTAAAGTGAGTTTAGGACACGTCATATGTGACATATATATGACATAGTACATTGAATCACAAAGTGTTATTATGTAATCTATATACATATTCGACTTAGGTTTCATTTGGGTCAACTTTATTATAACTTTTTAAAACAGTTTTTTATTATAAAAATATTTTAATTTAAAAAATTTATGCACTAAAAAGTTGTCTTAGCAGTAAAAAAGCTATTTCAAATAAAACTTTAATCTCTCATTTGAATTTAGATTTCTATATAATTAAGAAAAAAATAGTGTCAATCAAAATTTGTTTTAAGGAAAATAAATTTAAAAATTGCAGTATTATATAAAACCATCTTTTTTTTTAGTTATTCTAAAATTATTTTATAGTTTACATAAAAATATTGTATAATTATATAAATCGTTCATATTTTATATTATTATATTATTATATTATTATTTAAGAATGCTTATTTTAATCTTCTAATTTATTTTTTAATGAGGAAGTTAAGTACCTCTATAATCAGTCCTCCATTGCCTCTAGAAGGCCAATTTTAAGAGCTAAAAAACGACAGCCCAAGGACTAAAAGAATGACTAAAGGGCCTACCACCCATAAGGCCCATCTACTGGTTGACGACTTTAACAGGGTAAACCCATCTCAACTACTGCAACCCCGTTCGAATAGATAATTATGAAAGTTGGATTTTTATAAAGAACATAGCCCTGTATTGGGAACTCATATTCGCACCCGCCTACATAGTCACCCATGCTCAATGGATATGGGTGGGTATGGGTTCGCCCATGACCTCGTGGATGAGTATAAGTAGATACTCAACATCGGAGATAAATTAATTTACATTGCTAATTATCGTACACAGTGTACTACTGTAATCCTCGCTATGTTGTACGTAGCACTGAACTGCGATGCAACAACAATAAATTTTGATATGCGGCTTGCATCCTATCCTGACAGACTCCCCGCTTAATGATGGTCTACCCGATGAGCAAATCATGCAGGTCGATGTATATTTAATACTACCATTTTGGGAGATATACATTGATGAGGCATCATCAATAAACTTACCCGATCACCAAATATTATGAGGGTCTGAGCCAACATCGATCTCATTTTTATAGCACATGAAGGAGGCATAATGAGATTCTCAATCAATTTGACTGAACCTCGGACCAACAATGAATTTGAATACAAAACTCTAATAGCAGGACTGGAGATTCGATCGATGTAAGGATCTTAATTCAATTCTGATCAACTTCTTGTCAAATCTAAATCTGATACCATATTTATAAGAAAGAGAAAAAAAAACTAATTCGGTCTCATCAAATTCTTATTCATAATATATTTTAAATTTATTAAATTACGACATGTTCAAATATATATATATATATATATATATATATTTATTTATTTATTTATTAAAATATTATAAAATTTTTTTTTTGGGGTATATTTGCAGTTTTAGGACTATAGTGAGCTACCTCAACCTAATCTAAGTCCAACTAACATATAAATTAAAAAAAAAAAAGTAGTACATTAATTGATATTTAGGCCAATTAAGGGGTTGTTTGGAACGGCTTTTTTTATGCTTCTTAAATCAACTTTTTAGAACAAAAATTTTAATTTTTGTATTAAGAAGCTGTTTTAAGAAGCAATAAAAAAGACATCTCAAACGAAGCCTAAAACAAACTCATACACAAATTACATACGTAAAATACGAACTCAAAATCTGTGTTGATGGTTAAAGCTCCTAACGAGCAGATAAAGAAGAGTTGCGTGAATAATAAAATACAACTATTATTATTAACTTAAAAAATAGAGAGACCAACCAGAATGGTCTAGCTAATGGCAGAAGAAAAAGAAAAAAATACTTTTGACACTTCATTTATGGCCATCTCCATCATGCACGCATGGTCCTCTTTAGCCCAAAATTCTTTGCTTGGACCGGCCATGGAGTCAAAAAGAAGCAGATTGGAATGAATATGTTGCGTTCACGAAGAATAAGAATGGGCATATAAATATATTCATATATTCTGCAAAATCAGATGGCTATTGACAGTTTACCAAACAAGGTTTTTTGGATGCCGAAAGTTGAAGATCTTTGTTGAATTTGCACTGCATAAAAAAAGAAAAGCTTCCACATCACTTAAAATAGATTTTCATAAAAATTTTAACCGCTACAAAAATAGCTTGCAGCGGTTTCAAAACCGTTGCATATTTGTTGTATTTGAATCCACGGTCATTATGCAACGGTTTTTAATACCGACGGATAATATGTGTAATGGGCGACAAATCAACTACAAGATTTCTTTCAACCAATAATACAACAATCAATTCTTTTGCTAACACCAGCTTTTTTTTTGGACATTTAGGTCATTTAAGGTAAACTCATACACACAATGCATACACAAAGACTCGAACTCAAAACCATATAGTTGGAAGTCAAAGCTCTCAACCAACAGGCCAAGGTGAGCTGTGTGCTAACACTAGCTTAACTTTGATCTTTGTGCTTCATTGATTGCATGTTTCCTTAGTATGACGCATTGTAGAAGTAGCACTTGCACAGCTAACAACAATCTTAAAGTGATAAATATAAGACAAATCAGCAATGTTAACATAGCATCACAACAAGGAAAAAAATGGCTATGGAAAAGATGGTCAAACAAACTTCGAATGGCTTAAACGGTTCTCACTCAAAATTAAACAAGAATATTTTATCTCTAAATTTATTTTTCATCCAATCAAATATCAAATTTCTTAAAACTATTCTACGCTCCCTTTACTTTCAATCAAACAATCAAACATCTCCTTATAAAATTTTATTTTTTCTACAATAATTCTATAAAACACTAACAAATTGATTTCAACCCAAACCTCACTAAATTTAGTCCCATATGATACCCATTATTATTCAACACGTGTCATTAATCATGCATAGATGAAAAAATTAAAGTACATGGTCACATCAATTACTGTTATTGCTTTTTTCTTTTTGGAAAGAATTACTGCCATCACTTGGAACTACTATCTTTTCCTCCAATAAGGAAGTGCGGCAGTATGACCAATTAAAGAGTTTGGCCCCGCTACTGATGCTACCGCCACTTTACTTTGGGACCACACAGTTTCCCACTGTTGGCCAAGTGGCGCTCATAGATCAGTGGAATTGCATACTTGCGCCGGGTGCGGGTGGGTGTATGAATATTCGTTTTATCAAATTGGCGTTAGAGAGCAAAGGAACAAAAAAAGGGCAATTAGTGAGGAAAATAATGGGCTCAAATATTTTAATCAAAACTTTTTTTTTTATTAAAATGAATGATTTTATCTTTAAATAAATATAAGATAAACTTTTCTTTTACCTTTGAATCAATTAAAATCAAAACGGCACACATCACAAAGGGCTGTCAATATTTAACACGACACGAAAATCCGATCCGGACCTGACCCGGAAAATCCGGGTTGGACCCGACCCGATTTCAAAACGGTTCGGGTTCCAGAAATTGACCCGTTTAAAAAACGGGTCGGGTCCGCCGGGTCAACCCGCCAACCCGTTTAGTTTAAAAAATTTCAAAATCCCGCCCTCTGCCCGCTGCCCCCGCCCCCTGCCCGCTGCCCCGCTGCCCGCCCCGCTGCCCAGCGCTCGATCGCGCGTGCCGCCCTCGCGCTCGCGCTGCCGTGTGCTGCCGCGGTGCCGCCGTCTCCTGCTGCCGCGTGCCGATCGCGCCGCCGCGTGCTGCCGCAGTGCCGGGTCGGGTCGGGTCAACCCGGCAACCCGCCGGGTCGGGTCCGATTTCGGATTTTCGACCCGTTTTCCACCTGGGTCAGTTCGGGTTCGACCCGAACCGACCCATGACCCAAAATTGACACCCCTACATCACATTAGTAAGCTTTGAACGTAATATATTTTAATTGATAATCAAAACTCTCGACTAACAAACCAAGATGACATTATAATTTTTTAACATAATTCCATGTTCAGTCGGTCTAGAAAAATGCTTACTTTGGACGGGATTATGTTCTTCGGCAAAATTATGTTGCTATACATTTGGGTGCAAATTCATAATTAAGAGTTTTCTTAAGATCTTTAGCCTGGTGAAGATTTTTAGATATCAGACATTGTCAATGATTAATGAACAAGAACTTTAATCCTTCTTCTATTTAAATGGTTATCTCTGCAATTAGGCTCTCCTTGAATGGTTGTCTTAGTAATCAGGAGAGTACCCTCTATAAGTACTAAATTTAGTTATCTAAAAGTATTAATCTTTTTGTGTATTTGTTCCTAGATTTAGGATTGCTTTAGTATAGGTTTCTTGTTTGGCATGTATGGCCAATAGTGTTGCTCTTTGTATGGCTTTTGTGCCTATATATAGGAGGTCTTTAGGCTTGTAATAGGCAGCCAAGGGAATAAAGTTTGAAGCATTTTGGCTCACGGTTCTCACCTCTCCCTCCTCCCCTCTCCCTTTCTATCTCTTGCAAGAAAGATCTCTTAAGAAGATCTTCCTCGGTTTCAATAATTTGGTATCAGAGCCCTGGTGGCGATCTCGAAGAAGGAAGATATTCCTGAGGTGAAGCAGTCGGCCCTAGGTACGGAACTTTTATTTGGTCTGGTGCAAGGACCTAGAGGAAGGTTCGGTTTTGCCTAAAAAAGTGCAAATACCGAGTTTTTTGAAAAAATACCGAGTTTTTTAAAAAACTCGGTATTTGCACTTTTTGACCTATTTTTGCCTAAAACCAAACATTCCTCTACATCCAGTGAAAGGACCTAATAATTGCTCCTAGGTACGAGTGCTCGCAAGCAGTGCGTGAAGGATCCAGGCGTCGGACTCATGCGGGTAAGGTGAAGACTGGTCACCGGCGTAGGTTTGCTTGCGCATGAAGGTCGGACGCAAAAGACATTTTGGTATTAGATCTACTCGGTGGAACCTGACTTTTGTCCAAGAGACCAAAAGAAGGCTCGGGAGTATGGATCGGCCGAACGGGCTGGACGTCCGGCGAGGTTACCGGAGGCAGGCTGGAGCGGGAGGCTTCAAGCGGACGTGCGAAATCATAGAAGGCTTCTTGAATTAGGACAGACTTGATTGGAGCGAGACAAAAAGGTTCTGCGTTGGAGTGGAGTGTCGTCGCGGGATCAACAGAGGCCGGACCAAGGAAGGCTGCACGGGTGGAAATCGCGTGAGGTGCGTCCGTGGAGTTCAAAAATTGCTTGGCGCTCATGAATAAGCATTTGCATGCTATTCGGGAGGAGGTCGATTGCTAGAATCAAATCGGACGTACCTTGCTTGCGGAACAAAGAGAAGCCGGTTTTAGCATGCGGCTTTGTACGTGAGAAAGAATCGGACATCTGGAACAAGAGCGGAGGCATGGAAGCCGTTGAGTTCGGATTTTTTGATTGATCTTGAATCAAGTTTCAATTGGTCTTGACTAGCTTGGAAGTAAGACTTGTTCTTGATTTGAATATCGGTTCAGATCTTTAAAGAAGAGATTAGATATTCTTTGTGGTGGAGTTTTGGACTTCAGGTGGAGCTTGGGAGACACTGAGGTAGTGTCGGCTGTTCTTGAGGAGCAATGTTGAAAGTGCGGGGCACTTGGAGATGCGAGGTCATACGGTGCATGAGGAGGCCGCATAGGAGCGCGGGGCACTGGTGACAAGCGGAGCGCAGGTGAAGGAGCAGGGCTCGCTGCACGGGTGAATACGTGCAGGATGTGGTCGGTGACAGACCACATGGGTGCAAGGCGCGAGCACGGGCTTGAGGCGTATGACGCGGGCTGGAGGCGTAGGGCGCGGGCACTGAGGCGCAGGGTGCAGGTGGATGCACAAGGCACGGAAGCCGGGCTAGGGGTGCTCGGGATTGGCTGCGTTGGACGCAGTGCGATAGGAGATCTGTCGGGAGGTGGAGCTAGAATGTCGGTGGACGCTTTTGGCGGAGGAGACCGACATGATCATTCTTTGGCTGTTCTTTAAAGAACAGTGGTTATCTTTTATTTTTTGTAAATCTAGGACCAAGGTGGAGATTATTGTGTATTTGTTCCTAGATTTAGGATTGCTTTAGTATAGGTTTCTTGTTTGGCATGTATGGCCAATAGTGTTGCTCTTTGTATGACTTTTGTGCCTTTATATAGGAGGTCTTTAGCCTTGTAATAGGCAGCCAAGGGAATAAAGTTTGAAGCATTTTGACTCACGGTTCTCACCTATCCCTCCTCCCCTCTCCCTCTCTATCTCTTGCAAGAAAGATCTCTCAAGAAGATCTTCCTCCTTGGTTTCAATAAATCTCTTGATTTAAGTTTTTTTTCTTTTAAGCTATATTTTGCACTCATCCTAAAGCATTGCTCCTTATTTTTGCAACTCAATGTAATATTGCTCTCTCATTCTTTGAGTTATAAATTGGATAACCCTACTTTTAATTATGTTTCATGGTCAATACAATTAAGTTGTGCCTCAAATCATATTGATTTATAATAGTCATTGATATCAAGTTTTGAAGGTTTTTCTTCCAAAGTGCCTACCCGCATGCTATGATTTCACCTCTTCCAAGCGTGACGACATCTCTGCCCACCGTGGCTCTCCTTCCCTAAGGAAAGCGTCTATATCCTTTTCTTCTTCTTGCATTTTTGTGGTCATTTTGTATGGTTGCTTGTTCGTCATGATTTTTCCACTTTCGGCCGCTTGTCGGCCGTAATGGCGATTAATCGTGTTGTTGATCCTTTTTTCATTGTGATAAATTTCTTCCCGTTCTTTTCTTGAGGAATTATCTAGGGTTTCACATTCTATGGAGTTTCCCAAACTTACGCAAACCACTCACCGTGGCTTGCCTTCTCTATGAATTTCAGGAGGAGGTGCTTGCTTTGGCCGCCTTTCGAGTTCTAGTTGATTAGCTTTTTTGCTGCCCGGCGGTTATCTAACGATGCCATTCATAATTTTTTTTTTTCAACCTTCAGCTTATTTGTACTTCTCTGTTACTTTGCTTAAATCTAAGCATATTCTGATTAAGCTGAGCAAATATTTAGATTATGGCCGTGTTTTTGCCCATTGTTCGTATTTCGTGAACAATTATGTCATGACATTGTCCAAATTGTCTCCAATTTTTGATGTGGATGTTGAATCTCTGGTTTTATCTATTTGGGTCTCCTTCTCTAACTTACGTCCCCACTTCTTCACCCCTCGTATCCTACATGGGTTGGGTCTTTATTCGGTATACCTTTAAAAATAGACAATGCCATAAATGTTGGTTTGCGCACCTCTGTTGCTCGTGTGCTTGTTGAAATTGACATAACCAAATGCTATCCTGGTTGAGTTTGGCTTGGTCCTGGTAAGTTCGATTATGTGCAATTGATGGAAATGGAGCTGGCTTTCCCTCCATTTTGTAATCATTGTAAATCTATTGGCCACTTGAATTTGGATTGTCCTATTTTACATCATAAGCTCAATATCAACTTGAATAATGCTATTGTTGATAGTTCTAATCAACCTAATGAAGAAATGCCAACAAAAACGTACGGTGGACCCGTCTTCTAATTTTTGCCTGCCATTGTTGACACTACAACTGATACTTCTTTACTCCCTCATATTGCTAATATTGGTTTAATCGTTGATAATGATATGTTGCATGTTGATGTGCCTGTTGTTTCGACCATCCCCAAATCTTCATTTGATAAGCTTGAGGGTGATTCTGTTGCTAAGAATATTGACCGTATAAGTGATGAAATGGTTGAAAATGATGTTCTGGTTCCTGTGGTTAACTTGTCTTCTTCTCATTGTAGCTCCCCTTCAAGGGGATCGTATGGGTCTGATTGGTGGCATCCCTTCTTTATTTCTTGATAGTGATCATCAACTTGATGTTATCCCTAATGTTATGGTGGTTGCTTTTAAGGATAATGCTCATTGTAATGAAAATTTATATGTGAGTGATATGGTTTTGTGTGATGCTAATAGGGTTGATTTGAATGTTTCTTCTAGCGAGTTGGCTATGCTTTTGGGTGACTCGCCCACTTATATCTTGGGTGTGTTGCCAATCATTAATAATGAATCAATTTTTTATGTGTCAATCTCTATCATTTTGAAGGATGCTTTGGATGCTCAGTTAGCTTTACATGCAAAAGGTGTGGATCATTTCAAATGGTTGAATGATTGTTCTTCCTTGGCTAGCCGAGGTGATGTGGATGATAAGGTTGAGCTTACATATGATTTACTTAGTTTAAATGTGATTCATATCGAAGAGGATGCTTTTAGGCATGGTGGTGGAAAGTGGAGTAGGCGGATTTTTTTTTTTAAAAAAAAGTGAAAAAGAAGTAGTGTTTCTTTTTGCTTGTCTTTGGCAATTATTTTTTTTCTTATTGTGTGTGGCTTCTCCCTTTTACAACTTGGGTGTCAGAGCTCTGTGGTTGTTTTTTGTTCTTTTGATTTGATCCAGGTGGACTTTGTTTCTTTTGGGGTGTGGCTGGTTGGGGGTGTGGCTGATTGTTGTAGGTTGTTTTTGTTCTGTTGTTGGGTCCCTTGTGGTGCTTCTTTGTGGAATTTACTAGTGGTTTTAGGCTTTTATTTTTTGGTTTACTTTCCTGTTGTGGGTTGTTTCCTCTTCTTCATGTAGATTATATATTCTATTATGTGCTTTGGAGCCTCTTCTTAGTTCTGCTTTGTGGGTGATGTACAGTGAAGTTACTAATGGTTGTAGATGATGATGTTGGATTAGTTGTTGTTCTCCATGGCGTTGTATCTTCTCGGACCTGGTTATTGTTGGGTTGTGCTGCTTCCACTCGTTCTTAATCAGTGGATTTCATTATCTTTCCTTTTTTATTTGTTGCTTATTGTAATTGATTTGAACCATCGCTCTTAGGTTTTATTTCAAATGTTATATTTGCAGTGATTTTTTTTTTCTATTAAGGGCGTGTAATCCTTTTGTAATTCAACGTGTAGTCCTCTTTGATGAGTTTTATTCAAAAATAATAATAAAATAAAATAAAGTTGCGCCTTTAAATTATCCAAAATAATAGTTTACTTTATAATAATTATATTAATATCCCTTATCCCAAAATTTCTTTATCCCAAATTTTTTTTATAAATAAATTTGAGATGACACAATTGATAATTATATACTCCACCCAACTCTGAGTGCAATAAAAAACAAAATGTTATATTTTAAATTGAAACTATTCATGAATGATGAACCTATAAAGCCCAAAGTTGAAGAGATGTATAGAATTGACAACAACGTCAAAGGAAGCCGTACAATGTTATTGGACATTGACCTAAACGACACCGCCCATTAGCCACTTGTTGCAAAAAAAATTTGTAGAGTTCTTCTTTGTGAATTTGAATTAAATATATCTAATAATTATATTATTTATTTTTTTATGATAATTAGAATTAATTTTTACAAATTACTATTTTGTTAATTTTTAAATTAGAAGAACGATACAAAAATATTCTCATTTAAATTGGAATAATAATTGATGATTTTTTTTTTTAGATTAAGCAAAAAAATTGATGCAAATTTTTTGATAAGAAGACGTTGAATTACCAAGTAAAAATTATTCATATTTAATTTTAGATTTCTTTTGGGACGGCTTTATTATTATTTTTTAAAGTTATTTTTTAGTCTAAAAATTTAAAAAAAATATATGCTAGAAAGCAGCTTTAAGAAGCAGTAAGAAAGCCGTCCCATACAAAACTTTAGTTAGATCGTTCCAACTTAACTTTTAGTGAATTTATATTTGAAAAATCTTTTGATTAGACATACCTAGCTAATGATATCAAGAACATCTTGATTTGTGTCTAAATAAGTCAAAATAAAGTATCAATAAGTATAATTTGATATTTTATGTGATCATTTGAGATGAGAAATGACCTTCAATTCAAGTGTTTATATGTAAAATGAGTATCTCCATGAAATAAAATTCATTTCATATATCATTAAGGTATTTAGATATCTATAGAACATTTTATGATACATGGAGGTCAATGCGAACGGTTAGATGAAACATTTTAATTTTTAAACAAAATGAGGAGTAAAGTTGCTCTTAGAAATCAATAAATAAACCTACTTTAATGCATTTGACATATTTCATGGAAGAGAAACCCAAGCTCTTCTTATTAGCACTTACACCAACCATCAACAACAAGACTAACACCTGCTAGCCCTGTCAAGGACAACACTCTCCCTCGTCACCAATGTTGATGCACACCATCATAAAAAATGTCAACAATCATTATTTCCATGCAAGACATACATCCGATGTTAGAAATAGAATCTACTATTGCCAACAAATCTAAGGGCTAATGCCGTCACTAGGGTTGATGATCATCAATATCTGTTGTCAGTAACAATTATGATGCTGAAAGTCAACACCAACAACAATGCATGCCATCATCAATATGGTAGACATTCTTAATTTACTTCAATCTTGATGCTCATCATTGCTAACAAGACAAATGCTTATTGTTGGCACTAATATTGACCCGTCATGACCAATTAAATAGACATTCATTGTCAACCCAACACTGACAACCTATAATATTTTATCTTTTTGACAAATTTTGTAGAGGATATGATCTAATGTGATTAAAGTTGAAGAAATTTTTGATTAAAATATTTTTAACTTTAAATATAATTAAAATATATTTAATTAACATTTTACTTTTAAATAAATATAATATAAATTTATTTAATTTATTATATATTAAATGTATTTTGAAATAAATTTAATGAACATAAATTTAATTCTAATTAAACTTAGATTAGAATATCCTCAACTCAAAATCACATCTACATACTAATGATTATTGGTTCTACAAATAATGATATTGTTCCTGGAAAGACTAAACTCTCAACTTTGGAGATATTATTCATTTTGGCTTGATGCCCAAATGATTTTGTCTCGTTGATGTAACTTCTTAAGATATCACTCGTCGTAGAAGTACTACTATAAGAGCATACTTAATTTTAGAATTTCTATTAAAATTTCAACCATTATATCAAAAATATTCTGATATTTAATAAATTTAATTTTATTTTCTTAAGGGAATTCATAATCCTAAATCATTAAAATAACAAAATTCTGATATCACAAGTGAAAATTAAAATACATTTTATCTTTACGAAAATCTTAATTTTTTTCATAATTATTGATATATCAAGTTCTTATGTTACCTTCTTTCAAATTATAAATATATTTTTAGATTCAACAAAAAATTTAAGGCAGTACTTTTTACATTTAAAATGTAAATAATATGAAATAAAATAAAATAAAAAAAATTATAATTTACTTTTTTTAGAAATTTAAAATTTAAAAATTAAATTTATTATAGGCTAAACCCAATTTCAAAAAATGTGAAAGTTTTTTTATTAATTATAATTGTTGACGTCTATCTAGCAGATCTAAGAAGAATACGCAGGAAAAAAAGAATAGGCAGCACTTAATTGGGTGAAGTGGGCGCAGCCACACCGACTGATCCAATCGACCCAACCCCCACTTCCAAGATGAAAATTCGTATTGTTTTAACTCATAAATACATGGCATGTTAAACTTAAGCTTTATTTTTATTTTTCTGAATTTATTATTATTAATTGGAAATTTACTTATTTATCATAAAATTCTTATGCACTTATATATCTAATATATAAATTTTTATATTTATTTATTTATGAAAAGTATATTTTATTTTACAATATTTAATATTAATGATACTTTTAATGTAATTTAAAGATTTGGATAAATATAAAACTTATGTATTTGATATCTAAATTTATAAAAACTTCTTAATATGTATATAAATCCCCCTATTATTATTATTTATGCATCATCTAACAAATCAAAAAGATTGATATCAATTTTATAGAATTATATTATCAAAAAAAATTGTGCTTGAATATTTGATCAAATTTAATAAAGATAAATTTAAAAATATATTTTAAGAAGAATATAATATAAAAATTAATTGATTATCCATATATTAAATTCATCTAAAATTAAATTTTAAAAAATTAAAATTTAATCTTAATTTTAATAAAGGTTTCTTAACCAAATTTTACTTCTAAAATTACATCTCATAATGTCTTGTCTTTATCTAATATTTTCTCAAGATCTGCCTAATCCTAAAACTCTACGCCATACCCAAATTAGCCACATAATTGTTCATTTCATAATGCGGCAGAATGCGAGAATCCCACTTCCCACTTGTTCAAAAGCAAGAGAATCCCCCCCATCTTCACCAGTCGATCCTATCAGGCCACTAATTTGAGCTCAAATTTATATTCGAGCTTATATATTTTATGAGCTCGAGCTCGAGCTCCTCATGATTCAACTCATAAAATTATCTAGTTGTTCGATTAATTTAATCCACTATTTTGTTTATCGCCGACCACTACTCTACTATTTGGGCATCTCCATCCGAACAACCCATTTTTCACTCTAAAATGCAGTAAAATTTAAAAATTTCGTAATTCATCTCCATTCGAACTCCATTTCTTTCTTCTTTCGCGGGCTTCCTATGAAGGTAATCATCTCTCTCCTCTTTCGCACATTCTTCTCCTCTTTTCAGCTCTTCATCGGCATATTCCACAACCCAATTTTTTGGCGTAGATGATCAGTCCTACAGCGTCACACTATTCACCTACCGAATTTTCGCGTGAGATTCTGAATTCAAATACAACGAATGGTGGATAACCCTTCTTCCAGCATTTCTCTAGACAAGGTAGGGGCTGAACCAGCCTCTGTTTTAATAGTGTATTAAATAAGATTATAAAATATATAATCTTATGTATGATACATAAAAATATATATATTTTTAAACTTTAGACAATGGTATTTTTTAAAGGTGATCAAAATAGTTAAAATGTTTATTTTTCAAAGGCAAACTATTTTCAAAATATGTTAAAATGTTTATTATTTGGGATTTTACATACATACCACTTCATAACATATATATTACATATTTAACACCTAAAACTATAATATTACATCAATACCACCTAAATACTATTCTCATAACAAAAATACCACTCCGTCAGTCCCCGTCCATTTTCGTTAGGAACGCCCTAGCACCCTGCCGAAACCTCTTCTCTTCCTCCCCGCTAGCTTTCGCGAGCGACATTCGCCCCAGCTCCACTCCAGTTTCGTTCGGAAAGCCCTTGCAGACAACTTCTCTTCCTCCCCGCTAGCACCCCGTCCGGAGCGGCATTCGCCCCATCTCCGCTCTCTCTGTGCTCCCTCCGGGCATCTTCGTCAGGTTTTCTTCTACGCAAAAGATTTTCCTAACTTCAAATATTTTCCTAACTTCAAAGAATTTCCCACACTTCACTCTTGCATTCCCACACTTCAGAGATCGGTTTTGCTTCAAAGTTTTTCGCAAACTTCGTTTTTTGGTGAATGAGTTGCTGCGAAGCTTCAGATAATTGTTCTTCAAAGATTTTCACAAAATTCGTTTTTGGTGAATGAGTTGCTGCGAAGCTTCAGAGAATTGTTCTCAAAGATTTTCACTCTTGCATTCCCACACTTCAGAGAATTGTTCTTAAAAATTCATTTATTCCAAAAAATTTTTTTTTGTTGACAGATTGTTTTAACATTTGAAATGAGTTCTACGAATTCGTCTGGCACGAGGAGCACACGAGCTGAAGTTTATTGTTATTGTCGCCTGAATTGTGTCTTGTATACATGCCACCGTGGTACTAATAGTGGAAGACAATTTTATAGGTGCGTGAATAATCGAACTGATGACGACTGCAGATTCTTTAGATGGATCGATGAAGTAGAAGATGCATATGATGGAACAGATGATGAACGCAAAGTCTTTGAGGCACAGGTTATTAAGAGGCTTCATTGGATCAGAAATTTGATGAAAGTCTTCATTGCAATTGTTCTTGTTGATGTAGCCATCCGTTTGAGTTTGTAATGTATGTTGTTAAGAAGTATCAACACAGGTTTTTTGTTTTGTTTAGTCGTCTATGTTGGTTGCTTGTGTTAATCATGTGTATGTTGTTTGGTTATCCAAATTAATGAAAAAAAATTTATTTTAAAAATTTATGTTTTGTTTCATAGTTGCTTGTGTTGATCATGTGCATATATGCAGTTGCCCTGCAATGAAAATTGAGTGCAATCCGAACGAAAATTGAGATGCATATATCAATCGAGATGAAGCTTAAGTGTATGTTGTTTTACTTGATTGCAGTCCACTGCAGCGCAGAATTTTTACATCTCGTGACTTAAGCTTAAGTGCAGTACACTGAGGTCTAGCTGGTCGAGTATATGCATCTCACCGCAGCAATTTTTCTTGCTTCGGCCGTGGTCCACTACAGGACTTGATTGAAGTCCACCGCAGTTTTTGTGGACTGCAGCTGCATACATGCAGTAAAAATTATTGAGTGCAGTCCACTAAATTGTGGCTGTGGTCCACTGCAGGACTGCAGCTGCATACATGCAGTAAAAATTATTGAGTGCAGTCCACTGCAGCTATTCTCGGAACCATTCAATACAGCCGACACTAAAATCAGGAGCAATCAGTAATATTGTTATAAGCAGATGTGAAACTATGAAACAAAACCAGGAGCAATCTCTAATATTGTTATAAGCAGATATGAAACTATGAAACATAACAAAAACAGAAGCAACCAAAAACAGCAAAAGTAAATGTAACAAAACATGATCTTCATTTTAGAAGCCATCTAAATATGAATAATTAAACTCCTGCTGCTCAACGTCATCCGCTACCCGTCTACTTGGCAACTTGTCCCGTCGTTTTCGTCCTAATTCCGTGGCCATCGTCTTCTTGTTATTCACATTTTGCAAAGGATTCTTGCAAGTACTTCGATGATGTCCCCATAGACCACATCTTCCACATCTATGTGATCTCTTGTCTTGCTCCAAGAAATTCAAAAGCCTTCTTTTCCTTGGTACCTCTTGGTCTACAAGTGTTCGGTACACCTACTTGCTCACAATTTACTACAAGTCGCCATTGCTCCTTCCCAGGTTGTAATATCAGTTTTTGCTTCAGGTTCGTCTGGACGAAGTTGGATCGTCCGGGACGATCGGTACAGGTTGTGTAGAAAAATCATGTTTGGCTGTATGGTTCGTCTGGACGAAATCGGGATCGTCTGGACGAAAATAAGTCAGTGAACCCTTCGCCAGGGACGATATGTAATTTTTCGTCTGGACGGAATTCTTCTCTTCATGGATCGTCTGGTACGAAGCTCGATCGTCCAGGACAATCAGTCTGGATATATATAGAAATAAGATATTTTGAAGAGAGAGAAAAAGCTGAGGAGAGAGAAAAACGAAGGAAAAAGTGGAAAAGCGGATTTTCGGGCGACGCCGAGCTGTTTTCGTCCGAGGAGACTGTTGAGGAAATTGCTGTGCACGAGGTAAGGCACAATCCGACTTTCTAAATTTTCAGAACCGTCGTGTTTGGCGGTATTTTCTGTCCGGATTTTGTTTCCGTTAGCGATTTTCGTCCGTATCTTTTGAACGGTTCAGTTTTTACCGCGTAACTTTTTGTATATCGTTGCCGTGCCGGGTGTGCACGTTTTGACTATATTTTGAAGATTTTTGTCCGGATATTTTGATTCGACTGTATTTTTAGTCGACTGGATTTTTCTGTGAACTTGGAAATTCTCTGTGCGGTAGAATAAATGTTCTGAAATGTTGATATCTATATTCTGTGCGAATTTGGTGAATTTTGATTTTCAGGAAAATTGTGTAAATTCTGTACACTGCCGTTGTGCTGCCCGATTTTTGAGTAATTCCTGATTTGTCCGGATTTTCTCTGAATTGATATGCTATCTGTATATGCTATGGAAAGGGAGTTATAAGGGGCCTGGATCCTATGAGATTCAGTTAGTGAAACGGGAAATCTGAAATGAGCTCAATCTAAAATTTTGATATTTGTTCTGTTCCGGATCCGAGGAAAAATCTGTTTAGGTGCTATAAGCACTATTTATATATTCTGGTGCTGGAAGCACATCTGATCTGTTCTGGTGCTATAAGCACATTTGTTCTGGTGCCGGGGGCACACTTAGCTATTAATTACTCAGCTATTATTCTGGTGCCGGGGGCACACTTAGCTATTAATTAAATATCTGATATCTGATATATGCTGAGTTTATTCTGTTCTGATATGATCTGTACGAATCTGATTCTGTTGATCTGATATGTCTGATCTGTTCTGTTTCTGATTTGATACGACTTCTGTTTCCGTACAGTTCTGTTGATTTGATATTTGTCCGATTCCGTTCTGATTTCTGTACGGATTTGTCTGCTGTATTGGTTTTGAGTTTCTGAGGATTTTGATTGGAGGTTGTTGCTTTGCTGAGCTGTTGAGCTCACCCTTGCTTTCTGGTGGTTTTCAGGTTCTGGGAAGGGCAAGGAAGTCCAGGATTAGATTTCAGAGTCTGATCAGATTAGGTACTTTTGTACTTTTGATTCATGTACAGTCATGGCTTTTCTGTTCTGTCTTTCTTTCTGTTGAAGGCCATGTACTGTTCTGTAGATGATTATTTTGAGGAAATGAATTCAGATAGATGTTTTGTTCCGCTGCATTTGATGTTTTTAGTAGCTCTGTGTTTGTTTGTCTGTTTGAATTAATTCTTTGGAAGATTCAGTTCCGAACCAAATTCCAAAGCTAGATCCTGGTTAGCTATTCTCCGTCGCGATCCGGCGCGGGCGGGATCCGTCTCGTCTCGGGTCGGGTCGTGACACAGGTAATGCGGCAATTGCTCCATCATATGCTAGTCTATATCTACAAAACATGTTACCTCCAAATTAGTAGATGTAATATACATGTAAGCAATGAACAATGAATGCTATTGCATACCTTGCTATGTAGTAGAACTCATCAACATATGTGTGCCACAATGGGTGCTCTTTCATACCAATGAAGGCCACGGCATGAATGCAAGGCAAACCTATTAGCTGCCATACTCCACAAGTGCAGTCCTTTCTTTCAATATCAACGATGTGTCTTGAGTATAGTCCTTCCACCTCAGCCTTGAAATTGCTAGCTTGCCGAACAACCAAATGATCTTTCCTTGTTGTTATATCTCTGATATATTCTTCTACATTTGGAACTAATTCTCTCTGCCAAGTCAAGCTAGTCATTTTTCGTTGTGCTCTTTGTTCCATAATCTTTCCCCGGACCATATCAATTAGGTCAACTGTAGGCTTTGTTCTAGCATCAGCAATCCATGCGTTAAATGACTCAGCAAAATTATTTGTATTAGTAGCATGACCTATCCCTATCATGAATTGACTTCTTGACCACTTGTAAGATAAAGAAATGAGATATGACGACAAAGTTGGGCTCAATTCATGAAGTTCTGAAAGCTTCTCGTTCATCTCTACATTAGTATAGGCATTTGCAGCTGCCCAAACAAGTCCTTGCATTTTTTGCCCATCTTTACATCGGAAATTTTTTTTGATATTCTTCCACAGATGTCGAATGCAAATTCTATGCTCAGCTTCGGGATATATTTCTTTGATTGCCTCTCCCAGTCCTTTCTCCATGTCAGATATGAAACTAAGAGGGCTTACATTAGAACTAATAGTCTCTTCCATGTTCTTCAAGAACCATGACCATGAATGTTTGGACTCAGCCTCAACAACAGCAAATGCTATGGTGAATAAGCCATTATTTCCATCGACCGTGTTGGCGGATAAAAAGACACCCAAATACTTAGATTTAAGATGGCATGCATCTAAACTTATAAGTGGTCTGCACCCATATAAAAATCCATCCACACACACCTTGAAACTAACATAAAACCTATGGAAAGAATTATCAATAGCATTCAATGTATATGTTATGTGTGAGCCCGGATTTCTATCAAGTAATTCTGCTGTCATTGTTGAAATCCATTTGTAGTTGGCATCAACTGAGCCAAAAATTGTGTCACGAGCTTGCTCTCTTGCCCTCCAAAGCTTCATATAAGGTAGTGATAAACCAAAATCCTTCTCTAAACCGCTATTTATTTCTTTTGGGGGAATATCTGGATACCTCTTCACCATCTCCTGAATCTGATTAGAAACCCATGTAGATGAAGCTAGCCGATTTCCAGCACGATTAATCCCAGGGCATGTGTGTTCTCCATCAACTCTCCTAAATTGAAAAGATTGAGTGTCTTCACATAGGGATGCCCGAATTCGCCATTGACAACCCTGAAAGGAACAAGTTGCAATAACTCTTTTCTTATCACTGGCTTTTATCCTCACCCCAAAGTTCTCTCTAATGGCAAATGATCGGAGTGCATTTTTGAAACTTGTAGCATCATTAAATATAGTACCTATAGTGATATCTGTAACACTAGATTTTTTAAATCTCAAAGCACCATCGTTTTGAGAAATGGACCCATCTATTATTTGCTCAAAATTCTCAGTCCCCTTAATCTGTGAGTTTGATTGATCTTCATCAACTTCATACAATAAGATAACCATTTCGGCACGTGAATTTTCATTAATGTGTGAGTTTACCAACAGGCTCACGTCATCATCATAATTGATTATTTTGTACTCCTTGGGTGATGTTCCATTAATGTGATAATGCATGTTGTATTGATGTCCATTCAACCAAGGACATATTCTAGCAATCTCTGTTCTAATCTTGAAAATATTTATATGTCCTTTCACAAGTTTCACAGTCCATTGTTTGCCGCCAATATATCTCTTTCTAGACTGGTCCTTTGTGTCAACCCAAATTCCTCCAAATTTAAAAGCAATAAACAAATGCTCTTCTTTATCTCCACATAAATCATCTATTTCTTCGTCACAATCACAATCCTGCATTACCGAATTATGCCATGAGGTTGTCATTTTTTTTTAACTTCAAGCTGAAATAAACACCACATGACACAGTTAATGAATGCCAAAAATCTAAATATAAAAGAATAACAAAAATGATTCATTTTCAATCTGACAAAAGTTTCATAAAGCCATAAACAAAGGAAAATGTTTCATCCATCTATTGCAGGCAAGTGTGGAATTATTTCACGGCTACAGTGTGGAAAATGCCATTTTTTCGGTAAGATCTTGTCGGGTAAAGCAGCTTCGGTAAAAGCCTCTCAAAACCGGTGAATAAAATAGATTGTCAGGTAAAGCAGAGCAAATACGGTGGAAATCGGAATAAAAACCCAAAGAAAATTCACCTGGTTCGGTAGAAGAAATCGCATGGAGGAAATCGGAAGAAATCGCATGGAGGAACAGGTTCCGTAGAAGAGCAAATACGGGTTTCAGGGTTCTACCGCGAAAAATCAAGGCGGGAACGTAAAACGGAGTGATATTCGCTATTAACGGAGTGGTATTTCTGAGGTAAAAATTGATTTTAGATGGCATTGGTGTAATATTTAACTTTTAGGTGTTAAATATGTAATATATATGTAATAAAGTGGTATGTATGTGATTATATTAATTGAGCTCTTCCAGCTTCCACCTCTGACTCAAGAAAAGATGAAAATGAGCTCAACAATTGACTCAAGCTTAATATCTTTAAATGAGCTCGAGCAATTAAGCTGAGCTCAAATCTCTAAATTTTCAAACGGAGTAATAATTAACTCGCCTCGACTCATTTACACCCTTATCTACGAAAAATAATTCCATCCGGTGAAAATACCGAGCAATACCGAGCGGGCTGTACCGAGCACTTTAGTGACATGGCGTTTGGATATTGATTTCCGGATGCATTCGTTAACCTGACAGAATAATCACTCCTTATCTACACACTCTCGCTACAACTATAAAACGCCCAACCCTTAATTAAGATCCAAATAGCTCAACATTTTCACCAAAATGAGGAGGCCGAAAACAGGCTCTCTTCTCCTCGACAGCTCTACACTACTCGCCGTCATCCCAACCCCGCCCGACCACTCCTCCACCGCAGTCATCGAAGAGATCCCCGGACTCATCAAACTCCACAGAAACGGCCACGTGGAGCGCCTCCCCGCTATGCCGGAAGTCCCATCTACTTACTCTCCGGAGCCCGGTGTGGTCTCTGGCGATGTGACCATTAATCCCTCCGCCGGGCTATGGGCGAGGGTCTACGTGCCTCGATACCCGGTCCGGCATCAGCTCCCCGTGCTCCTTTATTTCCACGGCGGCGGTTTCTGCGTCGGCTCCCCAGCCTGGCGATGCTACCACAACTTCCTCGCCCGGCTTGCCGGCACTGCCGCTTGCGTCGTTGTGTCCGCTAGCTACCGCCTTGCCCCTGAGAACCGCCTCCCCGCTGCATATGAGGATGGTGTGGCTGCGCTTGCTTGGCTCCGGCAGCAGGCGGGCCGGGCCGGGGCGGACCCGGGCGGGTGGGGATGGCGGGCTAGATGCGACTTTGGGAGGGTGTTTGTGGCAGGTACGCTGCCAAGAACCTTGCTGTTGTGTATTATGTATTTACCAGAGGAAATATTTTGATTCCCATTTTATAGCCAAAAAAATATATATTAATTTTTTATTATCCTTTTTAAATGGATAAAAACTCTTAAAATTACATTTTGGGGGAAATTAATACTCTAAAGTTATTAAAAACATAAATTTTGAATTTTAAAAATTTTGTAAATCTCTATGTAAAAAATCACGCCAAATAAATCTTAATGGGGATAAATCTAGCTCCAGTTATTTTTAAATAAGTTTTTATCAGGGATAAATTTAAATATCATTTCATTTATTTTTAAATAATAAATAAAATTTATATTAGAGCAGTTTTAAAATAAATTAATAAATTTAAAATTCATTCTGCGAAAATAAATTTATAAATCAACGGGCATATTCTGATCCAATTTTTCCCCTCACTTTCATATTAAAAAATAAAAATTCAAATGACTGAAAATTTTGATGCAGTTTGGGACCCACCGAATAAAATATTTTATGAAATTAATTAATTATCTTTGATTGTATTAGTATTATATTTTGTACATGTCGATAATAAACCAGTTGATTCCACAAAAGAAAATCAGCTTTCAAACTAAGTTCAGGTAACAAAGTTTCTTTGATCCATATTCGTAAGAAGTATTAGCTATCAACCAAAAGGTCTTAGATTCGAAACTTATATATGTATTGTGTGACAGTGTGAGTTTTCCTTCATTGGCTAATATGTCCAAAAAAAAAACCTAATTTCAAGCTTGTTGGCGATAGCCACCTTATTTTTTTAATATTTAGATCAATGAAGACAAATTTATACATACTTCACATAATTACATAATATTTTGGCCAAAAAAAAGTAAGGCTTAACCCAAAATCTCTTCATTAGTAGAAGCTCCCAACCAACATTTAAAAATAATTACAATTGAATTATTACATGCGGAGACAGGACATAGATAACCGTCCGGTTTGTCTCTATAAACAGTAAAAGCGCAGCAAACTTTAATTTTACTGTTCATCTTTGTTCTAGTCTCCAAAAAATTATTAGGTCCGGAGTGCACACCGTCCGTACAAACACTGGGTACCTAGCGGTACCCAGCGGTACCGAGTGCGGGTACCACTAGGTACCCAATACTTATGCGGACGGTTCTCCCCGTCCACATTCTGCACCTAATAATCTCTCTTATTCTTCGCACATAATAATCTCTCAAAATTATGAGGGTATACTCATCACTTAACAAAGCCAATCAAAAAACAGAATCTGATCCAACACCTAACATTGTGTTAAATTCTACTTGCAGCCAAACAGCTCCTCATTTCATCCGTTCTGTCTTTGCAGGGGATAGCGCGGGGGCCGCCATAGCCTACAGCGCCACCGCCCCCGACATAAATCCACCAGCGCGCGTGCGCGGGCTGATTCTAATTCAGCCATTCTTCAGCGAAGAGGCGCGAACTTCCTCGGAGCGGAATTTGGCGCAGTCGGCGAAGTCAGCCCTGACCCTTGCGGCGGCTGATTGCTATTGGAGGCTTTCCCTGCCGGCCGGAACCAACCGCGATAGCATATGGTGTAATCCGATCTGTGATGAGGGGTTGAAGAAGATGGAGAATCGGAAGATGCCAACAGTGCTCCTCTGCGTGGCGGAGATGGATATACTCAGGGACCGGAACTTGGAGTTTTGCAGGGCTTTGAGCAGGGCCGGGAAGAGAGTGGAGCTTCAGATGTATGGAGGTGTCGGTCATGCTTTTCAGATTCTGCAAAATTATAGCTTGTCTGAGGTCAGGACTACTGAGCTAATTTCAGATGTCAAAGACTTTATGAGTAGTAGCAGATGAAGTTAATGTACTGGTTTGGAGCTAGCATTGTTTTTGTTTATTTTGATTTGGGGATTCTGTCGAAACTTTTATATGAAGTGTTCAATATATGTAGCAAGGATTGTATTAGGCAGCTCCTTTTGATATGTTGGTTGAAAGATTTTCTTATTAATTAAGGGGTTTTGGATTTAAATATTGAGTTTTGTTAAAGCACAAACAAGAAAGTACATTTCTTGCCACATGTAAAGGCTAAAGCTAATATGAACCCATGGCTTTGTCTATAAATACAAAGATTGTACATCTCTTTTATTCATTCAGTTTCAATAAAATAATTTCATTCTTGTTCTTGCTCTGCGGCTCTTCCCGTGCAAGCCTTACAACCTATGCAGTTTATCATTGTATCAAAGCAAAGCTCAGAAATCTAATTTTTTTTTTCCTGTCTCTCCTTCTTCCTCCGGCAGTCTACCACTACTCCCTCCCTCTGCTCTTCGAGTTCTCTTGGTTCTTTCCTCCTCATCAATGGAAGGCTCTGCAACCTCTCAACCCACCATAGAATTCAACCCACAATATCTCACCCCCATTATGCTACCTCAACTCAAATTCCTTACAAGCAATATCAAGAACCTTGTCCCAACTCTCCTTACCTCAGATAACTACCCAATCTGGCGGTCTCAAGTTGAGAAAATCTTCAATGCAAATAGCTTCAAAGGTTTTCTTGATGGTTCAACACCCTGTCCACCGAAATCTTCCATTTCAGATGGCACAACCGCCTAATCACCGCAAGAATCCTGGACCTTAATAGATCAACACCTCTCTGCTACACTTTTCTCAACCATTACTCCGTCCATACTCCCCTATGTCCTATCTGCATCTTATTGCCACGAAATCTGGACGACACTAGCCCACCGTCTTCAATCTACCACCCGCTCACATCTTATCCAGTTGAAAAATGAGCTTCATCACCTGTCCAAAGGTGACAAACTCATGTCTCAATATCTTCTTAATGTTAAAGCAAAAGTTGATGCTATCACGACAGCTGGTAGTGTCACGACCCGACCCGAGACGAGACGGATCCCGCCCGCGCCGGATCGCGACGGAGAATAGCTAACCAGGATCTGGCTTTGGATTAGGTTACTGAACTGATCTTCCAAATTCTTAACTCAACAGAAGCGCACAGAACAACAGAGCTACTAAAAACATCAAATGCAGCGGAACAAAACATCCATCTTTTCATTTCCTCAAAATAATCATCTACAGAACAGTACATGGCTTTCAACAGAAAGAAAGACAGAACAGGAAAGCCATGACTGTACGAAAATCAAAAGTACAAAAGTACCTAATCTGATCAGACTCTGAAACCTAGTCCTGAACTTCCTTGCCCTTCCCAGAACCTGAAAACCACCAGAAAGCAAGGGTGAGCTCAACAGCTCAGCAAAGCCACAAACCACCAATCTAAATCCTCAGAAAACAAAATCAAACTTATCAGACAGAAATCAGATCAGAAGTCGGAACAGAATCGGAAATCAAAACTTACGGACAGATATCAGATCACATCAGAGTCGTACAGATCGTATCAGAACAGAACAAATCAACAGAGTCAGAAACAGAAATCAGAATCGTACGGATCATATCATATCATAATCACAATTTCGTACAGAACAGAACAGATACAGAAAGTAGTACAGATACATATAGCTAAATGCCCTGACACTGACGGAATCTCTACGGATTCCGGCCCCTTATGCCTCCCTTCCCAGACACTGACTGAATCTCATAGGATTCAGGCCCCTTATGTCTCCCTTTGTGCTCACGGCACCAAAACAGATGTGCTTATAGCACCAAAACAGAATTCATCGGATCCGGAACAGAACAGATATCAGATTTCAGATTGAGCTCATTTCAGATTTCCCGTTTCACTAACTGAATCTCATAGGATTCAGGCCCCTTATAACTCCCTTTTTATAGCTTATACGCATAGCATTTCAATTCAGAAGAAATACGGACAATTCAGAAATTACCCAAAAATCGGGCAGCACAACGGCAGTATACGGAATTTACACAAAAATTCCTGCAAAGAAAATTTACCGAATTCGCACAGAATACAGATATCAACATTTCAGAACCTTTATTCTACTGCACAGATAAATTCCAATTTCACAGAAAAATCCGGTCGACTAAAAACACAGTCGAATCAAAAATACCCGGACGAAAATCTTCAGAAAATAACCAAAATGTGCACACTCGGCACGTCAACAATATACAGAAAGTTACGCGGTAAAAACTGAACCGATCAAAAGATACGGACGAAAATCGCTAACGGAAACAAAATCCGGACAGAATATACCGCCAAACACGACGGTTCTGAAAATTGAGAAAGGTAGAATGTGCCTTACCTCGAGCACAGCAATTTCCTCAACAGTCACTTCGATCGAAAACGGCTCCGCGTCGTCCGAAAATCCACTTTTCTCCAAAATCCCACGACTTTCTCTCTCCTCAGATATTTATTTTTTATTTTCTGATTTTTCTCTCTCTTCAAAACGATTGAAATCAGCTTTAATATACACAGATCGGCCTGGCCGATCGCAGCATCGTCCCGGGACGATCCGACCAAAAGGATCGGCCTGGTCTCCCTTCAGGGCTATTGCATGGACGATATTTTCTACAGTGCCGATCGGCCTGGCCGATGTCTCCAATCGGCCTGGACGATGCATGCAGAAAATCACCTGGAGCAAAACTGGGCTAAAACTGGAGCTGAATTCCACTGATCGTCCCAGGACGATCCCAGATCGTCCTGGACGATACTGGAGCAGATCTTGATATTACAGGTAGCACGATCGACTCCGAAGATGTTATACTTTATATACTGAACTGAACGGACTTCCCTCTTCCTACCAATCATTCAAGATTGCCATATGTACAAATCCTCACCCATTAATTCTTGAAGATTTCTACAGCCTTCACTGTAGCGAAGAGCAAAACATTTTACAGGATGCTACCAAAGATCTTCATTCTTTAAGCCTAACAGACAACACTCTAGCTCTCACAGCCTCACGAGGAAGAGGACGAGGCCGGTTCTACACTAATCGCGGAACACGCGGCCGACGACCACAGCAGCAATCCGGTCACGGAGACAGATCAACAAACCGCAATGTCACCTATCAAATATGTAACAAACATGGTCACTCGGCCATTCGCTGCTGGTATCACACAGATCCAGCATATACCGGAGCCACACAAACGCCAGCCTTGTTCAGTCCATCGGAGACTCCACGCTAAAACGAATGGTTTCTGGACAGTGGCGCCTCAGTTCACCTCACAACTGACGCAACTCAACTCAACAACTCTGAACCATACACAAGCTCCTCACAAGTCATTCTTGGTAATGGGTGACAGCTCCCCATACAAAATACATGTAATGGCATACTTCCTACTCCATTAGGTACACTCTATATTCACAAGCTTCACCATGTACCAAATATTGCATTCAATTTAATTTCGATTCACAAATTAGCTCTTGACAATAACTGTGTTATTTCTTTTTCTCCATATGATTACCAAATAAAGGATTTGACGACCAAGCATCTTCTTCTTCAAGGCCCATGCCATAATGGCCTCTACAGCATTCCTCACACAACATCGACCCCTAAGCTTGCACTTCTCTCGGTTCAAGCCATCACAAATCTATGGCACCATTGCCTTGGCCACCCCGCCTTCTCCACCGTTCACGGTTTAGCTCGATCTCACTCCAGCATATGTGAGGATTCTTTACATAATTTGTATAATACATGCAATGTTGCGAAGAGCAAACATCTTTCTTTCCTACCATCTACTTCTACTACCTCTACACCGTTTGAACTTGTACATTCTGATGTATGGGATCTGTCCCCGCACACATCTATGCAAGGATATCGTTACTTTGTGACTTTTATCGACGATTTTACTAAATACAGCTTGGTTTATCCGTTAACTCACAAATCTGATGTAACGAAATCCTTTATTAATTTTCACAAGTTTATCAACTGCCAATTTCATCTCAACATTCGCACAATTATGACTGATGGTGGAGGCCAATACCTCAATAACACGTTTAAATCTTATTGCACTCACTAGGGAGTTTGCCACCTATATACCTGTCCTTACACACCTACTCAAAATGGAGTCGCTAAACGGAAAAATAGACACATTCTTGAAACAGTTCGAAGCCTTCTCTTTCATTCACGCGCTCCGTATTCACTATGGGTTGAAGCACTTAACATTGTCATTTACTTAATAAATCGTCTTCTCACTGCCACACAAAGCAATAGCACACCTTGTCACGACCCGACCCGAGACGAGACGGATCCCGCCCGCGCCGGATCGCGACGGAGAATAGCTAACCAGGATCTGGCTTTGGATTAGGTTACTGAACTGATCTTCCAAATTCTTAACTCAACAGAAGCACACAGAACAACAGAGCTACTAAAACATCAAATGCAGCGGAACAAAACATCTATCTTTTCATTTCCTCAAAATAATCATCTACAGAACAGTACATGGCTTTCAACAGAAAGAAAGACAGAACAGGAAAGCCATGACTGTACAAAAATCAAAAGTACAAAAGTACCTAATCTGATCAGACTCTGAAACCTAGTCCTGAACTTCCTTGCCCTTCCCAGAACCTGAAAACCACCAGAAAGCAAGGGTGAGCTCAACAGCTCAGCAAAGCAACAAACCACCAATCTAAATTCTCAGAAAACAAAACCAAACTCATCGGACAGAAAGCAGATCAGAAGTCGGAACAGAATCGGAAATCAGAACTTATACGGACAGATATCAAAGCAGAAATAGAATCGTACAGATCAGATCACAGAACAGAATAAACTCAGCAGAGTCAGAATTATACAGATCATATCGAAACGGAACAAAATCGTATCAGAATCACATATCAGATCAGATATCAGATATTTAATATAGTTAAGTGTGCCCCCGGCACCAGAATAATAGCTGAGTAATTAATAGCTAAACTAAACTAAACAGAATCACTGCGGATTCTAACCCTTATGTCTCCCTTGTGCTCACGGCACCTGAAATTCGCTGAATAATTAATAGCTAAGCTAAATGTGCTCACGGCACCTGAATAATAGAATTCACGGATCCGGAATATAACAGATATTTCTCCAACTTGAGCTCTTCTAAATTTCCCGTTTCACTAACTGAATCTCATAGGATCCAGGCCCCTTATAGCTCCCTTTTTATAGCTTATACACATAGCATTTCAATTCAGAAGAAATACGGACAATTCAGAAATTACCCAAAAATCGGGCAGCACAACGGCAGTATACGGAATTTACACAAAAATTCCTGCAAAGAAAATTTACCGAATTCGCACAGAATACAGATATCAACATTTCAGAACCTTTATTCTACTGCACAGATAAATTCCAATTTCACAGAAAAATCCGGTCGACTAAAAACACAGTCGAATAAAAAATACCCGGACGAAAATCTTCAGAAAATAACCAAAATGTGCACACTCGGCACGTCAACAATATACAGAAAGTTACGCGGTAAAAACTGAACCGATCAAAAGATACGGACAAAAATCGCTAACGGAAACAAAATCCGGACAGAATATACCGCCAAACACGACGGTTCTGAAAATTGAGAAAGGTAGAATGTGCCTTACTTCGAGCACAGCAATTTCCTCAACAGTCACTTCGATCGAAAACGGCTCCGCGTCGTCCGAAAATCCACTTTTGCACAAAAGTCCACGACTTTCTCTCTCCTCGGCTGATATTTTCGTTTTTAATGATTTTCTCTCTCCTCAAAATGACTTGAAATCAGCTTTATAATACACAGATCGGCCCGGCCGATCGCAGCATCGTCCCGGGACGATCCGACCAAAAGGATCGGCCTGGTCTCCCTTCAGGGCTATTGCATGGACGATATTTTCTACAGTGCCGATCGGCCTGGCCGATGTCTCCAATCGGCCTGGACGATGCATGCAGAAAATCACCTGGAGCAAAACTGGGCTAAAACTGGAGCTGAATTCCACTGATCGTCCCAGGACGATCCCAGATCGTCCTGGACGATACTGGAGCAGATTTTGATATTACAATCTCCCCAACTCAGAAAAATGTCGTCCTCGACATTATCCAGTCCAAACTCAATCAAAACAAGTACGGGTACGACCGTCTCATATCAGACTCCATCTCCCAAGTTGCTTCCCGTGCAGTCCGGTGCTTCCACTGGACTTTAACCATGGGAATCTCTTTATTTCTTAACTTTCGGACGTCGTACGTCAAAATAAGCTCTGGCTCTTCCTTGTACGCCAGATTCTCCTGAATCTCCACCTCATCAGCTGACAACTTCTTCCCAGAGTCTGAAACCCACTTCCTCAGAGTGGATACGTGAAACACATTATGCACATCAGGCATAGATTCAGAAAGCAATAACTTGTAAGCAGCTTTTCCAATTCTTTCCAAAATCTCAAATGGTCCAACATACCTTGGACTAAGCTTGCTTACCTGACCAAATCTGCTCACACCTTTCATCGGGCTGACTTTGACATACACAAAGTCACCGACCTGAAATTCAACAAATCTGTGCTTCTGATTGTAATACTTCTGCTGACGATCTTGAGCGGCTTTCAATCTTTCTCTTATCAAATTGATCTTCTGAGCAGTTTCATCAGCAAAAGTGGCCCCCAAAGCCTGTCTATCTCCGACCTCCGTCAGAGTCAAAGGAGTACGACACTTCCTGCCATACAGAGCCTCGTACGGTGCCATACCGATACTGGACTGAAAACTGTTGTTATAAGCAAACTCAATCAGCGGAATATGATCTTCCCAGCTTCCGCTAAAGTCCAGAACACAAAGCCTCAACAGATCTTCCAGTACCTGAATCGTCCTCTCAGACTGTCCGTCGGTCTGAGGATGAAAGGCTGTACTGAAATGCAGTTTCGTACCCAAGCCTTGCTGAATGCCTTTCCAAAGTCTGGAAGTAAAACGTCCATCTCGATCAGATACGATCACACGAGGCACACCGTGCAATCTGACTATTTCCTTCACATAAATCTGTGCCAAGCGATCAACTGAATCCGTCTGTCTGATCGGAAGAAAATGGGCTGACTTGGTCAATCGATCTACAACCACCCAAATGGCATCATGTCCTTGTCTAGATCGAGGAAAACCCATCGCAAAATCCATCGTTACCTCCTCCCATTTCCACTCAGGGATAGGCAACGACTGCAACAGTCCACCTGGTCGCTGATGCTCTGCCTTCACCAACTGACAGGCTTCGCATCTCGACACAAACTCTGCCACATCCTTCTTCATCCCAGGCCACCAAAACAAAAGCTTCATATCAGCGTACATCTTACCACTGCCTGGATGAACAGTGTAGCCAGAATGATGAGATTCGTACAGAATCTCCTGCCTCAAGTCTCCAAACACAGGTACCCACAACCTATTCTTACAGAAAATAGCACCAGAATCAGAAATTCGAAGTTCAGGAGTCTTACCAGATCCAATCTGAGCTATCAACTTCGAATAGTCAGAATCTGACTTCTGGGCTTCTTGAATCCGTGCTTCCAAAGAAGACTGAATACTCATCTGAGCCAACTCCAAATCATTGGAGGAAACCACCTCCAACTGCAATCTCTCCAAATCACGAATCAGAAAGTCATCACAGGTAAGCTGAATACCTGAGAATCCAGAAGACTTCCTGCTCAGAGCGTCCGCTACCACATTCGCCTTCCCAGGCTGATACTGAATAGTCAAATCGTAGTCCTTGATCAACTCGAGCCACCTCCTCTGTCTCAGATTCAGATCCTTCTGAGTAAAAATGTACTTCAGGCTCTTATGATCAGTAAAGATCTCACATCTGACGCCATACAGGTAATGACGCCAAATCTTCAAAGCAAAAACAACTGCAGCTAACTCCAGATCATGCGTCGGGTAATTCTTCTCATGTGGTTTCAACTGTCTCGAAGCATAAGCAATTACCTAACCATGCTGCATCAGAACACAACCCAGTCCTTTCAGTGAAGCATCACTGAACACCTGAAAACCCTCCGTACCTGACGGAAGTGCCAACACTGGAGCTGAAGTCAAACACTCCTTCAATCTCTGAAAACTAGCTTCACACTCCGGTGTCCAAACAAAAGGTACTGACTTCTGAGTCAGTCTCGTCAGAGGAGTCGAAATCTGTGAAAATCCTTTCACAAACTTCCTATAATATCCGGCCATACCCAAGAAACTACGTACCTCAAATACCGTAGTCGGCCTTGGCCAATCAGCAACAGCCTGAATCTTCTGGGGATCTACAGAAATGCCTTCTCCGCTAATCACATGCCCCAGAAATGAAATACTCTTCAGCCAGAATTCACACTTGGAGAACTTGGCATATAGCTGATGCCTCCTCAAAGTCTCCAACACAATCCTCAAATGTCTGGCATGCTCATCCTCAGATGCAGAATATACCAGAATATCGTCAATGAAGACGATCACAAACTGATCCAAATACTTCCTGAATACTCGGTTCATCAGATCCATAAAAATCGCAGGCGCATTGGTTACCCCAAAAGGCATAACCAAAAACTCGTAGTGCCCGTACCGAGTACTGAAAGCAGTCTTCACCACATCAGCTTCCTTCACCTTCACCTGATAATATCCGGATCTCAAATCAATCTTCGAAAATACCGAAGATCCGGAAAGCTGATCAAACAAGTCGTCTATCCGAGGCAAAGGATACTTGTTCTTGATCGTGACCTTGTTCAAATCTCTGTAATCAATACACATACGGAGTGTACCGTCCTTCTTTTTCACAAACAGAACAAATGCTCCCCAGGGCGAAACACTAGGACGTACAAACCCTCTGTCAACCAACTCCTGAAGCTGAACTTTCAACTCAGAAAGTTCTTTCGGTGCCATCCTGTACGGAGCTTTCGATATCGGAGCGGTACCCGAAAAAACATCGATAGAGAACTCCACATCTCTATCCGGAGGTAAACCAACCAACTCCTCAGGAAAAACATCAGCAAACTCCCGTACCACAGGGATCTCAGAAACAGAACCAACCTCTAGGTTCAGATCCCGCACCGAAGCCAAAAATACTGGGCATCCCTTCTTCCACATCCTGCTCACCTCCAACACAGAAACCAGACTGGAGAGAACACCTCGTAATCCCTGAAATACAACTCTCTCTCCAGCCACAAGCAAACTCACTTGCTTCTTCAGACAGTCTATCTGGGCCTCATACTGACTCAGCCAATCCATGCCCAGAATCACATCATACGAAGAAATCGGCAATCGAATCAAACTCGATTTCCACTTCTTGCCAGAAATCTCGATCTCACACAAACAAAACTGTCGAGCAATCAATGGATTCCCAGCCGGTAAAATCACAGACAAAGAAACCGGTAAAACCATCGAATCCAAATGTAAAATCTCAAAACAATGCTCGGACAGAAAAGAATGACTCGCTCCAGAGTCAAACAAAACACGACAGGACTGATCAGAAATGTAAACCGTACCTGTCACAACATCCGGAGCATCACGAGCCTCCTGCTGACTCAGACTGTAAACTCGTGGCTGAACTGGAACAGGAGCTGAAGCAACAGAACTACTCTGCTCCCTCTGAATCGTAGGTGGTCTCCGTGGTGCAGAACTAGAACCACCACCTCTACCAGCAAATCCCTCAGGGCGAGGAGGAACAGTCCTCGGTCTTCCTGCTGCTGAACCAACAGGTCTGACAAAGCCCTCAGATCGCTGCTCATAACCCATCTGTGGACATTCTGCAATCCTATGTCCCGGCTGACCACATCTGAAACAAAGACCAGCTATCCTGTAGCACTGGCCATGGTGTCGCCGTCCACAACTCTGGCACACAGGTGCCGTACTGACAGATCCAGAACTAGTCGTACTGGTAGCAGTACCAGACGATCCTCCGCTCTTCCTGGAATCTCCAGATCCAGATCCAGGAACAAATCTCCTCTTCCCAGAGGAACTACTGCCAGATGTCTCTCCTCCAAACCTCTTCCTACTCGCAGTCCACCGCTGCTGAGTAGCCGTCATGTCATTCTCAATCAGACGAGCTCGCTCCACAAGCTCAGAGAAATCAGTAATCCGAAACGGTATCAGAGGCTGCCTCAAAGTGTCTCGTAAGCCTCTCAGAAATCTGTAGCACCTCTCAGCAGACGTGCTAACCAGCTGCGGAGCGTACCTGGCTAATGCAGTAAACTCAGCCTCGTACTGCATCACCGTCTTGCTCCCCTGAACAAGTCTCAGAAAACTCTCCTGCATCTGCTGTCGTGCAGAAGGGGGAACAAACCAGTCTCGAAATACTTCAGTGAACTCCTCCCAAGTGATCAAAGAGTTCAATCTGCCCTGAAATCTGGCTGCTTGCTGGCCATCCCACCAGTGCTCAGCCTCTCCGTCCAACAGAAAAACAGCTAACGGAACTTTCCTGTCTGCAGGACACTGCATCCCGTCAAAAGTCTTCTCCAATCTCCTCAGCCACTCCTCGGCTGCTCTGGGCTCAACAGCGCCCTCAAACCTCGGAGGCTTCAACCTCAAAAATAACTGCAGGTGTCGATCAATGTCCTCAGATCTAACAGTCGAAGCTCTGCTCTGAGTCTCGCTCATCATCTGAGCAACAAGTGAAGCAAACTGTGAAAGCGTATCAGCACCGACCACTGGGGCTGTACTCCCCACTGGTGCTGCCTGATCGTCACTCTGACCGTCTGTCATGTCTGGGTCTGGCTGATCCATACAGAAAAATCCAGAAAATCCGGAAAACTATCACAAAACAACACAAAATAACACAATAAAAAGCCAAACGACCCAAAACTACCTCCCAGACAGACTCACTGATCACTTGCTAGAGCTCTGTTTTACAATCCAACTTGTTTCCAAAACCAGTGCTCTGATACCAAAAAAGTTTGTCACGACCCGACCCGAGACGAGACGGATCCCGCCCGCGCCGGATCGCGACGGAGAATAGCTAACCAGGATCTGGCTTTGGATTAGGTTACTGAACTGATCTTCCAAATTCTTAACTCAACAGAAGCACACAGAACAACAGAGCTACTAAAACATCAAATGCAGCGGAACAAAACATCTATCTTTTCATTTCCTCAAAATAATCATCTACAGAACAGTACATGGCTTTCAACAGAAAGAAAGACAGAACAGGAAAGCCATGACTGTACAAAAATCAAAAGTACAAAAGTACCTAATCTGATCAGACTCTGAAACCTAGTCCTGAACTTCCTTGCCCTTCCCAGAACCTGAAAACCACCAGAAAGCAAGGGTGAGCTCAACAGCTCAGCAAAGCAACAAACCACCAATCTAAATTCTCAGAAAACAAAACCAAACTCATCGGACAGAAAGCAGATCAGAAGTCGGAACAGAATCGGAAATCAGAACTTATACGGACAGATATCAAAGCAGAAATAGAATCGTACAGATCAGATCACAGAACAGAATAAACTCAGCAGAGTCAGAATTATACAGATCATATCGAAACGGAACAAAATCGTATCAGAATCACATATCAGATCAGATATCAGATATTTAATATAGTTAAGTGTGCCCCCGGCACCAGAATAATAGCTGAGTAATTAATAGCTAAACTAAACTAAACAGAATCACTGCGGATTCTAACCCTTATGTCTCCCTTGTGCTCACGGCACCTGAAATTCGCTGAATAATTAATAGCTAAGCTAAATGTGCTCACGGCACCTGAATAATAGAATTCACGGATCCGGAATATAACAGATATTTCTCCAACTTGAGCTCTTCTAAATTTCCCGTTTCACTAACTGAATCTCATAGGATCCAGGCCCCTTATAGCTCCCTTTTTATAGCTTATACACATAGCATTTCAATTCAGAAGAAATACGGACAATTCAGAAATTACCCAAAAATCGGGCAGCACAACGGCAGTATACGGAATTTACACAAAAATTCCTGCAAAGAAAATTTACCGAATTCGCACAGAATACAGATATCAACATTTCAGAACCTTTATTCTACTGCACAGATAAATTCCAATTTCACAGAAAAATCCGGTCGACTAAAAACACAGTCGAATAAAAAATACCCGGACGAAAATCTTCAGAAAATAACCAAAATGTGCACACTCGGCACGTCAACAATATACAGAAAGTTACGCGGTAAAAACTGAACCGATCAAAAGATACGGACAAAAATCGCTAACGGAAACAAAATCCGGACAGAATATACCGCCAAACACGACGGTTCTGAAAATTGAGAAAGGTAGAATGTGCCTTACTTCGAGCACAGCAATTTCCTCAACAGTCACTTCGATCGAAAACGGCTCCGCGTCGTCCGAAAATCCACTTTTGCACAAAAGTCCACGACTTTCTCTCTCCTCGGCTGATATTTTCGTTTTTAATGATTTTCTCTCTCCTCAAAATGACTTGAAATCAGCTTTATAATACACAGATCGGCCCGGCCGATCGCAGCATCGTCCCGGGACGATCCGACCAAAAGGATCGGCCTGGTCTCCCTTCAGGGCTATTGCATGGACGATATTTTCTACAGTGCCGATCGGCCTGGCCGATGTCTCCAATCGGCCTGGACGATGCATGCAGAAAATCACCTGGAGCAAAACTGGGCTAAAACTGGAGCTGAATTCCACTGATCGTCCCAGGACGATCCCAGATCGTCCTGGACGATACTGGAGCAGATTTTGATATTACAATCTCCCCAACTCAGAAAAATGTCGTCCTCGACATTATCCAGTCCAAACTCAATCAAAACAAGTACGGGTACGACCGTCTCATATCAGACTCCATCTCCCAAGTTGCTTCCCGTGCAGTCCGGTGCTTCCACTGGACTTTAACCATGGGAATCTCTTTATTTCTTAACTTTCGGACGTCGTACGTCAAAATAAGCTCTGGCTCTTCCTTGTACGCCAGATTCTCCTGAATCTCCACCTCATCAGCTGACAACTTCTTCCCAGAGTCTGAAACCCACTTCCTCAGAGTGGATACGTGAAACACATTATGCACATCAGGCATAGATTCAGAAAGCAATAACTTGTAAGCAGCTTTTCCAATTCTTTCCAAAATCTCAAATGGTCCAACATACCTTGGACTAAGCTTGCTTACCTGACCAAATCTGCTCACACCTTTCATCGGGCTGACTTTGACATACACAAAGTCACCGACCTGAAATTCAACAAATCTGTGCTTCTGATTGTAATACTTCTGCTGACGATCTTGAGCGGCTTTCAATCTTTCTCTTATCAAATTGATCTTCTGAGCAGTTTCATCAGCAAAAGTGGCCCCCAAAGCCTGTCTATCTCCGACCTCCGTCAGAGTCAAAGGAGTACGACACTTCCTGCCATACAGAGCCTCGTACGGTGCCATACCGATACTGGACTGAAAACTGTTGTTATAAGCAAACTCAATCAGCGGAATATGATCTTCCCAGCTTCCGCTAAAGTCCAGAACACAAAGCCTCAACAGATCTTCCAGTACCTGAATCGTCCTCTCAGACTGTCCGTCGGTCTGAGGATGAAAGGCTGTACTGAAATGCAGTTTCGTACCCAAGCCTTGCTGAATGCCTTTCCAAAGTCTGGAAGTAAAACGTCCATCTCGATCAGATACGATCACACGAGGCACACCGTGCAATCTGACTATTTCCTTCACATAAATCTGTGCCAAGCGATCAACTGAATCCGTCTGTCTGATCGGAAGAAAATGGGCTGACTTGGTCAATCGATCTACAACCACCCAAATGGCATCATGTCCTTGTCTAGATCGAGGAAAACCCATCGCAAAATCCATCGTTACCTCCTCCCATTTCCACTCAGGGATAGGCAACGACTGCAACAGTCCACCTGGTCGCTGATGCTCTGCCTTCACCAACTGACAGGCTTCGCATCTCGACACAAACTCTGCCACATCCTTCTTCATCCCAGGCCACCAAAACAAAAGCTTCATATCAGCGTACATCTTACCACTGCCTGGATGAACAGTGTAGCCAGAATGATGAGATTCGTACAGAATCTCCTGCCTCAAGTCTCCAAACACAGGTACCCACAACCTATTCTTACAGAAAATAGCACCAGAATCAGAAATTCGAAGTTCAGGAGTCTTACCAGATCCAATCTGAGCTATCAACTTCGAATAGTCAGAATCTGACTTCTGGGCTTCTTGAATCCGTGCTTCCAAAGAAGACTGAATACTCATCTGAGCCAACTCCAAATCATTGGAGGAAACCACCTCCAACTGCAATCTCTCCAAATCACGAATCAGAAAGTCATCACAGGTAAGCTGAATACCTGAGAATCCAGAAGACTTCCTGCTCAGAGCGTCCGCTACCACATTCGCCTTCCCAGGCTGATACTGAATAGTCAAATCGTAGTCCTTGATCAACTCGAGCCACCTCCTCTGTCTCAGATTCAGATCCTTCTGAGTAAAAATGTACTTCAGGCTCTTATGATCAGTAAAGATCTCACATCTGACGCCATACAGGTAATGACGCCAAATCTTCAAAGCAAAAACAACTGCAGCTAACTCCAGATCATGCGTCGGGTAATTCTTCTCATGTGGTTTCAACTGTCTCGAAGCATAAGCAATTACCTAACCATGCTGCATCAGAACACAACCCAGTCCTTTCAGTGAAGCATCACTGAACACCTGAAAACCCTCCGTACCTGACGGAAGTGCCAACACTGGAGCTGAAGTCAAACACTCCTTCAATCTCTGAAAACTAGCTTCACACTCCGGTGTCCAAACAAAAGGTACTGACTTCTGAGTCAGTCTCGTCAGAGGAGTCGAAATCTGTGAAAATCCTTTCACAAACTTCCTATAATATCCGGCCATACCCAAGAAACTACGTACCTCAAATACCGTAGTCGGCCTTGGCCAATCAGCAACAGCCTGAATCTTCTGGGGATCTACAGAAATGCCTTCTCCGCTAATCACATGCCCCAGAAATGAAATACTCTTCAGCCAGAATTCACACTTGGAGAACTTGGCATATAGCTGATGCCTCCTCAAAGTCTCCAACACAATCCTCAAATGTCTGGCATGCTCATCCTCAGATGCAGAATATACCAGAATATCGTCAATGAAGACGATCACAAACTGATCCAAATACTTCCTGAATACTCGGTTCATCAGATCCATAAAAATCGCAGGCGCATTGGTTACCCCAAAAGGCATAACCAAAAACTCGTAGTGCCCGTACCGAGTACTGAAAGCAGTCTTCACCACATCAGCTTCCTTCACCTTCACCTGATAATATCCGGATCTCAAATCAATCTTCGAAAATACCGAAGATCCGGAAAGCTGATCAAACAAGTCGTCTATCCGAGGCAAAGGATACTTGTTCTTGATCGTGACCTTGTTCAAATCTCTGTAATCAATACACATACGGAGTGTACCGTCCTTCTTTTTCACAAACAGAACAAATGCTCCCCAGGGCGAAACACTAGGACGTACAAACCCTCTGTCAACCAACTCCTGAAGCTGAACTTTCAACTCAGAAAGTTCTTTCGGTGCCATCCTGTACGGAGCTTTCGATATCGGAGCGGTACCCGGAAAAACATCGATAGAGAACTCCACATCTCTATCCGGAGGTAAACCAACCAACTCCTCAGGAAAAACATCAGCAAACTCCCGTACCACAGGGATCTCAGAAACAGAACCAACCTCTAGGTTCAGATCCCGCACCGAAGCCAAAAATACTGGGCATCCCTTCTTCCACATCCTGCTCACCTCCAACACAGAAACCAGACTGGAGAGAACACCTCGTAATCCCTGAAATACAACTCTCTCTCCAGCCACAAGCAAACTCACTTGCTTCTTCAGACAGTCTATCTGGGCCTCATACTGACTCAGCCAATCCATGCCCAGAATCACATCATACGAAGAAATCGGCAATCGAATCAAACTCGATTTCCACTTCTTGCCAGAAATCTCGATCTCACACAAACAAAACTGTCGAGCAATCAATGGATTCCCAGCCGGTAAAATCACAGACAAAGAAACCGGTAAAACCATCGAATCCAAATGTAAAATCTCAAAACAATGCTCGGACAGAAAAGAATGACTCGCTCCAGAGTCAAACAAAACACGACAGGACTGATCAGAAATGTAAACCGTACCTGTCACAACATCCGGAGCATCACGAGCCTCCTGCTGACTCAGACTGTAAACTCGTGGCTGAACTGGAACAGGAGCTGAAGCAACAGAACTACTCTGCTCCCTCTGAATCGTAGGTGGTCTCCGTGGTGCAGAACTAGAACCACCACCTCTACCAGCAAATCCCTCAGGGCGAGGAGGAACAGTCCTCGGTCTTCCTGCTGCTGAACCAACAGGTCTGACAAAGCCCTCAGATCGCTGCTCATAACCCATCTGTGGACATTCTGCAATCCTATGTCCCGGCTGACCACATCTGAAACAAAGACCAGCTATCCTGTAGCACTGGCCATGGTGTCGCCGTCCACAACTCTGGCACACAGGTGCCGTACTGACAGATCCAGAACTAGTCGTACTGGTAGCAGTACCAGACGATCCTCCGCTCTTCCTGGAATCTCCAGATCCAGATCCAGGAACAAATCTCCTCTTCCCAGAGGAACTACTGCCAGATGTCTCTCCTCCAAACCTCTTCCTACTCGCAGTCCACCGCTGCTGAGTAGCCGTCATGTCATTCTCAATCAGACGAGCTCGCTCCACAAGCTCAGAGAAATCAGTAATCCGAAACGGTATCAGAGGCTGCCTCAAAGTGTCTCGTAAGCCTCTCAGAAATCTGTAGCACCTCTCAGCAGACGTGCTAACCAGCTGCGGAGCGTACCTGGCTAATGCAGTAAACTCAGCCTCGTACTGCATCACCGTCTTGCTCCCCTGAACAAGTCTCAGAAAACTCTCCTGCATCTGCTGTCGTGCAGAAGGGGGAACAAACCAGTCTCGAAATACTTCAGTGAACTCCTCCCAAGTGATCAAAGAGTTCAATTTGCCCTGAAATCTGGCTGCTTGCTGGCCATCCCACCAGTGCTCAGCCTCTCCGTCCAACAGAAAAACAGCTAACGGAACTTTCCTGTCTGCAGGACACTGCATCCCGTCAAAAGTCTTCTCCAATCTCCTCAGCCACTCCTCGGCTGCTCTGGGCTCAACAGCGCCCTCAAACCTCGGAGGCTTCAACCTCAAAAATAACTGCAGGTGTCGATCAATGTCCTCAGATCTAACAGTCGAAGCTCTGCTCTGAGTCTCGCTCATCATCTGAGCAACAAGTGAAGCAAACTGTGAAAGCGTATCAGCACCGACCACTGGGGCTGTACTCCCCACTGGTGCTGCCTGATCGTCACTCTGACCGTCTGTCATGTCTGGGTCTGGCTGATCCATACAGAAAAATCCAGAAAATCCGGAAAACTATCACAAAACAACACAAAATAACACAATAAAAAGCCAAACGACCCAAAACTACCTCCCAGACAGACTCACTGATCACTTGCTAGAGCTCTGTTTTACAATCCAACTTGTTTCCAAAACCAGTGCTCTGATACCAAAAAAGTTTGTCACGACCCGACCCGAGACGAGACGGATCCCGCCCGCGCCGGATCGCGACGGAGAATAGCTAACCAGGATCTGGCTTTGGATTAGGTTACTGAACTGATCTTCCAAATTCTTAACTCAACAGAAGCACACAGAACAACAGAGCTACTAAAACATCAAATGCAGCGGAACAAAACATCTATCTTTTCATTTCCTCAAAATAATCATCTACAGAACAGTACATGGCTTTCAACAGAAAGAAAGACAGAACAGGAAAGCCATGACTGTACAAAAATCAAAAGTACAAAAGTACCTAATCTGATCAGACTCTGAAACCTAGTCCTGAACTTCCTTGCCCTTCCCAGAACCTGAAAACCACCAGAAAGCAAGGGTGAGCTCAACAGCTCAGCAAAGCAACAAACCACCAATCTAAATTCTCAGAAAACAAAACCAAACTCATCGGACAGAAAGCAGATCAGAAGTCGGAACAGAATCGGAAATCAGAACTTATACGGACAGATATCAAAGCAGAAATAGAATCGTACAGATCAGATCACAGAACAGAATAAACTCAGCAGAGTCAGAATTATACAGATCATATCGAAACGGAACAAAATCGTATCAGAATCACATATCAGATCAGATATCAGATATTTAATATAGTTAAGTGTGCCCCCGGCACCAGAATAATAGCTGAGTAATTAATAGCTAAACTAAACTAAACAGAATCACTGCGGATTCTAACCCTTATGTCTCCCTTGTGCTCACGGCACCTGAAATTCGCTGAATAATTAATAGCTAAGCTAAATGTGCTCACGGCACCTGAATAATAGAATTCACGGATCCGGAATATAACAGATATTTCTCCAACTTGAGCTCTTCTAAATTTCCCGTTTCACTAACTGAATCTCATAGGATCCAGGCCCCTTATAGCTCCCTTTTTATAGCTTATACACATAGCATTTCAATTCAGAAGAAATACGGACAATTCAGAAATTACCCAAAAATCGGGCAGCACAACGGCAGTATACGGAATTTACACAAAAATTCCTGCAAAGAAAATTTACCGAATTCGCACAGAATACAGATATCAACATTTCAGAACCTTTATTCTACTGCACAGATAAATTCCAATTTCACAGAAAAATCCGGTCGACTAAAAACACAGTCGAATAAAAAATACCCGGACGAAAATCTTCAGAAAATAACCAAAATGTGCACACTCGGCACGTCAACAATATACAGAAAGTTACGCGGTAAAAACTGAACCGATCAAAAGATACGGACAAAAATCGCTAACGGAAACAAAATCCGGACAGAATATACCGCCAAACACGACGGTTCTGAAAATTGAGAAAGGTAGAATGTGCCTTACTTCGAGCACAGCAATTTCCTCAACAGTCACTTCGATCGAAAACGGCTCCGCGTCGTCCGAAAATCCACTTTTGCACAAAAGTCCACGACTTTCTCTCTCCTCGGCTGATATTTTCGTTTTTAATGATTTTCTCTCTCCTCAAAATGACTTGAAATCAGCTTTATAATACACAGATCGGCCCGGCCGATCGCAGCATCGTCCCGGGACGATCCGACCAAAAGGATCGGCCTGGTCTCCCTTCAGGGCTATTGCATGGACGATATTTTCTACAGTGCCGATCGGCCTGGCCGATGTCTCCAATCGGCCTGGACGATGCATGCAGAAAATCACCTGGAGCAAAACTGGGCTAAAACTGGAGCTGAATTCCACTGATCGTCCCAGGACGATCCCAGATCGTCCTGGACGATACTGGAGCAGATTTTGATATTACACACCTTACCACTATCTCTATAACAAACAGCCAACTTATACTCATCTTCGCATATTTGGGTGTCTGTGTTAACCATGGCTCAAACCATACTCTCAATCTAAATTATCACCCTTATCCACCCCTTGTGTCTTTATCGGCTACGCTCAAGAACAAAAAGGATACCGCTACCTCAATTTCTCTACGAATCGTATATACAAGTCTCGCCATGTCGTAAAAAAAAAAAAAGTCTTGCATGTCGTGTTCAACGAGCGTATCTTTCCCTATGCACAGTCTCTAGGCACTTCCTCTACATATAACACACAGGAATTCTCAAAGCACCTACCTCCCTTACTTCTTGTTCCCACGTCCACTACCTCTACTTCCCCACATCCACACAACATTCAGCAACCAAAAAATCCGCATGTCTCAAACACTTCATCAGCTCCGGCTTCAACCAGTTCCACAAAACTCCCTCAAACTCCCTTGGTCATAGCTACTAATCCACACACACAACCTCAACATCACATGGTGACCAGACTTAGAACAGGAAATTTAAAGCCTAAACAAATCTTCGACCTCACACACCAAATCCGAACACCGGATCCTACCACTTATGCATAGGCATCCAAATTTGAACATTGGAGAACGATCATGTCTCAAGAATTTCCAGCCTTACAATCTCAGGGCACTTGGGAGCTCGTCCCCTCATTCTCGTCTTTAAAACCGCTCGGCTGCAAGTGGACATACCACACCAAATATAACTCCGATGAGACCATTGTCAGACACAAAGTGCATCTTGTAGCATTAGGATATAATCAAGAGTTCTGCCTCAATTACACTGAAATGTTTAGCCCTGTAGCAAAAATTTCAACTCTACGTGTTCTTTTACTTCTTGCACTCAATCAAAATTGGAATATTTGCCAATTAGATGTTTCGAATGCTTTTTTACATGGCAAGCTTAATGACTTCATTTACATGAAGCAACCTCCCGGTTACTCAGACACGAACTATCCCAACCACATATGCAAACTAATTAAGGCACTCTACGGACTCAAACAGGCTCCCCGGCAGTGGTTCGAAATGCTCACAGGTTTTTTACACGAACAGGGCTTCACCACTAGTAATTCAGATCCCTCGCTCCTGATTTATCACAAAAACGGTCATAATATATATTTTTTAGTCTATGTAGAAGACGACATTATTCCAACAGACAATAACTAGGAATCCATTGACATGCTGCTTCACGCTCTCCACAAACGGTTCCATATGCGCAATCTTGGCAGTCTAATGCAATTTCTGGGCATCTCTGCTGATCGGACCGAGACAGGCCTTCATCTCCACCAAGCCCAGTATGCCGAAACAATTCTTCAACGAGCTGGCATGCTCAACAGCAAGCCGGTATCAACACCAACCCAACTCAAGCACAGCACGCCCGCTGTGCTTGAGTTTCTCTAATCACATCTAAAAATTAATCATATAGATTATGATTAATGAACTTAAAAAGCATTCAGTTTCTCTAAAATAATAATAATAATTGTAATTACAGTGCATAAATTAGTTTATTTGAAAATATGTTGCATTTTACTAGAAGGCGATGTAAACAATTTATGTCTTCATTTTTGCTATCAGGAGCAAATTAAGAGAGAAGATTACACTAAAAGCTTTGGCTCAAATTAATAATTTTTTAGGATTGAGATCAATGATTTAAATATCATTAAAGATTTTTCTTATTTACTAAACATTCATTAGTTTCATGGAATATGTAATTACATTTGTGCCCTTAGCCCTCCTTTATCTATGATTTATCCCATGCCTAAAAATTCATTTATTAATGATTTTATGCCTTTTTTAATTAATATATTATTTTGAAAACACTTTCATCTTTAAGAAAAGGAGAGGGAGAAACTGAGAAAATCAAAAATAAAATTTTTTATTTATGTCATTTTTTTAATCTTCTGAGTATTATTTCATATCCATCCTTATGAAAAATATATTGACAATAATATAACTAATTACAAAGCATTGTTGATACATCTTTAAAACTGATGGGTGGGCTATGCTTCCATAAAGTTACTGGGCCATTCAGGGTTAATATTGTTAGGCCTTCCGTAAGCCCATTTAATTATTTTATGTTTAGAAGGCCCATTATGCATCTCTTGTTCATAAAAACCAAGCTATGGTACCTGGAACATAACATAAAATACACTGACCAGCATCTCACACTTGATCACTAATGATATTAAAATTGATAAATCTTAAGATTTAGGATTTATTTGGGGCTTTTGTTTTACTGTTTATAAAAATATTTTTTTTTTAATACAAAATGATACGGCATCACAAAATTAGCTTGATCGGGCATGAATCTCGAGGCAAAAGCTAGTTGGAAACTTCAAAAATTAATTCCTGAAGCACCCAAACTCTGATTTCAGCGAGCTTATAGTCAAACTGAGCGTCTCGGAAATACGAACCCAACGACACCAAGATCAACCCAATCCGAGCCCAAATGAGTCCGAATCAAGGACCCGAAGCGCTATTAGAAGGTTCAAACCGCAATTTGAGTTACCAAACAGTCTCCGATTTTAACGAGCTTATAATCGAATCGAGCGGCTCGATGAGTCGAATCCAACAAGCCCAATATCGCCAAATTCCGACATCATTAAGGCCTCCAAATGTCCAACAAACGGTGCAAGATCGAAGGGTTCAATATCGGCCGTCCATTCAAACCACTCCCTATTCGCCCATGATCTCACACCTATTTACGAGCTATGCCTCTCCAGAAAAACTATAAATAGAGCCCTCATTCTACACAAAGGGACTCAAGTGAAGAGATAAAAGAAGAAGAGAAGGAGGAGAAGGAAGAAGCTCCTCCTCGACAATCGTCGGAGCTCTTCCCGCCGCCTGAAGACGCCGGAACTCTGCCGGATTTTAGGGAAACGTCGAGAATCTGCAGAACTTTGTAACTTTATGAGAAGTTGATTGTGAATTGATCGTCTTGATTTGTAAGACGGATCAACCTTTGTACTTCAAACAAATACTAGTGGAACTTTGCAACTGGGCGAGGCCCCATGGTTTTTTCTCTTTTTCGGGTTTTCCACGTAAAAACCTTGGTGTTCACTTCTCTTTTCTGTTTGTGTGCTGAATACTCGTACAACGCTAGGACGCAAATTTACAAATTCTACCGCCGCGTATATTCTAGCACGCAACACAAAAAAATTTTATGATTAAAAAATTAATGTAAAAAATAATAAGAAAGTTGTCCTTATTTAATCTATATCTTTGAGTCCTTTGTGTCAATTATTAAAGCATAATTTTTTCAGGCTATTTATTAATTTCTAAACATGCTTACGCGTCCATGATATAGGCTCATTTAAGTTCTAATCATGTCATTGGATTTATCTCAACAAAATATATAATCTAAATTATAATTTTTTGAAAACAAAGTTTGCATCATATTATGTTCAATAATCAAATTTTATGCACAAATATTAAAAATTTAAAATGCTTTAAGATCTAAAATTTACACCAATATTATTATGCACAAATATTAAAATATTAAAATGTTTTTTGCACAAATGTTAAAATGCTTTAAGATCTAAAATTTATGCCAATGTTATTATGGGATAAAATGAATTTAAATATATAATAATTTAAATATGTAATATATAAATAATTTATAATGCACTCCCAAATACTTTTTTTTTTAATTAAAATTCTTATTATGTTTGTGAAAATATATAATAAATTTAAATATATTTTTATTTTGTTAGAATAAATAAAATTGTGGCGTTGGCTTATTTTTGCCCAAGCAATTATAAACGGGCTGGAGTCATCAACTTGGATAAAGCCCAGAAAAGACAAAGTAAGGCCCGTCACTGATGAGGTCATGGCCGCACCTTCTTGATGGGCAAGGAAACTATGAGATTAGAAGCTTCTGGAGAATCGTCGAGCCTCCACCGCAAGAAAAGGAGAAAGTCCACTCCAGATTTAAAAATAAAATATTTTTTTAGTCAAAATAAATTTATCTTAAATCCTTACTAAATATATAATATTAATTAAAATACTAAGTATTATATCAGATAATTAATTTTTTAAATATATATTATATTACATATTTAATGATACAATAAGCTTATAATATATAATTTATCATTAAGTATTTAATATTATTTCCACAAATTTAATACATAATATTTAAAATCAAATTTAAATGTTCTTTGACCAGGTTTCCAACCTGCAGAGCCAATGTAATTTAAACATCAAGGATTAAAATAATAAATAAATTTGAGTATCCTGATATAATTTATATCAATGTAATAAGACAAAATACATAAAATTATATGAAAAATGTTCAAAATTAAAAGACATTTAACTATAAATAAAATGCAATATCATAACATAAAATTTAAATATCTTTTAAATATAAACATTTCTCATAAAGTTTGAAATATCTCATTTTGTTATTTTAGAATATATTATTCTGATATAATTTTTATTCCACTTAAAATTTATGATAGAATAATCTTGTTCAAATTTAATTAAAATTAGCTATATAATTTTCAAATTTAATTTAAAATTAATAGAATGTATGACTAATCATTAAATTTATATTACATTATTATTTTAAAATTTGTACAATTAAAAAAAATAAAAATTCTTATCTGCCAAATTTAAACCTGCCAAAAAAAGGAAAAGCTAAACATATATTATTTATATATAATCTTTGTAGTTTGCACTTCTCTATAAATCGACAACTAAGACGCAGACGGCAAAAGTGCAAAGAAGCAAAGATACGCAGAAAACAAACTCTTTTTGCAAGCTAGGTATCCATTCTCAGCTTCCTCAGAGAGAGAGAGAGAGAGAGAGAGAGAGAGAGAGAGAGAGACATGGCGGTGGCGATGGAGATCCCAAGAGAGTATGGCTACGTTGTACTGGTGCTCGTTCTCTACGCCTTCCTGAATCTGTGGATGGGCTTTCAAGTGGGAAAAGCTCGGAAGAAGTAATTTATTTTTTTAATGTCGTTTCCATTTACTACTGTTAATTTCCTCGTAATCTCAATCTACAAAATCCCCAAAATCAGGTACAAAGTGCCTTACCCTGCGCTCTATGCGTTAGAATCCGAGAACAAGGATGCCAAGCTCTTCAACTGCGTCCAGGTACGCATCTACTCAGCTATTTCTTGATCACCTGTCTTCTAAAGATGCGAATTTGATGCGGATTTCGGATTCTGATCGGCAGAGAGGACACCAGAACTCGATTGAATACATGCCGGTGTTCTTCGTGACGCTCCTGCTCGGCGGGATCCAGCACTCGCTCGTTGCCTCCGTGCTCGGTCTCTTCTACACCGTCGCTCGTTTCTTATACTTCAAGGGCTACGCTTCCGGAGTTCCTGAGAATCGGCTCAAGTTTGGGTATTTTTTTTTTTCTACTATACAATCTTCTTTTGCTCGTCTTCTTTCGGCCGACAGATCAAAGTTGGATTCTTTCATTCTTTTTCTAATGATTTATGTTTCGTTTTTGGCAGAGGTTTGAACTTTCTGGCGCTTCTTGGGCTCATCTTTTGCACCGCATCGTTTGGTATCAACCTGCTTCTTCTGGGCGTCCTCTAGGTGTTCGATGTTATTCCCCAATGCTTTCTTATTTTATAATGTAGCTTGAAATAGTCAATTGGTGGTTTGCTTTTAGTAGTTTCTGTTTGAATTACACTCAATTTGTCATTTCATCAAGTTGGATTAGGTCTTTGAATAAGCCAAGCTAGCTGTGTTTGGATGAGGGATAAGTAAATGAGAATCCATATTGTTCTCTGTTTACATATGATATGAGTTATCAGTTTCTAATCCTCTTTTATTTATTTTAACCGCTTAATCTCTGAAGCATTGATCGTTTGGTAATCATGCATTGTGTGGATTGGTTTACGCATATGTAATCTTCTCTTCTGTGATGCAATGAAGTTTATATGTTAATCTTTTATTATTTACTTCACTAATGTTAATCCGCCTTCGAGCAAGTTAACTCTGTCGTTTCGATTTTCCCTCCCTACCTTCAATTCGTCCTCCCGCCCGCTCACGCCGAAGTTTCATTTTCCCGCACGATCACCTCCGCGAGTTGCTCGACAAGCTAACGAGTCGAGCAGAGGTTTGTTCGAGCTCGAGCTCGATTCGTGAGCTCGATAAGCTCGAGTCTGTTACCGAGTTGAGTCCGACGATTCAGCTTAACTCGGTTGCACCCCTAGTTTTAATAGGGTGATGACGTGCTAGAAACAGACAATTTTATATAGGATTTTTTAGTTATGAAGGGCTGCACGTCTGCCACTTGTGATTACAGATGTACCCGCTTTGTAAGACTTTTGAATATTGCAACATTTATTAACATATCTATTATTTATATAATTAAATAAAAATAAATAATATGTTAAAAACTCATGTAAATAACTTAATTTGAATAATGATTCTCTTATTTATTTATATTGATGAATATGTTTTTTTCATTTAATAAATTGCTCGTCATTAAAAAATTATTTATATATTTGATTGATAATTTGTTTTATATGATTGTATTTGATTTATATATTATGTATATTATTGAACTCATAAGTATGATAAAAATATAAATATGAAAATACAATATTTAAAAAATTCAGATTTTAAAATGAAATAATTTGTAATGCATGAAAAAGTATGTTTTAATTTAAAATAATTTAGTATTGATGATATTTTTATATAATATTTAATAAATAAATATAAAATTAAATACTTAATATAAAAATGCATAAAAACTTTATGGCTTACAGGTAACTTCTCAATTTCTTTTTAAGATTTTATTTGAGATAGTTTGAGCTTTTTAATTTTTGGCTTTTAAAAACTCTTTTTCGAGGCTTAATTTCAGACAAGTTTTTTATTAGAATTGGTTTTAAGCTGCAGTCATAATTTTTATTTTGCTATTATTTTTTGTCTACTTTCAAAAATTACTTTGTTAGGGAGTTACTTATTTCTTCTTCAAAAAAATTATTTTCTCTACATCTTTACAAAAAATTTTAGCCGACCCAAATGAATTCTAAGCCTTTTCTTAAAAAATAGTCTTCAGAAATAAAAATTTGGCAAAGGCATTATTTTATCATACGAAAATTGTCTAAAACCTCTTTCAAACAAAGCCTAATTTACATGTTGGTAAAGAATGTTGGCTATCAACTAAGAGGTCTTGATTTCGACGCTTTTGTATGGGATGTGTGGATGAGATTGATTTAATTAGCTCAAAAATCCTCCAAAAAAAAGTAGTAGCCTAGGCTTCTATATCTATTTTTGCAATAAATTATTCTATGCGGAGTCCTGACGGCAAGAATAGTCCAAACTATAAGTGTACACATAGTGTGTATAAAAAATTGATACTCACTATGTACAAATATGTACACAGTGTATGCACTCACATATTTGGACGGTTCTTCTCGTCCAAATTCCACATAGAAGAAACTTGGGAACTGATGAGGACCCTTGCCAGAATAATTTCTCCTATTTTGCACGTAAGAATGTCCAAAGGAAACAAGAAAATTTAATTTTAAATATAAATTTATTTGAAGAGTTTGACGTCACTATAAAAATATCAGACAATCCAACAGACTTCAAACAGAAGCCGGCAAAAAATGTAATGTTTATTTTTATACTGTGGAAAACCACAGCAATGAGACCAAATGGATAGCCTAAACAACCAGAAGCTATTATGATCATTAAACATTGTTGCGGGCTAGAATATACGCGGCGGTAGAGTTTAGAAATTCACGTTCGAGCGTTGCACGAATATTCAGCACGCAAACAGAAAAGAAAATGAACACCAGGATTTTTACGTGGAAAGCCCAAAAGAGGGAAAAAATCACGGGGGAAAAGTTCCACTAGTGTTTTTGTAAATTACAAGAAACTGATTCGTCCCACAAATCGGGACGATCAGATTACAACTTGAAGCAAATTTACAAAGTTTTGCAGAATCCCGTAGTTTCCCGAAAATCCGGCAGAATTCCGGGGTATTCAGGCGCGGGAAGAGCTCTGGCGGTGGTCGAGGAGGAGAGGATTCTCCTTTTCCCCTTTCTCCTCTTCTTATCTTCTTCTTCTCTCTCTTCACTTGAGTCCCCTTTGTGAAGAATGAGGACTCTATTTATAGTTTTTCTGGAGTGACATGGCTTGTAAATATGTGTGAGATCATGGGCGAATAGGGAGTGGTTTGAATGGACGGTCGATATTGAACCCTTCGATCTTGCACCGTTCGTTGGACATTTGGAGGCCTTAATGATGTCGGCATTCAGAGATCTTGGGCTCGTTGGATTTGTCTCGTTGAGCCGTTCGATTCGAGTATAAGCTCGTTAAAATCGGAGATCGTTTGGTAACTCAAATTGCGGTTTGAACCTTCTAACAGTGCTTCGGGTCTTTGATTCGGACCCATTTGGGCTCGGATTGGGTCGAATTTGGTGTCGTTGGGTTCGTATTTCCGAGACGCTCAGTTTGACTATAAGCTCGCTGAAATCGGAGTTCGAATGCTCTTGATTTTAATTTTTGAAGTTTCCGGTTATATTTTGCCTCGAGATTCGTGCTTAATCAATATAATTTTTTGAGAATACATCAAACATAAAGCTAAGGTATTATAAGATTATCGAACTATATTGATGCGGAGCATTTAGTTTAAAATGTTTTTTAATTTATTTTATTGAGTTTGTTACATATTTTCAAGAATCTTCTAGGATTCTCTATGTTTATAGAATGTGTAAGACGAATGGGACACAATTGATGAATAGAATTCTCCCTTAAGCCTTTGAGTTTTGGTCTATCCTTTGTTATTGGAAATTTTTCAAGCATCATCTTCTTCCAACGATCCAACGACGATCTCCCCACATCAAAAATTGGTATCAAAGCCCGGAGCTTTCAGAGAACAATGGACTACATAAGGTGGGCTGTCGATGACGATCGAAGCCGAAGAAAATGGGCGGTCGATGAAGATCGACGCAGAATAAATTGGGCGGTGAACGAAGATCGCCACCGAAAGAGATGGGCGGTCGACAAAGATTGCCGCCAAACGAGATGGGCGGTTGATGATGATCTATACCGAAGGAGATGGGCGGTCGACGACGAAGAAGGCGACTATCCTCCACTCCAACTTTCACTCTAATGGCGAGATCCGCCGCCCCGCTATCCTCACGAAGATAGTCGCTAATGAAGAAAGGTTATCCATCGTGACGGACGCCACGAAGCCCTTCAGGTGGCTCAAAGGGAAGCATCACTTGATCGGATTAATGCTTTATTTGCTGATTTCAATCGTTCTAAAGAATGAGAATTCACATCGGTAATCGAACTATCTTCGGCCATCTACTCACACGCGCTCTCAAAGACCAATTTCGCACCTGCCCGACCTCCTCCGCTCCCACACGTCATGCCACGGACCGGATTCTCTCCCGCCTCAGCTTTCTCCTGCGATTTCGCTCCACTAATATCTGATCCATATCCGTCATTTGCCCCCACAAATGCTTTCTCCGAGCTTGCTGAGCCATCCTGCCCTGTTCGCAAGCTCACCCTGGTCATTGCCACCGGCGATCAGTACCTCTGCGGCGGATTCAACAATGATGTCTTAAAGCAAGCGAAATCTCAAATTTCTGAAATCAAAGCCAAGGTATCCACGGTGTCGGAGGGCCTTCTGATGTGGGAACATTTTAGCCTATCTTATGCTTAGGGACTAGTTTATCTCCTTTAGTCTAGAGTCTTCTATTTGCTCCCTTAAATAGGTATAATGTATGGGTTTTGAGGCATTGAATGATAAAAACTCTTTTGAAGCTTTGAGAAAGCTCTCTTCTTCTTCCCTGGATTGGGAACTCCTTGAAATCCTTCTTGCAGGTATCGACTTCCGACGATCCACTACATCAGTTGGTATCAGAGCCTGGAGCTTGCGAAGATCGATGTATTGCAGAAGGTCGGCTGTCGACGACAATCGAAGCCGCAAAACAAGATTGGCGGTCGACGACGATCGACGCCAAGGAAGGTGGGCTGTCGACGATGCTCGAAGCCGGATCGCCTTCTACCAAGCTCAATCGAAGGAATCGCTCGATCGGGTAGACAGAAACCTTGATCTGATTTGCGAAAACCTTCGGGCAATAAGGAAGATGAGGATGTCGTCGGCAACCATATCGAGGTACTCTTCTTCTTCTTCGATCTCATCATCCGCTTCACGCAGAAGCCATCGATCCCGCCATTCTTCCACCGTCATAGACGACTACCCCCCACTCGAGCTTCCCCTCCGATGGCGCGATCCCCCTCCGCTTCCATGTCAGATCCGTGTTCCCAAACCTCCTCCGCTTCTGCCTGACCTGACCAATGCCATTCCTCCGCTTCAATGCCCACTCCGGCCCCAGCAGATAGAGAACCCACTCTGCTATCGCAATATTGCTCTAGGTATTGAGCTCGATCTCTCACGACCAGATTCCGCCTGCTCAGACAGAGAACCCGCCTGCTCAATCTCCAGCTATCAACAGACAGACTCCGTCGATCAGCGTAACTTCAGCCTCGACCCGGAAGCATCCAGCGAAGGCGCCGGGGAGCTCGATTACCAAACCAAACCAGATCTCCCACAGACCAACTCCGTCTCCGACTCAGCTCCCTCCGGAGATCCGACGCAACTTCCACCGCTGAAAAATGAGGGAGTGGTGCTTCTGAAAAATGAGGGAGGGCTTCTGCCACTAAGAAGGAGCAATGTGGCTTCCATGACTTCGATTAATCGTTCTAGTTTGGACATATTAGATTGCGAGAAAGATGCTTATCATGATCTGACACCGGACAAATACACTTCCTGGACTCCGTCTCTCAATCCGCACAACCTGATCCCGCTCATGGCTGCCAAAGTCGTTGATGATGAAGATAATGGAAGCACAGAAGTTAGAGAGGATGGAGAAGAGAACAGAGACCGACGATCGGCTGCCGTTAGGCTATATGTGAGGTCTAAACTGCCAAGGCTACGGTGGACGCCGGAGTTCCATCTCTCCTTCATTCATGCCGTTGAGAGGCTAGTCAGCGCGTCCTTCTTCCCCCTGCTTGACGCATTCAACATCAGCGAAACCAGCAGTGGGATAGCCCCGCATACCTCGATTGTGATGCGGTTGGCTTCGATCATCGAAAGGTTGAGCAGCGCTCACGCAGCGTTCTATTTCGCGGTTGACGTGCCAGTCCGTAGAGCGTACACTAGAGCAGGATCGGTGCTGCGAAGTGATCGCACCGTTGAACGCAGCCGGCGGAAGGAAATGAACGAGTACCTTGCTATGCTTCGCTCTCTCATGCCGCCCTCTTACGCACAAAAGGGAGACCAAGCCTCCATCGTCGGCGGCGCCATTAACCATGTGAAAGAACTTGAGAAGCTTCTTCAATTTCTTGAGGTTCGTAAACAAATCAAGAAGCATGAAGAGAACAGAGTTCATGATCTGACTCCACTTGCCAGTTTCTTCAGCTTTCCCCAATATTCATTAACCAGCGCCACCGCCGCTGCAGCCGGCGGCGTTGACACAGTTCCGGCGAACCCGTCGGCGTTGGCCGACATAGAGGTAACGATTGTGGAAATCTCAGGTTTAAATTCTTCTGAAAAGGTTGATCCAACGCGATGCTCGCAAACTGTTCGATGTAATGACTACGGGAAGTTGGGTATTGTTATCCTATTCCCTTATGGCCACTTCGCTAATGCTTTGGGTTATCCTGACACTGGTGACCCAATTATCTTTTTCTTGGATCGATTTCGAGCGGAGAACGAATTGTTTCTTAGAGTAAAGCAACAGGAACTTGATATCCTTGTAACCAAATTGCTGCCAGTTGCAACAGGGACTACTTATGGCGTTGTCATTCATGGATTATGTCAGAGTGGGTATATTGGCAAGGCTTTACAGGCCCTGAATGTGGCCGGTGAGAAAGGAGAGAACAAATTAAATGTTTATTCATATTCCTCTATGATTAATGCTTTGTGCAAAAATGATAGATTAGAGGAAGCAGTTAGCATTTTTGATCGGATGGCTAGGCAAGGTTGTCATCCTAATTCTCATATTTGTAATACGATGATTAATAGCTTCTGCCAAGCATCTAAGATGAAACCTGCTGTCAGAACTGAAGACAAAGCAATTAGTGACGCTATACCTGGAAGTATGGCAGTCAGTGATGTGGAGATTGACGATCTGGAACCCAAGCTTGTTTTGAAGGATGCTAATGCCTTGCCAGCTCCTTTTGATGTGTTACCAGTTTCTTTTGATGGAGATACATGGAAGAATCTTTTATCTGCATTCAAAGTCTTCGATCCAGGAATTTGTTGTCACCCTACTTCCCTTCTAATTAACGAGCCTCGAACGGAGTCGAGCTCTTTTTACGCAAGGGGAGAATGATGTGGGAACATTTTAGCCTATCTTATGCTTAGGGACTAGTTTATCTCCTTTAGTCTAGAGTCTTCTATTTGCTCCCTTAAATAGGTATAATGTATGGGTTTTGAGGCATTGAATGATAAAAACTCTTTTGAAGCTTTGAGAAAGCTCTCTTCTTCTTCCCTGGATTGGGAACTCCTTGAAATCCTTCTTGCAGGTATCGACTTCCGACGATCCACTACATCACCTTCGTGAGAAAAGCTCAAATCATCATGACCGTAATTGGGAACGTGACCGAAATCGGGACGAGTTCATGATCTCAATTCCATCCCCACTCCCACTCTGTTTTCGATGTCCCTTCCACTCCGATCCTGCGATGCCAACGTCCTTTTGCCAGAATACTGCATTCTGCTCTTCCATGCACCAGAATTGTATAAATATGAAGTTGACAGGGCGGCTGATCAAACCAATGGTCCCGTCCTCACGTTGCCCATTGTTCTTGGCTCCAGATCCATCAAAACCATCCTAGGAACGAATCTTCCACAAGATGCCTCGTAATAGATGTTAACCCTCTCCAGCTGCAGATCGAACATACCAGTGTACCTCCCTGTGGGATCGATTCCATACTCGTCACACGCCACCTTTCAAAACTTAGATCTGATCTGGTTTTCGCATTGTCCATCCTTCACGTGATGGATTTCTCCCATCTTCCTACTTTATTTACCTGTTCTTCGGACTCGGCAAGCTCACAGTGGATGACCTTCGAGAAACTGAGAAGGCATCTATCTATCCTCTTTCATCGAATTGAATGCCCAAACATCTGGCTTTGGAATGCCATACTCCAAGGAGCTTTAAGTGGTATTGGCACAGAAACAGCTTGTATGCTTACTTTGCGCGGTGTTCATGTCATCCTAGGGATCAGAAATGTTTCTGCTGATAACAATGTGAAGGAAATGATTCTGAAGGAAATCCCATTTGCTAAAGTTGATGCCTTGGAATTAGACCTTTGTTCAATGGCTTCTGTGAGCAAAACTGCAGCAGATTTCAATTCTCTAAATCTTCCTTTAAATATTTTAATTAACAATGCAGGCGTGGGGATGTCATCATTCATGCTCTCACCAGATGGCATAGAGAACTAACTCCCTTCTGTGGTGTAATGCCAGAGGTTGTTTAGAATCAGCTTGTAAGCTATTTGATGAATTGACTAAGAACAATCTTTTCTCATGGAATGCTTTGATTGGTGAGTTCAGCAGTAACCAGCCGCCTCAAATAGTACTAAAGTTTGTGGATGGAATCAAGAGCTTACTATGCGATTCTAGTTGGGGTAAAGAATTCATTCCAATGGCCAAATATATTATTATTTCTACCGATGGAGGTTTGCAAATTTGTGAAAATCCAAAGGAATTCATCTTGCGGTTATTCATCAAAGAAGTAAAATCTTTGATCCAAGAGGATAACTTATGTTTCTACATCTATCTCCTTCTCTAACGCGCGCCTCAACAGAGTCGAGCTCTTTTGATGCAAGGGGAGAATGATGTGGAGCATTTTAGCTTAAAATGTTCCTTAGATTATTTTATTTAGTTTGTTACAAGTTTTATAGAATCTTCTAAAATTTTCTCTAGGTTTTTCCTACTTTAGTATTATATATATGGAATGTGTAAGAGGAATGGGACACAATTGATGAATATAATTCTCCGTTAAGCCTTTGAGCTTTGGTATATCCTCTGTTCTTAGAAATCCTTCAAGCATCTTCTTCGAACGATCCAAGGACGATCTCCCCACATCATATATTTAATTTTATATTTTGATCACTATAAATTTAAAAAATGCAAAAATATTTTGATTTTTTTACCAAGAAAAAAATTAAAATATATAATGGATAGACATAATCACATTAAGTATTTTCGAAAATTAAGTAGTAATGAAGTTATCAAAGTATATAATAAACTTATCATTATATTATTATATATGTATAATGGCTTGTTAATCAAGGGTCAAATTATAGTTTTATTAATTTAATGACTTTAATTTTTAAGGCAAGTAATAGATGATCAAAATTTTATATAAAAACGTACATAATAGTTTTCTCTATTTTTTTTAAATAAAATTTTTTTCTTTAAACGAAAATGATACAGTAAAAGACCACCACTGAGCCACATCAATAAAATTACAATCAAAGAGAAACAGCAGCAAAACAAATTGATAATTGGATGAGGAAAATCAGATAATATCGGATTCAGACCGACACTGAGTTGCGAAACAAAATAAACCCAACAACAGAAGAAATCATTTCTTCTTGGATTTTCGTTTACGTTGCAAAACAAACTTATCGAGCGAGCCCGTTTTGAGGTGGGTATCAATAAAATCCTCCCTACTATCAACCGACATGTCATCATGCAACCAATAACATTGTCACCTAACAGAATATCTAGCAAGATGGGCAAACAAATTATCATTTAAAATTACATAAATAGGCACATCCACTAGAGGCACCTCAACACTTGCCTCCCCAACAATAGCCCAAGCTTCTTCACCACTATCAACTGAATAGGTAGACTTCCCAACAGTCAAATCCCCACCATCCACCTAACTAGAACTATCATTAAGATTCACACAACAATTAATATCAGACACAGCTACAATGGTAGGAGCCACATTAGGGGAAAATAATAGTTTTCTCTATTGATCAAATTATAGAGTAGAATAAGGTTAGAATGATTTTTAGACTAAGGTTTTATTTGGGTTGACTTTTTTATTACTTCTTAAAATAGCTTTTTAATTTAAAAATTAAAATTTTAATTTTAGAAATCTGTTTTAAAAAGCAATAAGAAAGCCGTCCCAAATGAAGCCTTAGTTATGCTAAAGATGTGAGACCTCGTTCCCTTATTGCTCAGGATCGTCCGGGACGATAGTGGGATCGTCCAGGCCGATCTGCACTGTAGAAAATATCGGCCTGAAAATAGTCCTGGGAACCGTCCAGGACGATTTTTTTGGTCTGATCGTCCCGGGACGATTTGGCGATCGGCCGGGCCGATCAGCTTAATGATATATGAAAATCAGCTCGTTTTGAGGAGAGAGTAAATCATTTTAAACTCAAAATATCTGTTTTGAGGAGAGAGAAAGAGAAAAGGAAAAAGAGGAAACTTGGTTTTGGAGGCCGCGGAGCGCTTTTCGTCCGACGTCGCTGTTGGGAAAAGTGAAGATCTCGTGGTAAGGACTCCGAACCCTATTTCTATTTTCAAAGATATTGAGTTTTGACTGAGTTATGATCCGTTTTGTGTTTTCGTAGTCGACTTTTCGACGTGATTTTGATTTGACACAACTTTCACCGCACAACTTTTGATATGTTATAGATATGATTATTTCACACGATTTGAGTATTTTCTGCGACGATTTTACCGGTCGGAATTGATTCTACGCGATTTTAATCGAATAGAAAATAATCAGGACTTGATTTGATTTGATTTATATAGAATAATAGTCTTGCATTGATGTCGTGAATATTCTGTTGTAATTTAGTAGAATTTGGAAATTGTGTCTTTTTGCAGAATTTTTGTGTAAATTTGACCGACTGCCGTTACGCTGCCCGATTTTCGTATGATTTTCGAATTTTCTGGAATTGATAGATTGAATTGGAATGTGTATGACCATTGATATGATTGTATTGGATTGATTTAATATTGATTATTGCATCGATTATGGATTGATTATTGAACTGATTATTGATTGACTATTGATACTGGAACCCAAGTGGAACCTGGTTGAACGTTGGTGAAGATTGATATTGACCTGTACAGGATGGTGGGCCGACGGGCTTTCCTTTAAACCATTGATCATTGATATAACGATTGGTAGTTATAAGGAGTTTTATATGCCGATGGGCGGCCGACGGGCAAAAAGAGTGACGACTCTTATTGATAGACCAACGTACTACAACAACAACGGATACTACAACAGCAACGAATTCTACAACAGCAACATGACCAGTTGATTTTACTTGTCCAGTATATAGCATTGAATTGCATATTTACTGTATTGATTTATGGATTCATTGTTTTATAGATTTCTTGCTTTATCGACTTTGATTGGATTTATTAGATCGTACGATTTTATTGATTTCACTGATTGATTGCTGTGCATCGACATTGAGCATTGATATAGAAATGGATTGATATAGATATTGCATTGATAGCATGGACATGAATAGTATAGAATCATTGACACTGTTGTTTATAGATTCATTGATTTCTGCTTATAGATTCGTTGTTACTACTACCTGTGGATTTATTGATCTCGCTTATAGATATTACTGATAGACCGTATTGATTCGATTTGATAGCGATTGATTTAACGGATTGATTGATTCGACGATTTGATTGATTTAACGGATTTGATTCGACGATTTGATTGATTTGACGGATTGACTGATTTTCTTCTGTGTACGGATTTCTTCGAAATTGATTTGAATTGATCGAGCTTGATTTATTGATTTGCCTGCTGCTGCATTGACTGGTTTTATTGACTATGGATTTCCGTATTGCACCGATTCATTGACCATTGACTGATATAGATTTGATTGACTGTGATTGACTGACATGCATATTGATAGCATAGCCGTGCTTTGATTTCAGTTATAGGTATTAGGTGACCTGCTGGACTTTGTAAAGCTCATTATATGTGGTTGACATTTTCAGGTCAGGACAAGGGAGCAGAAGATAGGAATTGATCCAGATCTTCAGGTTTTTGTCTTTTGATTGATAGTGATTCTTTTGTACTCAGGAAAGATTTCAGAACTGGTGATTGTAGTGTAGTTCCTGAGTATTGTACAAGATCTTTTGAGTTTGAATCGACTTGTGTATTGATGTTTTAAATTTCATAGATGTTTGATAGACTGTTAATTGAAGGTTTTAGATAACTCTGGTAAATTATTTGAGTAATTGATTGACATTCTTTCTAAGTTAGATCTTGGGGCATCACAAGTTTGGTATCAGAGCAGTGTTATTGGAAGAATGGATTGTTACCAGAGTTGTAGGATTGGATTGATAAGTGGGTAGATTGGGTAGTTGTAAGAGCTTCATTGGCATACATCATTGCATGTTTGTATTATCTGTTCTGAATTGTGCAGGTGAAAAGCTATGGATCATCCGGCGGAATCAAGTGTACCGAATGAGCAACACAGTGCAGCCCCAGTACCTTCAGAGAGTATGATGCAGTTGGCCACTGCGATTGCACATGTTATGGGTGATGCGCAGAGCAAGATGAGTGGGAGCAAAGAGGAAGAAGTGGATAGACATTTACAGATGTTTCATAAGCTGAAGCCTCCGTTGTTTAAGGGAGGTGTGGGACCCCAGGCTGCTGAGGATTGGATCCTGAGGGTGGAAAAGATTTTTGATAGTATGCAGTATCCGGGAAACAGAAAAGTACCATTAGCTGTGTTCCTGTTTGAGGGTGAAGCGGAGAGATGGTGGATTGGACAGCAAAGAGAGAAATTCCAGGGGAAGACCAATGCTGAGATCACCTGGGATGAGTTCACTGCAGTGTTCAGAATGTGGTTTGTACCGCCGTCAGCTCAGCGACAGATGCAGGAAGCTTTCATGAGATTGGAGCAAGGCCGTAAGTCAGTGATGCAGTACGAGGCCGAGTTTACTGCACTTTCGAGGTACGCTGCTCATCTGATTCCTACTCCCGAGGAAAAGTGCTATAGATTTCTACATGGATTGAACAGAGAGCTGAGGCATCCACTAGTACCCTTCCGGATACATGAGTTTTCTAAGCTAGTGGAGCGGGACCGATTAATAGAGATTGACTTGGCGACACCGGTATCGAGGTACGAGGATACCAGGAAGAGGAGAGATGAAGTACGAAGGGATGATTCTGATAGAGATAGAGAGAAGAAAAGCAGATATGATAGTTCGAGAGGATCTGCATCGGGATCTGTACCGCGATCTGCATCGGTAGTATCGTCTGGTAGTTCTGGAGCATGTGTTCACTGTGGTAAACGACATGCATGTCGATGCTACCTGTTGACGGGGCAGTGCTTTCACTGTGGACAGCAAGGGCACAGAGCAGCAGATTGTCCTCAGAAAGGACTGGGTGGACGGATTGATTCTGGCACGGGTTCAGGACAGCAGAGGACTGTTGGCCCGAGGACTTACAGTGAGAGATCAGGGAACCGGATAGATGATAGAGCTGTCAGAGATCAGAGAGAGACAGTTGCGCCACGACCTCCTGCACTTCCTCCAGTGGTGCCACGTGTTTACAGTCTACAGCATCATGCAGATCAACAACGTACAGAAAGTTCTACTGGTAAGATTGATTTGACTAATCGATTGATATTGACATTTGATCATGCATATTGACATGTGATTGATTGCATTGTGTGTTTGTATGGATTTCGACGAGTTTTGATTTGGATTGGATCGATTTGTTTTGCGTTGTTTTTGTCTCGTACCTGTAGGGAAATGTCGGGACGACATTTTTCTAAGGTGGGGAGATTGTGAGACCTCGTTCCCTTACTGTTCCTCTCTAATTTGGATTTTCCTCTCAGGATCGTCCGGGACGATAGTGGGATCGTCCAGGCCGATCTGCACTGTAGAAAATATCGGCCTGAAAATAGTCCTGGGAACCGTCCAGGACGATTTTTTTGGTCTGATCGTCCCGGGACGATTTGGCGATCGGCCGGGCCGATCAGCTTAATGATATATGAAAATCAGCTCGTTTTGGGGAGAGAGAAAATCATTTTAAACTCAAAATATCTGTTTTGAGGAGAGAGAAAGAGAAAAGGAAAAAGAGGAAACTTGGTTTTGGAGGCCGCGGAGCGCTTTTCGTCCGACGTCGCTGTTGGGAAAAGTGAAGATCTCGTGGTAAGAACTCCGAACCCTATTTCTGTTTTCAAAGATATTGAGTTTTGACTGAGTTATGATCCGTTTTGTGTTTTCGTAGTCGACTTTTCGACGTGATTTTGATTTGACACAACTTTCACTGCACAACTTTTGATATGTTATAGATATGATTATTTCACACGATTTGAGTATTTTCTGCGACGATTTTACTGGTCGGAATTGATTCTACGCGATTTTAATCGAATAGAAAATAATCAGGACTTGATTTGATTTGATTTCTATAGAATAATAGTCTTGCATTGATGTCGTGAATATTCTGTTGTAATTTGGTAGAATTTGGAAATTGTGTCTTTTTGCAGGATTTTTGTGTAAATTTGACCGACTGCCGTTACGCTGCCCGGTTTTTGTATGATTTTCGAATTTTCTGGAATTGATAGATTGAATTGGAATGTGTATGACCATTGATATGATTGTATTGGATTGATTTAATATTGATTATTGCATCGATTATGGATTGATTATTGAACTGATTATTGATTGACTATTGATACTGGAACCCAAGTGGAACCTGGTTGAACGTTGGTGAAGATTGATATTGACCTGTACAGGATGGTGGGCCGACGGGCTTTCCTTTAAACCATTGATCATTGATATAACGATTGGGAGTTATAAGGAGTTTTATATGCCGACGGACGGCCGACGTGCAAAAAGAGTGACGACTCTTATTGATAGACCAACGTACTACAACAACAACGGATACTACAACAGCAACGGATTCTACAACAGCAACATGACCAGTTGATTTTACTTGTCCAGTATATAGCATTGAATTGCATGTTTACTGTATTGATTTATGGATTCATTGTTTTATAGATTTCATGCTTTATCGACTTTGATTGGATTTATTAGATCGTACGATTTTATTGATTTCACTGATTGATTGCTGTGCATCGACATTGAGCATTGATATAGAAATGGATTGATATAGATATTGCATTGATAGCATGGACATGAATAGTATAGAATCATTGACACTGTTGTTTATAGATTCATTGATTTCTACTTATAGATTTGTTGTTACTACTACCTGTGGATTTATTGATCTCGCTTATAGATATTACTGATAGACCGTATTGATTCGATTTGATAGCGATTGATTTAACGGATTGATTGATTCGACGATTTGATTGATTTAACGGATTTGATTCGACGATTTGATTGATTTGACGGATTGACTGATTTTCTTCTGTGTACGGATTTCTTCGAAATTGATTTGAATTGATCGAGCTTGATTTATTGATTTGCCTGCTGCTGCATTGACTGGTTTTATTGACTATGGATTTCCGTATTGCACCGATTCATTGACCATTGACTGATATAGATTTGATTGACTGTGATTGACTGACATGCATATTGATAGCATAGCCGTGTTTTGATTTCAGTTATAGGTATTAGGTGACCTGCTGGGCTTTGTAAAGCTCATTATATGTGGTTGACATTTTCAGGTCAGGACAAGGGAGCAGAAGATAGGAATTGATCCAGATCTTCAGGTTTTTGTCTTTTGATTGATATTGATTCTTTTGTACTCAGGATAGATTTCAGAACTGGTGATTGTAGTGTAGTTCCTGAGTATTGTACAAGATCTTTTGAGTTTGAATCGACTTGTGTATTGATATTTTAAATTTCATAGATGTTTGATAGACTGTTAATTGAAGGTTTTAGATAACTCTGGTAAATTGTTTGAGTAATTGATTGACATTCTTTCCAAGTTAGATCTTGGGGCATCACAAAAGATCACAATAAAATAACAGTTGTATGGCTCTTAGGATACATGGAATCAGTTGTCTACTCCTGTGAGGGATCTTTTGTTTGCTTCAAGGAAGAAATATTTTTTGTTTAGTTTTGATATGATATTTTTTACTCCTGCGAGGGATCCGAAAATAAATAATTTTTAAACTTTCTTATATAAAGATTGAGATAAAAATCAAAATGATCTATTCACTCTTTAGAAAATATCAAAAATGATCTATTAACTATTAAAAAGTTTCCCGAGGGGGCGTTGAGGTTGGTATAGCTCAAACTTTTACCTAACGAGATATTGTCAGCTTTGGAGTAAAAGCCTCACGATTTTGTCATATTTGTGTGACTCGTCCCATAATTACTTTGAGACGAGCACGCTTAATTGTAGAATTTCTTAAATGAAATTCTAATCATTACACCAAAAAATATCTCGATATTTAAGAATTTAACTTCTTTTACTTGGAGGTTTCAGAGAGTTTAGAGTCCGGGAAAAAAAATTGTTAGTACAACTCCGCAGTGCTATAAATTTCTCTTCCATATAAATTTGCCAGAGTTAGTGTAGTTTTCTTTTTGTTACCCTCTTTCTTTTTATTACCCTCTAAGGGCCATCTCTCTGCAGCTAGCAGTAGAAGAAACTGAGGAGATGATTCCCAAAAGTATGCATGCTTATGCCTTGTGCAAGGGACTCCTAACAAGGAATTTTTATTGCCTCAGGTAACCTGACGCATCTCTACGTTCGGTATCGCTTCAAATCGCGACACCTGGCAGCTCTATTACGCCGACCCGACCCGCCGAAGTTTGGGTTAATGGCACGTGCGAAATTTAAATTTAATGGGCCGAATGGCGGACCCGTAAAAAAACCCGCGGATCCGAAAATTATGTATAATTTTGAAATAAATTTCACCGTCTATCACTTCCGACAAGATTTACTTGCATACACTACATCTTCTTCCACCGGCGATACTTCATCTTCTACCAAGTTTCAAGCTTTTCGTATTTGCGTTCAACAATGCCTCAGGTTAGTTAATTTTTTTATCAACAACGCATTATCTTCTTCTTTTAAAATGATTAGGGTTATGGTTAACCGAGGTATACTCGTATATCGAGCAGTACCGAGCATTATTAACACTCGGTAAAGCTCGGTATTGGCTATTAATGGTTGATATAAGATAAGATTAAACATAAAATATTTTATTGATATATTATACAGTTATATACGCTCCTTTTTTCTCGGTACCGAGCATTACTAAGACTCGGTATTGCTCGGTATTGCCATTTATTGGGTGGTATAAGCTTAGGTAAGAACTCGTACCGAGTGTTACCCATTAGTACTGAACATTTATAACACTCGGTACTGCTCGGTATTCGGATTAATGGTATAAGCTTAATTTAAAACATATTTTATAGAGCTATATAAACTCGGTACTGCTCGGTATTGTTCAGTACTGAGTAGTACCGAGTACAAAATACACTCGGTACTACTCGGTATTGTTAAGTTCCGAGCAGTACCGAGCATTATTAACAGGCGGTACTACTCGGTATTGTTCAGTACCGAGCTATACCGAGCATGATTAACAGGCGGTATTACTCGGTATTGTTCAGTACCGAGTGTATTTTGTCTGTATAATTTAATATTCTAAATGAATTGTATTTAATACTCGGTATTTGTTATGCAGGGATATACTCCAAAGATTCATTTTAGATGCCGAACTTCGACATTTAGAGAAGTTTGTAATCTACTTGTTAAGAGATTTGGAGATCCCTTTGTTGAAAGACTGAAGCTACTGCAAATTAACCAATTCCTGAGGGTACCCCAAATGCCACAAAATGTTCCACTTATATATATGCAGCTATCGAACTGGGATATGAAAGACTGAAAGTTTCATTATTAAAGGACAAAGTCTGGAGTTTACATCTGATGAAGTTGCATTACTTATAGGCATGCCAAATAGGGGTATCATTTTTTACGTTGGCAGTGCCAGATCCACCGAAAAAATTTCAAATGACATCCGCCATGATATTGAGAGGATGGATAATACAACTCCAATGGATTCAGACGATTTAGTGAAAAGCTTCCTCCTTTACCTACTATCGAACAAATTTTATCCAATGACGAACTTCCGTATACCATCTTCTATCTTGGAAGTTGTCAAGAATGTTGAGAGTTTTAATAAGTATAATTGTCAATATTTTTCATATACTTCCTTCTCAGAATTGTAAACACCCTAAGAAATATTCATACATCCATATTAGCTTTATATCTAAATATCAATCCGGACATTAAAAACAAGCTTATACCGAGGTTGAATGATCGGCACTACGACATATTAATGTTTATTAGCTCGGTACAACTATGCACAGAGTTTATACCGAGCTATTATAATCAGTACCGACCGTATACCGATCTATAATAATGAATAGCGACCTTATACCGAGCTAAGAAGGAGTTCATACCGAGTAATGATCGGTACTACTACAACCAAAGTTAGATTAATATCAATCCGGACATTAAAACAAGCTTATACCGAGGTTGAATGATCGGCAATACGACGTATTAATATTTATTAGCTCGGTACAACTGTGCACCGAGTTTATACCGACCTATTATAATCAGTACCGACAGTATACCGATCTATATTAATGAATACTGACCTAATACTGAGCTAAGAAGAACTTCATACCGAGTAATGTCGTTAGTACTACAACCAACGTTTGATACCCAGTAATGAAACAGTAAAAAGTAAAAAAAAAAACAAACATTATAGATAATAACTTACTACTATTAAATCAGAAAAAGCTTGATCAAAGTTTAATGTCGGAGTTTCCTCGTAATCTTCCAATTCTTTGAAAGCAAAACCTTCATTCGATCCTTCAATCTCCTCAAATACTTCACGATTTCTTTACGTGAGGTATATGAGAACTATATGAACCGTAAAGACTGTAGAACATCTTAGGTTTAATACAGAAAATGTTATTATACCTGAGGTAAAAGCCGCATACTTTTTTTGGTTTCCCGCCCATTTCATATACATTACGACGGGCCAACCAGAACTATTTAAAAAAATGTGCTAAAGCATATGGGCTGTCGTCGGGTCATAAGGGGCAAAGAGGCATGCCAGGTGTCGCGATTTGAAGCGATACCGAACGTAGAGATGCGTCAGGTTATCTGAGGCAATAAAAATTCCCTAACAAGAGCAACAACTCCATAATCTCGCTAAAAAAGCGGTAGATGCAGCTCACATAATAAAAGGAGGTTGTTGAGCAAAGTTATTAATGGGCCCTTGAGCCTATAATTATCCAAAGATAATTAAAAAAAAATAAATGCACACACAAATATCATTTTTAGATGAAAAAGCCCAATTTTTCACATAATTATTTTCTATTGTACTATATTCAAATACAAAATTAAAATTATTAGTGTTGATCTATGAGCCAAAAATAACTTGTACATCATTTGGAACCGCTTTCTTTCTGCTTCTTAAAGCAGTTTTCTCATACTTTTTATACTAGACTAGATAGTGTTAGCACGCATTCTCCCTTGGCTATCCTGTACCAGCTCTTATTACAGTTTTGCTCATATTTGCCTATTTAAGGCTTCCTGTACACTTCTTTATATATAGAAACATTTTTCCCTTTTCTCTGTTATCTGCTTCTTTGTCGTTGGCCGTTCTTCTCCCAGCCACGCCTTGGCTGTTCTCTTGGCTGTTCTCACAGATGGTTGCTTTAAGAAGCAATTAGAAAGCCGTCCTAAACGAAGTCTCAGTTATTTCGTCTCATCTCTTTTATAAATATTAGTAATTGATCAAACTTTTTGAAAAATTAAAGTTTCCTTTGCGACGATTTTTTTATTGCTTCTTAAAACAATTTTATTGTGCAAAATTAATTTTAGAAAACTGCTTTAAGAAGCCATTACTTTTTCATTATTTTTAAGACATTTTTATGATAAAAAGCTATTTTCTAACACTGAAACCTACCGTAACTAAAAATCAAAAAATTTGTCTGATTATTCGTGTTTCTTTCATCAACCCCGGCAGATTTATGCGGTTGCGTAGAGTTAGTCTTGCTCATTTAGCTCTTCCAAACATCGGACAGTTGGAAGTTCTTGAAATTTGTTTCCTTTGACTGACATTTTCTTCCTGTCCTGCTGGCTCCTCTTTGCTTTTTTTTGAATATTAGTCGGCAAATCTTCTTTCCTTAAACTTTCTCAAAGGTCTTTCTCAAAGGTCGGTGTAACAAAGAGGTGTTTGTCTTTGTTTGAGACATCCTCCTGCAAACTGCTATCAGAAACAAGATAACTGGTGGGTCTTACAACTTGACATTCTACTTGTTGATTATGAGTATATGCCAATTTAGTGGATTATAGAGTACTTATTTGTGTTGAAAATGCCTATGTTATAATATTTTTTATATATAAGAGTAAGATCTTGTAAATTAAGCATTTGTTTGGGGTGATGTATGTTTTTTTATAAAAAAGTGATTATAAAGCTGAAATGGATAAATCAACTATTTTAAAAGCCACTATGAAAAATAGATTCCTAGCACAATAATTTATCGAGGCCAACAAAAACTCCAGTTGCAGTCTGAAAAGCAAATTAGAAAGAAGCTTATCTGCTTTTTATGATGTAATATTATTTTTTAATGTAATAAAAATTTAAGCTTCATTCATTTTAACTGTTTTATGATGTAATAATATTTGGTATTAATTTTATTTTTTATTTGAGTATAGATATTTAATACTATCAATTATGGGTTGCATAATTTATTCTACATCTTCCTTTTTTTGTTTTATAGTTTTTGTTAAATTTGTTAATATTTCTTAGTAATTAGATCAATTTTGTTGGATCCTTCAAGATGTCTTGACTTAAATATTGCTTGTGCTTTACATGATGTAATTTTATATATTATATATTATCCCTCAATATAATTAATCTGTCTGATAATATAATTATTAAATTTTAGACATATATAATTAAAAAAATTAAATAATACAATTATATTATTAGCATTTACAAGTATAACTATAATTGAAAAAAAATTAAGAATATATGCAACTAATAATTTAATTATATTAAAGGATATCATAAACAAACACACCTTTTATACAAGTCAATTCAAGCCTCCTCTTCATGGAGTGGTTAGACTTCATTTGTTATAACTTTTTTGTTGTCTCTTGAAGAAATTTTTTAGTACAAAAATTAAATTAATTTTTGTATTAAAAAGTTGCTTTAAGAAGACAACTATTTGAGATTCTTCTGAGACAATAATCTATATTTAATTAGGTTGAATAAAGAAGCATAAATATTAATTTTTCTACATATGAGGACTAAATTAAGGTTTTTTGAGAAGTCATTTATAATTCAAATTTATAATATACAAAGCAAAGTAATACAACTCACATATATATTAAGGATGTTAATGTGGATTGGCAAATTGGGTTCGGATCTGATTCGAAGTTTATTTGATCTAAATATACTTGATTCAAATATGATATATTTATTATAGAGATTAGAAAATTGGACATAAATCTATTGACCCGAACCTAACCTATTTAGCCCATTAGTTATAGGGATCATGCAAATTTTTTGGATCAACAAGACTCATTTAACTTGAAGTTAACTCATCTACCCCGAATACAACCCATTTACTTTGAAATTGACATGTTTAATCCAATTTTGAATAGTATTTTGAAGTCCATTTTAGATTTGCGGGTCACCTCGAACTTAGTCATTAATTATATCGGAAGAGGATTTTAAACTTGAAGCTGGCCTGAAGTATAATCATATTAAGTTACTAATGCAGTACTTTTTTTTTTCCACTTCGACTTTGTTTTAGTCGGCTAAGAATCCTTTGGCTAGATCCGAACACAGTCTTAATTAAAAAAAGAGAAAAAAAATACTTAATGATATTCAATATTCAAATTAAAATCTCAACCCTAACTTTTGAAAAATTATACTGTGCCATCACCAAATGGCATCCAGAGACGAATGAAAACGAGACACGCCGTTTTTTTGCTGTGTATCGCAGCTGCGTACCGCTCGATATCGGGTGATGTTGCGCGTTCTGATTCTCCTCTAAACCGTTCTAATAATTTCTCCTAACTTTGGAGGTGGTAGTGGGAATTAAAACGGCAGTTCATAGTGCATTCCAAGTATTTCCTTTCTTTAATAGAAAATAAGAGGCTACGATTACTCGGACGGCCGCTTGCCAAACTCCATATATATTTTTTTGTTTGCAGAAACTTCCTTCTGGCTTATATTGGCCACACGTTGATTTGCTTTTGTAATCGTTCCGTGTTCTTCAACGTACTGTATTTATATTCTTATTCAACTTTTGCTCTATTTTTTGGACGGTGGCCATCAAATTTTGATGAATTTATGTGGGCATTGCCCAAAAATATTTGTGCTCATAAAAATAAATTGAAGAAATTTACATTTATGTGTTTATAAATGTATTTGTATGGTCCAATCATCAAATTTTGAGAAGCATTGTTATTGTAAAAAGAATCATATCTACCACAACGTTCAAAAAAAAAATTAAAAAAAATCCAGCATTTATTTTTATTTTACAACTTAATGCTGTAAATCAATAAGACAGTGTAAGGAAATAAATATAAGGGCAAGTTTTTAATGTAAGCATCATTAGGAACGTAATTAACTGATTAAGTGTATTAAAAAAAATTAAAACTTGACATAATCGTCCGTTCAGCTAGCTTTGAATGGGCGATTAGCCGATTATACCTAGTTTTAATTTTTTTTTTCAAAAATGCTCTTAATCAATTAATTATGTTACTAATGATGCTTACGTTAAAAATTTGCCCTAAATATAATACAATTTCAAATGAAGAGAACAGTACTTCCCTTCAAGCAAAATCTTAGTACAACTCCACATGGAGGGCCATGTTACACTGAGGATTTGCATAAGGTAATATTGAGAAAAATTTGAATTAGGGCATGCTCATAGTTTACTTGATTATGACATCTTTAGGGTATTAAAATAATTGACAGAGGATTTGCTTTGGATTATGATTAAATTTATCAAAATGATTTTTTTTTTCAAAAAGCTTATAAATAGAGTCTCATTCTCCAGAATGGGCGGTTCGATAGTTGAGAGAATTAAAGAATTATATTGTATTTTCTAGCTATCAATGTTGATGACCACCACCAATAATCGCTGTAATCATGTTGTTGGGTTTTAATTGTTCGTGTGCAGACCTGATTTCTTTAATACTTGTAACAGATATCAAAAAATTATAATGTAATTACTCTTATCTTATTTGTTATTCAATTGTGAGGAATGTAATATTATCGTTCTCCTATTCTATAGTAGATTATTAAACTGGGTCAAATCCTGTGATTTTTCCTTTTCTAGAGTTTTTATATAATTTTTTTTATGATCTACCACAACATTTTCTGTGTATGCTAAGTTATTGTCAAAAATTAAGAATTAAAGTCAACTCTATCATCACATACTTTATAGCACTTAATAAATACCAAATTTATACTTTCTCATATTCATTCATTAAATTTTCATCTAAATATTAAAATCATAATAAAACCCTAATTCATATTTTATTACTATGAACAAAATTTCAATCATTTATTATTTTAATTTTTTTAAGATATTAGATATATAAATATAATGATCATGATGGTATTATATATCTTTAAAGCACTCAATGGTATTATCCAATGAAATCCTTTTCAAATAAAAATAAATAATTTTCTTATCAAATTCAATAAATCTACTTATTAAAAATGAGATACAGATTAATTTTTAATGCAATTATTTAGAAATTAAAAAATGAAGACTCGCTCTTTCCAATTTTCCCACCGTTGATTTCTAGCAGTTTCGTTAGAGGATACGAAAAACGTGGGCCCCACCGGCCAAGCTTTCGGTTGCTGGTGGGCCACTGGGTGTTACGTTGGCATCGCCACGTCATTGTTTGTTTTTTTTATTAAAAAGACAATTTATTATTTGGACTCAGACCGAATTTAAAATTGATAATTGTCATCAACTGTGGGCCCGGCATGTGGTTTTAGTTCAGGGCTGATTACCGCCTGGCGCCCACCTTTTTGGTGGGGTTGGAAGCTTCATTTGTCCTCATAATGTCGCGTTTTATAAGAGAAAAGCATCATGTATATTAAGGCGCATTTGGCAATCATTTAGGCTTCGTCTGTGACTGTTTTTTTATTGTTTCTGAAAACAGAGTTTTAGTACAAAAATTAAAAAATTTGTACTATAACTCCGTTTTAAAAAGCAAAAAAAAAAAGCCGTCCCAAACGAAGCCTTAAAAAGTATTGAGAGGTTTTTTGGTTGGTTGAAAAAAATATGATAATTTTTAATTATTTTGACGAATGTAAAGTAAATATATATGAATAATTTTTTTGTTTGATTAGAAATAATGAATGTAAAAAAAAAATCAAAATGATGATGGTCAACCATAGCATGTGGCGGTGGCTGGAGGTGAGCTGCGGTAGGCGAAAGTGGCGGGCGACGGTGGTGGCTGAGGAGGGTGGTTGGCGGGGGATGGATTGTGGTGGCCGACGGTATGTGGTGGTCAACCAAGCTTGTGGTGTAAATAATTTTCACTCAAAACCGGAAGAGTTTGGTTTACCATAAGAAAGAACTACTTCACTTTATATTACATTTACTATACTTTACTTTGCATCATTTTGTATTCCAATCAAACACCCAAATTTGCAAAACCCTTGCAATTTTAAAACTTTACAACCTAAAATAATCCACCCAAACAACCTTTGAAATTAGGGCATGTAAGTAAGATGAGAGCTTGCATTATACTGATTTCAAAAATTCAGTGACTTTTACATTTATTATAATGTATTTTCTTTAGGAAGATGATTCTTCGATTGATTATACCACTTGGTCACATTAATATTCGTGTTAAGGTATTGATTGATCTTGATGAAGCATATTCTCATTGACATCAATTTAAAAATTCCATCATTAACCTTGTTGTTCAATTTAGTTTAAATTAACTAATCGATGATTATCCTATGAATATTAATTGAATATTTTTTTTAAATCTTCATCAACAATAATTATGAGGCTCATAAATCCATCCTATTATTAGGGGGAATGATAATTTAATGTGGATCTACAAAGCGATGTTGCTTGATTTTTTTATCTTTTTAACGACTTTGGAAAAAAATACTCTCAATCAAATAAAATTTCTCTCCACATTGATATTAATGGCAACAATGCATATTTATCTTCTATATGTATTTCAAAGGTATTAAAATCCTCTTCTTCCAATCATTTGTTAATATCAAAGAGAGTATCATTCACATTGGAAATTTCAATTGAAATGATTTTTGCTCTAATTGCATGCTACAACATTCACGGTGATAGACGGGGAGACACTCATTTTACGAAGGCATTATAGGGTTTATGCTAGTTAAAATGATTCCACATGTGTTTATCATTAGTTATAATTGATACACTTCTTCTTGGTTGGGTGGCGTGCAATCACGCAACATATAAAACATATTTTGTGGTGAAAGTTGGAAGAGCTATGTGTTATGGCAGATATTTTCAAGAGATTATTTATTTTCTGCTTGGTTATTCTCCTTTAAGAAAGGGATATAAGAGGTCAAAAATCTATTATAAATGATAGTTCCGTGAAACATTGGGATTCTTCAAACCTTTGAGCTTTTTTGAATCACAACACTTGATCCAAGCCTCCTCCTCATACAGAGAATGATGACATATTTATAAAATTTTTAGAGTGTCATATCCAATAAATATAGCCAAAATATGAAATACTCAATTGAATGATTCATAGTGAATTCAACGACTATTATTATGTGCAAGACATTGAGTCAACACCTTGGAGAAAATTTAATGACTTAACTTTAAATGTCAACTCGGACATTATTAGTCGAATAAAAGAAACGAAGAATTAAAAAAAAAAAAAAACAGAGAATAACACATTAGTTATGTTATAAAACTTGGATTTAGATACTTTTGAGGGCCTATATGACTAAATTTAGAAAAAAAAATATTCCAAAAAGTTATAGGTCTTGTGGAGCTGATGAAAAGAGATTGCTCATACAAACAAATTGTATTCAAAATAACAATTATATAACTAATCTATTGCTGAAAGTTTTTTTTTTTAATATATATAACTAATCCATTGAGAGCTATTAACTTTGATACAAACTAATAATTTTCTTTTAAATGATATACAATTCTAAATAAATTTTAAGAAAATAACAATATTAGTTAGTAAATGATATAATGAAATGGTGATTTAGTGGACCTAATGAGATGATAAGTTAATTTAATGAGCCTAACAAGAATAATAGAAAATTCAAGAATCAATTCTTCATTTAATAAGCCAGTATTTAGAGAAATTATTCAGTGCGGAGGTTGGACGCAACTCTACATTCGGAGGCGAATCAGGTGCAGCCATGTTAGCGGTGCCGAGCCATGGTACGGAGCAGCACCTAGCCGCAGTACACTGCGAAGGGGTGACGTGACAAATTCTGATTGGTCTTCGGATGACGTTAGGCATCTGCACAAAATACTTAATCCATTATTTACCCATAATTACAAAATAATAGGAAGAGACCAAAAAAACATACACCTATTTCTAAATTCAAATCTACCATTAAATTTTTACATACCACCAAACCTGCTGTCATTTTCATCAGTCACCTTTTTGAATTGTTTTCATGGGAAACTTCTCAAAGAGTTTTTTTTTTTTAAAATTTATTTATTTATAATATGTATCCCTTGTTAAACTAGATAAAAAAAAAGTCAACTCTAGATTCACACTTTTGATAAATACATAATTCTTATTGAAATTTCTAGCTAGAATCATGTAAGCTTTGCCTAAAAGGTGCTGCAAACTCACTTGAAGAATGTAAATATGCATATTCAATAATTAGAGTACATAGATGCTTTGATTTTAGAGAAGTGCATCAAAATGTTCACGAAAGGAGACAAGATTATCATTTCTTATACATCACTAAAAATTATCTTGAACGGGTGCGAATCTTGATGGATATTTTAATTGGGAACTTTCAAAATAAAATTTGGGACAATTCAAAATCCGATTTCAGTAAACTTATATTCAAATTGTCTATTCCGATAAGATGAACCTAATGACACTAAAATAAGTCCAATCCGAGCCCAAATGGGCTCAATTCAAAGGCTTAAAGCATTTTCAGAAGCTTCAAGGTATTAATTGAATGACCAAATGATATCCAAATATAACATGCTTATAGTCGAATTAAGTAGCTTGACGAGAAGAATCCAACAAGCCCAAGTTCACAAATTTTTGACATCATGCATTAAGGCAATCAAATACATAATGAATGTTCTATGATCGATGGAATAAATATGTGTCATCCGATAGAGCACTACGAATTTTTCATGGTTCTTTTCTCCATATTTATAGAATTTGTCACTCTCAAAATCTATAAATAAATTTCTACTCTCTACATGAAGAGGAGTTTTGGTTGGAGATTAGAGAGAGCTTTAAGGCTTCAAGGATCTAGAGCTCCACCCAAGCAACACCACAAACGAACTTCCATCAGTCGACTGCTAACCATTCCACAGCCCGGCTTCTTGACTGTCGTCAGACCGCTCCCCGGTAGCCGTCCTCCGCTGGACCACCACTAAGTTGCCGACCTCTGCTGAATCATTGCTAGGTTGTTAACCTCAGCCGGACGACTGCCCAATCATTGGACCTTCGTCCCACAGCTCACCGCTGTTGTACCTCAGCCTGGCCGTTGATTACCTTCGAACCTTTGCTGACTTGCCATCAGATCCCCGTCCAGGCACCAAAATCTGATGGATATTCTCCTAGATGTTGCTACCGAACTTGCGACCTTTGTCATCTGACCACGATCATTATAAGCTCTCGAGTGCCTATATGAAGTTTGACCGACTCTCCAAACTATTGTAATTTAACTATGTCCAAAGTTAAGGCACGGATCATTTTTTGTAACCCACCCCAAGTATAGTAAAATCTCTTCTACTAGGCAAGGCTCCATAATTTTTTCCTTTATTGTGTTTTCGAAGTTAAAAATTTTTGGTGTTTCGATGCTCTCTCTCACTTTACAACTGTGAATACCCTAAGACGAAAAACTCTCACTTTACTACTGCTCCACATTCGTGCACTGCTAAGACAAAAAAGCTATCACTTTACTGTGCGAATACACTACCCCACAACAATTTTTTGATAGGATTTACTATCATAAAAAAATGTACTAGTTAGCTTAGTATGAGGCATACCATAATTGAAGTACTTCTGGTCAATGTATCAGATAAGACAAATTTGAATTCAATAATTTTAATTTCTTAATCATCTTAGGCTCGCCATTTAATTTCTCCCATTAAAGCGTTTGTTTCAACATTTGTAAGCAAAAAACAAAAGTAAAAAAAAAAAAAAAAGCAAAAAACAAAAGTCATTTGGTCCCTCAAATATTTTTATGAAGCTTTCGATTATCCTCTAATGTTTGATTTAGCATCATATGGACTTTGATCAAGATAATTTTTGTATTGTTGGGTGGCTTATCAGGATATATATAGATTTGATTTCAATAATATTTTATTTGGGACATCTTTTGACCATTGCTAGGGCTGCAAACGAACCAATTAAACGTTCGACGAGCTACCCGTTGTTCGGTTCGATTAAAGCTCGTTTGTGATCGTTTAATTAACTAAACAAACAAACTTGAACAATATTTTAAATACTCGATTCTTAAATAAACAAACTTGAACACTAATGCATTCGGCTCATTTATGTTCGCGAACAACATCATTTGAAGTTTGTGAACAAGCTCGACATTAAGCTCGATAAGAAGCTCGATAAAAGCTAGATTCGTGTTCGATTTTGAACTCGTGAATAAGCTCGATACAAATAATTTATTTTTGACTATAGAATTAATAAATATAAATAATCATTTCCTTTGTTACATAGACAATTGCTTTTATAATAAATGTGTTTGTTCATAAATATGTTCATGAACTCGTTTGTTTGATAGTTAGAAAAAATTTGTTAAATATGTTCGCGAACAAGCTCGATAAACATTAAACGAACGAACATGAACTGAACATGAACCGAACATGAACACTCATTAATTTAAATGAACCAAACATGAACACAAACAATAAAGCTCGAACAAACATGAACCAAACTTGAACAAGCTGATATTAAATGAACACAAACATGAACACTCACATACTCGGCTCGGCTCGTTTGCAGCCCTAACCATTGCTTTTCTATTGCTTTCATAAATATTTGTGCTAAAAAGTTGCTGTAGAAATGGATAAGAAAACTATTTCAAATGAACATTAAATTAAATATAATGTATTTGAAATATTTAAATTATTTGATCAGTTATAAAATAATTATAATAAACTATTTATATATTCATTTTACTTCAAATTAAATCAAAATAATAACTTATCGTATTTATTATATAAAAACTAAATAATTTAAATACATTATATTTATCTTACTTTGTATGTGCTCTCTCAGTACTTGTAATGAAATAGTCTCTTAATTTTTTTAATTATGGGCGATGATAATTAATGCTTATTTGGAGCATTCATTTCTCGCTATTAAATGCTACTTGGATGAGCACGATCAATCATTTCACACAAAATCATTATACTATTTTTGTACTAAGCCAATATTTTATTAAACCACAAACTTTTTTTTTTTTTGGTAATTTGATAATTTCAGGCTTTTTAATATTTTCTTTCCTATATGAGGCGAAAAAATTGATGCCTATTAAGGGAACAATTATTACGTCCTCCGACCGGACGTAGAGGAACGTCCGGTCGGAGGCAAATTCTCGCAAAAAAATGAATTGTACCGAGCAAATACCGAGCAATAACGAAGAATACCATCATTTGAAGACACAAAACCGAGTTATACCGGGCTTTACCGAGCAAATACCGAGTTATACAAAAGTAGTACCGAGTTTTTCCCAGAAAAACTCGGTACAACTCGGTATTTCTCGGTACAGCTCGGTATAACTCGGTATTGGTCTTCAGAGAACGGTATTCCTCGTTATTATCAAATAATACCTAATTGTACCGAGCAAATACCTAATTTTTTGACGGAAAATTACCTCCGACCGGACATTCCTCTACGGCTCTACGTCCTTGCACCGGACGTAATAAAAGTTCCTATTAAGGACCCCTTTTGCTTTAAGAATGTTGATCAATTGATCGACTTGTGGAAGTTATCAAATATTGAATATTGTTAAATGGAGAGGTTTAAGTTGGCTAGGAATTGATGGCTGCCCTGTAATTTTAATTTATTTGTGGGGTTCTTGAGGTCAAATCATGGACCTTTTCAAAGTTTTTAATTTTTATAAAGTTGAATGGGGTCGTATTGGAGGAAGCAAACGCAGAAGGTGGGATCCTCCTCCTCCTCATGGGCTCATGGATCACATTTTGAGTTCCTCTTTCCACAAAAATTGGTATTCTTGCATTGGTAGAACTGTAGAAGCTTTACAAAAGGAATAAATTTAGGTGTTTATTTGAAAATAATTTCATATAAATAAAATTGGAGAAAAATTGCATTTAAAAAATAATTTATCCTAATTTTTATTAAAATGATATTAAAAATTAGCACTCTCGTTACTGAGTATGAAGTACTGAATGGAAAAGTAGAAGGTTATGTTAGTCAATAATCAACATTAAAATTATCGAATAAAATAAAAAAATATTAAAAATTTTATGATATTTATATTATTGTTGCGGGCTAGAATATACGTGATGATAGAGTTATGATATTACGTCTTAGCGTTGTACGAATATCTAGTTCACACAGAGAACGCAAAGTTTTTTACGTGGAAAACTCTGGAAAGGGGAAAAACCATGGGCCCTGGCCTAGTCAGAAATGATTCCACTAGTGTTTGGGTAGATTCAGAGGCAGATCTACCTAAAGCCCCGCGGGGGGTGGGGCAATTGTAAGATTGGGGCGATGCCCCCAAAAACCCCATAAGCATATATGCGAAATTTCTACACTTTTAGTTATAAGATTGCCCACCCCCTCCCCCCTCTGAAAATTAAGGTTGGTTCCGCCCCTGAGTAGATTACAGTGGGATGACTAGTCCCTGAGGGCGATCAACTTACAAATGAAAATCATAAGGTTGAAATCTAGTGATAAACATGGATGAGAGTCAGGCATCACTTGGTGGTCTGACAGAAGTCTGGTGTGACTTGGAAATTCGGGCGTTGATTGGTAGTCTGGAGAACTCCGGGGTCACTTGGTGGTATGGCGGAACTTCGAGCGTCAGGTGGTGGTCTGGTGGAACTCCAAGCGTCAGGTGGTGGTCCGACGAAACTTCGGACATTCGGCGGTGGTCCGGCAAAACTCTGGGCGTCAGGTGGTAGTCCAGCGGAACTCAGTACATTAGGCGGTGGTCTGATGGAACTCCGAGCATCAGGTGGTGGTCCGACGGAACTCTGAATGTTAGGCGGTGGTTTGGTGAAAATCCGGGCATCAGGTGGTGGTCTGGCGAAACTCTAGACATCAGATGGTGGTCTGGCGAAATTCGAGGTGTCAGGTGGTGGTCTGGCAGAACTCCAGACATCAGGTGTTGGTCCGACGGAACTCCGGGCATCAAGTGGTGGTTTGACGGAATTCCGGGCGATGATCGAGGAGGCAAGGAGGCAATAACGATCTCCAATCTCTTTCTTGTTTCCGTATACTTACTACATGAATGTCAACACTAAAATAATTCATATACTTTTTTTGGTAATTTTTATAAAGCTTATTCTATATTGTCAATCTTAACTCTCCACATCTACAAAATAGAAGGTGATTGATAATGCATAGACATAAATCCTCATGGGATCATTATATATTGATCTCCACACTTATAATATTATAGAGCTTCTTTCTCTACAAAGAATTCGTGTAATTTTGATTTGACATAGCCTCTCTCTATACTTCAATCAAGTCTTCGTTAATTTTCAATCAATCAATGAGAATTCTTAATTAATAATTTCTCTCTTTAATCCCTTTAAAGTCAAACTAAATCTACAATAAAATTTAAAGTTCAACATAACCCTGCTCCAAAAAAAAATCCCCAAAACATTCCTAGGAAGAAAGAGTGCGTGCAATGGGAATAGTAGTCCACATCGAATGGCGCCATCCGGCCACACTGGCTGGGCCAGTCGCCCACCATGTGAGAAATTCATTCCAGTTATTTTTTTTTTAACAATGGTATTCTTAAAGCTATTCCTTCTGCAAATTTTGCCTTCTCCGCGTCTCCCCTTCGCAGCTTTCCTCCTGCCTAAGGTCCTAACACAGCTACCTTTCGATCTTTTTCTTCTTTTCTGAATCAAAATATTTCCTTGGTCTATTTTTTAGTCTGGCCTCTTTCCCATCTCCTGATCTCCATTAAAGCTCCATCTTCTTCGATAACCCAGCAGAACCCATCTACCTTCCTCGTTGCCCTCTGCTTTGTAAATAGCTTCTCAATCCTTCCGAATTAATCTCCATATTCCTCTTTTTTTCCAAGGATCGAAGGAGAAAGCAGGTAATCATCTTCTCAAATCTTTCAATCCATTTTCAATTCCTTTTTTTGGTTCAAGAAGAGATAGAAGGAGAGAAAGAATCTCGATCGAAGAAGACGATAGAGGTTTAGAAAGAAAGAAAGATGGCACCTAACAGGTTTGCAACCATGCTCCACAGAAGCACCCACAGGATGGCGTTCCTTCTAATATACACAGTGTTAGAATGGATCTTAATAGCTCTTCTCCTCCTCAGCGCCATCTTTTCCTATCTTATTGCCAAGTTTGCTTCTTTCTTCGGCCTAAAGCCCCCTTGCATCTTGTGCACGAGAGTCGATCATCTATTCCAGCCTGGCAAGGGCCAGAGCTCCTATAGGGATCTTCTTTGCGATTCGCATGCCGGAGAAATTTCCAAGCTTGGATTTTGCTCCAAACACCGGCGGCTCTCTGATGCCGGCGACATGTGCGAAGACTGCGCCGGCTCGGGATTTGATGGGCCCGATCGGAGCGTTGCTTTGCTGTCGCGGATGAAGCGAAATGAACAGAAGCAGAAGGATCTTCTCTGCTCTTGCTGCGGCGTGGTTCATGAGAGCGGCGTCTATTCTTCCTATAAAATTCTAAAAATTGAACCTTGGGACGTTTTGGAGTGTGCCCATGAAGATAGATCTGTTAAAGAGGAGATGAAGGAGGACAAAGATGGCGCCGTTGGCCAGGCGAAGGCTGAACTCGGGCGAGAGATTCCTTCCGCTTATACTGAAGAGATCGAAGAACATAAAGCCAAAGGAGGTGAGAAAGAGGGTGATTCGAAAGGTGAGACTTTGCGTCCATCTTCATGTGATGTGATGGAAGACGCGTCGGTGGCGATCCTTGCTCTACCTTTGGAGAAGATAGCTGATGAAGAGCGTCTTCTTCCCATTGAATTAATCGATTCTTCCACCATGATGAGATGTCTTCCTAGAGTGCATGTTGCTGATGGTATAATGCTTCAAAGAGGTGCGGCAGAACACGAATCTGCAACTATTGATATTGGCAAATTTTCAGAGGAGCAAAGTTTTACGGCTTCAAGTGACGACTCTGAAGAAAGGCAAGCCAGTCCTGCCACTGACGTGTTAGCCGTTTTGGAATGTGGTTCAAATGTTCCTATGGTCACCAATGAACCCTCTGAAGATATTTCATTTGATGATGGCAACATCATTCCTCAAGAAGCTATTGATGCTGAGTTGGGACCGATTATGATTGCTGAAGAATTTGAAGAGCGACAAGGTAAGAGATTTTTTTGTCCTTTATGCTCTACAAGTTCTTTTATCTCTTTATGGTTTTCTAATTTGAAGAAGTCCTCTGAATTCTGAAAGATATGTTTTGCCTGCTATGAGCAGCCTGTGAAGAAGAATCCAAAGTGAATGAGGAGGTTAATTGTGAGATATCAATAGGGAGTGACATATGTGACCAAGAACAGATCGAGCATGCTCAAATCCATGAATCAATACCTGAACTAGAATTCCCACAAGATCAAAGTTTGGAGAGCTTCAATGAAAAAAATGATCGAGAGATAGGTATAGCATTCAGTACATCTGCAGTTTCATATACATTTTTTTTAGATATAATGCATCTTCTCTAGATTTTGGCCCTAATATTTGCCTCTTGTTTAAATTGGCTCAGTAACTGAAACTGAACCGTTGAAGCGAACTGCTCGACAAGTGAAGCATCTTGCTATATCTCCATTTCTTAATGAAATTGTAGAGGAGGGAATGCCTGAAACTCCAACAACACCATACTCTATTGAGGGATTTCCTGTTTTACCCAAGAGGTTTCTGTTAGAAAGGAGAGAATCTGGGACTGAATCTTTAGATGGAAGCATTGCTAGCGATTTAGACAATATGGAGCCATTGACTTTAGATCGTTTGAAGGCAGCTCTGAAGGCTGAGCGCAAGTCTCTAATTGCATTATATGCTGAACTTGAAGAAGAGCGAAGTGCATCAGCTATAGCTGCCAATCAAACCATGGCAATGATAACCAGGCTGCAAGAAGAGAAGGCTGCAATGCAGATGGAAGCACTTCACTACCAGAGGATGATGGAGGAACAATCAGAGTATGATCAAGAGGCACTGCAGCTGCTCAACGAGCTCATGATGAAGAGGGAGAAGGAGAAACAGGAGTTGGAGGAGGAGCTTGAGCTTTATCATGAGAAGGTTCTCATGTACGAGGCTCTGGAGCGGAGTAAAAAGTCCGGGAGCAAGGAGAAAGGCGGCAGGAGTGGAACTGCATCTGGTTTGTCAAGTTCAGAAGATAGTGATGATCTTTCCTTTGAGTTCTGTGAAGGTGAGGAGAGAATCCCCCATGAGAGAAAGAAGAACACTTCCTCTCCTGATATTTTAAGCTATGTGGAAAATGCAAACACATTGGATGGATACTTAAATGAATTTGAGGAGAATAGACTCTCCATATTAAAGAAGCTCAAAGCATTGGTAGAGAAGCTTTTCAAAATGGATGATGAGGATGACTTCAGTGATCCAGAAACAACGAAACATTGTTGGGTTGAAAATGGCCATGGAGTTAATGGAGAATGCAAACTGCTAAGCGATGATATATACTGTGGATCTATTAATTGTTCTTCATGTGATCTGCAAACTAATGGAAAGCTTCATGGTGAAGAAAGAAGTGCAGTTATTCAAGGAAAAAGTCTTCTACCCCTTTTCGATGCTATCAGCTTAGAAAGTGAAGAGAAGGTAAGCACAAAGGATGATTCAATTGATAGCTACTCACCTGACTCAGTTGCAAAGTTTGCAGTGGGTCACAAGCAGTTAGCTGTTGCTGAGGAGATAGATCAGGTCTATAAGAGATTACAAGCTCTTGAGGCAGACCGTGATTTCATCAAGCATTCTATCTCTTCATTGAAGAAAGGAAAGAAGGGGATGAATCTTCTTCAAGAGATCCTTCAAAACCTTCATGATCTCAGGAGAGTTCAGCTCCCTGCCACCAATTCCGACTTCTAAGTTGACAAGCAGGTACGTATCTTTATACTTTAGGTAAATCCTCTTTTCATGAAATTTTTCTACAGGGGCTGTTTGCTTTGTTGTCTATACAATGATGCAAAGGAAATGATTTTTCATATAATAGACCATTCACATATTTGATGTAATACGAAGTGCTAAGATTCACATGGAAGTTGTAAATAATGTCACATCAATAATGGAGTAATCTGAGTTCCTAATATGTCAGTAATGACGTTTAGTTATTGGCATATGCTTTTTGATTAATGGATAACTGTCTACTAATATATTGGGATCAACTTAGTTTTCAAGTGATTTACCATCCTATCAATCAAGTGGTATCAAAATTGATGGTTCGACAAGTTTCAAGTACTTCATGTAGTTTGTTGCTCCCATAGATCTTATTTGCTTATAATATAATAGAGCAATGTTCAAGAACTTGCGAATTTTTATACAAGATCTATTTGAATGCATTTTGTTATATATCAGTTGATGATGCATAAGATTTGTATTTGAAAGGTGTAATGACCCATGCAAAAGACTCCTATTTGTGGGGTAGAATGTTAAGATCCGTATGTGGGGAGGTTGATGAAGGCTCAATTGATCCAAAAGCTTAAACATATAAGAACCACTACCAATAATTTGAAACTCAACTCTTATTCTATTTACAATGTTATATTACTCTCCCTTTAAATAGAACTCAACAATCTCCCTTATATGATAATCCTTCATATTAATCACTACTTCCCATCAAATAGAAATTTTTAAACATATTCTTGGCATCATGCACCTATAGACCTACTGAATTTTGTGGTGCCTAAGTGGGAATCACTTGCTTTTGATCTTTTCTCAATAAAGTTAGAAATCACTTAGACCCATCCATAGAAACCACAAACTACATGAAACGCTTGATTCTATCCAAACTATAAATTTGGATATCACTTGTCAGGTATGGTGGAATAACAACATCCTAAGATGGGCATTATAAAATAAGAGATGCACATCAATACCTCCAAACTAAAGTTATAATATCGGATACCACTAAGCAAGAGCTACGATTATCGGCTGAAGAGCTCCAATTTTATTTCACCTTCAATATATGTTTTAAGGTGCTTGAGAGCATTGGGTTTAGTATTACATCCAATAGTTGAAAAATATGTTTGTATTAAAATATGAAGTGTTTGGCTATTACCAAAGGTCTTAATTAAGCTTAAGTTGAAAATTTATTTTATTGCTTATATATTCGGCTTGATTTTAGTGCCCTTTTGATTTAACTCCTTAATAAGTGCTATAAAAATTGATATTTTAGTTGGGATGAAGTAGTTTATATGATTTGTGGCTGTTATGGTCTTGTTGGCTGATTTGCCATTGTAGATCAAGTTTAATGGGCATGTAACTTCCAGAATGATCCCACAGTTTAGTATGCTTTTTTTTTGTTTTCATGATGGTAATGTTAAAAAAAATTCATTTTAGCAAGAGTGATGATTAATGTGGAGAGCTTTCGTATGAGGGAGGATTGTTTGGACATGCCGAGTTTGGGTTTAGTTATGTATCAAATAATTGAAATTTATATTTGTTGAGAATTCTTCTCTTGGAGGAAGAGGATTTTTTAGTCTACCTTGCTCTTTCTTGGATGATTGCACCGGGATGGAGGAGAGAATAGAGGGAGAGGGAGGAGGAGAAAACTTACAAAATACAAATCTTATTCCTTCTCACCATGAAAAACAAATACAAGCCATGTTTATTTAAACTAAAACAATCTAAAGGGGCAAAATAGTAATACTGAAAATAACATGAAATTGGACCAAATACTAACAATCTCCATCTTGATCCAGTTTTACAAAGTATTTACAAAAAGATGGTGATTCTCACAATAGCTCTGAATATAGCTATTGTCCACAAAGAATAGCCAAGAAACTCCACCAAACGGTCTGATTTTCCCCACCTGTTTTTTGCAAAGAACAGCCAAGGAATGCTTTCCCCGCCTGTTACCTCTTCCTCCTCCACATGCTGTTCACAAAGAACAACCCAAGAAAAGACCTCCGCTGGATGGTTGTTTGTTTCTCCTTTATCTATTTGTTCAAAACTGCATTTGTTGTGATACCTTAGCTCTACTTTCGATCCCGCGTCCCCCGCCTACGTGACATCGCTTTTGATCCCTTGAGCTAGTCTCCCACATTTGGCTATCCACAAGAACTACCGTACAGATCCACCTGCAGCCCGTGTGCACACCTACGTACGACCCAACCTGGGTGAAAGTTTCCACGCGCTCCAACCTTTCTGTCCTCGTCCCAGCCCTCGGCCCACTCACGATCACACCAACTCTCCTACACCTGATCGAACTCCATCACTCATGCACGTGGATGCCTCCCACATAAACTATTCTGCGTGCTCCGCTCCAACCTAACACCCGCGCATTGGTGCTTACCGCACACGCGAGTCTATATGCCACGACCAGCACATCCACCGCGCTTCCTTACCCAGTGCAACACGCGTGATCCATGACTCGAGCCCGACGTCCACCGCGCCCAGAGCAACATGTGCGTCCCACATGATCGACTTGCTTCCTTCCACGCACAACACTCCCGAGCTTCTGACCCAGGCCTCCGTTTGACACTCACTCGCGCTTCGACCTGCTCCCGCACGATGCTTCCCGCACACGGTCCAATCCTGATTCAAACCTGTGCTCGCATAGCCCCTACCACTCCTCTGCTTTGCCTGCGACACCAGCCTTCGGCCTTGTGGCCTGATCACACTCGATTTTGCTTCTGATTGTGACCTGAAGCTCGTATTCCGCTCCCGCAGGTCCAATCATGCCTCCTATTCTTTTCTTGATTGCAAAAAACTTCCTCCTTCCCCTTTATCATCTCCACTAGCCTTTTATACAAATTGTTGAGAATTCTTGTCTTGGAAGAAGAGGATTCTTGAATCTACTTTGCTCTTTCTTGGATGGTTGCACCGAGAGGGAGGAGAGAATAGAGGGAGAGGGAGAGGGAGAGGGAGGGGGAGAGAACATATAGAATACAAATCTTATTTCTTCTCACCATGAAAAATAAATTCAAGCCATTCCTATTTAAACTAAAACAACCTAAAGGAGGCAAAACAACAAAACTAAAAATAACATAAAATTGGACCAAGTACTAATAATATTGTTTTTAATTACTAATTACCAAGTACTAGCCCCGCCCATAGGCTTAAATTTTTTGGGTTGAAGATGAGTTTGATCACTGGTGCAACTAACCAAACTCCCCATTTGATTCGCACTTTAGAACAATATGACTATTCATCATTCTTATATGCACCAGTACATTATGCTTTTTTAATTCAATCTTATTTCGATTGTAATATTAGCGAGATAGCATTATTAACATAAGAACAGCATCTATAAAATGCTCTGCATTTGATTTACTGCTATATCACTTGACTAGTATAATGATATCTAAGATGAACATCATTGGTTGTAGTTCTTATTTTTGTTATTACTAATTTTAGCCTTCAAATAGTCATACTTCTACATATCTATATTTTGCTATTAGATGTCACTAAACCAACCAATCCATATTCATTAATAACATAAAGAGCACATGCAAAGAATCAATTTTTAATGCAGCCAAGGCTTTGATTTCAGCAACCCAACCAGATAACTTGTTCTTTGAATTTTCAAGTAATTGGATCTTATCGCTTTTCCAGATGGAGTTCATGCTGTTATCTGAGTTTCAAGAGTATGTTATAAAGCTGGAAGTCCTGTTAATGGCGGAGCCAACCGGGAGTCGGGGAGAAGGAAGGCATGCAACATCTCAGATGATGAGAGGTTTGATTGCTGAGCTTTGTTCAAAGTCGAAGCAAAAGCAGATTCATGGGATGAATCTGCTTTTCATTTCCCAGAATTTTTGTGGGGCTATGTTAAATTTATGGCTTTCTTACTTTTTTTTGCTGGGTCTGGTCCCCTCCCACCGTCTATGGAAGATGGTGGAATGGAAGAGGGTGGTAATGAGCTACCCATATAATTGTTGCAGTGGAAATCATGGCTTTAAAGTTTGCCATGGAGCCATGAATTCCCCCTTGGCCTTGCCCGCTACACCAATCCATCTAAAAAGATGGAGAAAGGTAGGTTTAGTGGAGTTCCTTTTGTATGTTTAAATGATTAGTATCATTTTTTTTTTCTATCTTTTTTTGCCTGTTTGTTTTGGAGTTCTTTGATGTCTTGTTTCCCTTGGGAAGGGAAAGTGTCATGTTGTAAAATACTCTTTGGATTATGAGGCTTTCTTTTCTATGTTGATATATGAACAAATATAGTATTTCTATTGTCTTTTTGAGTGCATCTGTGTATGATGTGATGAATATTTGAAATTATGGCTTCCAGTGTGGTGTAACAGATTATTTAATTACATAATCATCATTATCCTTATTCCTGGGGCATAAGAGTATAGATTAAGCTTGTTATAAAAATCATAGCTTTAGTTCTTTACTTTTTGATTGAAAAAGTTATGTAAGAATATTCTGACATAAATAATGTCAATATGGGCTCGAATGTTTTTAGATTTGCATTAATGCAATGATATCACAAGTGTTCATGTGTGATATCATATGTAAGTGTAGAAACAAAGCATCCGAAAGAAACAAGAAAGGAGGAAGACAGACAAGGAAGTAACAAGAAAAGTATTCTGTCTTTATTACCACTTACACAAGACCGTGCGGTCCGTGCCTGTCCATTTATAGACAGACCTTAGACAAAATAAGAGATTGACAGCTCTAGAACAATCTTGAATAATAAACCTATAACCGAAATATTGAAACTATTTTATATACATATTCTAATACGCCCCGTCAAATTGATGGGTCCATCATGACCGTCAATTTGCTCCGAAGAGTAGTGAAGCGAGGAGTAGATAGAGATTTGGTAAATATATCTGCAACTTGATCGATCGTGCTAATAGGGTGTAGTCGTATGTTGTTTAGCTGAATGTGATCCCTCAAAAAACTTTTGATCGATTTCAATATGTTTCGTACGGGAGTGAAAAATTGGGTTGTTTGCGAGAGCAATTGCAGACATATTGTCGCAATAAAGATCTGTCGGGTAGCTTTGTGGAATACCGAACTCTGTGAGTAGCCTGCGGAGCCAAACTATATCCGACGTCAATGCAGCGAGAGCCCTGTATTCTGATTCGGTAGAAGAGCGAGATACCGTTCTTTGCTTCTTTACCGTCCACGAAATGAGTGTATCACCCAAAAACGAGCAGTAGCATGATGTGGATTTTCTTGTAATCGGATCGCCAGCCCAGTCAGCGTCTGAAAAAGATTTAAGAATTAAGTTAGTTTTGGTTATTGGTAATCCATAGTGTAGCGTACCTCGAATGTATCTGAGCAGTCTTTTTAGTAGATAGAAATGTGGTGGAAGGGGATCGTGCATATGTTGAGAGAGTAGGTTGACGCTGTACGAGATGTCTGGACGAGTCAATGTAAGATATTGGAGAGATCCCGTAATGCTCCTGTACCGAGCTGGATCATGAAGAAACCGATCATCTGAAAATTCCTTTGGCATTTTGGTACACGTGGGGTTGGCCAAAGCATTGCATTGCTGTAGCTCAGCTTGCAGCAGAATGTTGTAGGCGTACTTTGCCTGAGATAAGAAATAAGAACTATTAGTTTTATGGATCTTAATGCCTAAGAATTCATGAACGTCACCGAGGTGTTTCATGGAGAATTCAGCATTAAGTTTGGAGAGAATGAAATGAATTTGTTTTGAGTCATTTCCCGTAATAAGTATATCATCAACATAGACGAGCAAAAAAATTAGAACGTGATTCTTGCGGTAAATGAGCAGCGATGGATCTGCTTTACTGTGGGAGAAGCCAAGCGTGACCAAGAAAGACGTGAACGTGTTGTACCATTGACGGGGTGCCTGCTTTAGGCCGTAAATAGCTTTGTTTAGTTTGCATACGTGGTCCGGACGGGAATTGTCTTCAAATCCTTTGGGTTGTGACATATAGACGGTTTCTGATACTGTGTCGTGAAGAAAGGCATTTGCAACGTCGAGCTGTTGAACCGGCCAGCTTTTGTATAGAGCAAGTGTTAGCAAGATTCGAATTGTTGGTAATTTTACAACCGGATTAAACGTCTCGATATAGTCAATACCGAACTCCTGGTGGTTGCCTTGTGCGACCAATCTTGCTTTATATTTAGCGACCGAGCCATCGGTGTGGTATTTCGTTCTATATGTCCATTTGGAACCAAGGATTGAAGCGGTTGCTGGAGGAAGAACCAAGGTCCACGTACCCTGTTTCTGGAGGGCAAAGATCTCTTCAGCCATAGCATGGCGCCAATGCATATTTTTGGAAGCTTCTATGTAGGTGGTAGGATCAGCTTGATCGGAACTGGACGGAGAAATGTGCAGAAGATTTAGCCTTTTAGTTTGTTTTAAAGTACCCGTTTTGCTACGAGTAGTCATGGGATGTTGTGTAGGCGGACGTATGTCTGGAGGATTAGAAACTGGAGACGGAACAGACGGCTGGCTGTTGATAGTGTTCTGCAGTGAGGTATTGTGCGAGCATGACTCTGCTTCCATAGAGCCATTATTTTGAGTAGCAGGATCAGCTGTGTTAGAAAAACTAGTAGAAAATGGTGTTAAAAGTAGCGGACAAATGTCAGCCTGTTTAATAGTAGTATCAGCTGAAGGCATTGAGAATGGAAAGATATTTTCATAAAAAATAACGTGCCGAGATACCGTAATTTTGTTGTTTTGGGTGTTGAGACACTTGTAACCTTTGAAGACATCGGATTAACCAAGGAAGACACAGGGTAGGGCGGTGGGGATGAGTTTGTTGCGGTGCTGAGGAGGAGATAGAGGATAGCACTTGCATCCAAACACTTTAAGTTCCTCATACACAGGTTTCCTGTTATACATAAGTTCAACAGGAGTAAAATTGTTAGTTGTGGAGGACGGTAACCTGTTAATTAAGTAGACGGCTGTGGTGACCGCTTCCGGCCAATACACATTTGGCAAGGAGGCCGTGAGAAGCAACGTGCGAGTTGTTTCGATAATGTGGCGGTGCTTTCTCTCAGCGAGCCCGTTTTGTTCCGGCGTGTATGGGCACGAGATTTGGTGAGATATACCGTGAGTGAGAAGGAAGTTTTGGAACGACGAGTTAACGAATTATGTTCCTCCATCAGTGCGGAGCGATTTGATACGTTGCAAAGTAAGATTTTCAATCTGATTTTTGAAATTTACAAACGTAGAAAACACATCAGATTTAAATCTAAGCGGGTATATCCAGGTATAACACGTATAATCGTCAACAAATATCACATAAATTTTAAATCCTTGATTCGAAATGATCGGGGCCGGACCCCAAACATCGCTGTGTATGAGATCGAGCGGTTGCTTTTGCCTATTATTCGAGTTTTGAAAAACAAGTTTGTGACATTTAGCAGCAGTACAAGATTCACAGGGAGCACAGTGTTTATTCATTTTAAGAGTGGGATTACAACTAGAAATGAAATCAAAAACACGCTTATGAGGATGTCCTAAGCGTTGATGCCAGATCTTGGTCGTTTCCAGTTGAGCGGATAGAGCTCTGTGAGACCGTGCCTACGGGATCATAGGAACAACATATAGCCCATCTTTAGACGGTCCATGAAGGAGCGTTTCCTGTGTCGCTAAATCCTTCAACGTAAAACCAAAAGGGTCAAAAGTAATAGATATGGAGTTATCTTTAGTAAGTTGAGAGATAGAAAGAAGATTGTATTTAAGTGTAGGGGTGTGAAGAATTTGAGATAGTCTCAGCTTACGAGATGGGGTTGGGAGAATCCCCGCCCCTGCATGAGCAATGCTGACGGAATTGCCATCGCCGATGGTGACATTGTCCGATCCTAGATATGGCTTGGATATAGAAAGATTGTCCAGCAAATTGGTGAGATGCGATGAAGCACCCGAGTCCAAGAACCAGGTTGCGTCCGTTGGTTCCGACGAGGCCAGCAGAGCAGTGTTTGTATTCTTGACTGGTGGAGTGTATTGCAGATCTAGACGATGCCAACACGTCTGAGTTGAGTGACCTTTCTTGGAACAAATTTGACAAGAAATCAAGGCGTTTGGGTTATTTCTAGTTGTATTAGCAGAACTGTAGTTGTTCTTGCCTCTTGTCCTTCTTCCACGACCTCTACTCGTAAAAAATGCGTCGTTCGGATCTGTAGCCGCGGGAAACCGAGCTGCGTCTGAGGCAAGATTGATTTCCTCACTTAGAAGAAGCGGGTATATTTGATCCAAGCTAAGAGGTAGCGGCGTCGTTCGAATGGCCGATTTGAATTACTGATAGGGTTGCGGAAGACCATTCAAGATGTAGTGAATTACATCTTCTGCATCTAGCGACGATCCAGCTGAAGCAATTTGATCCACAATAGCTTTGATCTCCGAGAGATACTCAGTCATGGACTGATTCTTGAGTGATATATTATGTAAAGCATTTTTTAGCTGTATTACCTTTGACCGATTGGTGGCTTGAAACCGTGTTTCAAGTGCCGCCCAGATCTGAGCGGTCGAGTCCAGCGAATGACGTAGGGAAGAATCGAGGTGGAGATCGTGGAGCAAATGGATGCCGATAAGTTCTGATCGGTGAGCAGCCATTGCGAGTAGATCGGATTGGCGGATGAGGAGCCGTCGGAATTTGTCAAGAACGGAGCTGGTGGAGGAATTTTGGGGTCGAGAAATTGAGCAAACCCGTTGGCACGAAGAGTCTTCAAGATCTGGGATTTCCAGATCAAGAAATTGTCGGGGGGCGAGCGGAGTTGCGACAAGATTTCGAAGGTTGGATACAACGAATTTGAGCGTTGTCGGAATCATGGAGTCGTCGATGGACGATCCGGAGCTGCGATCTTGCAGCCGGGTTAAAGAATCAGATTCAGCCATTTCTCAGGATCAGAGACCTTTTCCTGATACCATGTGGAAACAAAGCATCCGAAAGAAACATGAAAGGAGGAAGACAGACAAGGAAGTAACAAGAAAAGTATTCTGTCTTTATTACCACTTACACAAGACCGTGCCTGTCTATTTATAGACAGACCTTAGACAAAATAAGAGATTGACAGCTCTAGAACAATCTTGAATAATAAACCTATAACCGAAATATTTAAACTGTACCATCTGCACATCAGTAGTGGTGGGTCTGCACCGCTCTGCTAGGGTTTTATCCTCTAGCACCTCACCGCCATTTCCTTCTTCTTCTCCGTGCCGCCACCTTTTGGGGGGGGGGGGGGGGGGGGGGGGGGTTTTCCCCTCCCCCACCGCTTCTATGGCTTCCTCTTCTTCCTATTGTGCTGACTTCCCTCCTCTTCCTGGCGTTGCTCGGGCACTTCCCCCTTGTCCGTCCATTCTTGGAGGTCTGAACTTCCTCTCAAACCTTACCAAAAAGGACCCGATTGCTGGAGAGTTCTCTGTTTCCTTTGTTCCGCCTTCAAAGAAGATACCTTTCTCGGCTGATGATTTGGCCCTTGGGGTACCCGATTGGGGGTCTTGCCTTGTGGGCTACTCCATTGGCCCAAGACCGACCTACATGAGTCTTCTTAACGTTGCTAAGAAGGCTTGGAATCCCAAAGGATCTCTGGAGTTGCTGTCCCTTAACGATGGATTCTTCTTGTTCAAGTTTGCTTCCCCCGAAGACTACCAGCTTGCATGGACTGGAGGCCCGTGGTTCTTCTTCGGTAGACCGTTCATCTTGCAGCAATGGACGCCCAAATTCAAGCCTACTCGAGATGAGTTTACCTCTATCCCTCTGTGGATTAAAATTGTTGATTTGCCCTTGGCCGTTTGGAACCCCACTGGTATTTCGAAAATTGCTAGCTATGTTGGCCATCCTCTTGTTGTGGATGCCCTTACTGCTCGGAAAACTAGGTTAACCTTTGCTCGGGTGTGTGTCATGGTTTCCAGTGCATCGTCCTTACCAGATGAAATCCCGATTTCAATGGACGGGGATGATGTCTCCTTGAAAGTTATATACGATTGGAAGCCCTCACATTGTTCCGGTTGTGGCTCCATTGTCCACCCTTCTACTCTATGCCATATTAACCCGCAACCCAAGCCGCCAATGACAAATCCCAGAGGGAGAAGCACTTCCAGAAAACATTCTTCCCGACCTCCCAACCACAGGCCCCCTCTACCCTCTACCCTCCCACCACCTCCCACTAGCACCATACCTGTTCTTCCCCCTCCTTCCTCTGTACATGAACCGGGTGGTGGCTCTTTACCTCCCCCTACTTTGGTGCATGTTCAGTCGCCAACTTCGGGGCTCCTACCTCCACCTCAACTCTCCACCGTTCTCTTAAAACCTCCGCCTATCCAAAATAACGACCCAATTCCTAATTTGAACTCCCCTACTGAAGACGTTTCAGCTTATTCTGAGGAAGCCTCTTCCTCAGATAATCTTCCTTCTAATCCCCAAAGCCAGATGGCCTCTTCCCCTAAGTCTACTTCCTCTACTTTTGACCCGGCTTCCTCCTCTGGAGTTGTTATACCAAAAAATCCTCAAATTGTTTCCCCTAACAGGTTTCAAATCTTGGAACCGAAAGAACCCCCAGATGAAGTTCAGACTTCCTCTGCGATTATCCCTCCGAAGACCAAAACAATGCCACAGAATCCTCAGAAACCCAATGGAAAGAGTGCCAAGAAGACCCGCACTTCTTCTTCCAAATCGAAATGACCTTTTATCCTTTTGGTTGCTGGAACGTCAGAGGCTTTAACTCCTCTGATAGAGTTCTAGCTTGCAGGAAGTTGGTTTCTTCTTTCCATCTAGATATGATTTGCATTTTGGAAGCTAAGATTAATGCTGACGCGCTTCGTGACCACTGGTTCGTCAAATGCCATATGGTTTTCCCTAATGAGCACACTTGCCATAATTTCTCGTCTTCTAATCCAGGCCGAATCTGGATCAAGTGGAACCCATTAAAGATAACTTTCACCCCTTTACTTATCACCTCGCAGCTTATCCATGGGACCATAGCTACTGCCTCTTTTCCTACATTTCTCATCTCTATTGTCTACGCTTCTAACTCCTCTCTTGATAGAACTGCTCTCTGGCAACAACTTATTAGTCTCAGTTCTTCTATTTCTGTCCCCTGGATTTTGGTTGGTGATTTCAACTGCTGTAGGAAAGAGGATGAAAAAGCTGGAGGTAGGCCTCTTCAGCATGGCCGTATGGAGGAAATGAATAATTGGATTTTTACTTCAGGTTTAAGTGAGCTCTCTTCTACGGGACTGTTTTATACTTGGTTCAACCATCGTGCTGATAACCCTATTCATATTAAATTGGATAGGGCCCTTGTCAATCATGCCTGGTTTGACTCATTTCCTACTTCTTTTTACAAAGTTGAAGGCCCTCTTTGCTCAGATCACTCACCTCTTATCATTTTACCGGGTAGCTCAACCAAGATTAATACCAGGTTTCAATTCAAAAACTATTTGGTTTACTTTAAAGGTTTTTGGGATGCCTTATTTTCTGCTTTTGCTGCTCCTCACAATGGCAGCCCTATCAATGCCTTCTACTACAAGCTGCACTGTTTGAAAAGGATTATTAAGACAAAAAATTGGTCAAACTCTTCCTATATTTCCAACAGAATTTCTGAGCTTCAAGAATTACATAATTTTTGCCTCTCTCAAATACTAGCCAGACCTTTGGATCCCAATCTCAATGCTACCTTAAAAAATATTTCCACATCCGTTTCTCACCTCCAAAAAGCTTGGAGCTCGTGGTTGATTCAACGTTCTAAAGCAAATTGGCTATCTAAAGGTGAAGATGACCTGGGTTTTTTATATGCCAATATTAAAACCAGGAATTGTTACAATCGGATTAATGAACTGCACTTTGAGGGCAACATTTTCTCTACACATATGGATATTTCTAAGGAGGCTATTAGATACTTTCAGACATTATATAACCCTCCAAAGAACTTTAATAGTGCTGTTACCCCGTTACCTGCTGGCTCTGTTATTCCCACCACTCTACTTCCCTCCCTCACTTGTATGGTGACTGATTCTGAAATTAAAGAGGTTTTGTTTGCCTTCCCGAATAATAAGGCTGCGGGTCCTGATGGCTTCAATGCTGAATTTTATAAAAATGCTTGGGATATTGTTGGAGTTGATGTCTGCAGAGCTATTAAACACTTTTTTACTTCCTCTTTGCTCCCGAGATGTGCTAAAGTGACGGCGATCAAGCTTATTCCCAAGAGTAATCATGCTTCCACTGTCTCTGACTATAGACCCATCTCTCTATGTAATGTCTTTTACAAGTTGATTGCCAAGCTCATTGCTAATCGTATGAAAGTGGTGTTGCCCTCTATTATCCATGAAAGCCAAGGTGGTTTTATTGCGAAGAGAATTTCTACTGACAACATTATCCTTGCCTCTGATATTCTTAGTTCCTTCAACGGGAATCCTAAGAAGAAATACTTTTGTGCTAAACTTGATATTCGCAAAGCTTTTGATAGTATTTCTAGAGATTTTCTTTTATCTCGGCTCATTCTGAAGGGGTTCCCTCCAATTTTTGTGAATTGGATTAAAGCTTGCATTGAAGATGTTTACTTCTCTGTTTGTATCAATGGGGCACTTGAGGGATTCTTTTCCTCCTCTTCTGGCTTACGGCAGGGTTGCCCCTTATCCCCTTTGTTGTTTGCGGTGGTTATGGATGCTTTTTCCTGTGAGCTGAATCAAGGGAATTTTGTTGGTATCTCTAATGGGAGTTGTTCTGTGCACCATCTGCTTTATGCAGATGACTTATTGATCTTTGGTGAGGCCTCTCTTTCCAATGCCATCTCCCTTAAAGCTTCTCTCAAATCCTTTGCTGAGCAGTCTGGCCTTACTATTAACAACCAAAAGAGCTCCATTTCCTTCTCTAAGCATACTCCTGATGCTGAGGCCATCACTGCCTTACTTGGTTTTACCAGATTGGATAATCCCTTTACCTACCTTGGCATCCCTCTTCACACTTCTAAACTTATTATTGCTCACTTCCAACCACTCTTGAGTAGGATCTCTACTCTACTTGCTGGTTGGAAAGTTAAATTCTTGTCTTTTGCAGGTAGGATACAATATATCAGATTCACCATTGCTAATACTTTGGCGTATTGGATTCGTGGGGCTATTATACCCAAAGGGATTTGCAAAGCTATTGATAAACTCAATGCCAGATTTTTGTTTCATGGTTCTCATGAAGGTAGGAAGCTGCATTTGATTTCTTGGAAGGTTTGCTGCACTCCTAAATGTTTCGGGGGGCTTGGATTTGTGAGAGCTCGTTCCTTTGATTTGTTTCTCTGTAGATGTGATTTTCCTCCCAGGATCGTCCGGGACGATATTGAGATCGTCCGGGACGAAATGGACTTAGTACTGGACGAACTGAAGAAATTTGTGAAGAAATCTGCCATTTTCGTCTGTACGAACCTGGAAGGGTCGGGACGATCCGTCTGTACGAAATCTGTCCAGAGAGCAAGTCGCCCGGGACGAATTTGGATTTCGTCTGTACGAAATTTGTCCAGAGGACACATCGTACCGGGACGAATTGTAGATCGTCCGGGACGATCAGTATTGATAAATATCCGATTGAGATATTTTTGGATCATTTGAGGAGAGAGAAGGAGAAGGCAGGAGAGAGAAAGAGAAGAAAAGCAAAGGAAAAGCTTGGTTTTGGAGCCCGCGGAGCGCTTTTCTTCCGACGACGCAGTTGGAAGATTTGTTTATCTCGCGGTAAGGACTCCGAACCCTATTTCTGTTTTCAAAGATGTTGAGTTTTGACCGAGTTGTGATTTGTTTTGTATTTTCGTAGTCAACTTTTCGACGTGATTTGATATTGACACAACTTTCACCGCACAACTTCTGATATGTTATAGATATGATTATTATACACGATTTGAGTGTTTTCTGCAACGATTTTATCGGTCGGAATTGATTTTACGCGATTTTAATCGAATAGAAAATTATCAGGACTTGATTTGATTTGGATTCTGTTGAATAATAATCTTGTATTGATGCCGTGGATCTTCGTCTGTAATTTGGAAAGATTTGGAATTTGTGCTTTTTGTGCAGGATTTTTTGTGTAAATCTGACCGACTGCCGTTACGCTGCCCGATTTTTGTATGATTTCCGAATTTTCCGGAATTGATAGATTGAATTGACATGTGCATGACTATTGATATGATCGTTTTAGATTTCTTTATTATTGATTATTGCATCGATTATTGCATTGATCATTGATTGGAATTGATTGATACTGAAAGACAAGTGGGAACATGGTTGAACATTGGTTGGAGATGATACCTGTACAGGATGGTGGGCCGACGGGCTTTCCTTTAAATCATAGATCATGGATCATGGATATAACGATGGGAGTCATAAGGAGATTATATGCCGACGGGCGGCCGACGGGCAATAGAGTGACGACTCTTCTTTTTCATAGAACCAATGTATAGATATCTACAACAGCAATACGGATTCTACAACAGCAACATGACCAGCGTTTGTGCTTGTCTAGTAAGACCATGGAATGATGATTTACTGTTTCGTACGGATTCATTGATTCATTGACGATTGATCATTGAGCATTGATACTATTGACTATTGACATTGATACATGGATACGGACGGCATAGATTTATAGATTCATTGATACCATTGATTCTGCATTGATTCAACTTGTTGCTATAGATGTATCGTATTGTCTTTCCGATTGATTTGATCGACTTGATAGCATAGATTGGATTTGATTGATTGTTTGATTTGACGGATTTATTGCTTTTATTGATTCATCGTATTGTTTTGTTTGATTGATATTATCGACTTGATTGATTCATAGATACTGGCATCGACATTGATATGGATTATGTATATCGATTCATAGATATTGACACTGATATTGATATAGATTGTATCGATTGATAGATATCGATATTGACATCGATATAAATATGATATTGACATATGGATACTACTGATACGACAGATCCTGATAGGTTATTGATACACTTGACTGAAAAGTGCTCTATTGACTTTGAGATGATTTTCCTACTGTAGCATCGTACGTCGTCATTATTGAATATATTGAATATTGCATATTGACATCGAGTAAATCATATAGAATAATTGGATTGACCGATTGGCAAGAATATTGACTGATTTGATAGATGATATAGATACAACGAATTGACTAGACGACACGGTTAGACGACACGATTGATTGAAATGATAGTATTGATTGATAGACACTGCTACGATGGATAGACATTGACTGGAAGCACTTATTGATTTGATTGCTGGAGTATTGATTCATCGATGCTTTTATCGCTGTATTGATGATTGACTATTGACGTATCTGATTCGATTTGATTTCCGTACCTGCATAGATTCATTGATCATAGTCTATTGATTTGATTTGTTTGATCAGCATATTATTTTCAGTGTCGTGCTTTGATTTCAGTTGTAGGCTTTGGTTACCTGCTGGGCTTTGTAAAGCTCATTATATGTGGTTAATATTTCAGGTGCAGAGCCTCCCGCGTGATGTTTCTTCGGTTGATGCCGTAGCTTTGTTTTGTAGCTTGGGTAGACTTCTGTTTTGTAGCCTTTTGGCTATTGTACATGACCTTTTGGACGCTTCTGTTGATTGTATATATGTTGATATGTGAATTATTGTAGTTGCTGTATTTCTTTCCTGTAATGCAATTATCTCTGGATGACTGTATTGATACGAAATGAAGAAAGGAAAAAAAAAGAAAAAAAAAAGAAGAATGATAGATGAATCCTTTCACTATTGATATCTGGGGCGTCACAGTTGGTATCAGAGCGAGTGTAGTGAAAGGATTTGCTTATATCCAGAGTGATAGTGATGATTGCATTATTTGATTTGTTTTATTTTATGTGTTTGATTTCCACGATTTTATTTGATTTGAATGATTGGTATTGATCAGGCAAATGGATCCGAAAGGCAAAAAGATTGAGACTGAGCCTGCTGCTAACCTCCCGCTCACATCTGAAAATATGAACAAGTTTGCTGACATGGTCGCTCAGATGGTGAGTGACAAATTAGCGAAACGCTCTGGGCGTAGTAAGAAAAGTGGGGAAGGTAGCAAAGCAAGAATTAATGTTTGTACATGTTGTGGAAAGAGACATTTGGGACAGTGTTATCGGAAAACAGGGCAATGCTTCCGATGTGGTGGATACGGACATAGAATGACTGATTGCCCGAGTTCTGAACTTAGGCAAAGATCTGTTCCGACTGTTCTGACTGGAAATGTACAAGCCATGATGGAAGATGTTCCTTCAGTGCCTGAAGATGTGACTGGTACGAGTTTAGTTTATTGTACGATTTCGATGTGATTTGTACGATTTTCCGATTGATTGGATTTGTTTTGTTTCGTTTTGCTCCGGACACTTAAGGGAAATGTCGGGACGACATTTTTCTAAGGTGGGGAGATTGTGAGAGCTCGTTCCTTTGATTTGTTTCTCTGTAGATGTGATTTTCCTCCCAGGATCGTCCGGGACGATATTGAGATCGTCCGGGACGAAATGGACTTAGTACTGGACGAACTGAAGAAATTTGTGAAGAAATCTGCCATTTTCGTCTGTACGAACCTGGAAGGGTCGGGACGATCCGTCTGTACGAAATCTGTCCAGAGAGCAAGTCGCCCGGGACGAATTTGGATTTCGTCTGTACGAAATTTGTCCAGAGGACACATCGTACCGGGACGAATTGTAGATCGTCCGGGACGATCAGTATTGATAAATATCTGATTGAGATATTTTTGGATCATTTGAGGAGAGAGAAGGAGAAGGCAGGAGAGAGAAAGAGAAGAAAAGCAAAGGAAAAGCTTGGTTTTGGAGCCCGCGGAGCGCTTTTCTTCCGACGACGCAGTTGGAAGATTTGTTTATCTCGCGGTAAGGACTCCGAACCCTATTTCTGTTTTCAAAGATGTTGAGTTTTGACCGAGTTGTGATTTGTTTTGTATTTTCGTAGTCAACTTTTCGACGTGATTTGATATTGACACAACTTTCACCGCACAACTTCTGATATGTTATAGATATGATTATTATACACGATTTGAGTGTTTTCTGCAACGATTTTACCGGTCGGAATTGATTTTACGCGATTTTAATCGAATAGAAAATTATCAGGACTTGATTTGATTTGGATTCTGTTGAATAATAATCTTGTATTGATGCCGTGGATCTTCGTCTGTAATTTGGAAAGATTTGGAATTTGTGCTTTTTGTGCAGGATTTTTTGTGTAAATCTGACCGACTGCCGTTACGCTGCCCGATTTTTGTATGATTTCCGAATTTTCCGGAATAGATAGATTGAATTGACATGTGCATGACTATTGATATGATCGTTTTAGATTTCTTTATTATTGATTATTGCATCGATTATTGCATTGATCATTGATTGGAATTGATTGATACTGAAAGACAAGTGGGAACATGGTTGAACATTGGTTGGAGATGATACCTGTACAGGATGGTGGGCCGACGGGCTTTCCTTTAAATCATAGATCATGGATCATGGATATAACGATGGGAGTCATAAGGAGATTATATGCCGACGGGCGGCCGACGGGCAATAGAGTGACGACTCTTCTTTTTCATAGAACCAATGTATAGATATCTACAACAGCAATACGGATTCTACAACAGCAACATGACCAGCGTTTGTGCTTGTCTAGTAAGACCATGGAATGATGATTTACTGTTTCGTACGGATTCATTGATTCATTGACGATTGATCATTGAGCATTGATACTATTGACTATTGACATTGATACATGGATACGGACGGCATAGATTTATAGATTCATTGATACCATTGATTCTGCATTGATTCAACTTGTTGCTATAGATGTATCGTATTGTCTTTCCGATTGATTTGATCGACTTGATAGCATAGATTGGATTTGATTGATTGTTTGATTTGACGGATTTATTGCTTTTATTGATTCATCGTATTGTTTTGTTTGATTGATATTATCGACTTGATTGATTCATAGATACTGGCATCGACATTGATATGGATTATGTATATCGATTCATAGATATTGACACTGATATTGATATAGATTGTATCGATTGATAGATATCGATATTGACATCGATATAAATATGATATTGACATATGGATACTACTGATACGACAGATCCTGATAGGTTATTGATACACTTGACTGAAAAGTGCTCTATTGACTTTGAGATGATTTTCCTACTGTAGCATCGTACGTCGTCATTATTGAATATATTGAATATTGCGTATTGACATCGAGTAAATCATATAGAATAATTGGATTGACCGATTGGCAAGAGTATTGACTGATTTGATAGATGATATAGATACAACGAATTGACTAGACGACACGGTTAGACGACACGATTGATTGAAATGATAGTATTGATTGATAGACACTGCTACGATGGATAGACATTGACTGGAAGCACTTATTGATTTGATTGCTGGAGTATTGATTCATCGATGCTTTTATCGCTGTATTGATGATTGACTATTGACGTATCTGATTCGATTTGATTTCCGTACCTGCATAGATTCATTGATCATAGTCTATTGATTTGATTTGTTTGATCAGCATATTATTTTCAGTGTCGTGCTTTGATTTCAGTTGTAGGCTTTGGTTACCTGCTGGGCTTTGTAAAGCTCATTATATGTGGTTAATATTTCAGGTGCAGAGCCTCCCGCGTGATGTTTCTTCGGTTGATGCCGTAGCTTTGTTTTGTAGCTTGGGTAGACTTCTGTTTTGTAGCCTTTTGGCTATTGTACATGACCTTTTGGACGCTTCTGTTGATTGTATATATGTTGATATGTGAATTATTGTAGTTGCTGTATTTCTTTCCTGTAATGCAATTATCTCTGGATGACTGTATTGATACGAAATGAAGAAAGGAAAAAAAAGAAAAAAAAAGAAGAATGATAGATGAATCCTTTCACTATTGATATCTGGGGCATCACAGGATTACCGTCTTTTAATTCTCTTAGGTTTGGCTTTGATTGCACCTTTATTTGGCGCTTGTATTGCTCCAATTCTTTGACTGCTAGGTGGTTTATCTCTAAATTCTGCTCCCCTTGGAAGCCCCCCACTCCCAAAGCTTCCAAATTCTGGAAACTAATCTGTCTTACTGCTGACAAGATTAAGAGGAATATAACTTTTTTGATTACTAAGGAGAATTGCAAATTCTCAATGTTTTGGGATCCATGGTGTCAAGGCTTTGCTGTTTCTGCCTTCATTCTTCCATCATCTTGTAACAATCTGGATGTTAGTGCCTATATTACTGCTGGAGATTGGTCTTTGCCCACTATTTTTGGTCCCTCTATCTTGGACCGTATCAGAGCAACCATTATAAATCAAACTGCCCCATCCCCTCTTCTATGGATGGGCAAAGAAAAAGCTTGTTACAACACCTTTTACAGTCACTATTATGCTGATCATTCTAAAGTTCCTTGGTTTAAATTCGTTTGGCATAAGCGTTTCGCCCTTCGCCATTCGTCATTTGTTTGGCTGGCGTTATTAGGTGGTCTTAAAACTCAGGATGTGCTTGCTAAAAGGAATATTTTTATTCCTCCTCTTTGCCCTTTATGCCACCTGGAGAATGAATCTATAAATCACTGCTTCTTTCAATGCGGATTTTCCTTTAAAATTATCACAGATTTGCTTCCTCAACTCCACACTTTTTTGTTCAGGCCTACATTATTACAGATTTTTGATTACATTCAGGATACCTTTACTTTTGGGAGTAATTTTGCTTACTTTGTGGTTTGTTGCTTTGTCTATTATATATGGAGGGCTCGCAATGAAAACAGATTCTCTGGAGTGCTTAATTCTACTGATGCCATTAACAGGAAGATTAAAGCTGCTATTTTTAATAAAACCATTGCTTGGAAAAATCTGGATCAGCTCAATATTAAGTTTCCAAATGTCTTTAATCGTGGCTGAGTTTTGGATGGGTTTTTTGACTGGCCTCCTTGGTCATTGTTTTTGCTGGGGCTGTTTTCTGTGGGATAACTGGACGATGATGACTGGAACTAACAAATGGTTGTCTTGGCTCTCCTCCCTTGGACGGCCTGATTTGAGTTGGGATATGATGCATCTATCAGGAATTTTGGATATTCTGTGGGCAGCCAGGGATTTTTCTCTCCCTCAGGGGGGCCTGCTTGTTACTTGGCTGGTTTGTTGCTATTTGGATCTCTGTTGGCTATCGGTTTTGTCTTTGCGGCAACCAGGGAGGAGCTCCGCCGTCGATTAAATCTGATGCTCGTGATTGATAAAGCTTTTTGCTTTAACTGTTAGTTCCGTTTTGCCTGAGTCCGTAAAATTTTGTATCTTATCCCCTTTCGTTTTTTTTTTCTTCCTTTTAGTCCCTGTAATGATTTAGTGGATAGCTTTTCTCCCTTTTTTGGGTTTTGCTGATCCTATAATCTCTTTTTATAAATATACGGGCTCTGCCCCCAAAATTTACCCCAAAAAAAAAATATTTAAACTATTTTATATACATATTCTAATAGTAAGCATTAATTTCAATGCAAATCTAAGGTCGTTCAAGTTCATGCTGACATAATTTGTGTTAGGTTCTTTATGTAATTTTCTTATTTTGCTATAATCTTTAAGGGTTTTTTTTTGGCTAAAATCTACTGTCGGGCTTATACGTTAATATAAAATTAAAATTGCAAGTCTTAAAAGGGATTTAGAGCTTTTTTAATTAAGTGGGATATATTTAGAAGAGATTATTACGTGCGGAGATTGAACACAAACAACTTTTCGGTTTTGTCTCTGTAAATAGTAAAAGCACAGTAGTGAACATTAAAAGTGCATTAGTGAACAGTAACTATGCTTTTACTGTTCACAGATACATGTTGTAAACCTATTGCATTTTTATTGTGTTTTTACTATTCACAGAGACAACCGAATGGTTCTCTATGTCTAATCTCCGCACATAATAATCTCTCCGTATCGAGTCTTTCTTAAGGCTTTTTGGCCTCTTTTAGACAAAATATATTAAAAAAAAAATTATGTGTATTACTTTGTTTATTGAATATGTGTTGGATATTTGTTTCTAGATTTAGGATTGTTTTTTATATAGGTTTTTTGTATGGCATGTATGGCCATTTGTGTTGCTATTTGTATAGCTTTAGGAGTCTATCAATAGAAGTCTTTAGGTTGTAATAAGTGGCCAAGAAAGAAATAAAGTTACAGATTTTTGGCTCAATTCTCTCCTCTCTTCTCCTCTCCTCTCTCCCTCCTCTCTCAAGATTCGGTGGAAGTGCTTCTTCCACAACGAAGGGATCTCACATATGGTATCAGAGCCACGGTGGTGGCGATCTCGAGGTGGAGGCAAAGGCGGGTTTCTTGTCTAAAGAAATGGAAGGAGGTAACATAGGCGGTGGCTTGGTGCCTCGATCAAGCTGGCTTTGCGCATGAAGGCGCGAGCAGGTAGTTCCTCTTGCAAGGCCGGAGCAAAGCAAGGCCGCACGCAGGCTGAGCGGGTGAAGCGAGTTCAGCCCGCGAGTTCTTGATCGCGGATTGGGCGGAGACATGACGGTTTTGGTGGAAGCAGCCGTGCAGGATCTTGTTCGGCATTTGTTGGCTTGAGGCTTGCTCGGAGCAGACGAACGAGAGAGCTGGAGTTGGGCCGCTTGGTTGCCTCGGGTTAGATCTACTCGGCGGACTGGCTGAATGCTCGCAGGAGGAAGGAGGCGTGTGCCTCTTGATTGGTAGGCGGATCTCACGGAGGCCGGAGCTTTTGCTTGAAGGAAGATCTTGAAATCAAGAGGAAGCTCGGGAAACTGGCCATTTTTGGTTTGTGTGAAATGGTTGGAGATCAGACCCTCAAACGAAGGTGAAAGGGGCTATTTTCAGGCAGATTTCATAGGGTCATTCATTTCTTTGATTAAAGATCTGTACAATCTTCGAGGTGGAGCTTCCGGTTGAGATACATGCGACGTGCATTGGAATTAAGTGGAGTCCGGGAGATCTTTGAGCTGGAGTCGGCTGTTCTTGGAGAGCAGTGCCGGGAGTGCGGAGCGTTTGGAGGTGCGAGGTCGTGCGGTGCACGAGGAGGTCACATAGGAGCGCAGGGCACTGGTGAAAGACACACAGGGTGCTGGCCTAACGCGGCAGTGCGGAGCGTGGTCTTGTGACGAGCGGAGCGCAAGTGAAGGCGCAGGGTTCGCTGCACTGGTGGATACGTGCAGGACGTGGTTGGAGAGCGACCACATAAGTGCAAGGCGCGGGCGCGGGCTTGAGGTGTAGGACACGGGCTGGAGGCGCAGGGCGCGGGCACGATGCGCAGGGTGCAGGTAGATGCACAGGGCATGGAAGCCGGGCAAGGGGTGCTCAGGAATTGGCTGCGTTGGACGCAGTGCGATAGGTGAAGATCTGTTGGGAGGTGGAGCTAGAAACTCAAGAAGATGGTTGATCAGTTCTTGAGAAACTTTTAACTATCGGAGGACGCTTTTGGCGGAGGAGATCGGCAGGGTTGTTCTTTGGCTGTTCTTTATGAACAGTGGTTATCCTTTGTTTTGTAAATCTAGGACCAAGGTGTAGATTGTTGGATATTTGTTACTAGATTTAGGATTGTTTTTTGTATGGCATGTATGACCATTTATGTAACTATTTGTATAGTTTTAGGAGTCTATTAATAGGAGTCTTTAGGTTGTAATAAGTGGCCAAGAAAGAAATAAAATTACATATTTTTGGCTCACTCCTCTTCTCTCCTCTCCTCTCTCTCTCCTCCTCTCTCAAGATCCGGTGGAAGTGCTTCTTCCACAACGAAGGAATCTCACAATATGTGAATAAATATATGAGAATTTTCGAGAAAGATTTACTTAAACTCTGTAATTTTAGGTGAAATTTCTGAAATTAGCCGGACTGAATTTTCATCGATGAGAAGAACAGAAAATTCTCCATTAAAAGTATTCCAAAACTGCTTAACTGTGGATTTATTTTCACGCCCAGATTTTTTTTTTTTTTTTGGGAAAATTAGGGGCATAGCCCCAATATCATTAATAAAAATTAGTTACATGTTTAAAAAGAAGGTATACAAATACCTGACGGCTCTAAAATTACACATGTCAGAAATGGGAAGAAAAAGGAATTGAGATTAAGAAATCAGCAAAAGGGCTCATGAAATCCGAATTGCAAGTTCCCCGGTTGCAGGAACTGCCGTCAAAAGAAGATTACGTCTAGATTGAAAGTCATACTTTTAATGAGGAGGATATTGACTAAATGATTCAGAAGTGAAGGAGCTGACCCAAAGCTTGATAGATTTGTATGAGACTATGAGTATCTCTTTTGGCAAATCCGTTTGCTTTTTGAGCTACTTAGGATATTGTCTTCCTTTGTCAAAACCGTTTTGTCACAAGTCCTATAAAGATCATTTTGTGGGCTATGATGATAATATTAAACTGTAACACATTGTAATTTTTTAAAGAAAAAGGCTTACCAATGCATTGTGAACCCTTAAAAAGGTAGAGAGAGAGAGAGAGAGAGAGAGATTCCACTATTTTTTTGCATGGTATATCATTTTTATCATAGTATATAAATCATGATTTTCTTCTCTTTTGCATTTTGTGCATGAAATAATGGATATGTTGATGACTGATGTGTTTTTGTTAGATATTTGTTCATAGATTTAGGTTTTCTTTTGAGTAGGTGTCTTGTTTGGCATGTATGGCTAAAAGTATTGCTCTTTGTATGGCTTTTGTGCCTATATATAGGAGGTCTTTAGACTTGTAATAGGCATCCAAGGAAATAAGATTTGAAAAAGCTTGGCTCACGGTTCTCTCCTCCTCCCCTCTCCCTCCTCCTCTCTCCCTCTCTAGATCTTGCAAGAACAACTCTCAAGATCTTCCTCCTCTTGAGTTTCAACAGTTTTAATATATACAATGATTTTCTTCTCATTTTCATAAGAACTTGAATTTTTAATTACATAAAATGAAGTGCTTTCATTAACATCATCTCATATACGATAATAAATCATGGTGAAGGAGCACGTGCTCGAAGGATCTTTCTTGGGAAATAATCTATGTTACACCGATACACCTATTTATGAAGGCGTGCTGTATCCGATACACCGATACACGGATATGCCTCCGATACTCCACCGATATGTGTCGGATAACGCCAAAGACGTATCCAATTAAAATACTATTTAATTTCAAAAGGACACGCGTATCCGATACACGTGTCCGTTGAAAAACAAAAAAGAAATCCAACAACAACAACAACATAATCAAGCCTTTATCCCACTACGTGGGGTCGAAAAACAAAAAGAAATCCCAAAAAAAAAAAAAAGATGCGTCATATTTACTTCCGTGGCTGCAAGCAAAGTTCTCTCATTTCCAAGATGGATTTGAGTCTCTTGATGATATGAGAATATTAGAAATTACTAATCTGTCACTTGATGAGCCTGAATTAAAATCTACGATATTTATTGAAGATGATATAGAAGTTCAAAGACAAACCACTGAAGAAACTAATCATATCATTCCTTCTATTGAATAGTTGAAACTTTATGTGCTAGACAGTTTATGTTTATGCTTTTATTGTTGTACTAGACATTTAATGCTTACTTATATTTTGATATTATAAGCTACAAGGCAACAAATGATGTTGTTGTTATTTTTTTTTGTAATTTAAAATATTATGCTTTGATTGCTTTCTTAATTTTAATGTATGATTTATAAATTATGATGTCGTGTCCACGCCATACCCGTATCCTGTATTTTTAAGAATTGACGTGTCCCGTATCCGTATCGTGTCGTATCCGTGTCGCCGTATTCGTATCGGTGCAACATAGGAAATAATCAACATGTCACAAAACTCCTTGCAAACCACTGTCAAATCATTATATCTCCATTTAATTCAATGTGTTGTTAGACTATTGTGGTCGACACTGTGTTTGATCTTCCAATTCAAGATATCCGCCTTCTATATTTGACAAAATGAATCTTGACTGTCGCCTTTAGCTTATCACCCGAATCCCAACGCCGATGACACCTAATCACCCAAGTTAGCCTTTCATCGGCATATTGCTTGACTCTTAAACTTTCAAGCATGGATGCGTTAGGAATTAAGGCTTCGTTTGGGATGGCTTTCTTATTGCTTTTAAAAACAGCTTATTTCGTACAAAAAAAAAATTTGTTCAGAAAAGTTGCTTGAAGAAGCAGTAAGAAAGTCATCTCAAACAAAGCCTAAGTCAGTTGGTTAACAACTTTTTGGAAGCTCAACTGAAGTTGACCATCAAGGAGAAATAAAGGATTGTAATTAAGCCATCTATATATTTTCACTATCACCCATAATTTTCATATAGATATTCAATGAACACGTAATATTTGAGGAAAATAAATATATAAAATAGAGAGTATGGTAGATATAATTATTCATTTCACTATTTAATACTCTTATTTATACACTTTTTATTAATAAAGTAATACCTATATAATTTTTCTCAACATTATTTTATTTGATTTTCTTCTCATTCATCATGTAAATACCTTTTATTTTTTTGTTATTTATATTAATTCAATATTAGTTTTGATAAGACTATCCCTTGATTGGCACGAATCTCAAGGCATTATTTGAATTAGAAAATTTTGGAATTAAATCCAGGATCATCCTAACTTTGACTTTAGCAAACTTATAGCTGCAATGAACATCTGGACTAGATGAACCTACTTATGCTACAAAGGATCCAATGGATTTCAAATGAGCTCAAATCAAATAATTAAATAATGTTTGAAAGTTTATGCACATAAATTAATTGACAAAATGTCTTCTATTTATTTTATACTTATAGTCAAATCGAGCGGCTCGATGAGACAAATCTTATGAGCCCAAGATCAATCTATTTTGGCATTTTTAAAACATTCAAATATTCGATAAATAATCTATAATCAAGAATATCAATATGAATCGTATGATGGAATGCTTTGGATTTGATCAAATTTATCAAAATGTCAATCCAAAAAAAATTATAAATATTACCTCATTCTCTACAAAACAGGAGGAAAAGAGCTACGAGAACTAAATAAACTCTCTCATTTTTATGCCTATCATCGCTGAAGACTACCTCCATCAGTCGTCGTCATCATTTATAGACTTCTGTCAATGTCTCGCCTTATTATTGGTTTATAATTGTTTGTCTTTGGACATCAGATTTCTATGACATTTATAAAAAAAAATAAAAAAATACTATGACTACTCTCATCTACTACCTACAACAATGAGGAATAAAGGGCTTTTATACCTCCTATTATATAGTAGATTGATATAATTAGGGGTGTCAATATTTGACACGACACGAAAATCCGACCCGAAAAATTTGGGTTGGACCCTTCTTGATTTCAAAACGAGTCGGGATTGGGTTCCCGGATTCGACCTGTTTGAAAAATGGGTCGGGTTCGGGTTGACCAAACGGGTTGTCGGGTCAACCTGCCAACCCGTTTAACTTGAACTGCCCGCAGCTGCCCGACCTGCCCGCCTGCTAGCTGCCGCCCCCACCCGCTGCCGCCCATGGGCTCGCATGCGCTCACCCGCCCGCTCGCGTTCATGCCCGCGTCCGAGTCGGGTCAACCCGTGTTGGGTCGGGTTAACCTAGAAACCAGCCGGGACGGGTTAGGTTCAAATTTTCGACACATTTACCTATCCGGGTCGGGTTAGGGTCGACCCGTTTGAACCCAGGTCAATTCTGAGTTTGACCCGAACCCAACTCGTGACCCAAAATTGACATTCCCTAGATATAATTAACTAGGTCACACCCCAAAATTTTTTCTCTCTCCGAATTTTTCACATAAAAACTTTCTCGTCTTCTTTTTTGATCTAACTTGTTTCCTATGCCAATTTTATTTATTTTTGCCTAATTATTAATTTTTTTACAATGTTCTTACTCTCATCTTAGTAAATTACAAAAACTTAAGAATGTGTAATATAAACGAAATAGTCGAAATTTGATGCGTTTTTGGTATCTTTACTTGTATTTAAAATACAATGAGCCAATATTTATTTCTTATAATTTAATTAAAATATAATTATATGTATTAACATATCATCATATTCAATATTCTCCTAAATATCTTTAAAAAAATATATTTATTTATGCAAACTAATTTAATATTTTTTTATTTTCACCAAAGCTATCATTAAATTTTTATGTTAGAAAATTTTTAATAAAAAAATTTAATCTTTTTTTTTGGGGAAAAATAAATTATATTTCGTAAGAATTAAAAATAAAAAAACCATCTTTAAGATTTAACTCCTTCGCCTTCTGGTCCGGCTCGGGCAGCGAACTCGTCCCACTGAAATGGGCAGGATTCAGTAGTTTGGCGGCGAGAGAAGTCTGTATGATACTCAGTAATGATGTCAATTCCAATGGTCGAAGCACCCTGTTCGCAGTTTCGTCTTCCTCGCTTAATTACTCTCAGCTCCTCAATGTCTTCTTCATCTATAAATATCCATGTACCGCTTGTTACAAACATAAGCGAACTCCAGCGTAGAAGAACAGAGTGATCTCTTGTACAACAGTACACCAATGCCGCCTAATTCTCCCAAAGAGAGCAGCAAACAAATCATGAATGCCCTTACGTCCTCCTACAACGACCAAATCCGCCCCCTACTCGACGCCGTCGACCGCCTCCGCCACCTTAAGGTGATGCAGGAAGGAATCGAGCTTCCAACCATCGTCGTCGTCGGCGACCAATCCTCCGGCAAATCCTCTGTTTTAGAATCCCTGGCTGGTATCAGTCTACCTCGTGGCCAAGGCATATGCACCCGAGTCCCACTTATCATGCGCCTACAAGACGATTCCACTCTTCCCGTCCCTAAACTCCACCTCGAGTACAAGGGCAAGCAGGTCCCTGTCTCCGAGTCCGCCATCACCGCCGCCATCGAGTCCGCGACGGCAGAGATCGCCGGCTCCGGCAAAAACATCTCCGACTCCCCCCTTACCCTCGTCGTCCGAAAGAAAGGCGTGCCCGATCTCACCATGGTCGACTTACCCGGCATCACCCGAGTACCCGTGCACGGCCAGCCTGAGAACATCTACGAGCAGATCTCCGGCATAATAATGCAGTATATAAAACCAGAGGAGAGCATTATTCTTAACGTTCTCTCCGCAAGTGTAGATTTCCCTACCTGTGAATCCATCCGGATGTCACAGCAGGTCGACCGCACCGGCGAGAGGACACTTGCGGTAGTTACCAAGCCTGACAAGTCGCCGGAGGGCCTTCTTGAGAAAGTCACAGCCGACGACGTCAACATTGGCCTCGGTTATATTTGTGTGAGAAATCGCATTGGTTCGGAGACATATGAGGAGGCCCGTGTAGCTGAGAAGATTTTGTTTGCAGCTCATCCTCTGCTTTCGAAGATAGATAAATCTATTGTCGGAATTCCTGTTTTGGCGAGCAAGCTGATGCAGATCCAGGCGCAAAGTATAGCAAAATCGTTGCCCAACATTGTGAAGAAAATCAACGAGAAGCTGAACCGCAATGTTTCAGAACTGGAAGCCATGCCTAAAAATCTGGCCTCCGTTGCCGACGCCATGAGAGCTTTTATGCAGATTATTAGCAAAGCGAAGGAGGTGCTCAGGAAGCTGCTACTAAGAGGAGAATTTGATGATTTTCCCGATGATAAAAAAATGCATGGCACGGCGCGGCTAGCTGAAATGCTGAACGCTTATGCCACCGAGCTGCCGAAAGATTTTCCGGTTACGAAAGAAGCATTCTTGATGGAAGAAATCGGGGTGCTGGAAGAGGCAAGAGGCATCGGCCTTCCAAACTTCCTTCCCAGAACCGCTTTCTTGACTCTGCTTCAGAAGAAGGTAAAGGATGTCTCGACAACCCCACTGGATTTCGTCGGGAGGATATGGAGTTATTTAGAAGATGTGGTTGTGCGAGTTCTCGACGATGCAACGGTAAACTATCCTTCCCTTCAGTCGTGCAACAGAAGGGCCGCGCAAAATCTCATCAGCAAAATGAGGCTGCGTTCGAACCATGTCGTAAAAGACATTATAGAAATGGAGCAAGTTACGGACTATACTTTCAATCCAGATTATATGAAAATCTGGGTGGAGCTCATGGAGCTTCAAGAACCTTTCATGGAAGTTGTGCATGATTCTTCAAAGCCAACAAAGATAAACCTTAAAGTTGTTGGTGAAGTGGATGTGTCGCATTTGCGGGGGAGGCGAGATGTGATAGTTGAACAAGCATTTGATATGAGGATGAGGCTGATTTCCTATTGGAAGATTGTGGTGCTGAGGTTGGTTGATGTTTTGGCTCTGCATATTCTCTACGATGTGAAGAAATTAGTAGAAAATGAGCTGGAAACAGAGATTTTGAATGAGGTGGTCGGCGGACAGAAGATGAATGGGATTGAGAAGATGCTGGAGGAGTCTCCTTCAACCGCTGGGAAGCGGGAGCGAATAAGGAAGAGCATTCAACTGCTGAAGGAGTCGAAGGAGGTGGTAGCGAAGATTATGGATAGAGTTTCTCTCAATGGCGCTGATTGAGTAGTATTATTCGTCGTCTTCCTCGGCTAGTTTTGACGTCATTTTGTCCTGTTTTTTTGCTGGTTTAAGTTATCCTTTTTATCCTTTATTGTTCTATTTTTATCTCTTTTTTGGGTAAGTTTGTTTATGTTTCGATAGGTTCTTTTGTTGAAGCTGCTCCTATATGTTGTCTGGTGGGCTTATATAAATATATATATTTTTAAGGTAAAATGAGCAAAGCTTAAGCTTAAGCGAACTGTTAGATAAAAAAAAATGACTTTTAATTTATAAATTAGATAGCATAAAATTGGTTACGGTGTAATAACATAGAAAATATACGATTTCGAACGACATAAAAAGCTATGTGTGCGCTTGTAGTTAATTAAGTATTAGTGACTCTGGCGTAGGAGGGGTGATGCCGCGATGGATATAACAGATGAGCTGCAGGAACTTGCAGCCCACGTATAACCAAAAACTCCTTCATGAGAGGGGATCACCACCTGAAATTCTTTGGATACATAAACAAAAAAACTACTCAAATATTATTCAACTCCAAAATCTCCCTTATACAATCAATAGTTACCTATTTATAGACAAAGGTAGCAGTCTATTAGGCTACTACACACAACATAACCAAGCATTAATCCTATATAGTCATATAAGCTATCAAATGAAATGAAATTAGATCGAAGTTAATACAATCAAATTATAGATTGAGTGGTAGATGTAATATTTATGTAGTCTGTGCTGACCAACTTAGGCTTTTAGTTAGAGAAATATGGGTTATTTGGAAATTTGACTCACCTCATTTTGTTAATTTGCCCTAATTGATCTCTTTTCAAGCCCAACAAGCCGTATTTGTTCGTTCATTTCTCTCCCTTAGTGTGCTAGTCATTAGCTCTTTTCTCTCGGTTGAAATCAGGTGTCATTAGTTCGCTCCTTGCTCTCGCTCCAACTGAAATCAAGCGCTGATCATTCGCTCCATTGCTTTGCCACCATCGGCCGCCCCATTGATTGGAGTTTAAATGGTCCCAAATTTTATTTTGAAAATTTCTTGCTCAAATTTAATGTCTTGCAATCAAGATGATTTTTTCTGAAGTATGAAACCTAATTATTTTTACTTTATATCAACTCTACGGTACACATATAAAAAAAAGTAAAATAATAGTGACACTTGAAGAAATGCCTGAGAGGACCTGTAGAGCAGTAACAGAGAAAACAGATGAAGAAGAAGAAGATATTGATGGAAAAAGTATTAGTTTTCCATTGATCTCATTCGGTGGGTAATACAAGAGTTTTATAGAGCTTTGGGAGACATGTAGTTGTAATGTCAGGAAGCTGTTGGTGGCAGACTGCCATTGCAGTGTCGTAGGCGTTCGTGCAGCCAGAGTTCGTGCTGGTGACCATGATAGGTGAGGTGTGCTGCTGGAGTATTTTATGTTGCTCTAACATCCCCCATCAAATTGATTATCTGGTTTACATATAGTCAGTTTGCTTCTCAGTTCAGCAAACCTGGAGTCGGTGAGAGGTTTGGTGAGAATGTCCACCGGTTGATCAATGGAGTTAATGTGAGGTACGGTAATTGCTTTGCGGTTGATGTGATCACTGATGAAGTGGTGATCTATTTCTATATGTTTGGTTCTGGCATGAAAAATGAGGTTGTTTTCAAGGGCGATGGCGGACACGTTGTCGCAGAGTATCGGAGTCGGGAGAGACTACGGAGCTTGAAAGTCATTGAGGAGACGGCGTAGCCAGATAACGTCCGATGTTACCTCGGCAAGAGCGCGATATTCAGCATCCGTTGAAGATTTTTCAACGGTGGATTGTTTCTTTACACTCCATGAGAAGAGGTTGGGACCCAAATATGAGCAAAATCCCGTGATGGACTTGCGATCCTCTGAGCTAGACGCCCAGTCCGCGTCTGCATAGGCTGTAAGGGTGAGTAGGCCGACTGTGATTGGCATGCCATAGTCTTGAGTGCCTTTGATGTATCTTAGAAGAAGTTTCAGGGGCTTGAAGTCAGAACTCGTTGGACTGTGCATATGTTGGCATATTACATTGGTGGCAAAGGCGATGTCCGGCCTTGTCATGGTGAGATATGGAGCGAGCCCGCTATCTGCCTATAGAAGCTGGGGTTGTCATGTAGGGATTGATCTGCGGTGGACTTTGACTCCTTTGGAGAGACTGGAGTGGTGACTGGCTATGAGGAATCCAGACCGGCTAAATGAAGAATGTCCCTTGCATAGTGTGCTTGATGCAGAAATAGATCGGTAGAGGTTGGTTGAATTTGAATACCAAGAAAGAGATTTGGTTTATCCAATTGTTTGAGGGAGAATGTCTGCTTGAGCTGACAGAATAGTTTCTAAATGGCGGGTTAGTGATTGCTAGATAGGAGGAGATCGTCGACGTATATGAGCAGATAAAGCTGGACGTCGTGATTGTTGTAGATGAGCATAGAGGGATCTGCCTTGCTGAAGTGGAAGCCAAAGGCTAGTAAAAAGGTCATCAGTTTGTGAAACCACTGACGGGGGGCCTGCTTGAGGCCATAGAGTGCTTTTTGTAGTTTGCACACATAATTCGGATGTGTGGTATAAATGAATCCTTGATGTTGCTTTATATAGATTTCTTCTTGAAGATCGCCATGTAGAAAGGCATTGTTGATGTCTAGTTGATGGATCGGCCAGCCTCGATGAAGAGAAATAATGAGTAGCACTCGAATAGTAGGCATCTTAGCCACGAGGCTAAAGGTCTGTTGATAATTGATACCCTGTTTTTGATTGAATCCTTGGGCTACAAGCCTTGCTTTGTAGTGATTGACGGTGCCGTCGATGTTGAGCTTCGTCTTGTATGTCCATCGACAACTAAGAACTGGTGTGTGTTTGGGAGGAGGGGTGAGATGCCAGGTACCTTGATTTTGTAGAGCCATAAATTCTGTTGACATGGCTTTGCGCCTGTGTGGGAACTTGGCGGCTTCGGTGTAGCATGAGGGGGTTGGACCAATATCTGCTATAACAAGTAAATCAAAGATTTTTTTTTTCGGTTTGAGATGTTCGGTCTGAAGTCGAGTCTGCATATGATGTTTCAGGGCGGGAGCGGGATAATTTGAAATTTGAGTGGGAAGAACAGAATTGTTAGATGGGTTTGGGGGAAGTGTGAAAGATGAGTGGGAAGTTGAAGTAGGAGTGTGAGAGGAGATTGTGGGGGATTTGTGTACTGGAAGTTGTGAAGGGGTTGTGTATGTGGAGGTAGGAATGAAAAGCATAGGAGGAATGGGTGCTGGTGAGGAAGTAGCTGGAGAGGTGGGTGTCGTTGTATATGGAAAATGTTGTTCGTTGAAGGTGACGTGGCGGGAGATATGAAGTTTTCGGTTGTGAGGGTCGTAACAGCGATAACCTTTGTGATAGTTTGAATAGCCGAGGAAGATACATTGTGTGGATCGGGGGCCAGCTTGTGTGGCGTGTGAGGCTTCAACCAGGGAAAGCATGAACAGCCAAAAACTTTGAGGTGGGCAAAGGATGGAGGATTACCGTGTAAAAGCTGAAACAGAATCTGATAGTTTAAAGATGAGGAGGGAAGTCGATTAATTAGATAGTTGGATGTTTGAACTGCCTCAGCTAGAAGGTGAAGGGCAAGTTCGCTGCGTGTAGGAGCGTTCGTGCTGTTTCTAAGAGGTGCCGGTTTTTCCTTTCAGATACGCCAATTTGCTCGGGTGTATAGGGACAGTTGAGCTCATGGTGTATGCCATGTTTTGAGAGAAAATTTTGAAGTTCATGTCCGGTGAATTTGTCGCCACTGTCGGAGCGTAATGTTTTATAGAAGTTGTAAACTGAGTTTATATAAGATTATAGAAGTGTTGAAATTTGATGCTTGATTCATTTTTTGAGTGCATTAGGTATAACCAGCAAAAATGCGTGCTGTCATCTATGAACAGTATGTAATATCGATATCCAAAGAGAGGGAAGGGGAGAAGGTCCCCAGACGTTGGTGTGTATTAAGCTGAACGGAGTAGTTACATGAGTTGCTTCCTTTGGAAAGGGAGCTTGTGGATCTTGGCCACTTTACAGAAAGTGCAGGTAAATTGTAAAAACTTAGAGCATTAGCTGGTAGAAGCCTAGATAGATTGGTCATCGAGCGGTGATGTGGATGACCCAAATGTGCGTGCTAGAGAGCGGTGGAGTCTTGTGTGGTACTGAGAGCATGGACGGGAGCTTGACGTGGAATGCCAATTGGGTAGATTCCTTCTCGGTTATGGCCATGGAGCAGAGTTTTGTTGTCCTGAAGATCCTTGAGAGTGAAATCATTAGAGTCAAAAGATATGGAGCAATTGTTATCTTTTGTTAATTTGGAAATGGACAGTAGGTTAAGAGCAAGAGATGGAACATGGAGAAGGTTTTGGAGTTTAAGCTTACGGGTGGAGTCTGGAAGTGGTAGAAGGCCAGCACCTGTGTGATGAATGGGAAGAGAAGATCTACTTGCTGTAGAGATTGAGTCTGTTCCCTGGTACGGGTGAGAATGCTGTAGATTTGCAATGTCTAGTGTAAGGTGTGTGGAGGCACCAGAGTCGAGTAACCAGTCTGTGGTGGCACTGGGTTGTATTTGAGTGAGAAGAGCACGGTTTGGTGGAGCTTGCGGTGTATAGTTGGAGTTGTATCGATGCCAGCAAGCTACGGCTAGATGGCCTGGTTTGCCGCAGATTTGGCATATCGGCTTATCGGCATTCCGGGTTGGGTTGGCAGCAGGTTTGGCTGATGTGGTAGACGGATTGAAGGCAGCTCCTCTTCCTCGATTTCCTCTGAAGTTGGAGTTACGCCCGCGTCCTCGCAAGGCATATAGAGCTTGAAGCTCAAGTGTGGTCGTTGCATCCTATTGAATCTCTGTTTGCAAATTGATTTCTTCACTGTAGAGCAGTGAATACAGAGATTCAAGAGTGACGGGTAAGGGAGAGATCCTGATGGCTACTTTGAAAGGGTTGTACGAGGGTGGCAGACCTTTGAGAGTATAAAGGATTATATCTTCAGTATCGATATAACCTCCTGCGGCAGCAATGTTATCTACAAGATATTTCACTTTGCCCAGATATTGAGAGATTGTCTGATCCCTCATTTGAACATTGTGAAGTTCATTTTTCAGTTGTATGACGCGTGATCTATTTGTGGGCTGCAGCCTTAGCTCAAGAGCTGACCAAATTTCATGGGATGTTTTGAGATGCAGAATGTAGGGAAGAACTGACGGTGAGATCGTGGAGAAGAGAGCTGAGATGAGATTTTGATCTACGAGCTTCTAGAGTTTGTAATCTGCATTGGTTGAGGTCGACTCTGAGGATTCTGGTGGGTAGATAATCGAACCAGTGATGTATCCTTCAAAACCATTGGCAGCAAAGGCCTGGTAGATCTGCAGCATCCAGATAGCATAGTTATCTATGGTAAGCTGAGTATGCACTATGAGTTTAAGGTTCGACATCAGGAATTTTAGTGAAGGTGGAATGACGACGACCGCCATAGATGAGGACAATGTAGATGATGTCCTGGACTGGGTGGAGGAATTATGTTCAGTCATTACTGCTTGAGTGTCGGAGGAGGCCCAGTGTCACAGCTCTAATACCATGAAGAAATGCCTGAGAGGACCTGTAGAGCAGTAATAGAGAAAACAGAGGAAGAAGAAGAAGATATTGATGGAAAAAGTATTAGTTTTCCATTGATCTCATTCGGTGGGTAATACAAGAGTTTTATAGAGCTTTGGGAGACATGTAGTTGTAATGTCAGGAAGTCGTTGGTGGCAGACTGCCATTGCAGTGTCGCGGGCGTTCGTGCAGTCTGAGTTCGTGCTGGTGACCATGATAGGTGAGGTGTGCTGCCGGAGTATTTTATGTTGCTCTAACAACACTAACTTATTTTGTTTATTAAACAATTTCAGAATTTCTATTCGAATAATTATCTTTTAAAAACTATAAAATTTAAAATTTTATTTATTTGTTATTAATAACTGTGAATCAATAAATTTTAAATTTAAAAGTTATTTTGAGATTTTTCAAAATAATAAATCCACATTAAAAGAAGCTAGCTTATAGTAAGCCGTTTCCTATCATTAATTTTTTTTAAAAAAATTGTGAAAACAGAAAATAATAGAAAAAGAGAGAAAAAAATAAATAAATAAATAAAGTTTTGTATTAGAGTAATATAAGTGATTACATTTGCTAAACATTCTTTAAAAATAAAAGAATTTCTAGTATTTTTGGTGGTGGAGCTTCTAATAAAAAGAAATAATAAAAATATTAGTATTATTTTTAAACAAATTGCGAAGGGATTCATGTACAAGCTACTTATATGATAGTCTTGTAGAGAGATTCTCCTCAAATCATTTAAGTTGACTCGAAAACTTTAAAGTAATATGTTTGCTATTTGAATTTATGATAAATAGTAGGGGTGTCAATATTTAACACGACACATAAATTTGACCCAAACATGACCCGTCGAGTCAACCCGGAAACCTATTTGAACCCCTGCCTGCGGCCTGCCCGCACGCCAGAGGCTGCCCGCGTGCTCGCGCGATTGCCCGCTGTTGCCTACGCGGCAGCCCGTGCTCTCGAGCGGCTGCCAGCAACCCAGCCCGCCCCGCCCCGCGAACCTTGCTCGCGCACTCGCCCCGAGCGACCACTCCTGCCGCTCGCATCCGCAACCGGTAGCCCACGCGTATGCGCCAGGCAGCCTGCCTTCCTGGGTCGGGTCGGGTCAACCCGGCAACCGGTCGGGTCGGGTTGGGTCGGTTTCGAATTTCCGACCCGTTTACCTACCCGGGTCGGGTTAGGGTCGACTCGTTTGAACTCGGGTCAGTTTCGGGTTCGACCTGAACCCGACTCGTGACCCGAAATTGACACTCCTACAAAACAGTGGCACATGGGTTAAAAAGGTCAGTGTTTGGATTAAACAAATCTTGTTTGGGTTAAACATATCACATTTGAGTTAAAGGAGTTGGTGTTAATTAGTATCAAAGATTTAAACATATATAATCACTGGGTTGAGTTCAAATAAAGAATATTTGGGTTAGACCCTCTATGAGAAATTGGGTCAGATCTGGATCCAACCTACTAACTCCAACCGACACCCCCAAGTAAGAATAGAGGGGAAGGTTGTTTTAATAAGATCACAAATTTGAATGACATAATTTTCAATTTATCTCTATCATTTCAAAAAAAATTAATTTAAAATATCTAAATTTTGAATTAAATTGTTAAGAATTTTCCAAAATAAAAAATAATCCATCAAGATTCCAGAAGTTAGCTCAATCAAAAATTAATTTAAATTAAATTTGAAATCATCTAAAAGTAAATTGAAATCAATTCGAATGATGCAGCTCATTTTGATCTGCTCGTTAAAATAAAAAATAAAAAACAGCACCTTAAAAATAAAAAACAAAAGCATTGCATGTCCGAGTTAAAAGTGGACCGAAAGTTCATTCAGAATGGCTCCTTCCATGAGAAGTAAAGTGCCTCTTTGGTTCTTTTGTAATAAAGTGAAGATTCGTTGGTACGGCGATTAATATTTCTTTTTTTTTTTGGGAAAGCGATTAATATTTCGAAAAACCAAAAAAAAAAGGAAAAAAAAGCCATTTTTGAAAAATTTTATAATAAAAAGCTATTTCGGAAAAAGTAAGTAAAAAAATCATATTTTTAAAGTATATTACTTCCGGGATTTCTTTTCATAGGAGGCTAATAAAGCATCAATGTGCAAATACTATTAGGAGGCAAAGCAGAGCACGTTACATAATCTCTTTGCTATACATTGTGGTTGTGTATCATATGACATAAGTCACGAACTTTGATTTGCCTCCAAACAATCTGATGTCCGCATAATATAATTTTGCTATACATTGACGCATTAATAAAAGAATAAAGAAGTGATAAAAGAAAGTTAAGAATATTAAAAATTAAAATAAAAATGACATAGAAATATATAATAGGTGATGCGGTGCATCGCAGCTGACTGACTTAGTCATTTATGCTTACAGTTATTTCTTTTGCATTTAGTACTTATCTTAGTCTTTTAGAGTTGTGTTATAGCGTGGTCATCCCACTAATTGTCTTTCCCGTTTTTGGATAGTTTAGTACATAGAAGCCTTTTTTATTGGCTCACTAGTTTTAGCAAGAGTGATATCTCTTGACAGTATTTCATGTATCTCTTCTCCGGGAGAAGGGTAACACAATTTTTACATTCACAATAGTAAACCTTACGCTAAGGGCATCTCCAATCGAGAATTCCATTTTTCACGTCAAAATACCGCAAAATGCAAAAAATGGTGTGGTGCTGCTCCAATCGAACGCCATTTTTTTGCTTCTGCGCGAAGGTAACGATCCTTCTCCTTTGGCGCGTTTTTCCGGTTGAGAGAGAAAAATAGCGTGGGTGAAAAGTCCAACGCCAATATTGGCGCCGCAAGCAAATGGCGGATGTTTTGGCATTCGGCTGGAGCAACGGAGCAACGCCAAACACTCGTTTGACATTCGATTGGAGATGATCTAAAGGCATTTTGGTATTCGTTCTTGGCTTTTTGCACCTGCTTCTACCATTGAATACCGCATCAATAGGATAAAAGGAAAATAGAAAAAAAAAATATTAGGAGTTATAAATTTTGTTAAAGCATATTAATTATTATCTAAAATGATTATAATTAAGTTGCTCTATATTTTTTTATTTCAATTGAAAATTTCAAATTCTGTATTACTTTAATCTAGCTCAAAAATATTTTTAATATATTATCTTTATTATATTGTAAAGACTTCTTTCATCTCCACTAATTACCGTCAGCCATTACACGCATAAATAGCCATGCTTCACACAAAGGCCAGCACCGAAGTGAGAACTGAGAAGAGAACGGAGTGATCGCATAGCACCGAAGTGAGAACTGAGAAGAGAACGGAGTGATCGCATATCGAACAGACCCAAATGGCGCCTCCTTGTTGCGAAGACAGCAAACAAATCCAAACCCTCAACGCTCTCACCTGCTCGTACAACGACCAAATACGTCCCCTCCTCGATGCCGTCGACCGCCTTCGCCAACTCAAGGTGATGCAGGAAGGAATCGAGCTCCCTACGATCGTCGTCGTCGGCGACCAATCCTCCGGCAAATCCTCTGTTTTAGAATCCCTTGCTGGCATCAGTCTCCCCCGCGGGCAAGGCATATGTACCCGAGTCCCCCTCATCATGCGGCTCCAAGACGACCCCTCCCTTCCCTCCCCTATACTCCACCTCGAGTACAAAGGCAAGCAGGTCCCAACCTCCGAATCTGGCATCACTGCTGCCATCGAGTCCGCGACGGCTGAGATCGCCGGCTCCGGCAAAGGCATCTCTGACACGCCCCTCACACTTGTCGTCCGAAAGAAGGGCGTGCCCGATCTCACCATGGTTGACCTGCCCGGCATCACCCGAGTACCCGTGCACGGCCAGCCTGAGAACATCTACGAGCAGATCGCTGCCATTATAATGCAGTATATAAAGCCGGCGGAGAGCATTATTCTTAATGTACTCTCCGCAAGTGTCGACTTCCCGACCTGCGAGTCCATCCGGATGTCGCAGCAGGTGGACGGCAAAGGCGAGAGGACATTGGCGGTTGTCACCAAGGCTGATAAGTCGCCGGAGGGCCTTCTCGAGAAAGTAACTGCTGACGACGTCAACATTGGGCTCGGTTACGTTTGCGTGAGGAATCGTATTGGGTCGGAGACATATGAGGAGGCTCGCGCAGCAGAAGCGAATCTGTTCGAATCCCATCATTTGCTTTCCAAGATCGATAAATCGATAGTTGGCATCCCTGTTTTGGCAAACAAGTTGATGCGAATACAGGCGCAAAGCATAGCAAAATGCTTGCCTGATATTGTGAAGAAAATCAATGAGAAGCTGAACCGCAATGTCTCAGAACTGGAGACCATGCCTCAAAATCTGGTTACCGTTGGCGACGCGATGAGAGCGTTCATGCAGATCATCAGCAAAACTAAGGAGGTGCTCAGGAAGTTGCTAATAAGAGGAGAATTTGACGATTTTCCGGATGATAAAGAAATGCATGGCACAGCGCGCCTGGCTGAAATGCTGAATGCTTATGCTGCGGCGTTGCCGGATAATATCCCGACTAAGGAGGCGGCTTTCTTGTTGGAGGAAATTGAGGTGTTGGAAGAGAATAGAGGCATTTGGCTGCCCAACTTTCTTCCTAGAACAGCTTTTCTGATTTTGCTTCAGAAGAGGGTAAAAGAGGTCTCGAGCATCCCGCAGGATTTTGTTGAGAAGGTATGGATTTACTTAGAAGATATAGTCGTTGCAGTTCTTGACGAGGCATCGGAGAATTATCCACCTCTTCAGTCGTGCAGCAGAAGGGCGGCACTCAATCTTATTGAGAAAATGAGGGGACGCTCGATTCGGAATGTAAAAGAAATTATAGAAATGGAAATGGTTACAGACTTTACTTTAAGTCCTGATTATATGAAGAAGTGGGTGGAGCTAATGGAGGAACAAGAACGTTTCATGGAAGTGGTTCACAATAACTTTAAACCTACAAAAATAATCCTTAAGGCTGTTGGTGAAGTGGATGTGTCTCATCTGCGGGGAAGGCGTGATGTTGTTGTAGAACAAGCATTTGATATAAGGATGAGGCAAATTTCGTATTGGAAGAGTGTAGTGCTGAGGTTGGTGGATGTTTTGGCTTTAAATATAGCTTATGCAGTGAAGAAACTTGTCGAAAATGAACTTGAAACAGAGATCATGAACGATGTGGTCGGTGGCCGGTCTATGAATTGTATTGAGAAGATGTTGGAGGAGTCTCCTGCAATTTCCGGGAAGAGGGAGCGTTTAAGGAAGAGCATTCAGCTGCTGAGGGAATCGAAGGAGGTGGTGGCGAAGATTATTGACAGGATTGCCGTTAAGGCCGCTGATTGAGTAGCACTCTCGTCTTTTTTGGCTTGCTTTAGCTATTAGGTTATTTTGTCCTGTTTTACCTAACATCTCTGTGTGTTTGTGATGTTCTAGATATTTTGTGTTGAAGTTATATGCTTTATTATTAGCTTATTTTCATGTTCTGCGTTGTTTAGGGTTTATGAATCCATGTTAGGTGATATCATATAAATCTTTTTGTCAAAGTTTTACTTGATTGTGCTGTTATGCATGTATGCATGTTATCATGTTAGAAAAAACAAAAAAGTACCGTTGCTTTTGTTCTTGTTTAAAATAAGTTACCGTTGTTTTGTGAGTTAGTCAAATTATATAAATTATCCTTTTTACATAACAATTACTATGACATTCATGTGTCTAAAAATGTGCTTACAAGGATATTTTAGTTTAGGTGGGTTACTAAAATAATTTAGTTGCTCTTAATCTTTAGCTGAAACCCAGTTCAAAACCACTTTTTTTTTTTTGGTAAACTTAGCTCAGGCCCACCAGTGATCGAGCTTGCAATTGACATGTCAAAGAACGGTGCTACTCTTGTTGGTGAAGTAAACCACACATGGAATCAAATGTAACAGATATATTGTTATCCTTGACTAAATTAGAAATAGAAATAAGATTGTAAGAAATTGATGGAATGTGAAGTAATTGAGAAAGAAAAAGCGTACGAGAGGGGGTTGGAAGAAGACTCGTGCCCGAGTGAGCAATGGGAATTGATCTTCCGTCCCCTATAGTGATTGAATCCGATCCTTGATACGTTGTGGCGTAATCAAGATTGTCGGCTTCCCGTGTCATGTGTGACGATGCCTCGGAATCCAAGTACCAGTCATTGTGCGTTTGATTTGGAGTAGCTAGGAGAGCAGAGTTTGCTGATTTTGCCTATCAAATGGAGCGTAATTGGTGTTCAGGCGGTGCCAGCATACATCCACTGCGTGACCCCGCTTGTTGCAGATCTGACATGTGATCGACGATGCTGGAGCTGATCTGTTTGTAGAGTTGTTGTTGTGAGCTTGTCATCCACGGCCTCGACGGCCTCGTCCACGTCGCGTATACAGGGCCGTTTGCAAATCGGCAAAAACATATAGTCGTAATGCGTCAGCTTGTATGTGAATTTCTTCACTTATGAGCAGATCATACAGTTATCAAGACTAATTGGGTGTAGCATTGTCCTAATCGATGTCTTTAAGGATTGATAAGTGGATGGGAGACCATTCAAGATGTAAAGAATGATATCCTCGTTGTCTACTGTGGATCTGGCGGAGGCTATTTGATCCACCAGTTTCTTGATCTCGGTTAGATACTGACTAATAGATAGATTTCCCATGGAAATGTGGTGAAGCTCATTCTTGAGTTGTATCACTTTGGACCAATTAGATGATTGAAATATGGTTTCAAGAACTTGCCAGATTTTGTATGTGTAGTCGAGATGCAAGATATAGGGTAAAATGGAGGCAGAAACGATGGAGCAGATTGTTGCAGCCAGGTTGCGATCGATGGCAAGTTGATCGAAAGACAGAGAATCTTGCACAGGTGCTCCCGTTGGAGGAGTTGGAGACGACGACGAGTGTTGAATGGGTGATACTCCGTTTGGTTTTAGATACTACGTTTCTTTCATTGTTGATGCATCTCGTTTTACCTGGGTTTATCTGCTAGTTCACAAATTTGATGTGTTTTCTATTTTTGTTAAATTTCATATTCTTATTGAAAATCAATTAAATTGTAAAATCAAACAACTTCGCAGTGATGGGGGTACCGAATACATAAATAAAAATTTTCTCAAATATCTCCAAACTAATGGCATTCTACACCAGATAAGCTGCCCTTACACTCCGGAGCAGAACGGCCTTGCCGAGTGGAAACATCGTTATATCCTAGAAACTACTCGCATGCTTTTTCTCTTCCCTACAACCTATGGCTGGATACTCTTCTCACTGCTGTCTATCTCATTAATCTCATGCCCACCTATAATACATTCCACAAGTACCCTTATCAACTCCTCTTCAACAAGACTCCTCATTACGATCACTTAAGAATATTTAGCTGCGCTTGCTATCCTCTTCTTCCATCCACCACTCGCCACAAACTTGATCCTAAATCCATTCATTGTGTTTTCATCGGTTACGCTCAATCATACAAAGGTTATAAGTGTCTTGATCCATCTACATGCAAACTTTATATTTCCAAACACGTAACATTTCATGAACAAACTTTTCCGTACCTCTCTCTCTCATCCACTACTTCTCATTTTCCGATTCCAAAACATGTTACCAATCCTCAACTCTTTCTTCCTACACATCTGTCCAAAACTCCTACTACTTCTATTATATCGTCTCACAGTGGCGGAGCCAGAAATTTTATTTAGGGGGGGCATAAATTAAACACTACAGGAAAATCATCCATTGCCGGCATAATTTTCCGATGATTTTCTGACAGTTTATTTTCCGGCGGTCAATTTTATGACGGTTTGTCATCTCATCTTGAATGTCAAAATACATTAAAATAGTTCCGTATTCGTCTTATTAATTTCTGGAGCTAAGAGGAGTTGTATGATTAAAATTAAGAATGCAAATAATATAGCGAGAGAGGAGCGAAAAAAAAAAAAGGAAAGTTGTGCTCGAGATTTGTGAGTTGCGAGAGATGAGCATAGGGGAAAACGAAGCAATCAGTTTGTGTCGAGGAAAAGCAAGCCATTTGGAAACAGTCTCTGTTTGGGCTTGTGATATGATCCTGTTGCCAAAGTGAAAATTTTTATAAAAAAATTATTGTGAAAATTCGTAAGAAAACTATTCCAAACAAAACTTAAGGCATATTCTTGCATGTTAAATTATGGAATTGTTAGGTCTTATTAATTATAAACATAATGCTAATTTTTTTTATGTAAATTAATCCTCCACATTTAAATTTGCTTTAAAATGAGTGCAAAACATAAAAAAATTCAATTAAAATGTATATTACACATATCTTAAAATAAATACAATACTTTTAAGATTCATTTTGACAAAAAAAAATTTGATCAATAAATTCGATAAATATTTTTTTATGAATATACTATATGTAATAAAAATGGTGACTAAATAATTATACCTAAATCTATTCCTTTTCTCAAAAAAAAAAAAAATGCTTTATCTTGTCACATACTCACATGCAGCCATAAAAATAAAAAAAAAAAATTTAGGGGGGGGCACGTGCCCCCCCTTGCCCCCCCCTCCCTCCGCCCCTGTAGTCTCATGTTCCAACTTCCTCTCATTCCACTTCTAATCGTAACTCTCTTCCAACTCCTCAGGCTACAACAATTCAAGCACCTTCTCTTCCTCCACGGTTACCTTCACACCACATGATCACGCGATCCAAAACTGGAAATCTCAAACCTCGCGAATTTCTCAATCTTCACTCCTCCCTACACTCTGATCCTACACTTATGCTAAAGCAATCAAGCTGCCACATTGGAGAAAGGCCATGGCCTCGGAATTTCTCTCTCTACAATAACAAGACGCATGGAAGCTTGTTCCCCCTCCTCCAAAATCACCCATTTTGGGCTGTCGATGGACCTACAAAACTAAGAAAAACATAGACGGTCCGATCTCTTGATACAAAGCTCGTTTGGTGGCTTAAAGAAACCACCAAGAATATGGACTCAATTACACCGAAACCTTTAGCCCCATCGCCAAATTTTCATCTATACATATTCTCCTAACCATAGTTGTCACCAACCAATGGACCATCCATCAGCTCGATGTTACAAACGCCTTCCTCCATGGTTCACTTCATGAAATTATTTATATGAAACAACCTCGTGGGTTTGAAGACACCATCTATCCCAATCATGTATGCCTTCTTCAAAAATCCCTATATGGTCTCAAGCAAGCTCTACGTGAATGGTTCCAAATGTTCTCCATGCACCTTCTCTTTCTCGAATTCCTTAACAACTCGTCTGATCCATCACTCTTCATTCTCCATCAAAATTCTGCTCAAGCTTATCTTCTTATTTGCGTTGATGATATACTCCTTACAGATAACTCTTCCTCTCTTCTTTTGGATATCATCTCCTCGCTTAGCACCAACTTCTCCATTAAGAATCTCGACAACCCTTCAACCTTTCTTGGAATTCAGATTATCTCACATAACAATCAATTACACTTATCTCAATTCTCCTACGCAAAATCCATTCTTCAACAAGCATGCATGGACAAATCTAATTAGCTCGCCAATCCTTCTACAACTAATATTAGCAAATCACTGGTTCTCTTCAGTACCTTACTATCACCACACCTGACATCTCTTTTGCTGTCAACACTTTATGTCAACACATGCATAATCCAAACTCCACACACTAACATCTTCTAAAACGCCTTCTTCGATACATCAAAGGTACCACATCTCTTGGCATTCCTATCTCCTCCTCTCCTCTTATCTTATCTGCCTCTTATGATGCGGATTAGGCAACATACCTTGACACCAAGCACTCTACTTTAGGATACTACTGTTTTTAGGTAATACTCTTATATCATGGACTGTTAAAAAGAAACACGCCATAGCTCGTTCCTCTACAGAAGCAGAATATCGCTCCCTTGTCGCCGTTATAGCTGATGTTATCTGGCTTCGTCGCCTTCTCACTGACTTCAAGATTCCTCAAAATCAGCCAACATATGTTCACTGTGACAATATCTCTGCTATTGCTCTCACAAACAATCTGATTTTTCATGCTCGTACAAATCACATAGAAGTTGACTTTCATTTTATCCGAGATCACATTCAGTCCAAGGACATAAGGATCGTCCCAATCATCTCAGTCGATCAACCAGTAGATATCTTCACAAAGTCTCTTCCTACGCCAAGATTTGTCACTCTACGAACCAAGCTAACGGTGCAGCCTTCACCATTAGCTTGCGGGGGCGTAAAAGACACATCAGACACTTGTATTAAAGATTGTGTAACTAACTCTACCAATAATAAGCCGACACATGTACAAACACACACCACCTAGTCTATATAAATTTTTGTATGTGCCTAGTCTGAGACAAGAAAGTATTTTCCTTTCAGTTTTCATTTCATCTTCTTTCTCCTGTCATCCTCTTTCTTCCTTTTAGTAGGCACCCCAGCATATTATTAGTCAAAGGCAAGCACCTCAGCATAGTATGCAGATCTCTTCTAGATGAATCATTTTGGTCTACCATCATCTCCTACTCATTAGGGTGTGCTCCTCTGGCGAACTCAGATGTTATTTGAGTATTGCATATGAGGAGGTTGAAGAAATGAATGTTAATGAGATGCATATGCACCAAAGACCTTTCTAACCTCCTAGTAAGTACACACCGAAATTAGGGGCCATTCTACATCGTAGAAGATCCTAGGTTGGCATGATGTATGTTACATCATTGTAATTGAACTATCTTTCTTATTTTTGTAAGATAATTTTATAAATACATTTTCATATGAATTACAAAAGAGATAATAAGAAGTGATTCTCTCAACAAAATTACATAAAAATAATAAAATGAGAGCTGCAAATCTTTACTTTTTATTAAGCAACATACGAAACTGAGTTTGGAGTTAGAATTGACTTGGCCAATATTTAGAGAAAAACTCAAACTGATATTGTAAATCTTTCCTCTCAAACCTAGTTATGAAATCTCTACTCTTACCATCAGACATTAACTTTTTCATTAGTTTCCCATGGACGTTCACAATAAACTCATATTCACTTAAATTCCACACATGACAAAGAATAACATGATCTAAATCAAGTGCTTGCATGTTAGCATTGTTAGAATTACCACCTTCTCTTTCATGTCGTGCCTCGTGATATTATATCAGCAAAAAATGAGAATTAACAAGATGACAATCATATTCCAGGAACCACATTTTAAGATAATTCCAACAATAAGCATTTAGAAAACCCCCTGTCTTATAAATGTTTAACCTCATTAATTTAACATGCAAATATCAAAGTGTAAAATCCTCATTTTTAACGATTCATACATGTAACACCTGATATTATCATTTGCATTTATCTTTCGCTCCAACGAACCATCAACGACCCATGCAATGCAAGCATGCATTATTCTACTTGCACTTTCAAATCTTTCTTTATTGGGGATGCCTCAAATGCTCTTAAAACATGCCCAATTCATTTTGAAAGTAACAACTAAAAACTTCATAGCTCAAGAATTTCCAAAAAAAAAAAATTTCACACCTCAAAAATTTTCAAAAAGAAATTCCACAGCTGAAGAATTTCCCAAAAAAAAAAACTCATAGCTCAACTTCATATGTACATGATTCTCTTAAATAGCAAATGCTAAAATTATCTCAATTTTGCATGAAACTTAAAATTACAATATTGCTAATGAAAATACCCAAAATTAAGCTATATAATGAATGACCAAGGGAATATAATATAGAACTAATCAAATTAAGGCTTTGTTTGGGACGATTTTTTTACTGCTTTCTAAAACGGAGTTTTAGTACAAAATTTTTTATTTTTTACTAAAACTCCGTTTTAGAAAGCAGTAAAAAAGCCGTCCCAAACGAAGCCTAAGTTAACCCAATGAGTTGTCTTATTTAGGTTTCGTTTGGGACTACTTTCTTATTGCTTCATAAAGCAGCTTTTTGATACAAAAATTAAAATTTTTATACTAAAAAATTGTTTTAAGAAGCAGAAAGAAAGTGGTCCCAAACGAAGCCTTAGACGAGTGATTGACACAAGTGTGTGTTGGTGTTCTAAATTATAATATTATTTTATCAATCAAATTATAATAAAATATGTTCTATTAAATATTTATGTTTTTAGATTTTTTTTAATACTTAAAAATTAAGGTCTTGCTGATCCTAAGAGACTAATCTCACTAGGATGAGCCATTAATAACTTCAGTTCACAGTGGGTTTTGAAAATATAATCAAATAATAACAATTTATAATTAATAACTAATTTGTATGCATACTTATAATTAAAAGAAATTGTTTAAAATAGATATTATTCTTAAATATATTTCATAAAAGTAATAAATATTATAAATTCAAAATTTTAATTTTAAATTAAAACTTGTACATCACAATGGCTAATACTTATTTTCCTTAATTAAATGAATGATTAGAATTTCTTAGTTTAAAATGTAGTTACCTAATATAATCATATTTAATAATAATATTAGGTCCAGGTAATAAATTATTTAAATGCATAATAATTATTATTATGACCACTATAAATTAAAATATTTTATATAGAGATGGAGTTAACTGCTGCTACCACAAGTTGAGGAAAAATTATTGCGTCCTCCCACCTGACGTAGAGATACGTCCTCCCACCGCTAAAAAACTCGGTTTTTGCTCGGTATTGCTAGATATTATTTGGTAATAATGAAGAATATCATCATGTGAAGACCAATACCGAGTTATACCGAGTTATACCGAGCAATACCGAGCATTACCGAGCAATACCGAGTTTTTTCTAGGAAAAACTAGGTATTTTTTTGTATTGCTCGGTATTGCTCGGTATAGCTCGGTATAACTAGGTATTGGTCTTCACATGATGATATTCTTCGTTATTACCAAATAATAGCTAGCAATACCGAGCAAAAATCGAGTTTTTTAACGGTGGGACGACGTATCTCTACGTCAGGTGAGAGGACGCAATAATTTTTCCAAGTTGAGAAGGTGGTCGTCAGGTTGGATTGCTGAAACAGACAATGAAATAATGAGTAAGCTGTAAGGCTGCAATCTTTCTATTCTATTTTGGGCAAAGAGGCAGTGGTAGTGCTGCCAGCCTCTATTATATTTGCAAGAAACAAAGCATTGTAAGCGGACCGAAAGTCCTTTCAGAATGGGCTCCTTCCATGAGAAGTAAAGAACCTGTTTTGGTTCTTTTGAAATAAAGTGAATAAGAATCAGTCTGATAGAAGATTCGTTGGTACGGCCAAATATATTTCGAGAAGCCAAATTGAAAAAATCACTGTTGAAAAAAAAAACATATAATAACTCTTTAATCTTTATAATATTCTATTCATATACTTAACCTTTAAAATTTTAATATTATATATATAACATACTATATTATTTTAATATCAAATATACCACTCATATTTCTTTCCTACCACTCATATATTTCATTTCTAGCACTCATATTTAATATGAAAATGAACTATAATGATACGCATGTAATATTAAAATTTTAGATGTTAAATATGTAAATAGAATAGTATAGAATGATATATATGTAAATCTAGGTCTATAGGATTTTTTCCCCTCATTTTTATTTTGTATATTTTTCTTTTTACATGTAAATAATTCTTATTAATGGAATTGGGGCAATGCCCTTAACTTTTCCTATATATATGAATAAGAAAAAAAAGAAAAAAAAGTAATAAATATCATATTTTAAAGCATATTACTTTCAATACTTCTTTTCATTGTCAGAGGAAGAAAAGGAAAATAAAAAAAAAAGTAAATGAAAAAAAAAGGAAAAAAATTATATTTTTATATCGTTGCTGCTGAATATAATTTTATTTTATAAAAAAATATATATATTTTTATTATATTTTAAAGACTTCTTTCATCCCCACTAATTACGGTACGCCTTTAAATATGCATAAATAGCCATGCTTCACACAAAGGTTAGCAGCGAAGTGAGAACTGAGAAGAGAACGGAGTGATCACATATCGAGCAGATCCAAATGGCGCCTCCTTGTTTCGAAGACAGCAAACAAATCCAAACCCTAAACGCTCTCACCTGCTCGTACAACGACCAAATACGTCCCCTCCTCGACGCCGTCGACCGCCTTCGCCAACTCAAGGTGATGCAGGAAGGAATCGAGCTTCCCACGATCGTCGTCGTCGGCGACCAATCCTCCGGCAAATCCTCTGTTTTAGAATCCCTTGCTGGCATCAGTCTCCCCCGCGGGCAAGGCATATGTACCCGAGTCCCCCTCATCATGCGGCTCCAAGACGACCCCTCCCTTCCCTCCCCGATACTCCACCTCGAGTACAAAGGCAAACATGTCCCTACCTCCGAGTCTTCCATCACTTCTGCCATCGAGTCCGCGACGGCTGAGATCGCCGGCTCCGGCAAAGGCATCTCCGACACGCCACTCACCCTTGTTGTCCGAAAGAAGGGCGTGCCCGATCTCACCATGGTGGACCTGCCCGGCATCACCCGAGTACCCGTGCACGGCCAGCCTGAGAACATCTACGAGCAGATCGCTGCCATTATAATGCAGTATATAAAGCCGGCGGAGAGCATTATTCTTAATGTACTCTCCGCAAGTGTCGACTTCCCGACCTGCGAGTCCATCCGGATGTCGCAGCAGGTGGACGGCAAAGGTGAGAGGACATTGGCTGTTGTCACCAAGGCTGATAAGTCGCCGGAGGGCCTTCTTGAGAAAGTAACTGCTGACGACGTCAACATTGGGTTAGGTTACGTTTGCGTGAGGAATCGTATTGGGTCGGAGACATATGAGGAGGCTCGCGCAGCAGAGGCGAATCTGTTCGAATCCCATCATTTGCTTTCCAAGATCGATAAATCGATAGTTGGCATCCCTGTTTTGGCAAACAAGTTGATGCGAATACAGTCGCAAAGCATAGCAAAATGCTTGCCTGATATTGTGAAGAAAATCAATGAGAAGCTGAACCGCAACGTTTCAGAACTGGAGACCATGCCTCAAAATCTGGTTACCGTTGGCGACGCTATGAGAGCGTTCATGCAGATCATCAGCAAAACTAAGGAGATGCTCAGGAAGTTGCTAATAAGAGGAGAATTTGACGATTTTCCGGATGATAAAGAAATGCATGGTACAGCGCGCATGGCTGAAATGCTGAATGCCTATGCTGCGGCGTTGCCGGATAATATCCCGACTAAGGAGGCGGCTTTCTTGTTGGAGGAAATTGAGGTGTTGGAAGAGAATAGAGGCATTTGGCTGCCCAACTTTCTTCCTAGAACAGCTTTTTTGATTCTGCTTCAGAAGAGGGTAAAAGAGGTCTCGAGCATCCCGCAGGATTTTGTTGAGAAGGTATGGATTTACTTAGAAGATATAGTCGTTGCAGTTCTTGACGAGGCATCGGAGAATTATCCACCTCTTCAGGCGTGCAGCAGAAGGGCGGCACTCAATCTTATTGAGAAAATGAGGGGACGCTCGATTCGGAATGTAAAAGAAATTATAGAAATGGAAATGGTTACAGACTTTACTTTAAGTCCTGATTATATGAAGAAGTGGGTGGAGCTAATGGAGCAACAGGAACGCTTCATGGAAGTGGTTCACAATAACTTTACACCTACAAAAGTAATCCTTAAGGCTGTTGGTGAAGTCGATGTGTCTCATTTGCGGGGAAGGCGTGATGTTGTTGTAGAACAAGCATTTGATATAAGGATGAGGCAAATTTCGTATTGGAAGAGTGTGGTGCTGAGGTTGGTGGATGTTTTGGCTTTAAATATAGCTTATGCAGTGAAGAAACTTGTCGAAAATGAGCTTGAAACAGAGATAATGAACGATGTTGTCGGTGGCCGGTCTATGAATTGTATTGAGAAGATGTTGGAGGAGTCTCCTGCAATTTCCGGGAAGAGGGAGCGTTTAAGGAAGAGTATTCAGCTGCTGAGGGAATCGAAGGAGGTGGTTGCGAAGATTATTGACAGGATTGCTGTTAAGGCCGCTGATTGAGTAGCACTCTCGTCTTTTTTAGCTTGCTTTTTATGCATGGTTTGGCTGGATGTTTAAGGTTTAGCTATAAGGTTATTTTGTCCTGTTTTACCTAACATCTCTATGTGTTTGTGATGTTCTAGATATTATTAGCTTATTTTCATGTTCTGCGTTGTTTAGGGTTTATGAATCCATGTTAGGTGATATCATATGAATCTTTTTGTCAAAATTTTACTTGATTGTGCTATTGTGCATGTATGCATGTTATCATGTTAGAAACATAAAAAAAAATAGTACCGTTGCTTTTGTTCTTGTTTAAAATAAGTTACCGTTGTTTTGTGAGTTAGTCAAATTATATAAATGATCCTTTTTACATAACAATTACTATGCATTCATGTGTCTAAAAATGTGCTTATAAGGATATTTTAGTTTAGGTGGGTTACTAAAATAATTTAGTTGCTCTTAATCTTTAGATGACACCCACTTTAAAACCACTTCTTTATTGCTAAACTTAGCTCATGTCCACCATTGATCGAGCTTGCAATTGACATGTCAAAGACTGTTGCTACTCATGTTGGCGAAATAAACCACACATCAAATGCAAACAAGAAAGAGAAAAATGCAACATAAAAGAAATTGCATTAGTAATTAATGTGAAAAATCCAATAAAAAAATCTTGGAGTCACGTAATATCAAGAAATTCATTATAAAAATTTGAAAGAAATAGTACAAATCTCTTCTCTCTCACTCTCTCTTTGTCTCTCATCACTTTAAAACTCTTACACTACACATAATAGGTCAAGCGATAACATAAAATCACCTAAGGGTGCAACCCTTCAAATTAAACATGAAAAATAAGAAATACAACTACGCAATTCACTTAGAGGGGGAGGACCCCTTTCAATCCCTCCAACGAGCTGAACCGACTGAATTGAGGTATGAGACAAAAATACAATTCAATTGATCGGCACAATCAAATTCCATATAAAACTAACAACTCTATCCTCAATAATTTTGCTATTTCTTATTTCATACACTACTTTAAGTATTCTCTGGTAAGGTCTCCATTGCTTGCATGCCACGATTAAAAAGGCGTTCGAGGCGGACGCCTCGAGGCGCGCCTCGAATCGAGGCGGAGGTCGGGCGAACTGAGGCTTAAGCCTCGAACGTCCGGGCGAGGCTTACGCCTTTTTCCACGGAGGCGTACGCCTCAATGCCAGAGGCGCTGAGGCGCATCGAGGCAGCGCCTCGAAAGGGAGAAGGTTACCTTCAAAGCCAGTGAACAGGAAGGGAAAGTCGTCGAAGGAGTGCAGTCGAACAGCCACAAAGGAGCCAAAGAAGCGACGCGTGTAATCTCTACACCTCCTTTGAAGCAACGAAGCCGAACAACAAGGACGAAAAGGGAAGATGAAAGGCAAACCCTAGACGCAGCTAAGTTATTATTGATTAACTTAATTAATATAATTTAAATATTAATAATTAAGCAAATTAATTAAATACTTAATAGTATAATTAGTGCATAAATTAATTGACTAATTATTAATTAAATATTAATATAATTAGCCTAGTTAATATAAATTAAAATATATATTATTAAAAAATTAAAATATATATTATTAAATATATAATTAATAGTATTAATAATAATTATTGAGTAGCTTGTACCACTCAGTACATGCTCGGTACCGAGCCAGTACCGCTCGGTACCGAGCAAGTATATGCTCGGTACTGAGCTGTAAATGCTAGGTACCATTAGGTGCACGCTCGGTACCAAGCCAGTACCACTAGGTACATGCTCGATATTGCTCAGTACATGCTTGGTACCGAGCCAGTACCGCTCAATTCCGAGCCAGTACCACTCAGTACCGAGCGGTATATGCTCGGTACCGAGGCTTACACCTCGATCCGCCTCGAGGCTTACGCCTCGCCTCGCTTAGCCAAAACGCCTCGATTCCCGATTTCGCCTTTTAAAACGTTGCTTGCATGTTTTCATTGAAGCATAATCTCATAATTTAATTATCCTTTATGAACTGTTAATTTGAGTATATGGATGAAATTATTCTGTGCGGATACGAACGCCGTGCGGAGACGAATCAGAATTTGTCAGGTCACCCATTTGTTGTATAATGTGGCTATGTACAAGATGATATAGTGCATTTTGATTCTCCTTTGGACGGACCGCAAAGAATAATTTTCCCTCAAAAGGTGAACACTTAACTAGTTTAGGTGGGTACTATAAATAATTTAGGTGCATATCATTTGTTTCAATGGCTCCTTCTATCTATCGCTAGTGCTTGTCCTTCCTTTCTACTTTCTCTGCTTTCTTCCACCATCATCTCTGCTTAGTGAAGAACTAGCGGTAACCGAGAAAAACCAGAGAACTAGAGGAAAGTTTTGATAAGCTAAGCGGGATTAAACTTGTTATGCTTCAACGGTTCAGATCCCTGACCCTGAAGCTGTTGGGGACTTTTTGCAGTGAGAGTGGCTGAGCCATACTCCTGTTGTCAGGAATCTTGTTACAGGACGTTTTCCATAATCTGAGTGGCAGGCGTGATCGAGAACGTGGAGTTTTTTTATTTCATTATCGATCGAGGGCGTTTTCGATAATTGAATGCGCCGTATGCTTAAATGATCTAAATATATTAAAAAAAAAATTTAAAACATGCTCCTACTACTAAATCATTTACTACTCATGCTCCTTTATAAAAAAATACCCGGAATATTTTATATTTACAAGGTTTCATATTACTTTCTTTCTTTTTTTTTCTCCTTTTAGTTGTTTGTTCTTTATCAAATTGTTGAAATCTGCTATGGCAGAATATATTTTTCACTGCTTGCGTTATCTGTAGCAGTAGAAACATGAAAGAAGAAAAGGCCGGAAGCTCACTGCAGAAAGCTTAAGGAAGAAAACTAGAAAAAAGTTTAGGATATTTTTATTTAAACTTATATTCAGCCCTTTTTATATATATATTTTGTTTTGAAAATTTTGGGGCCTAAGCCCATCTTTAACTATGGAAATACTCTTCTTATAGCTGGATGGCTTTATCTGGGGGTTTAAAGACTGCGGATTCTTTATTAGCCAGAAATATCTCTGTGGATCCTATTTGTGCTCTTTGCCACTCTCATGCAGAATCTATCAACCATCTTTTCTTTGAATGTGACTACTCTTTTACAATTCTCTCAAAGCTTATATCCAATCTTGGTTTTTTACTGCTCAGGCCTAGTGTGCTGCAAATTTTTGAATATATCAAAGAAACTCGTGACAAGAATAAAGATTTTTACTATCTTCTTATTTGCTCTTCAATTTACTATATTTGGAGAGAAAGGAATGATAGAAATTTTGGGAATTCTGCTCTTTCTTCCACTTCTTTATCACTGAAAATTAAGTCTGCAGTTTTCTCTAGGATTTTGAAATGGAAAAATAGTGATATGTTGATGAAGTTACTGTAAGGCTTCTTGAGAATTGTTTGGTGCTGTGTCTGGTGGTTCTGGCATGCTTCTGTTCTGCTGGATGTGTTTGGCAATCCGGGTACTGTTCTGTTTAGGTTGACAATCCGGGTGCTGTTCTGTTTTTGGGTTGGCAATCCGGGTGCTGTTCTTTTTTTACCTGCCGATGTCTGGTTTGGCTCTTTGCTGATCTGTTGCAGGTAATGGTTTGTGGGGTTTTTTCGTGATAATGGGCAATGATGACTGGATTGCCATTTTCCCCTTTGGATGGCAGGAATCTTATTTTTGCAACCAGGTTGAGAGAGCGGCAATTCCTGAGCCCGCGGCATCTTTGATCTCCTCTACCTTTGGTTATTTTCTCATGTATTTGATTCTGTTTTTGATTAATTTGCCTAATAGGATAGTTCTGGGGATTTTGTTTTATTACCCCACTTTTGGATCTTCTAAGATTTGTCAAGATCGTTTTTGCTGCTTTTTCTTTCTTCATTACATGTAACAAGTTTATATTAATGAAAGGGCTTTGGCCATAATTTTACCCAAAAAAAAAAATAAAAAACTATGGAAAAGTTACAAGTAAATAAAATCCAGCCCCAAGCAAAAGCAGGGGAGGAGAGGAAAAGCAAAACTGCATAAAAAAAGTAATTGAAAAACTATACCACCCGAAATACAAACCAAAGAAAGACAACAAAACTGTGGTATACAAAATTGATCAGGACTCAGACATAAGCTGTAGTAATAATCGAGCGGGACTTGAGCATCATAATGATTAGAGAAAACCCCTGGTTGCCAAAATTGACCCTCTAAGGGGCGGTGCTGCAACGATCATCATTGTCCTGTAAAAATGTCTGAAATAACAAAAAACATTCTCCCTGGTTGCCAAAGAGGGCCATCCAGGAGGAAACCAGAAAGAAAAATAGCATCCGACCGATACCAACCAACTCCAGCTCCAGCCAACACATAAGAGACATCATAAGCAGAATAGGAGTTAGCCAACAATCAATAAGAGAAACCAGCCAAAAAGACAGTCCGCCTGAAAGAGCCCCAGTCATCCCAAAAGATGCATAAGATTATGTCCATTTTTCCATTTCTCCAGCTTTGCATATATAACTTTTTTAATTTTTCTAACCACGGTAGTATGACATTCAATGATATTACCAAAAATTATGTCATTTCTAGCTCGCCATACGAAGTAAATGGAAGTGTTGGTCAAAAGACAAAAGAAATTCGGAATCTCACTAGTGTCGGAAATATCATCAATAAAATCATAAACCTGAAAGAGGTTAGGACGGAGCAGCAGAGCTTGAGATTGAGGTATCAGAGAATTCAAAATCCCGAAAGAGAAATCACACTCAAAAAAGAGATGAGTATGAGAATCTCTACAGTCCTGACAAAAAATACAGTAAGGGTTTACATTAATGCCACGTCTAAGCAAAAGATCTGTTGTTTTTAAACCATTTTTCACAGCAAGCCAACCAAAAGCAGAGAATCTGATAGAGGAATGCTTATGCCAAACAAAACGGTGTCAGCTCACAACCGGATAATGTTTAAAAATTTCTTTGAGAAACAATTTATTCGAAACTTTATCAATATTATACCACAGGCAACCACAGTCAACATTCCAGATAGGGACCGAAGCAATAGTGTTCGTGAGATTGGAGGGCCATTGGTTAGGAATTTCCCATTTTCCATCCAGCATAATATGAGAAACAGTCTCACGATTAAGGCTTTCCATCCAGCTAAAATCAGAATTTATGTCCACTAAATCCACAAGAAACTTGTCAAAACACCAAGGATCCCAGAAAAGGGAATGGTGGCAGTAAGGAAGAATCCTAAACTGCCAACAGTGCTTGAATTGTTGGGCAATCGTACATAAGTTTTTCCAGTAAGGAGAGCTGTGCTTAGGATTAGGGAACCAGAGTGCACTTTATGAGCATATCTATAATGTAAAAGCTGATGGTATTCTGCTGTGGTCAGATAAAATGGTTCTAACTTTACACAAAATACCCATAGAGATTTAGAGTGATTGGTGGGCGAGTATGGTTGGAAATTCCTCATTCAGGATTCGAATCTCTTCTACTACGGACTCGCCCCTTCAATGGAGCAAAGCAATTGTGAGTCCGACGCCGGTGGGTGGCCTCGCTAGGTTCCGTCAAGCGATTAGTTACGCCGCCAAACTCTCTCTTTGAAGTGATAGCGGATAGATATCCCGTTTCAAAAAAAAAAAAAATCTTTACAGGGAGTTGGACTTGATTTAGCTTTCTGTTTTTAGCTCATGATGGTGATTAGCCGGAAGCCCACTGCAGAGATCAATAATATTGAACGCCATAATTGAAGTTTTGAGTAAGATCTTGTGGCTCTTGCGGAGCTCAAAATTGATGTGGCAAAATAAGAATCTTTTGTTGACCTTGTGGTCAAGGATGATGGCTGCTGTCATCATCAAGAGCAATCATCATCTCCAATTATTAAGTTAGCCCATGATTTAAAAAGTTGATGCTATTCTATCACATGGGAAGATGGATGAGATGACAAAGAAGTTGTTGAGCTTCATTACACAAGATTTGTCAGATATTCTAAATATCCTCAAGAGTCCAAATGGAAATAACTTTTAGAAGAAGTTTTATGTTTTGTTTGGGATAATTTTTTGTTACTTTACAAAACTAATTAAAAAAAAAACTTTTAATTCAATAAATTTTCTACTGAAAAATTATTATAGAAAGCAGCGAAGAAGTTGTCTCAAACGAAGCCTTAGTCATGAGTTTTGATTTTGCATGGCAAAGAGGATATCCCATACTATACCATTGAAGAGGAAGAAATTGATTTTAGTTCAATTTTGTATAAGCATTATTCTGTGGTCTAAGAAGTGGTTATTGAAAGAATATTGTAGAGAACTCAAAGAAAGATGCATGCTTAAATGATTTTATCATATTAAAGTTTTGTTTAGGATAACTTCATTACTGTTAGAAAGTAATAAAAGCTGTCTCAAACAAAACCTAAGTTGTTATTTTTTTTTTTGCTAATTGATTTAATTCTAATCTTTCATATGTTCTATTACGTAATAAATAATTGTGTACTCTCTTTCTTAGCTTGCATACATGTAACATATTTTACAACATGATTAAAGGAGTCTTCAATTAAACCTTTTAAAATATGAAATTTTATCAAATTTTTATAAATGTAAAGAATCTGCTTTTTCCTTGTGTTTACAAACACGTCTTTTTTGGGTATAGTAGTTTGTCTATATATGAAGAAAATTATATTAGGTGGTTTTGTTTGGATTTCAAATCATTATGATTTTGTGTTAGTTATCAACTACTTGGACATATTATAATTTTAGTTCGAATACATGTTCATTAAATAGATACTTTGATGGCAATTATTGACATTGATGAAAGCAATGCTTTGTTTCCATTTTCTTTTTTGATGGTATGAATTTTGGTTCAATGCAATAAAATAAGGTTTCATGGTTTGTTGTCTTCCATAGATAAATGATTGGATGCGGCTAACAAGATTATAATTCTTAATAATTTGTAGTATTTTGCTTAGACATTTTCTAATGATTAATAAAAAGAATATAATATTAGGATTGTTGGTCTTTTTGAGTATATATTTTGTATTAGCACAAATAAATTGTTGAAACAAAAGTTGGAAAAATTCATGAAATGTGTTTATCACCTTTCAACTAGCTAGAGTATACAATAAAGATTTATACTGAGAGTGGCAATGGACTTATTTTTTGTAGCATTATTAGTTAGAAAAGTCTTGATTTCATTTGATTTTTTTATAATGTAAATGAGAATTATAAATTAAATACTTATTTTTTATTCCTCGCATCCAAAACTCATTATTTTGTACCTTTTTAGTTTATGACATGTCATCATAGTAAGGTATTTCTTTGAAGTATTTCAAAAGAGGTGTTTTGGGAGGGAAAAGTAATGATAGGGTTATAAAAATCGTGCCATTGCAAGCTATTTAAAAGCGAGAAAAAATTAATTGATAATAGCAAGTAGAAATAGAGGTGAGGGGTAACTATTATGATATGAGCTCTAATAAAAGCATTGCCCACGTTAGAAGGATCACGGGATGATAGTTTTTTAGCTGAGTGCTGACTTAGAGCCTATATTTAGCTATAATTCCACCTTATAAGCAATGTTGACAGCATATAAAAGAGACCAAAGTGAATTCATCTCAAGCTTGTCCTTTAAGTAACTCTTCAATACCCTTATGTAACACAACACAATTTGTTGAGTGGATTCATTCAGATCACAAACATTGTAAAACTCTTTTGTTTATGCATTTATGCACTAATGGATGAGTGCCTTGTGTTGGACCCTATGATTGTGCTAGGCTTATACATAAACCAAAAGCTTATTGATAATGCTTTATTGGTTAAAATAAATATCTATATATACATGCAAGAAGGCTATTTTACACAACCAAATTAAATTTAATTGATCAAAGGGTTGATGGAAGTTGACACGATAAATTATATTAATCCATTTGTTTCGTTTGTAGAAAAAAAATCTAAATTACAGAGTATATATATTTATGTCTCTTTTTTCCTTCTTTTAGTAGTTGCTTTTTATCAAAGGTTTGATCATTTGCATTATCTGATGATTTTTTTTTAATTTTCTTTTAATATATGGGAGAAATATTTAGTTGCAATAAGGAGACTCTTAGATATTTCATTCTCTTACGGTGACTTCATTCCTTATGGGTGACTTCATTCCTTATTCAAAATATTTTGTAAGGGTGCAAGCACCTAGAATAATGAATTCCTCTTCTATTAGGGAGATTTGATTATATGCATTGTTGTAATGAATCTTTCAGGTAAAATAAGAGGTCATCAACTCTTACATTCTAAAAATTTTATTTTGGGGGATTGATAACTCGCCTAATTAATAGTCCATTATTTCATCAACCCAAGTAGGTCATAAATCTAAGTCTTTTTAGTTAATGAAGGTAGACAGTCTAACTACACTACTTAAGTACCCATATTGATAGCTATATATTGTATCATCCAAGGAGAATTTATAAACAATGGTGGTGTAATCAAAACTTACTCGAGTCTCAAAAGATTTCTTCATTGTAGACATGGATAAAGTTATTAATGTCATGACATTTCAACTTCTAAATCAAAGCTTAAGCTTTCAAAAAGTCCCTTTAGGAGAATTCCTCTTAGTGAGTTTGACATCCTCTAAGGCATCCATTTGCATTTGTAATTCTTCTTAAGTCAATCTTAAGCATTGATTTTAACAAAACTTATTATGCAAACATATGAAATACAATAAGGAGATAATAAATTAGCTTTCCTAACACATCTATAATAGCATAAAATGTCAAATGTTTATTATTATTAAAAATGTCATACACTATCATTTTAATATGTCAAATAATCTATAAAGGCACAATTCATGTTTTAATATGGGCATTATTATGAATACATTAAAAGAATATATGATTAAACAACTCATAGTATATCAATTACTCATTTATCTTTCTCTTATGATGACTTATTTTATTCACTAAAGTGCATATATTATTATCATATCATATCATATAGTGAATATTTATGCTCAACTCTCTTTATATCAACTCTCTTTATAATGGATGTAAATTATCTGGCTGAATCATTATAAATCTTTTGTTCATTTTTATTATATATATGATTGCTCATATTAAGAATCCTCAATCCTCATCTAGCAACCCAAGCATGATTCTTTTTTTAGTCTCAATTTCTTAATGTGCGTGATTCTCTTATCTTATGATTAAAATGAGTTTCCAATATTTGTAGGTGGAAGCTAACTATGTTGTTAATTTCAAACTAGCTCAATAATATATAGGGCTTTGTGCCATCATATTCATCAAGAATAACAAGAAAGCTCAAATGCTTGCCAAAAGACCCACATGAGTTTTGTTCATAATCATATTATAATGGCTTCATCACAATCATGCTAATCATCCAACAAAAGAATACTTGTCACAAACTTTTATTATAATTCTGCTATAATGACACCATCATAATTAGCTAAACATTTCATTGAAGGAATTTTATGATTATTATTTTTTTGTGTTTAATTTTGAGCTAAACATAGTTGATTGTATCTAATAAGATATTGATTCAATAATAATCTTTGGTGTGACGGCCTCAATCAACTTAGTGTAAAAGATTGAGTTTTTCTTTTTGCATAAAAAAATTAATATTTACATTTTACCAATTTTAATATATTTTTATATTTTATTTTTTTTTATATTTTGGGCGTTGCACTTTTAGCGTATTTTTGTTTATAGGGGCATGGGCAAGAAAATATAATGAGATTTTATTATTATTATTATTTGATTTTACAAGCAAGCTTAGGCTCCAATTGAAGTGGAGAGATTATTCTATCAAACGGCGAACGCAACTCTGCATCCTGATACCAATCAGAATGAGCAACGTCAGCGATACCTAACACGGTACCGAGCGGTGGAACCACGGTACTAAGCGGTACCAAGCCGCGGGCTTAGGTATCCGAACGAGATTCCACTTCAACATAGAATAATTTTTCATTGAGAGAGGATATTTGGTTTAATATAGTTAAAGAACTATTATTTACCTCATTTCAAAGGATTTGATAGGGATTGATTAATATATTTATATGTGGGAATTAACATTTTGTTGGAACATCAATATAGACCATGTCATTTTTATTGTTGATAAAATAAGTGATTCGATTGATATGTTAGTTTACCTATGTCCTAGATGATTAGTTTAATTTTGCCCCAAAGCAAAATAATGCTTCTTATCCATGAAGAAACATTTATGACATTAAAAGAGAGAGAGAAGAAGATGAAGAGCATACATCCATGATCACTTTATTTTAAGAGGCAATTAAGATTCAAATTAATGAATTTTAAGTTGAATATAACTATATTTATAAATTTTATTTTATGTTATGCTGAGTATAATTGAGTTAACCATAACTATTTTATCTCATTCATTTAATATATGGATTGAAATTTCGTATAAATTCCATTATTCTACATAATGAATGGCAAGAACAATTAAAACCTTACATAAATTGTACACAAACACCGAGCATTTTTTAGAATCCGAAAAATATCTGACAACTTGTTATTATGTCACTTAGCAAGCTGAAAGCAGAAAACTGTCCCATAAATGTCGCTCAAATTTTGCTAATTGGCTTCCATTCTACCACGTCTTAAACTCCACGCACAGTGTACAGCCTACTAAAAACTAGTAGTACCATCTTTGCTTAGCTCCCAATCTACGAACCTCCGATGCCCCCACTCTCTTCTCTTCCGTGAGCGAAAGCTACCCAAGAAATCGCGAATTCTTTGATTTTTCGTCCGCTTTTCCGTCATATTTATTCAGTTTTAAAGACTGAATCTAGATTGCTAAATTACAGTAATTCCAGTTGGTGAGCCTCCTGTTGCTGAGTGCCAGCATCGTCTCTCTCCTTCTCTTTTTTAGTCTAGAGAGTGGGGGCAGGTAGACTGATCTCGTTCCTATGGGAATCTCTCAGAGCGTCGTTAGCCGCAGGAAAGGTATCACCTTTCCGCCGCCTAAAGGATGTAGCAGACGCTGGCGAGGGCGGCGGAGGCGGGGAGGCGAGGCCAGCGGCCTGGAAAACAAGTCGTGGTTACTTGCCGAAGCTAGAGGAGAGCCGTCGGAGGCTGAGCCTCAGTCGGTTAATTCATCCTTCCGGTTCAGCTTCGGCTCGCAGGCGGAGGCCGAGCTGGATGCGCCGCCGGCCGCCGCGGCGACGGTGCTGCTTCTTGTGAGCATGGAGGATGAAAGAGTTGCCGCGGCGGAAAGACGTGAGCATGACCCGGAAACACTAGCCACCGGAGACTGGCAGCGATGGCGGCGGATGGAGTCGCTGGAGCGGAGCATCGCGCCTGTCGCCGGTGGGTTGGTTCGGTTCAGCTACGCACAGATCCGGTCGGCCACACGGGACTTTTACAGAGGTAAAGGAATTAATTTTATCCCTCAAAATGCAATTTTAAAAATGCCCTCATAAACGATGAACTGAACTGAAGCAGGAAGGGAATTGGGGAGAGGGGCTTTAAGCAGGGTTTACAAGGGGAGGATAGGCAACGGTCTTCGGCGGCCGGCGGTGGCGATAAAGAGGGTGGATGGACCGGAGAGGGAGAGCGCCAAGGCATTTTGCCGCGAGCTATTGATTGCAAACTCTCTGTGTAGCCCCCATGTTGTTCCACTACTTGGCTATTGCATTGATAAAGAGGGACTTTTTCTTGTGTACAAGTACATTTGTGGGGGGAGTTTAGATCGCCATCTCCATCAAAATGGTAACAAACTCTCCTTTTCCTATTGATATTTCTCAGATTTTGTTCTTGATGCAATTGTTTGCTTTGGATTTCTATATAATTGTTGTTTTTGTGATGGATTTTTACAGAAAAGAGGCCAAAGGTTCTGGCTTGGGAGGTGAGGTACAAGGTGGCTGTAGGGGTGGCGCGGGCGGTGGAGTACCTGCATTTCTGCACCGACAAGTGTGTAGTGCACAGAGATATAAAGCCTTCAAATATTCTTCTTTCCTCTAAGAAACGTCCAATGGTGAGATAGTGAGGTTCTATCATCCATCCTCCTTCCCTGCTTGTTGTTTGATTGTCTTTCCTTTGTTCCTAAAGTTGCAGATGAGATTTTATCTAAATTTTGGTAAATTTCCTTTCATTCTATGATGAGTATTTCAGACTGCCCCGTTCTTTTCATGATAGGGATCTAGCTGACTTCCTACGCAAGCAGCAACTAGTTTTGGTAGCTGAGCTTCTAATATCTACTTACTTCGTGGGCCCTTGAAACTTGGTCATTCATCCGGAATGAATGTCCACTTTACTCAAAATAGCAATATTTTTTTCCTTATTTTTTTTCTGGTGTTGAAGGAGCGGGGATGATATCAATCTCTTTGGAAAGGAAAATTATTAGGTGCGGACACGAAGAGAATCATCTGGATTTCTCTCTATCTACAGTCAAAACGTAGTTGTTGTAGCTGCTGTGCTTTGAATGTAGACAAAAAGACCCCGTCTGGTGTCTGCACCTAATAATTTCTTAAAGAGGGATTTTTTTTTACCTGAACCCTATGCTTTGCTCTTCTGAAAATCATGATGCATGCTGCATTAATTCTTTGTAAAAAAAATGGGTTATTTCTCTAGGAAGAGACATCCTATAAAGAAAAAGAAGGTCATGACGAATATTTGCTTTATGAAAAGTAAGGTTGGTTGTGGAACAAGGGATTCTTTGTGGTCCTATGATATCATGAGGTGTTATCATTACATGTTTTAGCTTATTTAATCAATTTTTGGTTAGGTGTGTAATTGAAATCTATCTAAATCTTATTTTTATTGGCAGCTCTGTGATTTTGGACTGGCTACATGGACACATGGTCCTTCCCTACCTTTCCTTTGCAAAGCAGTCAAAGGAACTTTTGGGTAAAATTTTGAAGAATTTGAGTTTTTGGAACCTCAGTTAAATCTTTCAAATGCTTCACAAGTATTTAACATTTTTGGTATTATTGCAATGCAGTTATTTAGCTCCTGAGTACTTCCAAAATGGCAAACTTTCAGATAAAACAGATGTTTATGCGTTCGGAGTTGTCCTCCTAGAATTGATAACTGGTCGGAAAGCACTTGACCAGAGTAGGCCTCAAGGAGATGAAAACTTGGTCGTATGGGTGAGTTTAACTATTATTGTTATTATTTCTTTCAGTTTAGTTATAATCTTACAAAGACTGATACTGTTGCTCATCATATACCTCAATTTTATGTTTGGCTTTCAGTTCATGTACATTCGCTTACCATGAACTATTAAAGTTGTTAGAATATCTAAAAGGATTTAGGCTTCATTTGGGACGGCTTTCTTACTGCTTCTTAAAACAATTTTTTAGTATAAAAATTTTAATTTTTTACTAAAAAATTACTTTAAGAAGTAGTAAAAAAACCGTCCCAAACGAAGCCTTAGTTTAGTTAAACATATTATTTTCATTGATGCCAAGGTAATGTCAAACAGCCCCCTTTGTTATCACCCTCGTAGAGGTTTTGTGCAATGCCATGCAAAATGATGGATTATGAACATTTATTACTTTTCTAATCATCTCTTCTCTAATTTGTATATTGATTGTGGATGAACTCGTCCTTTCTCTCATTTGCCAAAGAAATTACACTTTGTTTAAATGTAAAGATCTGAAATTCTCCTAGCCATCTTTTATTTGTTACTCTTAGCCAAAGTTTACAAAGGAAAAAGATCTTGCTATTGGAGGCCTTTGGAAAGATAGCAACTCAACTATCCATTTGAAAGAGTTGGTTTGATTCATGATTATACAGATGGAGTGGCCAATCCAAAATTCTTCTGCTAATGATTATGAACTTATCCCACTGCTTGAAAAGGGCATAATTAGTGCATGAAACTTCCTACCAATGTGTGAGTTCTAGAGCGAGGTTTATCCATGCAACTTTAACCTTGCATTGCATAGGGATTATTTTCATGATTTTAAACTTTGACTCCTAGAGGAATATGGAGCAACATAACTTAAACCTACCATCTAAATTCAAAAATAAGATGCATGAATCCTAATTTTTGTTAGCATTTTTGTGTAACTCTAATCAGTCAAATTTATGTAAAATTTTCTCTCATGACAAGCGTGTTAAGGATCAATACTTAATTGATAAAGGGAAAAATTAAGATTTTTTTTTTTTGGAAAATTGGAAGATGGTCCAACAAACATCTCAAAAGTAAATTACTTTACTCTACCCATTCTCTTCAAAATAGCAGGGCCTTAGAGATACTCCAACGTTACTCTTCCAATTATTCTTCGTTTCAATCTCATTTTACTTGCTCAAGGGTCTCTTTAATAAGAACAAGTATGTTGTGAAGGACCTATTATGTGCATTACTACTTAGCTTCATTAGGTTCTAGGATAAGGGTATGTGAAATTATTGGTCAACTGATGCGGAGCATTTTAGCTTAAAATTTTTCTTAGGTTATTTTATTTAGTTCGCTATAAGTTTGTTACAAGTTTTCTAGAATCTTCTAGGATTCTCTAGATTTTCTCTATTTTAGTATTATATATGTGGAATGTGTAGGAGAAAGGGGCATTAATTGATTAATATTATCCTCTTTTGAAGCTTTTGAAAGCTTTGTGCTTATTTTTGTTCCTTGGATTGGGATTGCCTTCCTGCTAGTCTGATTCTTCCAACGATCCACTACATCAGTAACTGGATAAGAACAAAACAGTGGATCGTCGGAAGCTTTTAAAATGTAGTGGATCGTCGGAATAATCAGGCTAGCAAGAAGGCAATCCCAATCCAAGGAACAAAGATAAGCACAAAGCTTTCAAAAGTTTCAAAAGAGGATAATATTCATCAATTAATGCCCTTTCCTCTTACACATTCCACATATATAATAGTCAAATAAAGAAAATCTAGAGAATCCTAGAAGATTCTAGAAAACTTGTAACAAACTAAATAAAATAACCTAAGGAACATTTTATAAGCTAAAATGCTCCGCATCATCATCTTTATTATAAGAATGAGTATGCTGCAAACGATCTATTAGGTGCATTAGTATTCATCTTAATCAGATCCTAGGGTTAGGGTAAGGTAAACTCTTGGTTAGATCTTAGGGCAAGTGTGAGTGATATTCTTGTTCAACTTGATCTGCAATCAAGTTGCTAGTTGATAAGAGCCCATCAAATTCTTTTCCTTCAAGTGTCATAACAATTGCCAACAAAAATGTGGGTCATTGGCTAGTTCTCTAGGATTTTTAACTCTCCTGCATAGCGGTAAATATCACATTAGAAACTTATATAGGGTATGTTTGGTTTGAAGGAATCTTAGGAATGCAAATGTATTTCACTTCTTAATTTTTTATTGGGTGTCTGATTCCAATGTAGTTAATAGGTAATTGGGTTTACTTAGGAAATATGAACAAATGCATTTTTCCATCAACAAATTTCTGCCCAACCAGATTAAAACTCAGAAAAGTTTATACGATTATCGTTGTGATGCACATATTCACTCACAAGAAATAAAAACTTTTAAGTTCTCATCAATCAAATTAGAAAGAATTTTTTTTTTTTCACTCAATATCTCCAAAACCAAACTAATGGGTGAAAACTAATTTGTCCCATTCATTTACCGTTTCCATTTCCTTTCGTTTCTTGTGTTTCAATCCCTTCAAACCAAACATAACCATAAAGAAATACTAACAACGACAACAACATCAAGCCTATATCCCACTACGTGGGGTCGACTACATGAATCATTTTTCTCCATTATGTCATGTTATGAGTCAAATTATCATTTAAATCAAATATAGAAAGACCATTTTTTAATATTTTCTAACTAAGTCTTTTTAGGTCTACCTCTATCTTTCTTAACATAAGTGAAATCTAATACATCTACTCTCCTGACCAGATCATTGGAAGGCTATCGAAAATAACATCATTTGATTTCTGAAAGAGCTCTCTTCCATGTTTTCTGTTTCTGAAAGAGCTCCCTCTTCTTCCTACATAACTAGAAAAAATTTCAGTCAGGCTGTCAGCAGGGGTTAATCTCACTCCACTTTTCCTCAATATTATATAATCAAGTGCTTACTGCAGCTTGTATATTAAGATTAACCTGCAATTTTCATCTGATGTCCTGCATATTTGATTGTTTGTCTTACATTTATGTATTGGATGTCTCATATTTTCTTAGGATGAAAATTTTGTGAATTTTCTTACAATTGTACCTCGATGTCGACTCATCACATCATGGGGTTGAAGAAGGTCCCTAGGGTTCGGTTGTTGTAGACAAGTGACTCTTCGTTAACCCCTTCTGATAAAAAATTCTTCTTTGGACAATGAAATTTTGGGTTTTCAACAAATGAACAACCAACAACCAACCCTACCACCAAATCGTATTTTGGTTTTTCTTGGTCATAATGCCATGGATCAATCAAGCAATCAAAAATACGGAAGAAGTCATTTTTCATTTTCATCGATCAAATATTGTAAATTCTTCATTTTTACAGGTTATTTCATCAATATGGACTTTGCTTGCCAAATCAGTTCTTGTTATTTAAGTGCTCTCTTCTTAACCATCTTCCAGTAAGTATATCATAATTTCGAAGCTATTGGTGCACAATCATATTTTGCATGTAGAAAATCTCTGCTTCTCAACTCATTATCTTTTTCTAAGGAAAACAGATACTATCAATGATATATTCAACGTTATCATACAAAACACAATCTGCATCAACATTAGGCCCCATTAATGCAATGATTCCAGTCCTGTACATGTTGGATGATGTTTTTGTAGAGCTATGTATGTGTACTATGAATGACAAGCTTCTCACTATCAAAATCTTATATATGAATTGAACAGGCGAAACCGCTTTTACGGCAAGGCGAGGATGCGATCGAGAAACTGGTCGATCCTAATCTAATCTCATACAGCAGGAGGGAGATGTACCGAATGGTTCAAGCCGCTAATGCTTGTTTAAGCTGTGAAGATTCAACAAGACCAAGCATTGATCTGGTCCTTGCAATGTTGCTGGGGGAAGAAGGAACTGCTTGTTGTGAGTGGCCTTTGTTTAGTGGTAATGGCTGCCTTGCAGGCTATGGTTCCCAGTTTCATGAAACACATGAGAAACGTGATATGGGAGGTCATCTAGCTCTCGCCATGCTCGGTATTTCTGATAATGAAGAAGATGATTCTTATGGGCGTTAAAGCTTTGTTTCCTGTCACTAAATCTTCTTCAATGGCTAACGAAATTCCATGGAGAGCTTGCAGTATTGTTCAGTTTAATTCCCCGTTGATGTCTGAAAAGGAGTGATTATGCAGTGTAATTTTTTTACTGAAATTTAAACGATAAATGACCAACATGACATATTTTTAGCAATTTTCTCATGTGACTTGTATATATAGGAGGATTGGACTGAATTCTTAAGGTAAAGTTAGCTCATTTTAGCTATTAAAAACTTCTTTGAGATATTTGAATTGAATTCTTTATCGTTTTTTATATTTTAATTCTGATGATTGGTTAGTTGGAGTGAGTAATGAATTGAATCTGTTTGTACAGTTATCAATGATGATTATAGACGATCTTCACTCGGAAAACAAAGTGATGAGATACATTAAAATACTGAGTCAAAGTAGCATTATTTTCTTCTTACAAATAGCACAGGGAAGTTGAAAATGGATTGAATTTGTAATTTTATAGATCTTATTGGACTGTCAAGGGCTACTAAATTTGTTTGAAGGAGATTAAAGCTTCAGTGTGGATGATTTTTTTATTGCTTCTTTTATAGAAAAATTAAACCTTTGTACTAAAAAGTTGATTTAAGAAACAATAAGAAAGTTGTCCCAAATGAAATCTAAATGCATAGTTTAACATTTTTTTTGTCATTTTAAATACCTATGATTAGTATTGATGTATGACTATATGGTCTATCATGCTAAGTTGTAAAGTTTAAGTTTTGTTCCATGGGGGAAGAAGGAACGATCAAAGTTTTGAGCCAATATTGTCAAATTTATTGTGAATAACAAATTAAAGGAGAAATGCATCAGGCTTGTTATGTGATAGAAATGTACCCCTCAAACTTAAGGGAAAATTCTATAAGATGGTAGTGAGGCCTGCAATGCTTTATAGTGCCGAATGTTGGCCATTAAAAGAGAAGCATAATACTAAGTTAAGTGTGGCAGAGATGAGGATGCTCAGGTGGATGAGTGGCTTTACCCTTAGAGATAGGATACGAAATGAGCATATACGTGAAAAGGTTGGAGTAGCTCCAAAAGAAGATAAGATTAGACAGAGTCGCCTTAGATGGTTTGGTCACATAAAAAGGCGGCCTTCCGATGACCCGGTTAGGAGAATAGAGATATTAGATTTGACTTGTCTTAAGAAAGGTAGGGGTAGACCTAAAAAGACTTGGTTAGAAAATATTAGGAATGACCTTTCTTTATTAGATTTAAACGAGAATTTGACTTTTAATAGGACACAATGAAGAAAAAGGATTCATGTAGCCGACCCCACGTAGTGGGATAAAGGCTTGATGTTATTGTTGTTGTTGTGGTGGTGGTGTTCAAATTAAGTATAACCAATATGTCAGTGGCGGTCGGTTCATTTATTGCTAGTTTCATGGGATTTTGTGTAACATCAGTTTGCTCCAGGATCGTCCGGGCCGATCGTGGATCGTCCCGGGACGATTAGTTCAAAATTTGTTCCAGAATTTGTACAAAAGTTACAGGAAAGTTTTCCTCCCAGGATCGTCCGGGCCGATCGTGGATCGTCCCGGGACGATCAGAGCAAGGCAAAAGTCAGAGAATAGAGGTTTTTATCGTCCAAGAAAATTAATTATCGTCCTGAGAAATCGTCCCAGGACGAAGTGAATTTGTTCAGATTGTCCTGGACGATCGTGCGATCGGCCGGGCCGATCTCAAGGATATTTAACTAAAATCAGCTCGTTTTGAAGAGAGAGAAAATCAAAAATAAAATATCAGATTTTTGAGGAGAGAGAAAGTCGAGAGAAAAAGAGGAAAAGTTGATTTTTGGGCGACGCCGGTCCGTTTTCGTTCGTCGAGACAGTTCAAGAAAGTGGTGTACGCAAGGTAAGGCACATTCCGCCTTTCTCAATTTTCAGAATGGTGAAGTTTGAACGATTTTCTGTCCGGATTTCGTTTTCATTAGCGAATTTTATCAGTATTTTCCGACTGGTTTAGTTTTTACCGCATAACTTTTGGTATGTTATTGAAGTGCCGAGTGTGCACATTTTGATTATTTTTTGGAGATTTTTGACCGGATAGTTTTGATTTGGCGACGTTTTCTGTTGACTGTAAATTTTCACGATGTCTGAAAATGTTGTGGCAGTAGAATAAATATCTTGCAATGTTGTTGTGAACATTCTGTGATAATTTGATAATTTTTTATTTTTAGGAATTTTTGTGTAAATTCCGTATACTGCCGTTATGCTGTCGGATTTTCGTACGATTTTTGAAATTGTCCGGATTTGTTCTGAAATGACATGATATGATTGTGTGCTATGAAAAGGGAGTTATAAGGGGTCAGGATCCTGTGGGATCCTGTCTGTGTCAGGGAAATCTGAAATGAGCTCTGAAATCTGAAAACAAGTTCTGTTCCGGATTCGATGATAAGTTCTGTTCTGGTGCTATAAGCACATCTGTTCTGGTGCCATGAGCACAAAGGGAGGCATAAGGGGTCAGAATCCGAGAGATTCTATCAGTGTCTGGGAAGGGAGGTATAAGGGGCCAGAATCCGTTGAGATTCTATCAGAGTCAGGGAATCTGTTCTGACCTTTTGATATGTTCTGATATTATTTCTGTTTTCCATACGATTGGGATATGATTTATGATTCTGATACGATTCTGTTCTGTTCTGATTCGATCTGATCTGTATGATTCTGTTCTGATTCAATTTCTGGAATTATGAGTTCTGTGATTCTTATTCTGTTCTGATTCGATCTGATCTGTATGATTCTGTTCTGATTCAATTTCTGGAATTATGAGTTTTGTGATTCTTGTTCTGTTCTGATTCGATATGATATACGATTCTGTTGATCTGATTTCTGTTCTGTTCTGTCCGATTCTATTCTGATTTCTGTACGGATTCTTGTCTGATGTGTTTGATGTGAATTCTGAGGATTTTGATTGGAGGTTTGATGTCTTGCTGAGCTGTTGTAGCTCATCCTTGTTTTCTGCGTGATTTTCAGGTTCTGGGAGAGGGAAGGAAGTCCTGGAGTAGGAGTTCAGAGTCTGATCTGTTATAGGTATTTTGTACTTTTGATTTTGTGCAGTCATGACTTTTCTGTTCTGTTTTTCTTCCTGTCTGAAAGCCATGAGCTGTATTTGTATATGATTCTGTTTTGAGAAAGAAAAAGATAGATGATCTGTTCCGCTGCATTTGATGTTTATAGTAGCTCTGTGTGTGTCTGTTTCTGTGTGTAAATGTTTGGAAGAAAGTTCTGAAACAAATTCCAAAGCCAGATCCTGGAATCAGTTCAGTCAATTTGAGTTTGGCCACGACCCGATGCGAGCGGGATCCGTCCCGGTCGGGTTGGGTCGTGACATTTTGCTTAAATGAGTATTGCATATAGTGCAATTGTTTTAAATATTCATAATTTATAAAATATTGCCCTATAATTTTACTTTCATATGATACACAAACATATTTGTTTTAACCATCAAACAACTTTCATCAATGTGATAAAAATCTAACAACTATTGCGAAGCTCTCAACTATAATAAATGCTTAATATTCATGAGAGTTATAAATCTCTTTGAAAGCTTACTTCATGTAGTCTATTTTGAGAGAACAATGGCAAAGATTGGAGCCACACATATATTTGGGAGGGAAGAAAAGTCTAATTAAGATGGGCATTGACTTTGACATCTCACTTTGTTTATGTAGCTATTTGGCTATAAGTAGGATTTAATTCGAGTGGGATTTTGTTAATTTAAATTTAATATAGTGAGAAGATTAAAATAAAAAATTTATTTGACATGAGAATTATTAAATCCTATCATGTCAAGATAAAATACTTGACTATTTATTTTGATATTTAAATTTTATAAGGAATTTTTAAGGTGATTAAATATATGACACTTAAAGTTATTATATTTATATATTTGACACTCAAATCTTTCTATATATCCGTTTAACTCTTAAAACTCTATATAACAACAAAAACATCACCCATAACTTTCTTCAAAGTTTCTCCTTAGCATAAAATTATTCTGCGCGGATCCAAATGTTGTTCGGAGGCTAATCAAAATGTGTTACGTTACTTTTTTTATGTGTACCGAATGACGTGATGCTTTCTGATTTGTCTCCAAATAATTTGGTGTCCGCACAGAATAATTTCTCCTCCTTAGCATACCATTGGTCTTATTAATGCTCTTTCCATCAATATCTTGTCATCACTTTCTCATGTTTTCTTTATCGTCAATCTTCACTTGTTGCCAATCCCATCACCGGTGAGATCAAGTCAAGTCTTTTACATATTCTCTTCATTTTTAATGATTGACCTCCAGACAAACTGTTCATAATTGGGGATAGGGAGTTACACATCATCAATTACAACGAGGCTCTATTACTAGATTTTGAATAGGAATGAAGACATTGAAGTCATAAGTTTAATAAATAGTAATGTATATGTTAAATGTGTAGATTGAATCATTTTAGGTGTTATGTCTGTTGTTAATTTTATGTATGATGCCATTAAGAATAAATAAATATATCCTTAAAATGATTTTATTAAAAACAAATAATATTTAAAGTTCTAAACAATTACTAAACTGTTTATCAATTTGATCGGTTGGTTAGAAATTTTGGTTACTAATTAAAAAATTTTAGATTCAAATTTTATATATGTGATGTATATAGAAATTTACTTCAATTGATCTTAAAAAAAAAAAAAAATGAAGGAAAATAAAAAAAAGTCAAAAGAGCAAATGATAATCTTGCCAGAATCCTCACTAAAAAAGATACCAAGAATTCCCAAGCTATTCTCCCCGACGACCTTTCCAGAACCCTACCTTCCCCTCCTGCGAGGAACCAAGCGACCGTCCCTCTCTGCCCTCCTTTTTCTTTCTTTTACCATTGAAGAATCCATGAAGCGCTCCTTCGATGATCGCGACCGCAAGGCGCCTTCCACGGCCGCGGACGCAAAACCCGTCTTCATCTCCAAGGCAGAGCGCCAGCGTCTCGCACTACAGCGGCGCGAAGAGGAGGCTGCAGAGCAAAAACGCCACGCTCTCGAGCTCGCCGAGCAATACCGCCCCAAAGGATCCTCCGAACTTCCATCTTCTTCTACTTCCACGGCCGCCGCTGATTCCAACCACCGCTCACATCGCGACCGCGATCGAGAACGTGATCATGATCGCGACCGCGACCGTGATCGAGAACGGGATCGAGACCGCGAACGCCGCCGCGATCGGGAGCGTGAGCGTGAGGAGGATGCCCGAAGTCGCGAGCGCGCCCGCAGCGAGAAGCTGGCGGAGCGAGAGAGGGAAAAGGAGTTGGATTCAATCAAGGAGCAATACCTAGGTTCAAAGAAGCCTAAGAAGCGCGTCATAAAGCCTAGCGAGAAGTTCCGCTTCTCTTTTGACTGGGAGAACACCGAGGACACATCCCGCGACATGAACTCCCTCTACCAGAACCCCCATGAGGCTCGTCTTCTCTTCGGCCGTGGCTTCCTCGCTGGAATTGATCGCCGTGAGCAGAAGAAACAGGCTGCGCGGCACGAGAAAGAGACCCGCGAGGAGATTCGGCGGAAAGAGGGGGTGGATGAGAAGCCGGAGGAGGCTGCCGCTCAACGAAAGAAAGAGGCTGCTGCAGAGCTCTACGATGCCTTCGACATGCGTGTGGATCGGCATTGGACTGAGAAGAATCTTGAGGAAATGACAGAGAGAGATTGGCGCATCTTCCGTGAAGACTACAACATCTCCTACAAGGGGTCTCGTATCCCTCGACCTATGCGCAAATGGAGCGAGAGTAAGCTGAGCACTGAGCTTCTTAAGGCGGTTGAAAAGGCTGGCTACAAGAAGCCATCTCCCATCCAGATGGCAGCCATTCCTCTGGGTTTGCAGCAGCGTGATGTTATCGGCATAGCTGAGACTGGTTCAGGAAAGACTGCTGCCTTTGTGCTGCCCATGCTTATGTACATCACCCGTTTACCCCCCATGACAGAGGAAAACGAGGCTGAAGGCCCTTATGCAGTTGTCATGGCTCCTACAAGGGAGCTTGCCCAGCAGATCGAGGATGAAACTGTGAAATTTGCTCATTATTTGGGAATCAAGGTTGTTTCAATTGTCGGTGGCCAGTCCATAGAGGAGCAGGGGTTCAAACTCAGGCAGGGTTGTGAGGTTGTCATTGCCACGCCAGGGCGTCTGATTGATTGTTTGGAGCGTAGATATGCTGTTCTTAACCAGTGTAATTACGTTGTGCTTGATGAGGCTGATCGAATGATAGACATGGGCTTTGAACCACAGGTTGTCGGTGTCTTAGATGCAATGCCTTCAAGCAATTTGAAGCCTGAAAATGAGGATGAGGAGCTTGATGAGAAGAGAATATACCGAACAACCTACATGTTCAGTGCCACCATGCCTCCAGCAGTGGAGAGGTTAGCTAGGAAGTATTTGAGGAATCCTGTGGTTGTGACTATTGGCACAGCCGGAAAAGCCACTGATCTAATTACTCAAAATGTGATGATGTTGAAGGAGTCGGAGAAGATGCAGAGGCTGTTGAAGCTGCTAGATGATCTTGGTGATAAAACAGCTATTGTATTTTGTAATACAAAGAAGAATGCCGATGCACGGGCCAAGGACTTAGACAGACTGGGCTATAAGGTCACAACATTGCATGGAGGGAAATCACAAGAGCAGAGAGAGATCAGCCTTGAGGGATTCAGGAATAAGCGTTTCAATGTTCTGGTAGCCACAGACGTTGCAGGTCGTGGTATTGATATTCCAGATGTTGCTCATGTCATAAACTATGAGATGACCAACACCATTGATATGTACACTCATCGCATTGGGCGAACAGGGCGTGCAGGGAAGACTGGTGTGGCCACAACTTTCTTGACCTTGGGTGACTCTGAGGTGTTCTATGATCTTAAGCAGATGCTCATTCAGAGCAATAGCCCCGTGCCGCCTGAGCTTGCCAGACATGAAGCTTCAAAGTTTAAACCTGGAACTATTCCTGATAGACCTCCTCGGAGAAATGATACTGTGTTTGCTCATTGATTCAGTTGGGGTTGTAGAATATTGATATTCTTGCAAGCTATTGGAAAACTGCATGTTGCATCTCTGGAGATCTTATGCTTGCAAGTGTGTTACTACTTATGATAGTGATGTTTCATAATTCTCTTCACTAAGGTACTTATGTTCAGTATTTTTGAAGCATTTAATTCTTACTTCTCTTCATTAAGGTAGTTCACGGTTTATCAGTCTTGCTAAGGATTCGTTAACTTAGTGTACTTTTGAGATAACTTTTTCAAGTCTTTATTTTACTGACTGCTGCCACTTTTTTTATATTGCTTTTAACTTTTTTTTGACTGTTTTTAAGAAATTTTTGTGACGAGAAGCTTAGCATTATCAGATTTAGTGGAGTGTGATAGCTATTATAAAGTTTGCCAGCTTTTCTGAGGGAAAAAACTTATGAAACACCCAACCATTTTTAAAACATTGATTTTACAAACAACTGCAGCCATCCTAATCGACCTTTAATCTTCTCACATTAACCACTTTATTTTACCTGCTTACAGTCTTTTCTATTTCTCTTGAAATTTTCTAATAATTGATCAGAAAATAACTTCCTGAACAGCTGCATGGTATCTGTTCAATTGTGAGTGATTTAGACTAGTTAGGTTCCCCTCTTGTTATATATAGGTCGTGCACTCTTTTTTTTTTCCTTATTTCTGCTTATAAATCCTTTAGATTACATTATTGCAGTGTATGATACTTATTAGATCCTATAAAATTCCTAGCGTTTTGCTGTTCTTCGTAGGTGTTTTTGTCGTATGTCATGACTCAAAAATCTGTAGTAAGTAGTGGAAGCATTTTTTCTTTTGAAGTGAAGTCATTACAGTTTCTCTTTTTTGTGTTCTTTCTTACTGACTACCATGTATGTAGTCAGGAATCTTCTGTTTGTCAGCCTTTTGAGGGCTAGTGCAAGTGTGCAACATTTCCTTTCCTTAGTTGTTAAAGTGAAGAAATTGCCTTTTTGTACTTTTGGCCAGTGTTTTTCTAGAATATCTTAAGATCTAAGGTTTCCTATGCAATTCTATTAGAAGATTAACAAAAACTTGAACACTCAATTAAAATTATGTATTTCACAAACTCTTAATTTTAAGAACTATTCATTACTTATGTTTAAAGAAATAAATACGATGAGAATCAACTTTGATGATTATTCAATAGTTATCTACTAGAAATTACACATGGAAATTGAGGACCAAGAAAAACCATGCAAATAGTTGTAAGCATAAGTTCATTGAATCCCATATTGTATCAAACATGAAAACAATCTATATCACAGTCAATCCAACAGCTAAATTTAGAGAAATGCATCAAATGTAGAAAGAGATGTCATCATAATAGTAGAATCTAAGTTTTCGTTTGGGATGACTTTCTTACTGCTTCTTAAAACAGCTTTCTAGTACAAAAATTAAATTTTTTGCATTAAAAAGCTGCTTTAAGAAGCAGAAAGAAAGTCGTCCCAAACAAAGCTTAGGGGCAACTTTCTCATTGCTTCTTAAAACAGCTTTCTAATCTGCCTTAAGAAGCAGTAAGAAAGCTGTCCAAAATGAAGCCTAAGTCTCACAATTAGGAGATAACTTGATGCAGGCATCTTAGGGCCCAGGGTTCATAATGCAGCTAAAGGATGTGATGTATGAAATTCACACCAAGCAAAATTAGAATTTGCAATTTCAAAGACAATCAATTAAACAAGCATGTACTTTATTTTGATGTAAATTAGACAATAAACAAGGAATTCATTAAAATAATAATTCACTTAGTCTAAATCAAAGATATTCAATGAGAAATTTGAACCCTAAAATATAAGTTGATTTGGTTTCACATCACAATTAGAAATCCAGTTGTGCAGCTTTGACTAAAATCATTCGTACATGCCAACCAGTAATGAATTATATAGATGAAAAAGATTAAAAAAATAAGACTATCAAAAGATAAAAAACTTGTGACAAATAGAAAGAGGCGACCTATACTGCACTTGCACCAAATTCAAAAAACTCTGTATCAAACAAGCAAACACATAATTGAGAAAACTAGTTTATTTAGCTAAAAGTTAGTCCATTATAGGCATCACAATTGTATTTATAAACATTTATTTTTACAAGAGGTCAACTATTTATGGATTTCCCCGAGTAAGTTTATAGAAGGGAGAGGAAAGCCGCCACATCATTGTCCAGAAATATCGTAGCAAACAAATCCAAGGCAGCAACAACAGCACTCGCCAAGGCCAGAAAGTCCAGAGAGAAATGCAACAAAGCCAGAGAAAACATAACATAACTCAGAACTTAATTCAGAACAGAAACCTTAAAACAACTATCTCGATTCTTCCTATTTCTTCTTCCTATATTCTTCTAATAAAAAACAACATAGGATTTAAACAAGAATGATCATATAAAGAAAGATTGCACAAAGATACTATGAATATCAGACTATAGCTCCTAAAATAAAAAGAACTTTTGTAATTAAATACAAAAAACAAGAGAAAACAAAAAAAAAAGACAATCCCAGGATATGCTATTGATCAATGGAAGGGGAAGGAGAGGGGTAAAGGGAAATCAGCATGGAGGTGAACTTCGCTCTGTCTAACAATTAATTATTCTGTGCAGACACTGAACGTCATCTAGAGACCAATTAGAATCTGCTACGTCACTCTTTGCTCGGTACTGCTAATGTAACACATTCTGATTGGTCTTCGGATGACGTTCTGTATCTGATTTCCACATAAAATAATTCCTTCCGTCCAACAGCAAATCACTACCACAACTTTATCCGAATGCAAAAACTGATTCTTTGATAACCATAAATAAAAGTGTTGAGAAATTGTGGCATTACCTCAAAAGGAAAGAAGAAGCACCAAACTGGCAAACTTACCCATCGAACCTAAGATGAATAACAACCATGAAACCAAATAACAATATAGCATTGAATATGCCTATAAGATTGAGCTTAAGGCTTCATTTATGACAGCCATTTTACTGCTTTCTAAATTTGTTTTTTGAGTACAAAAAATTTTTTGAGCTTAAAGCTTCATTTGTGACAGTTTTCTAAAGGAGTTTTTTAGTACCAAAATTTTTTGAACTAGAAATTTTTGTACTAAAAAGTTGCTTTAAAAAGCACGAAGAAAATCATTAAAAAAAACTAAAACTTACAAACAAAAAAGAATTCATATTGTGAATTATTCACTTGCTTAAAAAAAGCTTTTGCTTCTAAAATGAATCTTACAGTTTCAGTTGCATTTTGACATTCTCACTTATATTAATATTATTTGGCAGCTCAAATAAATTGTCTAATCTGCCTTAAATGTCATCATGATCTTATTGAGAATGAACTAAATGGGGTTTAGGTGTAATACTGGATGAATTTTCTCTTATCGAGTCTTTGTGTATGCGTTGTGTGTGTGAGTTTACCTTAAATGTCGTAAATGTCCAAAAAAAAAAATTCTTTAAAATAGCCATTTTGAGTCCTCTCCATAAAGACGTGCTTGACATCTCTGGTATGGCATTTACTATTCATACAGTCTCTATATAGACGTAAGATCAGTCTGCCAATATTTTTATGAACAAATGCAGAGTAATGAACAAATTTCACTCCTATCTTATATGGTCCGCTTGATCTACAAAAGTTCATCCAGTTTTCAGATGTTAGATTATTTAGGTGTGGAGTGCGGACTGGGAGAATCATCTGCACAAGTATTGAGTGGTACCCGCACTCAATACCGTTGGATCCCGTTAGGCATCCAGTGCTTGTGCGGACAGTGCGCACTCCGCACCAAATAATTTTTCTATTGGGACAGGTTTTATTTGGGACAGCTTTCTTTCTGCTTTCTTAAGTGACATTTTGGTTCAAAAATTTTTGTACTAAAAAGCACCTTAGAAAGCTGTAAACAAATTATTTCAAAGAAAGCCAACGCTCGGTTTACAGGAAATATTGGTTGAGTTCAAATAGGAAATGCAAAATAAAATAAGTTTTCTGTTTAGAAAAGATAGCCATGGTAAATAATATGCTCTTGTTGAGAGTCGAACTCAAGACCTCCCGCTTACTAAACGGGTGCTCTAACCAACTGAGCTACAAGAGCTTCTGTCTGTAATTTTCCATACATATTATAAAAATACATCCCTACTGTCCTATTAAAGCGCGTGAAGAAATCAGATTTAATCTCGTATTATATGAATAAATGTCAATATATAAATATTACATTATTACCTTTAAAATCTTAACTTTACTGTTTTAATTAAAATTTATTTAATTATTATTGTATCAACTTCAAATTTTGGTCCCATTCTGAGTTATACACACCACAAGGTGATATTAAGACTAATGATCTTGATATATCATTTAAAAAATATCTCAATCAAGCACAAATCGCGAGGCAAAATAAAGTTGTACTATTGAAATTAAATGTGGGACCATCCGAGCTCAGATTTCAGCAAAATTATAATCGAATTGAACGTCTCGAAAAGACGAACCCAACGCACTAAATACGACTCAATTCGAGCTGAAATAAGTTTAAATCAATGGCTCAAAATGTATTTGGAAGGTTCAAATCATAAATTGGATAACCAAACGTGACATGCTTATAGTTGAATTGAGTGGCTAAACAAGACAAATCCAACAAGCCCAAGATCATCAAATTCTGATATCATTAAGATATTCAAATGCATAGTAAACAATTCAAAATTAAGGGGATCTATATTGGCCGTCCATTCAAACCAGTCCTAACCTTCCCATTATTTCTCTTCTATTTACTTGTCATGTCACTCTAAAATAATTACAAATAGACTCTCATTCTTCATTGAAGGGAAACTCAAGTAAGAAAGAGAAGCAAGAGAGAAACTAGAGTTCTATTGTCATCAGATACCTCGACCATCGTCGGACCACCAACTGTCATTGAATTTCTTCCTGACCACCAACTGACGCCAGATTTATGCCATACGACCAACTGCCGTGAGACTTCAACTTGGCTTCCAAATGACTTCAAATTTATATCCGACTATAGATCGTCACCAGAGTTTCTTCTAATTTCTATTCATCACTCGATTTCAGCATGTTAGTTAACAATTATAATCTGTTTGCCCTCAAGTTAGAGGGTTAGTCAATTATTTGTAATTTATTCAAATACTAGTGGATCAATTTCGACTGGGCGTGGCCCCGTGATTTTTCTCTTTAGTGTTTCCACTTAAAAATTCTGATGTTTCTTCTCTCTCTATGTATGCATTGGATACTCGTGTAACGCTAAGCAGTATAATTTTTCCTATTATACTGTCGCAAATATTCTAGCACGCAATAGATCTAATTGGACTCAAATAATTCATAAAAATTATGGCTATTACAAGTCTTCTAGGCCTTCTATTAAATTTGAGTAAAATTTAAAGTGGCTCCCACAAAAGCTCACTTGATTAAATAACCTCATAATACATGATATTTAATCACTTAAAAAAAATCCTTCTAACTTATGAGAGAAATTGAAGAATTAATTTTTTTTTTCAATATCCAATGGCTGAAAGTTATTGTTATGGTGATGTAAATAAACTAAATAATCAACTCTCAATAATAAGCTTAAATCTATTTGATGAAAATAGATAAAACCCTACTTTATGAGTATATTCGGTCACTTTTAATTTATTTTTAAGGCTTCGTTTGGTTGCCCGCCCGTAATTTTTTCCATTTGTCATTGAAATCGGTTAAAAATGAGTATTTTAATGCTTGTTTGCGTCACTTTTTCAAAAGACCTTCTTATATAATTCTGAATTTTCACCGATTTGAGAAGGAAAAAACTTCCGCTTCTCCGTTCTAATACCTCCGTTTAAGAATAAAAAAAATGCCGGTGGAAACCAAACGAAGCCTAAGTTTGCATTCATTAACAAATACTTAATAATGAGATCGGGTAAGCGGCCAGATATTCGACAGAAGCTCTTCCTCCTCTCACCCGTGCTCGAATCCTATCCCAAAAAAAAAAAACTTAATTATTATAACATATATACAAAAAAAGTGTCGTTGGTCATCGGTGCCATTTGATCAAAGGTTTTATTTGAAATGGTTATAACTGTCTTTAAAAATAGTTATAAAAATATTTTTTCATAAAGTCATTGCAGTATTATAATTTTTTTTTTTAATGAGAAAATTGAATAACTCTCATACAACTATCATACTTTGCCTGATTAAATTATTAAAAAAAAATATTTTTCATTACAAAAATAGTATAACCAAATAAAAAAAAATGATACCGAACTAAAAATTCAAATTAAAAACCGTGAAAAAATAATCCCAAATAAACCCTAAATCCGTTAATACTTATCTCAAAATAATGATAGCATGCATCTCTCTATGCTTTCTTGTTACAGCGTTTCTTTCATTAAATCATGTTTATTCTTTATTAAATTGTATGAAGTTTTATTAGTTTTTGTTATGATGAATAAGTTGATTGAGAATCTTTGTGCCTCTAACAAGAAAAAAAAAAACTTTTTCAATTGAACTTAGGCTTAGTTTGGAAAAGTTTTCCAACTACTTTCTAAAAAAAAATTTGAACATAAATTTTCTTACTAAAAAATTATTTTAAAAAACATGAAAAAAAATATCTCAAACAAAGTTAAACTAAAGATTTGCGCTTCTATATTGAAATAGAAAATCTCTAGAGGCAATTGTATCTTTTTTTTTTAATTTTAATTTTTTAATTTTTCTTTTCTAGAGACAATTGAATCTAAGGCTTCATTTGGGACGGCTTTCTTATTGTTTTCTAAAGCAATTTTTTAGTACACAAATTTTTAATTTAAAAAAATTTTGAAATTAAAAAACAGCTTTAAAAAACAATAAAAATAATATCTCAAACAAAACCTAAATTTGAGAAACTTCTTTGTATGAAAAATAACAAATTCAAAATTAAAATAATTATCAAAAATTATTTTTAAATTAAAGTAATTATCTATATGTTACTCTAACAAATACAACTATTCAAAATTTAATATAAATATACTGTATAACCTAAGTTATTGGGAATACTATAAATACGTACTTAATTTGGCCTTCAAAGAAAACCAAATTTTGTTTAACCTAATAATAACCCATAAATTCTTTCAAATCAAAATTTTAAATCATAATTTCTATACTCCTGATTAACGTAATAATTTTTTAAATTTTCACAAAAATACACCTCTTATGGGATAATTTACACTTAAATTATTCACAGAAATGTTCGAAGCTGTGAAGTTTGAGATGGTTCAATATTTATCAGGAAGAAAGTAATCAAAGCTTGCGCTGATTGTTAACAGTACGTATGAAAGTGAAAATCTACGCAAATGAAGAAAGAGTTTTCGTATTGTTATAAAACAGGCAGTTTTCTATACGAGCAGCTCTATCCATACCTCTGTGATCTCGGGATGCCCAGTTTTAATGAGAGAATATTTGAATCAAGCAACGTAGAGAGGTTCTGGAGCTGTTTTCCTTTGGATCCTGATAAAGAATTAAAAGGAATCGCATGAGATGGACGAATAGAATTCAGAACTTTGCTTACCATTTTAACTGATCCAAATCTTTGAAGAACCTACATGCCAAGGGATTCGAAGAACTTGAATACACCATCAACTAAGACAATAGGAAAAAAGAGGATTTACATACATACCACCACTTTATATCATGCTATTTACATATCTAATATTCAAAACTTTAATATTTAATGTTTATCACGCATAGACAACTTTAATATCAAATGTGGTTCTCATATATTTCATTGCTACCACCCATACCACCCTGTAAATTTTAAAATTTCAATCCTTACACTCATATTTAATATTTGGATGATGGGCATGAAATATTAAAGTTTAAGGAGTTAGATATGTAAATAGAATACTAGAATGTGGTATGTATGTAAATCCCCCTAGAAAAAATGTGTATGCATGACATTTTTCACTAGACTAATTTTTTAGCATATTTGCCAAGACATAATACTCAAGATCGTCAAAAATATAATATAAAAAAACTAATTAGAAGAAAGCATACCATAATTCATTATAACCTCCTTCATGAAGTTTGATCAAAGATGAAGATTTTTGAGAAATTAGATTTCTCACCTTTTTCCCTTTATTGATCTTGATGTAGTTTGTTATGGCGAAAATTGACAAATAGACTAACATATAGTGGGGTAAAAAGTGGACCAATAGTTTCTAATTTAGTTCTTTTATCAAACAGTCCATAAATGTTTGCAAAAATTAAAAAAATTATCTCTATATTAACCCAGAGGATCTTGACACAATAATTGATACATCATCAAAAAATTATCTCGATCGGGCACGACTCTTGACACAAAATCAAGCTAGAAACTTCCGAAATTAAAATCAGGACCATCCGAACTCCGATTTCAACAAACTTACAGTCGAACTGAACATCTCAAAAATACTAATCCAACGACACCAAATTCAACTCAATCCGAGCCCAAATGGGTCGAAATTAAGGACCCAAAGCGATGTTGGAAGGTTCAAACCACAATGTAGATTACCAAACGGTTTTTAAACATGACATGCTTATAGTCAAATCGAGCGGCTTGACAAGACGAATCCAACGAGCCCAAGACCACTAAATTCTGATATCATTAAGACATTCAAAATGCCCAATTAAGGGTCCACGATCAAGGGATTCAACATCAATCATCCATCCAAACTACAATTTACCCTTGATCTTTCTCCGATTTACGGGCCATACCACTCTCAAAAATCTATAAATAGAGCCCCCTTTTCTCATGAAAAGGGACCCCCCAAGCAAGGAAGCAAAGAGAGATCGGAGATCACTCTTGCCCCCTTGCTCCTCCTCGACCACCGACCGGAGTTTCGCTGGACCACCACCTGACGCCCGGAGTTCCACCGGACTACCAACTGACCCCTAGAGTTCCGCCAGAGCACCACCTGACGCCCGGAGTTTCGCCGGACCACCACTGATGCCCGAAGTTCCGTCAGACCACCACCTAACACCAGAGTTCCACCGGACCACCACCTGACTCTCGGAGTTCCATCGGACCACCACTTAACATCGGAGTTCCGCCGGACCACTACCTGACGCCCGGAGTTCCGCCAGTCCACCACCTGATGCCCGGAGTTCCACCGGACCACCACCTGATGCCCGGAGTTCCATCAAACCAACACCTGACACCGGAGTTCCCCCGAACCACCACCTAATGCCCGGAGTTCCGTCTAACCACCACCTGACGCCCGGAGTTCTGTCAGACCATCACCTGACGCCAAAATTCCACGAAACCACCACCTGACACCCAGAGTTTTGCCAGACCACCACTTAATGCCCGAAGTTCCGCCAGACCACCCGGTGACGCCAAACTTTCATCCCTATTTGCCACTAGACTACAACCACATGGTTGATATTTGTAATTTGATCGCCCTCAAGGACAGTCAGCTCATTATACTCAACTCAAATTCTAGTAGAATCATTTTCAACTAGGCCAGGTCCTGTGATTTTTTCCCCTTCCAGAGTTTTCTACATAAATAATCTTGTGTTCTGTGTATGAACTGGATATCCATATAATGCTAAGACATATACCTATAACTATATCGCCACATATATTCTAGCCCACAACAATAATTATTTAAACCATATTTATATTTTATGTCATGTAGGACACTTAATATATATATATAAAGAAATATTTTTAACATTCATGCACTTAACACATGTGATGTCAATGAATTTAATAGTTTAAATATAATACAACAACAACAAGCCTTTTACCCCACTATGTGGGTTCGGTTATGAATCCTTTTTCTCCATTGTGTCATATTAAGAGTCAAATTTTCATTTAAATTTAATAAAAAATATCATTTTTAATAGTTTATAATCAAGTCTTTTTAGGTTTAACTCTACCTTAACATAAGTCAAATCTAATACACCTATTTTTCTAATTGGGTCATCGGAAGGCCGCCTTTTTATGTGACCAAACCATCTAAGGTGGCTCACTCTAATCTTATCCTCCATTGGAGCTACTCCAACCTTTTCACGTATATGCTCATTTCGTATCTTGTCTCTAAGAGTAAAGCCACTCATCCACCTAAACATCCCCATCTCTGCAACATTTAACTTAGTATTATGCATCTATTTTAATGGCCAACATTTTGTACCATAAAGCATTGCAATTCTCACCACCATCTTATAGAATTTTCCCTTAGATTTGAGTGGGACTTTTCTATCACACAACAAATCTGATGCATTCCTCCACTTCAACCATCCAACTTGAATTTTACTAGTAATATCCCCATCTATTTCACCATCACTCTGAACAATAGAGCCAAGATATCTAAAACTTGTACTCATATTAATGATTTAATCGCCCAAAATCACAATCTTCCCATCATATCTATTATTACTAAAATTACACTGCATATATTCAGTTTTAGATCTACTCAAACGAAAGCCTTTAGACTCTAAAATTGGCCTCCATAAATCAAGTTTAGCTTCAACTCCCTCTCTAGTCAAGAAAAATATCGTCAGCAAAAAGCATACACCAGGGTACAATCTCTTGCAAATGTCTAGTGAAAACATCCATGACTTTAGTAAAAAAGATATGAGCTTAAGGCTGATCCTTGATGTAATCCAATTGAAATAGGAAAATACTTGGTCAAACCATCTTGTGTTTGAATAAGTAATAGTTCTTGCATACATATCCTTAATGACTTGAATATAAGCATTATTAACCCCTTTTATTCTAGAACTCTCTCCATAGCAATTCTCTTGAAACTTTATCATATGCTTTCTCTAAATCAATACATATCATATATAGATCCTCCTTATTCTCTCTATTCTTCTCCATCAAACCTCTCAATAAATGTATAACTTCCATAGTTGACCTACCCAACATGAATCCAAATTGATTTTGAGAAATATTAGTATATTACGCCATAACCTATGCTCCATAACTCTCTCCCAATAGTTTAAATATAATGTGCAATATAAATCAAATATTTTTTCTTAAATTGGTCAAATAAAACTATTCATCATCCAACAAAAACTTAAAAGAGATCAAGGCGATTGTATACCATTATTGAAATATAATTCCTTCCATGTATCACAACATTAGTTCTCAACATAGCATGACCTGTAATGAGATACAACTATAATGACTCAATGATAATATCATTGTCAAAGAGAAATTTTATTAATATCCACATAATTCATTCAAAGATAAGAAAACTGGATGCATTAATGTATCAGAAACAATACTAAAAGAGCTCAAAGAGTTAAATATTTAAAGAGTGTCAACTTGAATACAAAGTAAATAATGGTTTTTAGTAATGCCCATTTTTTATATATTCATTAAATATTCTTGGCGGCAACCCTTTAGTTAATGTATCTGCAGCTAAAAGACTAGTGTTAAAATGCTCGATTGATAATCTTTGTTTTTTAACTTCCTTAAGAGCAAACTATTTCAATTTCAAGCGTTATACACCCTTTGAATACTAGTGCTCAGTGAAGAGAAAACTATTGCAGCATGATCATAATAACTTTTTAACAGCTTGGCAATATATCAGCTGTTCCATATCCCTAAAATAAACTCCTCGCCTATAATACATGAATCATGGCCTCAAATTTCAAAAAACTCAACTTTCATAATAGATGTAGCAATGACGGACTATTTCACACTCTTGCTAGAGATCATTCCCTCAGCTAAAGGAAATAATATCTGAATATGGATTTTTTAGACATCCAAAAAAAATTGAATTTGAATATCACATCACCTCAAGGTGATTAGATAAATTACTATAAGTGAGTGTGTGATCTTTCATTAGTTGCAGCATATAGCAAAACTTTCTTTGCATCTTTTCAATGATCAAATGTTGTATTACTTTGATACCAATTCAGCATTCCAATAGCAAAACTAATGTTTCACCCAATAAAAGTTTAAGCATAGATTAAGCTCCAACAATAGATGCATAAGGAATATATTCTATTTATTTACATTTCACTTCGTTCTTTGGGCAATACAAAGGGCCCAATTTAACTATATTATAAATTGGAACAACACTAGTAGAGCTTTTTTTACTTCTAAGTCTTTCTAAAATCTTATTATTTCTGATTTTTGGGACAATCCTAATATTTCTTGCCACCTATCACGAAATATTTCAATTCCTATCATATAGGTATCACGAAATATTTCAATTCCTATCATATAGTATGCTTCACTCATATCTTTTATTTTGAAGTTCTTTGAGAGAAATTTCTTGTATTTATATAATAAACCAAGATCATTAAAAACAAGTAAGATATCGTCAAAATACATAATAAAAAATATAACCTTCAAATATATACATGTAATGACTCCAAGGAATGGAATAGAATTTGAATTTCTCTCTAAACAATTTCTTCATGGTATTAGAGCTTAGGAAAATCCTAAGCCTTCTATGAGTGCCGGTGGCAAACCTTCCTCCCTTTCCTCCAAAACCTCAACCGGCGATAACCCTCCATCATCCTGCCAATAGCCTCTCTTTAAACACTGGTAGCCCTTACCTAAAATTCATCTTCTCTTTCAATCAAGGAAACCCAATCATGTCCATAGATAGTGAGTTCTCATCCTCCTAATTTACTTATTAATAAAAATTCAAATTTGTTCAAATGTGAAACTTGACAATTGACTAAACATACCAGATCATCTTACTCAATTGTTCCTTACCAACCTTCTAAACCCTTTGCATTGATCCATAGTGATATTTGGGGACCCTCTAAAGTTAAAAATATAAGTGGAGCAAGGTGGTTTGTAATATTTGTTGATGATCATACTAGACTCACTTGGGTTAATTTAATGAAAGAAAAATATGAAATTAAAAGTATATTCAAATCATTTCAACTGATGATTCAAAATCAAATTGATACAAAAATTCAAATCATAAAACCAAACAATGGGATATAGTACTTCCATTCTATCATGAGAGAATACCTATCAAGCCAAGGGGTAATCTAAGTGAGTTCATGTGTGTATATGTCTCAACAAAATGAGATAGCTGAGAGGAAAAATAGGCAACTCCTGGAAGTCGCCAGATCTATTATGCTATTCACAAAAATACCAAAATATCTATGGGGGAAGCCATTCTTACTGTTGCAAATTATAGGCTACATACTCCGCTACTAAAATTTGAAACACCTAAAGAAACTCTACTCAAAGCCTATCCTCATGCTCGATTCAGATCATCAAATCTTCCACCTAAATTTTTAGGTGCTCTGCCTTCGCTCATATCTATCCACAAGATAAAAGCAAGCTTGACCCAAGATTAAAAAAAATGCATTTTTATTGGTTATTCCCCGACAAAAAGAGGTATTTAAAGCCATGTATATCACCTTCTTTAAAAACAACTCATACTTCAATAGTTTTGAAATTCAAGGAGAGAGTGAAGGAGAATTTATCAAACTTGGGAGTGGAATTCCTAATTGTACAACCAAATAAAGTCCAGTCAAAATCAACAAATATCACAAGAAGTCCAAACCACGAGTATTTTCCAAGGTATATCTCCTATATCTCAAACTCCACCTTCAGACCTATTATAACTATCCTAAGTCCTAATCAATCCTGCAAAGAGCAACAATTAAGGAACAACAATAAGTATACTCAAGAAAAAGAAGAAAAATTAGCATATGCCGAGTAGTGAGACATATATTGCATCTGTTAACTCTACTTCAATGGATCCAACAACTATAGAAATTCAAACAAAGGAGAAAAATGAGAAAGTTCAAAAAGAGATAAAGTCATCAAATGGCCAGAAAGAATCATGCACCAAGGATCCAATAAAAAATTTTCTCTCCTATAACAGATTATCAAACACTTATCAAGTCTTCCTTTTCAAGTTGGATGGTGTATAGATTCCAACCAATATTCAGGAAGTTTTGAATCACCCAGGATAGATACAGACTATTAAAGAAGAAATTATCGTATTGAAAAAAAAAATCAAAAATAGGTGATTACGAATCTCTCACCTAAAAAGAAAGTTTTGACTTGCAAATGGGTGTTCACTATAAAGCATAAGGTGGATGGTAGTGTTGAGAGGCTAAAAGCTAGATTGGTTGCAACATTAGTCACTCAGTCTTATGGAATAAACTATCAAAAAATTTCTTCTCCTATTATAAAGCTCAACACCATCAGGATTCTTATTTCCTTAGCAGCAAATTTAGATTGACCCCTATATCAACTAGATATCAAGAATGCATTTTTGAATAGGAACCTGAAAGAAGTCTACATGGAGATTCCAATGGGGATTCATAAGTCTTACGGAAGGGATAAAATATGTAAACTGTTGAAATCCTTGAATGGATTAAAGCAGTCTCCAAGAGCATGATTTGGAAGATTCTCAAAGTATGTAAAAGGCCATGATTTTAAACAATGTCAGACAGATCATACCTTGTTTGTGAAGCAGTTAGAAAGAGATAAGGTGGCAATACTGACTGTATATGTGGATAACATCATTCTTACTGAGAATGATATAGATGAAATAATTGCAGCAGAAGAAATATAACCAACAATAAAGGCATTGATCAAAATCAACAACAAAAGGATAGTATACTATTACATACAAAATTGGATTTCGACTAGTAAAACAAAAAATATTTTTTGATGGAAACTCACAAGTTCTTATCCTGCCTCTGATACCCCATGCTAAAATTTTCTCTATTGACGTATGTATTTTCTTAATCATGCAAATCAATTCAATTTTCTGCAAAAACCACAATGCCCAATATCTTGGATAAGATGATTTTTACAAAACTGTAATCCGAAGAAAGCATGTCTCCATTCCTGATCATCTTCTTCATGAAATTTGATCAAAGATGAGAAAATCTGAGACAATAGATTTCTTTTCCTTTTACCCTTTCTTTTTCTTGCAGCAATTTCATTCTTATACGGAAAGCTAGCATTCAGTGTGGTAGAAAGAGGACCAATAATTTCTAATTTAGTTATTTAATCAAATGGTCCTTAAATATTTGCCATAATTAGGAAAATTAACTTTATTTTAACCAATAAGAATTTGACACATAATAATTATTTAAAACATATTTATATTTTAAGTCTAGTGAGCAACTTAATATATAGAAGTAAAAAAAGGAAAAATTTCTAATATCAATGTCTCCAAGCATAACTCCAGAAGCTCCCTTGAGGAGCTTTCAATTAAATATTATCACTTTCATAAAAACATATATTAAACCCCCTTCAAAACTGACAATTTATCCTATAGATAACTGCCAGCTTATGTATTAAGGTTTTATATTCTGCATGTATGAGGAATAAAATTATTTAAAGACTTGACAAGTTTAGCCAAAAATAGCACAAAGAGTGTTCGTGCAAGAGGTATTGCGATTACCAATTGTTTTTTTCCCATTTGTATCCATCAGTATCCACCACATGCAAGCTCAAAGCATGCCTTGAAGTAGTAGATTTATTCTCAAAACTGCTAAAACAAGAAGATTGCTTGATATGGTGATATTGACTAAATACTGATGATGGAAAGGATTATATAAGCTTTACCTTTGATGTATAAGATCGCCATGTATAATGATTAAAGTTCCTGCTTTCACTTCGAGAGGCACAAACTCCTTTTGATCATAGAATGGTGAACACTGATCAAAGTGAACGCCATTGTCATCTCTAATAAATCTCCGTACAAGACCGTCTATATTGGAAACAGGACGGATTTAATTTTACATTATTACATCAATTAAGAATGAAGCAGAAAAGGTAACTATATGAAGAATTTTTACTCTTGTGAGATCCTGGGATAGCCCAAAGGCAGCCATTAATTATGGTAGCATCTTCTAATGCCAACCACAAGCCCGTGCATGATGGAGGCTCGGTATAGAGAAAAGAATTATCCTGATGGGGTACCACTTCTCCACCAATGCCCGGTTGCTAAATTTAAAAGTATGCATATTAGATAAAAGGGGTAGTAAACTGGGAAAATTTTTAAGAATCACTTATATGAGTTTCTTGAAAACCAAAGAAAAAATAGTTTAATCTCCACATGCTAAAGCAGTCAATACTTGTTAAAATGAAAAGAGCCTAGAATCATGAAATACAAATACATTAAATCTCAACGGATGATGAAATCCTTCAACTTTAATATACACCAACAAAATAAAGATTGAAAAAAAAAATGTGACTCCATGGGAGTCTGTTAAAATTATCTCAAAAAACAATTTTGTTTCTTCAAAATCAAAACGAGTTTGTAGATAAGTTCAGACCACATCATTACTGCCCAAATAAACAATTAGAGCTTTCAGAATGATCTTATGGAGGTACCTTAAATATATACATCGACTGCATAACCACAGGCCTCTTGTATCCTAATGAACAAAATATGCTTGAGATCTTTTCTGAACTTGAAAACTTTTTGAATATAGGGTCAATTTCATGCAAAGCTGCAAAAGAAACCAACAAATGAGATTCAAGGGAAAAATAAAGACATAATTGCGACACCCCAGATTCAAGGCATGCTTATATTATTGTAAGAGTTAATAAAAAAATTTGACCAACTGCTCTCATAATTGAATTTTAAGATACAAAGCATAAATTAACTTGAACATTTATCATTTTATGCAGATAGTGACCCTAGTGTGTAATCACCTAAATATCACTTTTAGCTAATTTTTGAAATTCCAAATTGTTGAATCAGTCCTTAATGCTGTTAATGGATGATTAATGAATTTTATTCATACACAACTAAATTTATGAAACATTGATCTCATTAACAGAGCCACCTAACTTCACATGCTTAATACATGCTCCTCTTATCACATAAAATTATGGATTTTTTTTTTTTTTTTGGTTATTGTTTTAGTACTTTCATGTATAGATAGATCAAATAGTTGTTTTTGTTTTTTGTTTGGATGCTAACCAAAAAATTTCTAAAAAATAAAATTTTGTAAAGGCATACTCTCAAACATATATATAATTATGGTATAGATGTACGCGCATGCATTGATGAAGGTATGACCAAACAATAAAAAGACATACATACCATGGCCAACTTTATTAATGGAGAGCTCCTTTGGCTGCCTCAATCTTCCATCATCCCCAAATGCTTTCTCTGAAAAAAAAAGTTGCGGAAATAGGTTCTTACAATTGGATATAGAGTTAACAAGTAAAAAACAAAAGCATAAGACATCAAAGCGAGAGTAACTAATTGAGACATGAGCCAATATGTGTGTTTTCCAGATCAAATCGAGAAACCATTATCATTAATATTTTTTAGGAAAAACTGACCATAGACATATTTTAGATGAGGCTAGATGTATTCATGAAATAGAGATTCATCACGCCTTCATATGCATAACTTTCTTGCCCTAAATCGCAAAACTCAATTCCTTGAACTAAAAAAGCGGATGCGTTTCCAATCATTTATAAAAATTAATAGCAAGTGTCAACATGCCATTTAAAAGTAAATTTTAATGATATAAATTGAGAAAATTTACGATCAATGAGTATCTGGCAAGATTCAAAGCTTCCAGAGCAATGATATATATTCATAAAATTAGTGAGTGGTAGAAGAATGGAAAAACCTTCGAAGAAGAACGAAACCTTCTCTGCACTCTCGAAGAAGTAATCATCCGTAAGCTTTTGCTGTTGTTGTCGAAGACCAGCAAAAAATTAGCATAATCAAATCCACTCCTTCTTCCTCATCCCCTCCCACGAAATGCCTAAATAAACCACAAACCTGGTTCTTGGTGGAAAAGATGGAAGCTGAAGAGGAGGCATCGAAACCGTCGAGCAGCTCCACCATCCGACTCCTCATCTCAAGGATCTCTTCAAGGGTATAAAATGATTCGATAACTAGAAACCCTAATTCCACAGAAGGCGCTCACAATCATGAATACTCCATAAATTGAAGGAGAATCGTTATTCGTTACCACCAAACTCACGGAAAAGAATGACAGGGAAAGTTTAATACCATTAGAGTTGAAGGAGCTGAGCTGCTCTTTGCTTAGATTCCCGGTGATCCCCATCGCTTCCCCTACTAACACGTTGACGGCAGCTCGAGGTGTTCGTCGGAAGATTTATCTCAAATACGCGACGGCAGCTTAGAAAATGAGACAAAAGAAAGGGAGTCCGAGTTCATGCGAATTACTCCTTTGGTTCTATAGATTATGTTAGATGATCTTAATAACTAATTGATTAATTATTTATTAAGATTAATGCATCACCAAAACTCTGATCCAATTAAATGTGAATCTCAGCTTAGTATTTGAATTAAAATTTAAGGGTTTTTTTTTTTTTTTTTTTTTGGAAATTTAGGCCAATTAAGGCTACGTTTGGGACATCTTTCGTATTGTTTCCTAAAACGGCTTTTTAGTATAAAATTTTCAACTTCAAAAGATTTTTGTACTCGAAAGTTGTTTTAGAAAGCAACAAAAAAGCTGTCACAAATGAAGTATAAGGCTTCGTTTGAGATGACTTTCTTGTTATTTCTTAAAGCAGCTTTCTAGTATAAAAAAATAACAAAAAAGTCGTCACAAACCAAGTCTAATGTTTCATTTGGGACAGTTTTTTTACTGCTTCTTAAAGCAGTTTTTTAGTAGAAAAATTTTAATTTTTAAACTAAAAAGCTATTTTAAGAAGCAATAAAAAAGCCGTCTCAAACGAAGTCTAAGTCTTTGTTTTGAACGACTATTTTATTGCTTTCTAAAACGGAGTTTTAGTACAAAAATAAAAAAATTGTACTAAAACTCGGTTTTAGAAAGCAATAAAAAAGCCGTCCCAAACGAAGCCTTAGACTTTGTTTTGAACGACTATTTTATTGCTTTCCAAAACAGGGTTTTTTCTGTTTTAGAAAGCAATAAAACAGTTGTCCCAAATGAAACCTAAGTCAAACTCACGCAAGCATCACATTTGCAACTCTAGCCCAAGATCTTTAAGTTGATAGCCAAAATTCATAACCAATAGACCAAGATGAGCTTTATAAATTTGAGGTTTTCAACCTCATTAGAATTCCACCTACAATATTTATATAGTTGAATAGAAAATAATTCCAAAGATATTAAATATGTTTTTATCCAATTCAAATGAGCTCAAAAGTCAAGAACTTGAAGTGTAGTTGCAAACTTAATACTACTAATTTTATTGCAAGTGCATTAAATGCACATTAATAAAAAATTTAAAATAAAAATGTATTATGAATATTTTAGTTATATTTTTATTATTAAAATGAAAAAAAATTTAAAATTTAATAAATAATGTAATTTTGTTTAATATTTTTAAATAATTAATTAAAAACTAATTAATTGACATTTAAATGAAAACCTCCTTGTTATAAGATTTTTATTTAGAATTAAATGATGAACTTTAATAAGGTAAGAAATAAACAAGATCAAATATAAGATATGCAACAAACATCAATATGCTAGAATTTTTAATCATAATGTTCTAACCCTGATTTAATTAAGGCCTTATAGTAGTCAATTTTTCTTTGAGATTAATATATAATTAATTAATCAAAATTTATATTATATTCATTTCAAAAAATATATAATGACTATAAAATTTATCTCTATCAAATTTATATTAGAATATCCTTAACATTAGTACAAAGCTAATATTTAAAGTTGTCAATCATGTGTAATAAAAAGCAACTAACAACTCAAATTTGACTGAAATCCCATGGTATAGAGCCAATTGAAGGCTTGATTTTAAATTAAAATTTAAAGCTTATGTCAAACACTAAAGGCCCTGTCAAGAGATGTTAGTATAGATCGAATACTTAGCTAAATATGTTGCATTCAAAGTCAGAATATAATAATGATTAATTTAGAAATCTAAGGAAATATAGAGCTCCATTTAATGATCATAGGCGATGATCACCTCTAGCAATCATCATCGCCCAAATTTTGTCGCACATTCGTCTCTGCTCAACCATCTTTATTCGATAGTAGTTGTCTGATCATTGTTGCCCATTTGTTGACATTTGATCATTATTATCCAATCGTTATCACCCAATTGATATAATCCAACCACCATCATCAAACTCTTATATTCTAATCAACAATTCTTGGCTATCATCATTATGTTTTACCATTACTACAGTATTCTTTAGAGTAATAAATTAATAGGTTAATTAAGCTATTTAGTTAAGAGTTAAAAAATTAAACTACAATGTTAAGAAGTAAATTAAGGATTAATTAATAATCAGTATAGAGAATTAGCCTAACTAAAATGATAGATGCTTTTAAGTTATAAGGTAAAGCTAACACAAGTGAATTGATGGGCAACTGTAACTTATTAAGTTTATCTTTAAATCCTTATGATGTTCTCTTGTTACATAATATTATTGAGATACTTCTTCATGTTAACCTTGTATTCTCATATGTATTCTTCTTCTTCTTTTATGTATCAAGATACTCAAACATTATATCTAGGAATTAACTTATTTCCTAACAATTTCAACTCTTAATTACCAATAAAAGATCCATTAAATTTATAAATCATTTGCTTTATTTTTTTTATCAATAAGAACAATTTTTTTCAATTCTAAATTTTCACTTATTTATGTACTAAAAAGCTGCTTTAAGAAGCAGCAAGAAATCCGTTCCAAATGAAGCCTTAGGTTTCGTTTGAGATGGTTTTTTTATTGCTTCTTAAAGCAGTTTTTTTAGTACAAAAATTATTTTTTTTCTACTAAAAAATTGCTTTAAGAAGCAGAAAGAAAGCCGCAGGCTATCTCTCTGGTCCTATAGAACAAGATCCAGAGTGATCACCAATAATCTCCACAAGAACAAGATCCATCTTTGAAACGGTGGAACCTAATCCTGTCCCTAACAATTATTTCCCGCTTATACACCATCGATATGAACTTTGTGGCCTTGTGGCAGTCCAAGCAGACGCGCAAGTTCTTCACAATCCGAATAGTCGTCCCTGCTCTTGTATTCATCAATCCAAAAGCAATGGCTAACTTCTCACTGTGTCTTGATAAAGCTGTCTCCTTATCTTCCACATCAACATCGACCAACACTTCTCCTACTTCTGGAACATAACCAGCTACCTTTAATTTGATTACCATCTCATCCAAAAATGAGTAGATCGACTTTGTTTGTGGGTGAGACCTGTCTCCAACCAGAAATTGGTGGAACATCCCATCCACTTCAATGGAGCTGCAGCCCGGAATCTTCCTCTCACCTGCAACCTCAATTTTCTTCCTCGCCTCATTTGAATCATTCCATCTACCACATCCTGAGTAAATGTTGGCTAGTAAGACATGGCAACCAACATGCTTCGACTCGAACTCCTCGACGAGTTTTCCGATCCTTTGTGCCCTCTCCAGGTCCTTGTGGATGCGGCAGGCGCCGAGTAATGAACCCCAAGTTGCAGCATCTGGAGCCATGGACATGTTTGATATGATATCCTCGGCATCTTGCAGAAGCCCAGCTCGTCCGAGAAGATCCACCATGCAGCCATAATGCTCAAGCTCAGGCTCAATCGAATACGTGCTCTTCATCGTATCGAAGTAGAATTTACCCTTTTCCACAAATCTTCCATGACTGCAAGCAGTTAGCAGAGATACAAATGTTACTTTGTCGGGAAAGACTTTAAATTGATCCATTTTTTCGAAGAGTTGTGTTGCTTCAGCAGAGTAACCATGAATGGCAAGACCGGTGAGTATGGCGTTCCAGGGGCGTGCAATCTGCTTTGGGCTATCTGATTTGTTAAATAGGTCGAATGCAAAGTCTATTTCTCCGCACTTTGCATACATGTCTATTAGACTTGCGAGCAACCTGTCATTCACTTTGATCCTGGCCTTGTTTATGAAAGCATGAATCCATCTTCCTTGATCCAAGGCCACTAAGTTAGCACAGGCTGCAAGAATGGTTGACAGGGTGAATTCATTTGGTGCAATGCCAGCGAGCTGCATCTGCTGGAAAAGCTGCATGGCTTCCAAGAACCAGCCTGTCTACACATAACTAATGAATTTTATCTGTGAATTTCAAACCAGAAGATAAACGTAAAGATAATGATAATATTTCAAAATAGTGCTATGATGCATGGCTTTGATATTTTTAGGTGCTTGCAAGGCTGCTCGCCAGTGATCTCTCATATCTTAGAGGATAAATGTTTGGAATAAAATTAGGATCATAAACGTCAGGATCAATTGTTTGATTTCTACGCAGTCTTCCTCCCGCTGCCTCAGTACGCAATACTGGTGCGGTTACTCGGATCATGCCAGAGATGGGTGCTGGTCACGGGGCGCGCTGGAGGAGCAGAGAGGCGAAGGCGCCAGTATGATTGCCAACGTGTCTATTTTGTCTATGAAACGAATGAAATTAGCACATGAATTATCTAATCGATCAAGTGATGCATTCACTTGAGCTGTCCAAAAGGCTTCATGGCTTCGATTGTCATCGACGGCCCATCTTCTTTGGCGTCAATCATCGTCGACAACCCATCTTCTTTAGCTTCAATCGTCGTCGTTAGCCCATCTTCTTCGGTGTTGATCGTCATTGACAACCCATCTTCTTCGGCTTCGATCGTCGCCGCAGCCCATCTCTTTTGCAGTCAGCCATTATTTCGAAGCTCCAAACTCTGATATTAACTGATGTAGTTGATTGGTGGAAGAAAGGATTTGCTAGAAGACCAAACCAACAACAGGAATAACCCAAATAACTATAAAAAAGAATGTGTATCTTACAGCATTGTTTGTATATAATGACAATAGAATATTCTAAAACGTAGAAATGTAAACTAGACCTATGTTCTATTATAACTATGATATTCTATATCACAGAATATGGAAGACCACCAAAAGTGGGTCGTATGCAGTGAGTAATCTAAGAAGTGCATGGTAAAAGAGGCGCTCCAGAGAAAAGTGAGTGCAGTTTCTTGCTCTTCTCTATTGCCAAGTGCTGAGAATGAAGTGAGAGAACCCATTCACGCAAAACAAAAAAAATAAAAAATAAACAAATTCTTAGTGAATTTAACCCATGCAGTACACAACATGGATTCCTAGTGTAATTCACATCGCAGAGACTATTGGACATGTGAAGGAGATCACCGGTATTATTATTGCTGTGTCAAGGAATGTTTTTCAATTGATCTAATAAGGTTATTCAACCAAAAATACCATTACATCTACGATTAATGACATGGTTAAGTTCAAGCACATATAGATTCGTGTATTTACCTGCACATATCCCGCAATCATCGTGCTCCAAGAAACCACATCTCTATCAGGCATTTCATCAAACACCTTCCTTGCACCCTCCGCATCCCCGCTCCCTACATAGACTCCAACCATCAGATTCCACGAGAATAAATCTCTGTGAGAACATTCATCGAAAATTTTCTCCGCATGACCCGCCAATCCCCAACTCCCATACATTTTAATCAAAACATTCGAAACAAACAAATTGGTTTCGAACCCACGCCGAACAGCATGCCCCCTGACCTGCTCCGCTTCGCCGAGCTCCAATCCACTACCAGGCCGGCAGGCAGCAAGTACAAAGGTGATCGTATACTGGTTAGGAAGAGGAGCAGATGAGTCACGAAGGAGAGAACGGAAGAGGCGGAGAGAGAAAGAGTTGGAATGGGCTTTGATGAGAGAGTTGTAGGAAAAGAGAGGAGGTGAAGGAGAGTGGTGAAAGAGGAGGTCAGCATAGGAGAGAAGGGGAGGAGACGATGGTAGGGAAAGTTGGACTTGAAGGAGTTTGCTTGGAGGGAAAGGGTGGAGGAAGAGGCCGGAGGTGAGTAAGAGAGCGTGGGCTTGCTTGATCTTAGCAAAGGTGTTGCATGAGGAAGCTTCGAGGAGAAAGAGGATGGGATTTTGGCGGGATATGAAGGGGTGGAGATGGCGAGGAGAGTTGGAGGGAGAGGGCATGGTGGGGAGGGATGAAGAGGGGGGTTTTTGCAGTTGGGATGTGAGTTCACAGTTTAGTTATTTGAGTGCTCATTTGGCATTAATTATTCTGTGCGGATATCAAATGTTGTTCGGATATCAATCAGAATGCATCATATCATTTTTTTATTGTGTAACGCGGCTCGGTACTGCTCGGTATCGCCGGTACAGTAGCTCGGTACCGTTGATGTGGCTGCACTTGATTCGTCTCCGGACGAAGAGTTGTTTATGGCCTCCGCACTGAATAATTTCTCCTCATTTGGTTTCTTCTTGTTAATTAAAATTATTTTTTTAAAACAATTAATGATTTATTCTTTGAACAAATTCTTCTTAATGGCTCATAGAACTTGTCAGCACTACTAAAACAATATCTAAATAGCTGGGTTCTCATTAAAAGAACACACCAAATGAATGTGTCCTCAATTCAGAACTTGACTACATTATAATTAGAGATTAGTTCGGGCTTAATTTACCAAATACAAAGCCAATTATAGTTGGATCAAACTATGCTTTTTTTTTTTATAGAATTGCACCATATTACCATGTTTGTTACACCGACTTTGTCATTGCTTATAAATAAGGAATCATTAGTTGGATTCGGGCACATGAAAAAATAACTTTAAAATCTCATCATATTTCTCTGCTAAGACTTAGGCTTCGTTTGAGATAGATTTCTTACTGTTTCTTAAAACAATTTTTTAATTAAAAAATTAAAAATGTTGTACTATAAAGCTGCTTTAAGAAGCAGTAAGAAAGCCGTTCCAACGAAGCCTTAGTTTGGGACAACATTCTTTATGTTTTCTAAAGCATTTTCCAGTGCAAAAATTTCAAGCATAAGAAAGTTTTGTACTAAAAAAATGATTTAAAAAGTAGTGAGGAAGCTGTCCCAAATGAAGACTAGATCTCTCTCTCTCTCTCTATTAATTTTTTGTATTATGGTTTGACTCACCCTTTCTAGTATCAAAGGGTTGAATTAGGCCTTTCGCAAATCAATTCTCTTAGGGTCTCAATGAGATATTGTTTCTCTTATTCTAACAGCTTAGCTTTGATTCATTTGTCTAATAAAGTCTTGATATTCTTCCACAAACAACACGCAACCTTAACAATATTAATATCTAGTACATTTCACATATCATTTTATAATTTATGTTTGCATTTTAGGTCCATGTTTTAATAATCTTAATTTTAAAATTTTTTTAAATGACATAACTTTTGCATGTGAGAGTACTGCGGTGCTGTGCTTGTGATCACAACGATGTTAAGAGCATTTCAATGGAGAAGCGACGCCGCGGCTTTGAGCTCTGAGTCTTGGGGGGAAAAACAAGGACTTTGGTGCCATGGTGCTGATTTGAAACTTCAATTTTTAATATAATCCATTTCATCAAAACCTTAACCCAACCATTGCTCCCCCTCATTTCAGGTGCTTGCTAGTAGGGGTGTCAATTTCGGGTCACGGGTCGGGTCGAACCCGGAACTAACCTGGAACTATTTGGGCTCAGGTCAACCCAACCCGTTTTTGCAAACAGGTCGATTTTCTAGACCCGAACTCGACCCCTTCGGGTTCGGGTCAACTAGACCCATTTAAGGTTTTGGGACATTGCGTCAGGCGGTGCAGCGGTGCTAGCAGCCGGCGGGGAAGCGGTAGCAGAGCAGTGCCTGCGATGTGCGGCAGCGGGGGAGCTGGCGCGGGGCAGCTGGGCAACAGGCGCAGTGCACGGGGCAGCGGGGCAGCGAGCGCGGGACAGCGGGGCAACGAGCGCGGGACAGCGGGGCAGCGGGGCAGCTGGCGGGGGGCAGCGGGGTCTGGGTTTCTGAGTCATTCCCGGGTCAACCCGAACCCAACCCGATTTTGCAAACAGGTCGGTTTTTAGGACCCGAACCCGACCCGCTTCGGGTTCGGATCAACCCAAACCCAAAATTTTCGGGTCGGGTCCAATGTTGACAAGTCTACTTGCTAGGGAAGAAAGGGAGAGGGGATGGGGGGGGGGGGGGAGAGAGAGAGAGAGAGAGAGAGAGAGAGAGAGAGAGAGAGAGAGAGAGAGAGAGACCACTTCAAATCATTTTCTTTCAACGCTCTAGTTAGAAAACGTGTTCTAATCATGGTAGGTAGCTCGAATTATATTTCTATTTTCAATGAGTTTGATTTCTCAAAATTTATCTCTCCTTAATTTGATTAAAATATCACATCTCTCGTCCTAATGATTTTTTATCATATAACTTTTGTTATGTAATAGACATCATCATCCTGAACATTTTGATTGGTTAATATTAAAATTTCACCATGAAATTTTGAATGTATGCGAAATTTTGAATGTATGCTATTTTAATTGAAATGAGTAGCATAATGTTGAATATAAAATAATCACAAGTCATTGTGTTATATTTAGATATATACTCACAACATGCACATTTTTATTATTCAGTTAGTGCAACATGCATTTTTGTATACTATAAACATATTATTGAGTATACTAACAACTGCACTGAGTGTATATAATATTTTTATATTACTTTATATGGTGTGAAGTGTGTGCGAAGGAAAGAAAAAGTTGCCAGGAAATAATTAACTAATTCAAGTTAGTTGGAGACATATTATCATGCATGAGAGGGTGGACCAATAGGGCTACCATTTTAAAAAAAATTAGTGTAATCCTAAATGATATGAAAATGGATGTATAAGGAAATTGATTTACTGATATGATATAATATGCCGATGGGAAGGAAGTGATGACTTCTTATATGAAAGCTACTTGACTGACTTATGATATGTGATATGAGACTGATTGGTAGAAACATGATTGATATAATTAAGATGAATACTTGTGCGGTTGGCCTAGAGAATTGGATACAAAAAAACACCATATGTAGTCAGATGTCCTATCTTGCTTGCATTACTTACATATGCATATGATAGGGGTATATATATGATAAATTGAACAAATGATACGGCATGATATGATTAATATATACACATGACATGACTAATAAGATCGATACAATAATATAGAATTCACATGAATCATATGACATACCCGATACACATTGCATGTGATATATATACAAATCACTAATTATGAGCATGATTTACATGATACGCTAATATATGATACATATGTATCATATAATATACATAATTGGATATTGGATATGAGATGCATGCATACCTCAGATACTATATGACATGCATATAATAATGATAGATATGTTGATTTCATAAAATGATATATAAAATGATATATATATATATATATATATATATATATATATATATATATATATATATATATATATATATATATATATATATATATATATATATGATACAACCTATTGATCCTCATATGTTACTGGTTACTGATCACTATTCATAAGGTATACAACCACGCTAAAAAGTTGGATATGATCTCAATCATTTGTAATTAAATGGACTGACATAACTGCAGAGGCACAATTATCATGAAAATTAGAGAAGATCTCTGTTCTTCTTGCTAAATCAGAGTTATAAAAGATGAAATTTGCAACATTTACATAATTGATGGTGATACAAAATTTTCTACAAGTTAATCCGAAGATATTGAAAAACAAGAAGTATGATCACTACAAACGTTCTCAGGACATTGGTGACATCCATTCAGTATGCAAGCATCGCTTGCTTGAAAGATTATTTTAAGTTCAGCAAAAGAAGAAGATGATTGCGATCGTGAGTTATCAAAGTCTCCACTTTCAGAAAGCCCATGGAGGAATTGTAACTATGCAGGTATCTATGATGACAGTAAAATGCTTACTTTTGGTAATGTTCTTCTTGTTCTATGTAAGAACATAGCTACTCTTACAAAGATGGATGGGCTGCACCACGCGTAATCTATGGCCGGGACACTAAATTTTGTGCTCCTTTACTCGAATCAATGCTCTGATGCGGAGACGAACCAAAAAAGAGTTTTCAGTCATACTTTAGCAGATATCTTCAACAGACTTGATATCCTGTTCCATAACTTTTAACATGTTATATATGCTTCCAGATTCTGAATGACTTTGGTCCATAACACGAAATTCATGAACTTGTCCATTAATTTCCAGCCAGCTATATCTAGGCATCTTCTTCAAGCCTTTTACCTTTAAGACCATTTCTCATCTTTGCAACTCCTTCCAATTCCCTGCAAAAGCATATATATTCGACAGTAATACATAATTTGCTGCATTCTCTGGTTCCAACTCAATGAGCTTCCAGGCAGCAAATTCTGTCAGGCTAGCCTCTTTGTGGAGCTTACAAGCACTCAACAATGGCCCCCATACATGAACATCAGCCTTAAATGGCATTTTTTCTATGACATTTACTGCTGCTTCAAGATGTCCTAAGCGCCCCAGAAGATCCACCATGCATGCATAATGTTCTTGACCGGGCTGAATGCTAAATTTATCTACCATCTCAGAGAAACATGCCCATCCTTCTGTCACTAAGCCCGAATTTACGCAGGCCGTCAATAGAGCAAGGAAGGTCACTTGATCTGGCAGAACTTCCGATTCTTTCAATTGCTCATACAATTTAAAACATGGTTTCCAATATCCATGTTTGGAAGAAGCTCCTATAATCGAGTTCCATGACATAATGTCCCTCAATTTGATATCTCCCTCATCAAAAAGCTTTTGTGCCATCTCAATACATCCACATTTTGCATAGCTCACAAGAAGAGCTGTGTTTATAGATATTAGTAAATTCAATCCCTGTTTTATTGAATAAACTTGTACATTCTTCACCTGCTTAAGAGCTCCTGAACTTACGCATGCAGGCAAAATGTTAATGAGAGTTATGGAGTCTGCTCTAACTCCACAAGTTCTCATGTCTTTAAAAGTAGCAAAGCCTCAAGTGGAAGTTTGTTGCTCACATAACCCTTAATCATTAAGCTCCATGAAGCCATGGTTTTTCTTTCCAAAGAATCAAATATTACTCTGGACTTCTCTGGATTTCCACACAGGGAATACATCTTTATAAGAGAGTTATGTACTGAAATCTGACAATCTGATTCATGTCTGATCACAGCACCGTGAAGCTGCTGACCAAACTCAAGAGATTTCAGTTGTGTAACTGCAGCAAGGGAAGCAATTGCAGTGAACAAATCAGGCCTTAGCCCTAATTTAGCAGCATCTCTTAACAACTCCAATGCCTGCTTTGGATGCATACTTTGAGAGTACCCTGATATCATTACATTCCACACAGCAAGGTCCTTGACGACCATCTTATCAAACAATAACCTCGCTGCGTCCAAGCTACCAAACTTACAATACATAGTCAAAAGTACAGTCATAATTGATAAATCAGCAACCAAATTATACAAAATTATCAACAGGTGGAGACTCCTTCCCATTTCTAAACAGTTCAAATCAATGCATACACGCAAGAGGCAGATGATGGTAGAGGAATCAGGCATGAATCCTTCAAATCTCAATCTCTTGAACAATCTCAAACCCTCCTTTCCATCACCATGCTTACTGAACACAGACAAAACCTCATTCCAAGAAGTCGAGTTTTTAACAGGAATTTGCTCAAACACTTGTCGTGCATCATTGATAGCACCATGTCTCCCATACATATATACTAAAGAAGTACCCACATCGAGATGGGCATCAAAACCCAGTTTTTCCACCAGAGAATGAACCTGGAGACCAGCTTCAATCGAGGATAAATTCGAGCAAGCTCTAATAACACAAAGGTAGGTTGTCTCATCTAGAAAAAGGTATTTAGCCATAATTTGCCGGAAAATTATGAGAGTTTTTTCATATTTCTGATGAGATGAGAGGATTCTAAGCATTGTAATGCAGAGAGAAGCATTGGGATCGTCAATGGAGTCAAATACTTTGATGGAAAGGTCAAGGCAACCAAGATTGCCATATCGGGTGATGAGTTCGGAGGAGAGGGAAGAGTTTTGGTGGAGGCCGTAGATGATGAATCTAGATTGGATTTGATGGAGGAGCTGGGGATTGTTGCAAAGGGAGAGGGGGGAAGAGAAGGAGCTCTAGAGTTTGGAAATCGAGCAGCGAAGTTTGAATTTTGAAGAGGGGAGCTCTCTCGATCGTTGGAAGAGGAGCATGCTTGGGTTAAGAAAAATTCTTAATTACAAATGGAGGAGAAATTAGAGAGGGAAGAGAAAAATCGGTCGCATACTTTCTCTAACTAAGATTATTGATGTATGATTTTTTTTAATTTGCACTATTAACTGATTTTTTTAATCTAATTTTGTAATATTTGTTGGTTGTAGCTATTAATTTTGAAAATTATAGACCATGTCATTGTCTCTTATTGAAATAATTCAAACTAATTAATATGTGATTTTGTAGTCTCTAATGATAGTATTAGTTATAGTTTCATTAAATTTAGAGCATTTTTTCTCTTAATTGAGAATTTAAACAATATTAGGATTGAGAGATTAGACCCAAAAATAAAATTTTCTAAAAGCTATGGTTGATAGCCAATGGATTTCACCAAGCTTTTCATTTCCTATAATTTGTAGTTATAGTTTTATTGAATATCATATTGTAACATGTAATTATCAATTATCATTTGTCTGATTTTTTTCTCCCACATATAGAATATTTGAGTGATTGTTCGATGATGTAATAAAAATTAAATTCATTTAGCCAGTGCAAGTTATCTTCGTATTTCAACATGTGGCTTCATGCATGATCACCACTATGAAAACTCTTTCCTTGGATGCACTTAAAGCCATGAACAATTTAATGATCTTCGAGAATATATCTTTCAAAAGTAAAGTTAAAAAGCATGAGAGTTGCCCTAATTGTTCACAGGCATAAAAAAGCATCAAACCTTAGATTTGATTGTTAGCAGTTGAGAGTTGATGAAGTGTGATGTCTAATGTTAGGTATAGGTACTCAATGAATGTCTTCTAGTGAATTTCAATTGAATATGAAGGTTGGTGATCGACATCAATAGGAGGATATTGCTTGATATTTAATTGTTGATGTACAATGACTGGTCAATATATGTTTGATGTTATTCATAAAATTTATGTCGTCCTATAGGTTATTCTACCTTGCATGTGGCATGATCAATTACTCCAAGAATATGAGTATAATTTCTCTCAGGACAATTCTCTCGATAGACCTTTTGTAGTTACTTCAGAAGCAACTCTTTAGAATTTCTTTCAAGTACCCTTCTCAAGAAATTTTATGACAAATAAATTCAACGTTGCTCTTACTTATCACTTGATGCATCATTAATTCAATATTATTTTTTATTTTCACTAAACCTCAAAGCAATGTTATGATTTTTTTTTGCAAATTCCTCTTCATCAAAACACCATTTTGGCACCTATCTACAACATATGCCTCATGAATTATTACATGTTACAAGAATTAATAACTTCATAAGGCTCCATAATGTCATATTTTACCCTTTCATAAATTCAGCTCATTAATATCAGCATTACTATATTCCTCTTATTACTTTATTTCTTTTAATTATACACTTGCGACATATCCTCACTAATTCAATTTTATAATTGCATGATTCACTGTAAGTCACATCATGAAGGATTCTAAAGACAAATTAATATTCATTCAATTTTCATTAGTTGTAGCTCAAATTTCATGATTATTCTCAACAGTTCAATCAAGAGTAAACATATCCCTCTCAGATATTGGTTCAATTCGACACCAAAAATGCCTTTTAGATGCACATAATAATGTCCTTTTATAGAAATTCTCTCACATATGAAGCTTTAATGTCACCTTTTAGTTATTACAAATATGAGAAAAGGAAGTTCTTCAAAGAGATCATAGTTATAATGCAGTAGGGGGTCAAGAAGCTCTTTTAAGTGGATTAATCATTTAGATGGTGTAGTATCCTAATTGGTATCCAAATTTTTTGTGGCTAAGAAGGCTAGCCAGAAGTGCATAATGCGTGCTAATTTTAAGAAAGCAAATGATACTTGAGCAAAAGTTTTATACCATTTTCTTAATATTAATTCCATGGTAGACTTAACCATTGGATCCTTTACTATCAATTTATATAATGTTTTCTTTAGCTATCATACATGTAAGATTCAATTTGTAGATGAGGAAAAAATCATCGTCATCACTAACACAAAGACTTTTTACTATACAATTGTAATATTAAGTTTGAAGATCATAGGAGTTACTTATCACTGGTTGATGAATATTATTTTTAGAGCTCATAAGGGAGGAATATAAAAAAAGTGTGTGAACGATATCCTAATGAAAAAGAAAAGTAACCCAAAGCATCCCTCTAATCTTATAAATACCTCCATTTTGCTCAGAAAGTATAATATGAGGTTAAATCATGCAAAATGCCTCTTTGAATCTTGTTATAACACATTTTTTTAGCTATATAAACTTCGTTGAAGGAAGCATGGCTAATTGTGATTGAATCAAAACTATATTAGAGATAGCATCACCAAAGTTTATTCATGATGTAAGCATGGAAGCTAGCCAACCTTAAAAACTTCATCTCTGAGTTAGAAACAAAAAATGCTCCAATATTTTAAACTCTCTAGAAGTTAAACCATTTCTTATAGGATAATGATTACAAGATAACTTTTTTAGTCCTAAAATTCTACCTCATATCTACACCAATTTTATTAGCTATAGGCTAATGTGAGGGACATTTCAATATTGTAGAGTTGATAATAAAGTTGTCATCTTGGGTTTCATTCATGAAAAATATCAAAATATCATTCCATTTAGTACTTCAACAAAATTCTTAGTGACAAAGAGTTCATCAATAATACCATGGATATGTTTCTTTAAAATCTTGTAGCTAATTTGAGGAGATTAAAATCCTATTTACATTCTCATAGAATTCTTGTGGTGATAGTCACATTTAAATAAATCTTAAGATGTTATCTAAGGAAATCATGAATTTATGCAAGTTCTCTATCACTCATATAACTCATACAGAAAAAAAATTAAGGCTTAATGACAATGTGTGCAATCCCCATGTCTTTGTTTCTCTTGAGCTTAACATATGATTTATTGAGAAAGAGGAAAAAATCTTACTTGGAAGCTATAAATTCATCCTTGTTTATGATCTTTAGTAACATTTTAAAGGGTGTGGTATCATAAAATAAAAAAAAGAAAAATAATTGTGTTACAAATTCTTTTAGTATTTTATTTTTGAAGGAGACCTAAAATGTGCTAGACCTTTCCCACAAGAAGCCAATAGAATTATGGAATAGATTCACTAGGATGAATGTGACAATCACTTTGTACCCTAAAACCTAACATGAAAATTCTTCAAATAATATTATTATTAACCTAGTATGAGAGAAGATGATAAAATCTTTGCAAAAAGGGACAAAAGCTGTCAATTATTTGAAAGAGTAATTAATCAAACTCACTCACCTTCAATGTCCAACACTTGGTATTGGTTATTTGTCATATTGATGGTGGAATTTATTAGTCCCTTTCCTATGTTATCTTGATTGTACTATTTTGTTATGTTTGTGTCAATTTAGTTTATCGATAGGTAACAATAATTACTTTAGCTAATTTAGCAACTAAAATTGTAATCAATTTCTTATGATTCAATTATTGACGAGGTTTGGCCCACCTCTCGCTAATATTTCTAATAAAGGGTTGTGGTTCTCTAATAAGAAGTTATTTGATTGTTGTTCAAAAAATGATATCAATATAAACTACTCTTCTATGCACCATCTCCAAACTAGTGACCCGACCGAAATTATAAATAAATTGGTCATCAATCAATTGAAGAAGAAGATATCAAATCACCTTAAAATTTAGGATGATGAACAACCTTCCATTCTCTAAACATATCGAATAACTCTTTGTGCTATCATGGGTGAAACACCCTTCTCTCTTTTTTTTTTATATGAAGCCAGTATCATAACACATATTTGATTCTTGTAAGCATATACATAGAATTTGCACCTATAAATATCCCATTATTTCTCTCAGAAAGGACATTATGGGCACAATTCTTGCACTATTTAAGCTTCAAACTTTCTACTCTTTAAATCACAGAACTTCCTGCCTAGACTAACAATCGAACTTAAATGATTTCAATTCAGGTTTCGTTTGAGACAGCTTTTTTACTGCTTTCTAAAGCAGCTTTCTAGCAAAAAAAAAAAAATTTATACTAAAAAGCAACTTTTAAAAGTTATATATAAGCTATCATAAATGAAGCCTTAGTCTACAAGTTATACTCTATTATCATTTATTCCCTATAATTCTTTGTGTGTGTGTCTTCTCAACATCCCTCTCTACAGTGGTTATGTTCTCTTGGCTCTTGCTATTAGGGTCATAATTCACATGATCAAATAATTATGAATCTCTTATGTTTAGTATTCATGTGAATGCCTTACTTTTACCAACCCTCTCACTCTGTTGGAGGAGCTTTTATTATGTACGGACACCAAATGGGAGATCCATCCGGTTAAGTACTGGGTACCCAACGGTAACTAGGGGTACCGAGCTGAGTACCAGCAATGGGGTGACGTGCTGCATTTTTATTGGTCTCCGGACGCCCTCCGCACAGAATAATAAATCTTGGAGACCCTTTTTAACAAGTTTTTCACAGGATTTCACCAAATTTCCAAACGAATTTAAACCTTTCTTCTAACGTAAGTATATTACAATTGATTCTAATATAATTCTTTGACTTTATACATACATTTATATCTAAAGAGTTTAATATATATAAGGAGGGATAAAATAATTCTTAATATTCTTATAATCAAATTTATGTTATTAACCAATCAAATAAATTTAATTAACCAACTGGAGTTACTTGGTCAAATTGTCTCGACGCCTATCCGAGAAAATCAGATCACCGCTTTTGACGACGGCATAGTTAAAAAAAAAAAAACGTGAAAAATCAAGCTGAATTGAAGCTTCTAATTTTTTCCGTTACTGTCGGTAAAATAGTAGGGAGGAAAAAAAAAAGAAAACGTAGGCGATGTTGACGTTCGCCGTTAAATTTCCTTGTCGGCGTAATGTAAGAAGAACCGTAAACGTGACTTATTGGTAGCGGATTTGATCTTGGGCTGTTCAGTTGCCTGAAAAATGAATATAATATAAATTAAATATTTGAAGTTATTTGAATGAGTGTAAATAGATATAGAAAATTATTTATTTATTTGTACTTAACTTAAAGTAAAATGAATATTGCATTATAAATCTACATAAAAGGTGGTCAGTGTCGGTGTCGATCACTAGTGGTGGCCAGTGGCAGTTGTTGGCTGTGGTGGCGGCGGTCGACGGTGGCGGTGGTGCCTGTTGGCAGTAGCGATGGAGGCAGCCGATGGTGTGCCCTGTGAAGATGGCAGGCAGCAACAGGCAATCAAGTTTCAGTGTATTTGAAAAACGTCTCACCTAAATCAAAAGAATTCCACTCATAGCAAAAAGAACTAGAGGGAGAATTTCAAATACTCCAAAATTTCACACTGTCAAATCAAACACTAATATTTTCTAAACTCATCCATTTGGAATACTTTACAGTTTTTTTTTTTTTACTTCAAACCTATCAAATCAAACACTAATATTTTCTAAACTCCTTCATTTAGAATACTTTGCATTTTTTTTTACTTCAAACCAAACAGTGCTTTAATTTTTATTTGATTTTAATGTGATTTTTAGATCTCAAAACATTTTAATATTTAAGTTAGAAACTTCAGAAATTGGCTACTTCATTTTCAATGAATTAATAGCCGAAACGATGATGCTCAACAAGACAAATCCATCAATACCAAGAACGCTTGGATCAGCGTCCAATTGAGCTTATACCAAGAACTAAGAATCATTATAGCGAACTACTTCAAATTATTTATGGGACTTGATATATCATCAAAAAATTATCTTGATCGGGCACAAATCTCGAGGCGAAAATCAAGTTGGAAACTTCAAAAATTAAATCTGGGACCATCTAAACTCCGATTTCAGCAAACTTAACCGTTGAACTGAACATCTCGGAAATACAAACCCAACGACATCAAATTCAACTCGATCCGAGCCCAAATGGGTACAAATCGAAGACCCGAAGCACATTTGGAAGGTTCAATCCATAATTTGGATTACCAAACAGTTTCCAAACATGACATGCTTATAGTCGAATCGAGTGGCTCGACGAGACAAATCCAACGAGCCCAAGATCACTAAATTCCGACATCACTAAGGCATTCAAATGTCCATCAAATGGTCCTTGATCAAGGGATTAAACATCGGCCGTCCATCCAATCACTCCCCATTTACCCTTGATCTCTTACCTATTTACGGGTCATGCCACTACTGAAATCTATAAATAGACCCATCATTTCTCTTAAAAGGGGACCGAAGCAAGAAGAGAAGAAGGAAGAATAGAAGGAAGAGAAGAAAGAAGCTCCTGCTCGACCACCGCCGGATTTTCGCCGAACCACCACTTGAGGCCCTGTGCTTCGCCGGACCACCACTTAAGGTCCTCACCTCCGCGGGAGCACCGCCTGAGTTTGTCGCTCCGCAGGACCACCACTTAAGGTCCTATGCTCCGTTGGACCACCACTTAAGGCCCTCACCTCCGCCGGACCACCGCCTAACGTCGTCGCTCTGCATGACCACCACTTAAGGCCTCGAACTCTATCGGACCACCACTTGAGGCTCTCACCTCCACCGGACCACCGCCTGGCGTCGTTGCTCCGTTGGACCACCACTTGAGGCCCTTAGTTCTGCCAGACCACCACTTTAGGCCCTAAGTTCTGCCGGACCACCACCTGATGCCCGAACTTCTGCCGAACCACCACTTGAGGCCCAGACTTCCGCCGGACCACCACCTGAGGCCCAGACTTCCACCAGGACCATCACCTAACGCCCGAACTTCTGTCGGACCACCACTTGACTCCTGGAGTTCTGCCGGACTACCACATAGGCCTAGACTTCTGGCATACCATCAGGACCATCGCCTGAGGCCCGAACTTCTATCAGGCCACCACCTGATGCCTATAGTTCAACCGGAGTACCTCCCTACTACAACGGTCTTTCTGACCCCGGTATCCTGCCAACTACGGTCTTTCGGATCTCTGTCTTTTGCCGACTACGGTCCATTCGACCTTCATCGCCTATTATGATCCTTCCGACCTACATCGCCAAAACAATAGTCTTTCTGACCCTGGTCTCCTGCCAACTACGGTCATTCGGATCCCTATCTCATGCCGACTATGGCCCTTCCAACCAAATAAACATGTATATGTTGATTATTGTAACTCCCACCATATAATGCGCTCTATTTGATGTACATTTGTACCATCAAGCCAAGGCCTTCTCCCAAGGAAGGGCCTCATTTGTAATCTACTGCAAATACTAGTTGATTCATTCAAACTGGCCAGGCCCTGTGGTTTTTACCCCTTTTCAAATATTTCCACGTAAAAACTCTGGCGTCTCTTATGAACGCTACACTCTCTCTCTCTCTCTTATCTACCTGTGTGTTGGATCTTCGTACAATGCTAAGATGTTAGACTATATATTTCTCTACCGCCGCGAATATTCCAGGACGCAACAGGACTAAACTTCTAAAAAAAATTTTGCATTCTTATAATTAAAATGACTATATTTATGAGACGAACCTGATAAATTCAAAATTATTCATTTTTGATATTATTATGTATTGACCTATCCAAAATAATAATAACACGATTAAGTAGTATCTTTTCATTTAGACCATTGATGAAGAGTCTAGATTTTTGACAGGAATTGTTAAAAAATCCGGTGCTTTAAATATATGAATAAGCCTTGTTCCTATATATTCAAGTGGACTTCTATGAGAATTCTTAAAAACAGTTAGGATTCATTAGGATCGCATTCTTACTGTTTTTTTAAGCTATTTTCTAATACAAAGTTTCTTGAACTAAAAAATTTTGTACTAAAAAGCTGCTTTAGAAAGCAGCAAAAAAATTATCCCAAACAAAACCTTAGTAGTCGTACGACATTCATATGGTACCTCAACTTATTCACCTTTTGGATATTCATATGTCAAAAGCTCTCGTCCTCCAATTGGCTTCATTTGCGGTAATTTTCTTACTGTTTTTTAAATCCATTTTTTATTACAAAAAAAAATTTGTACTAGAAATCAACTTTAGAAAGCAGTAAGAAAATTGTCCCAAATGAAGCCTTCATCAACAACTTTCTAACAATTGAGTTTTGAAATAAGTTTCCACCATTATTATGGACCGATGCCAACAATAGTATTACGTCGCCCACCTATGACCACCCATCATCGACTAGCGTAGAAACTCAAGTTGGATCGATGCTAACATTTTGTCATTACCTGTTTTCTTACATTGGTATCTATTATCGCCTTAGATCAACGCTAACATGTGTGGTCTCTCATCTATTCATCCACTCTATCACCTTCTAATAATCTCAACAACAATTGCAAGTGATCCCTTATGTTTCAAACCTTGAATTCTAACCTCCTCTTAGGCTTCATTTGGGACGGTTTTCTTATTGCATCTTAAAGCAGCTTTTTAATTAAAAAATTAATTTTTTTTGCACTAAAAAGCTACTTTAAGAAGCAATAAAAAAGTCGTCCCAAACGAAACTTAAATGTGCCGTACTGAAGCTAAATAATAGATCAATTTGAGCTAAAATAGACTGTAATTTTTCTCTTCTTATTTTTATATATATAAAAATTACGTCTAGTGTGTTGTGACTTTTTTGTTAATATATATTAATCCCTCTCTAATATCACAAATATTCTAACATATAGTATTTTTTAATATTCAAAATTTATTTAAATACATTAAAAAAGAAAGAAGAAAAATATAATCAAACATTGCCCTATGATGCCTCTCACTTTAACATGGATTCATCGATAGAGGGGCAAAGATAGAAAGATACATTTTTCTTGCTGATACGGCATCACAAAATTAGCTTGATCGGGCATGAATCTCGAGGCAAAAGCTAGTTGGAAATTTCAAAAATTAATTCCGGGAGCACCCGAACTCCGATTTCAGCGAGCTTATAGTCAAACTGAGCGTCTCGGAAATACAAACCCAACGTCACCAAGTTCAACCCAATCCGAGCCCAAATGAGTCCGAATCAAGGACCCGAAGCGCTGTTGGAAGGTTCAAACCGCAATTTGAGTTACCAAACGGTCTCCGATTTTAACGAGCTTATACTCGAATCAAGCGGCTCAACGAGAAAAATCCAACGAGTCCAAGATCGCCGAATTCCGACATCATTAAGGCCTCCAAATGTCCAAAAAACAATGCACGATCGAAGGGTTCAATATCGGCCGTCCATTCAAACCACTCCCTATTCGCCCATGATCTCACACATATTTACAAGTCATGCCACTCCAGAAAAACTATAAATAGAGCCCTCATTCTTTACAAAGGGGACTCAAGTGAAGAGAGAGAATAAGAAGAGAAGAAGGAAGAGAAGGAAGAAGCTCCTCCTCGACCACCGCCGGAGCTCTTCCCGCCGCCTGAAGACGCCGGAACTCTGCCAGATTTTCGGGAAACGCCGGGAATTTGCAAAACTTTGTAACTTTGTGAGAAGTTGATTGTGAACTGATCGTCTTGATTTGTAAGACGGATCAACCTTTGTACTACATACAAATACTAGTATAACTTTACAATTGGGCGAGGCCCCGTGTTTTTTTCCCTTTTTGGATTTTCCACGTAAAAACTCTGGTGTTCGTTCTCTTTTCGGTTTGTGTGCTGAATACTTATGCAACGCTAAGACGAATATTTTTTAACTCTACTGCCACGTATATTCTAGCACGCAACACTTGCTTTATTAAAAATAAAAATAAAAATATGTTTTAAATAATAAGAAAATGAGTTGCATAAACAAAGTGAAATAAGGCAAGGTACAGCGTGAATGCAGAAAGACCTTCTAGAAAAGTGTCGTACAAATGTATTCTTGAAAGTATTTGTATTTCACTCAATGTACATCATATCTGATATTTACATGTGTATTTATAGAGATATTTTACAAAGCATATGTGTAACATGTGGCTGAGAGTTAATGGAAAATATGTGGCTGTCGTTGCTCTGGTTTGCGGCTATATTCGACTCCTTCGGTTACTGATTTCATCTTCTTTGCTCGTCTTCGTTTCTCTTCTGCACATGGGTTGTTACACCCCCTCAAACTTTTACTTCTTTGTCCTGAAGTTGAAGTTTGTTTCGCAGCAGTTGAAATCTTGGTCCTGGAAGATTTTTTGTCAGTATATCTGCTATCTGGTCTTCTGTTGATATGTGTTGTATGGTGAGATCTTTAGCGGTGATATGATCTCTAATGAAATGGAGATCTATTTCAATATGCTTTGTTCTAGCTCTTAGTATAGGATTATTGGCTATTGAAATTGCTGATGTATTGTCGCAGAATATCTTAGTAGGAAGATCGGTTGAAATATTAAGATCCTGTAGCAGTCTTCTTAGCCAGATTACTTCTGACGATGCTGTAGCCAGAGCTCTGTATTCCGCTTCTGTCGATGATCTTGCCACTGTTTTCTGTTTTTGAGCTTTCCAGAGTACTGGAGATGTCCCTAGAAAGAAATAGTGACCTGATATCGATCTTCTGTCTGTTTGATCTCCACCCCAGTCTGCGTCTGAATATGCTTCTAAAGTCAGGTTTGAGCGAAAGATTTTGATGCCCAAATGACTCGTTCCTTTAAGATATCTTAGAACCCTCTTGATCATCAAGAAATGTGTCTCTTTTGGTGTTTGCATGTGTTGGGTCTAGTAATTAGGTTGTTAAGCCTAAGTGAATGTCCCAAGGCTAACCAAGAGGGGGGGTGAATTGGCAATTAAAAAATGTAACTTCAACTCTTGGAATTTTAGAAAACCTTTTGAATTATTGATGCAAGTTAAAATTAAAGTTTAAAAATAAACTTTTCAACCAGAGTAAACAACTTGCAATAAAATTAAATGCGGAATAAAAAATAAGAAAGAACACACCAGATTTATAGTGGTTCGGTCAAACCTTGACCTACATCCACTCCCCAGAGGCACCCTCTGAGTATTGCACTAATACCACAAAGTGACTCTCCTTTTGCTCCCACAACAAGGCGGAGAAGCCTGTACAAAATCACTTTCACCTTCCCCGGTGCGGCGGAGTAGCCGGGTTCTTTAACACCAAAGAGATCTTCTTCTTGCCAAAACTTCCCTCAAGACGACCCTTGAATCCGATGGTACTGAAGTGCAAGTTCGCCGGAGCAACCGTGTGAATATCCCCTTCACACTCCCTTGAAATCCCCTTCAAAGATCTTCTCCCTCTCAAACTCCACCTTTTCCTCTCTCCCTTTCAAGTTCTCTCTTCTAGTTTTCTCCACAAGAACGAAGACACAATGAATGTCAAAGATACACTTTGTCGTCCTTTTACACTTCTCCAAGTGTCGGCAGAGAACCGGACCGATGTTGTTGAACTTCACTTGAGAGCCTTCGCCGGAGCAACCGTGTGAATATCCCCTCCACACTCCCTTGAAATCCCCTCCAAGGATCTTCTCCCTCTCAATGATCCCTCTCAAGAGAAAACAACTCCAAAGGCATTTGTAATAGTTTCTAGGACTCCTTATATAGAAAGCAGAAGAAAAACCGTCCAAAAAACTGCCCAAAACAAGTTTTTCTGCGCACTGGATCGTCCCGTACGAAATTTTGTTCATCTGTACGAACCAATTTCGTCCTGGACGAAATTGGTTCGTCCTGGGCCCTAAATATTTCGTCTGGACGAACAGTTATATCAAAAGTCGGTTCCGGAAACTGCCAGAAACTGCCATAGTCGGTTCCCATCGTCCTGGACGAACTGGACTTCGTCTGGACGAAAATTTTACAGAGAACCCATCGCCTGGTACGATAATAAATTTCGTCCTGGACGAATAGGACTTAGAAAATATTTCCAGTTCAGTTCTTGTCCGTTCCATTGCTCTTACAAGGAGATAACTGATCTGATCGTCCCGTACGAACAATGTTCGTCCCGTACGATCAGTATAAAAACTTTTTCAAGATCTCCTTTAAGTTTGTGTAAATTTATTCACTCAATAACAATCACTCCCTCTCAAATTTAATTCAAATAAAAAGTACAAGCTTCAATTTCACAAAGTATCTCATGCTGAATTTGATTTGAAGTCTTCGTAGTCTGGAGTTTGATTTTCCTGAAATATTAGTACACACAAGAGCAAAAACAAATCTTCCAAAAAGTGTTAGGAGATAACTACACATAAAACAATAATATTTGGAATCATCAAAATAATTCAAGTTGCAAGAATGTAAAACATGTAAATAGCAACTTTCCTAACAGCATGTGCTGACAAATCTGATTTACGGCAAAAGCAATGTCCGGTCTGGTAAGGGTAATGTATTGTAGGGATCCTGCAAGCTTTCTATATTCTGTTGGTTCGGAGAATGGTTTGGAGTGAGTCTCGGGAATGGCTTTTGTTGGTAGTGGAGTAAGTATGGGTTTGCAGTGAATCATACCTGCTTCATTTAGGAGCTTGATAATGTATGGTTGCTGATGTAAAAGGTATCCTTTTTCTGTTTGTTCAAACTGAATGCCAAGAAATGTGGAGATGGGTCCCAACTCTTTGAGTTGGAATTTCATATGTAGTTGTTTCAGTAATTGTTGTATGAAGTTGGTATTATTTCCTGTGATGAGAATGTCATCTACGTATACCAGTAGATATGTGTTTGTGTTTTCAGTTTTGTGAAGTAGTAGTGAAGGATCAGCTGAACTATGGGTAAATCCTAAGGCTGTTAAGTGTTTGGAGAAAGTGGAATACCATTGCCGAGGTGATTGCTTTAAGCCGTAAATAGATTTGTGCAGTTTGCATACCGAATGAGGATTTTGCACATCTTTGAAGCCTGGAGGTTGTTGCATGTAGACTGTATCTTCTAAATATCCATGAAGAAACGCATTTGATATGTCTAGTTGATGAATTGTCCATTGATTGTGCACTGCCAACGCTGTAAGAACTCTGATTGTTGGCATTTTAGCCACCGGGCTAAAGGTTTCTTCGTAATTTATACCATATTCCTGTGTGTTTCCCTGAGCTACTAATCTTGCTTTGTATCTGACTATTGAACCATCTGCGTGTCTTTTAGTTTTGAATGTCCAGCGACAGCCTAATATTGGTTGATCAGTTGGAGGTGAGACAAGTGACCACGTACCTTGTTGTTGTAGTGCCATGAACTCCTCAGACATTGCTTTTCTCCAGTGTTCAAATTTGTGTGCTGTGGTATAAGAGGTTGGGTCTGTGGTAGAGTTTAGTTGGTGTAACAAATTGAGTATTTGTTTTGGTTTCAGGTTACCTGTTTGTAATCTGGTAACCATAGGGTGATGTTTTGAAGAGGTTATCACCGGAGGTGTGTTTGTTGGAACAGTCTGTATTGGTGGAGTTGGTATGTTGGATGTGGTATTATGAGTGGAGTTAGTTTGCTGAGTTTGTATTGTTTGAGGTGTTGATTGGGTTGTTGGGTTTGGATTGACACTTGTAGTTTGTTGCCAATGTTTTGTTTGCTTTGAAGGGACAAGTAGTAGAGGTGGTATAGGAGAGTTGTGTGGAATTGACTTTGTGTTTTTCTGAACTGACAATGGGAATTCTGTTTCATTGAACACTACGTGTCTTGATGTTATTATTTTGTTGGTCGAGATGTTAAGACAGTGATATCCTTTATAAGTTGTAGAATATCCCAAGAAGACACATTGAGGTGCCCTGGGAGAGAATTTGTTTAGGGATTGATGTCTTTGCCAGGGAAAACATGAGCATCCGAATACTTTGAGATGGTTATAACTGGGAGGTTTGTTGTACAGGATGTGATGTGGGGATAACATTTTTGTAGTTCTGGATGGTATACGATTTATGAGATGAACGGCAGTGTTTAGTGCGTATGTCCATAGATAATGTGGAATGTTTGCTTCTATTAAGAGTGTTCTCGTTGTTTCTATAAGGTGTCTGTGTTTTCTTTCAGCGGTTCCATTCTGTTCTGGCGTGTACGGGCAACTCAACTGATGGGCTATACCATGGGACCTGAGGTAATTAGTGAATTCTATGGATACGTATTCTCCTCCACCATCTGTTCTTAATGTTTTTATGTTTTTATTAAACTGGTTTTTAATGTATATGTGAAATTGCTTAAATTTGAGTATAGTTTCAGATTTTGTGTACATGGGAAAGATCCATGTATACCTTGAATAGTCATCAATGAACAAAACGTAGTACTTGAATCCTTGAGATGTTACAGGTGCTGGACCCCATACATCAGAGTGAACTAATTCAAATGGACTATGCGTTCTACTACTTGAGAGAGGAAAAGGTAGTTTGTGGCTTTTTGAAGCCTTACAGGAATTACAAAATGGAAAGACTGTAGGTATTTTCAGATGAGGGTTCTTTGTTGATATTGCCTGCATCGAAGCTTGATGCGGGTGACCCAATCTATGATGCCATAAGTTGTTGGATACAGTTGTGTAAAAAGCTTGATGAGATTGAACTGGGTACAGTCCTTGTTGACTTCTTCCTTGAAGAAGCATCTTCTGTGTGTTCTTGTCCTTGATTTTGTACCCATTTGAATCAAATTCAATTATACAATTGTTATCTTTGGCTAGTTTTTGTACTGAAACAAGATTGTGAGATAAAGAAGGTACATGAAATATTTTTGAGAGTTTGAACTTACAGTTTGGTGTTGGTAGTATTCCTTTGCCTGTGTTTGAGATTGGAAGGGACGATCCATTTCCGATTGTGATTTGCTCGTTTCCGTTGTATTCCTCTGTTTCTTGAATTTGAGATAGATCAGATGTGAGATGTGATGAAGCTCCTGTATCCAGGAGCCAGTTGTTTTGATTTTGCCGTGTGTATGTTGACCCGTCGTTTGGATCATTGTTGGCAACTAATGCCATTGGATTTGATTGTTGCTTTGAGGGAATGTAGGAGAGGTTTGTTCTATGCCAGCAATTATAACCCGTATGACCCATTTTTCCACATATTTGACACTGAACTGAAGATCTTTTGGGATTTGAGTTTGTGTTGTTAGTATTAGGTGTTCTGGTTTGATTTGAATTTCTACCTCTCCCTCTACCCCTACCCCTGTAGGTGTAGAATGCCATCTGAGAATTAGATTGTTGTTTTTGAGTATCCGACTGAATGATGATCTCTTCACTACTCAGTAAAGCATACAGGTCATCTAGTTCTATATATGGGTTCAAGTTTTGTGCGTATGGCTGTTTTGAATGATTGAAAAGAAACTGGTAGACCATTCAGGATGTATAGAACTATATCCTCCGAGTCTATATGACATCCTGCTGCCTCCAGTTGATCTACCAGAGTCTTGATATGGGTTAGAAATTGGCTGATGTTGCCGGAACCCATAGAAGCATTGTGCAATTCGTTTTTGAGTTGTATAACTCTAGAACGATTGGTTGCTTGAAGTCTTTTCTTGAGAGTGGTCCAGATGGCGTGAGATGAATCAAGATTTATGATATGAGGTAGAATTGTGGTAGATATGGTGGAGTAAAGAGCAGCGCTGATATTTTGATCTATTAATTTCCACATGTGATAATCTTGATTTACTATGGTTTGATTTGATTCATCTAACGTGAATTGTGGTGGACAGGGTGCAGATCCATCTACAAACGAATAGAATCCGTTTGCTGTCAGAATCTTGGATACTTGTGATGACCATATGGGGAAGTTATCGGTGGTCAACTGAGAATTGGCTAAGGATTTGATGTTACTCATCAAGAATTTCAAGGTAGATGGGATTGTAATGTTTTTGGAATTTTGCAGGGTATCTGCGGTGATCTGGATTGTAGGAGAAGAGGCGGAGGAGTTCATGATGATACCTGGAGACCGAAAAAGAGGAGTGGCTCTGATACCAAGAAAGACCTTCTAGAAAAGTGTCGTACAAATGTATTCTTGAAAGTATTTGTATTTCACTCAATGTACATCATATCTGATATTTACATGTGTATTTATAGAGATATTTTACAAAGCATATGTGTAACATGTGGCTGAGAGTTAATGGAAAATATGTGGCTGTCGTTGCTCTGGTTTGCGGCTATATTCGACTCCTTCGGTTACTGATTTCATCTTCTTTGCTCGTCTTCGTTTCTCTTCTGCACATGGGTTGTTAAATGCGTGATCCACCAATATAGTCAAAGAAATACTTAAAAATGGTTAAATTCTGAATAATGTTTTTATTTCGAAAAAATAGTGGAAGTAAACCATACTATTGTAATCTTTGAGAAAAGGTTAAACCGCACATGCAAGACAGACGATCAGTTAGTGATGCAATCACAAAATAATAATAATAATAATAATAATAATAATAATAATAATTATTATTATTATTATTATTATTATTATTATTATTATTATTATTATTATTATTATTATTATTTTAAGTTATGGGTTTTGAAATTATTAAGAAATGATTTGGGTAATACAATTTGCTAAGTTGTATTAGCTCATTATATGTTATGCGTTTCATTTTATGTCAGGATAGTGGTAAAGAGCCGGTTGAATATATAAGGCTAATTTTTTGAGCCAGTTGGTGTGTAAGTACATTTCTATTTTTTAATTTAAATTTTTAAACAATCCTAGTTTTTTGCATTTCCTATAGGAGTGTCAAAATCTGACCCAACCCGAAACCCGACCGGAAAAATTTCGGTCTCAGGTCAACCCGTTTAACATACAGGTCGGGTTTGGGTTCGAGATTCCAACCCGTTTCAAAAAAGGGTCAGCTTCGGATTGACCCGGCAACCTGAGATCAACCCGATTTTGACCAGCGACAAGTCAGTTTTAACCTGAACTCGTGCAAGCCCTCGTATCCGCCTACAGGCTAGCACTGGCATGGCCTCGCTCGGATGCCGCGGTCCTCGCCCAATCGCCCGCACTTCGCTCGCGTCGTTGCACGCTAGCGCTGGCCTTGCCTGGACGCCGCCTTCCTCGATCACCTGTAATCCGCTCGCACTAGCCGCTGGCGTTGGCCTCGCCCGGACCCCGCAAGATCGTGGACTCACCTAGTCTCACCTTCACCCCGGACCGCTCGCACACTGGCGCTGGCCTTGCCGGACGTCACAACCCTTGCCCAGACATCACAACCCCTCGCTGTCCTCGCACGCTGGCGCAACCATCGCCCGACATTTTGTAGATGGGCCGGGTCGGGTCAACCCGACAACCGTGTGGGTCAGGTCCGAGTTAGGAATCCCGACCCGTTTGTAAAATCGAGTCGGGTTCAGGTTGACCCGTCTAGACCCACACTACAGGAAAATCACCCATTTCCGGCGGCTTTTTCCTGCGGAAATTGAGCCTTTTCCGGCGGTTTTGTAATTTAGTGGCGGTTTTCCGGCGGTTAAAATTCCGCCGGAAAAAACGGCGTCGGAAAATAAATTCCGGCGGCTTTTTCCGGCAGCAAATTTTTCCGGCGGCTTACCAGCAGGTTAAATTAAAAAAAATAAAATAAAATAAACCTGCTCCGGCCAGCCACGACCCCGCTCCCGCGGCAACGCCTCGTGCAGCCAGCCTCCCCCCCTCCCGCGCGCTCCTCCCGCGGTGCTGCCAGCTCCCCACACGCGCGGCTCCCGCGGCTTGCAGCCAGCTCCCCCCGCACGGCCCCGCTCCCGCGCGCTCCCCTGGCTCCGGCGTGCAAGGCAAGGGTTTCGAACAGCGGTCGGTTGTGTGGAATTTCAAACAACCGACTGCATTGCTGAAGAAGTAAATACGTTTAAATTGTAAATATTTATTATTTAAACTATATTCACACAGAAAATAAAAAAAAACTTTAATTATAAAAAAATTAAAATTAATTAATTTAAAATAAAAAATAATATTTAATATATAATAAAAAATAACTAACTAATTAATTTTAAAATGAAAATTAATTTAATAGTTATTTTAACTTTTAATAATTTTTTGTTAAATCATTTAAATGCTTAAAATTTTATTCATTTTTTATTAAATTTTTAAAAGCCGCCGGAAACGTGAAAAAGCCGTCAGAAAATCCGTCGGAAATGTGACCGCCTGAAAACCGTCGGAAAAAAGTCTTAAAGTCGCCGGAAACATGGCCGCCGGAAAGCCGCCGGAAATCAGTGATTTTCATGTAGTGCCATGTCAAGTTAGGTTCGACCCGAACCCAACCGGTCAACCCATTTTTGACACCCCTAATTTCCTACCTTGTATTTAACTTTTATGGGGAGTGTGATAACAATAATCTATAATATATACTTTTGTGGATAAATAGAAATAATTGAATATTTTTGGATGAGTAAATTTATGTATGTCTGGTAGAAAAATTAGGATATTTGGTGTATATTATTCGAAAGGAAATTTGAAATTTCTCTAAATAAACAATCTTGGTATGTGTGGCTCCACCTCAGTTCTACCACAATTCAATACTATGTGACTTGTATATGTGGGTCATATTAGGTTGGGTTATGACAAGTGGTTGGGAGATGGTAAACGAGTGAAAATGGTTAGGAGATCATAGTCAGGTGATCGTGATCTGTAGACCATGGTAGGGTAAAGATGTCAAGGAAATTATTATTTTGTTATGATGGTCAGTAGTAAAACTATGAGTCGATGATGGTTGTTAGTCAGGTGATGATGGCCCGTAGTTAGGAGATGATGGTCAAGAGACCATAGTAGGGTGATCATTATTGGGGCCTTATAGTTTGATGATGGTAGTCAATAGACTGTATGTAGTTGGACGATAGTGCCTAGGAGATTATAATGTAGCGTTGATGAAAGATGATGGTCTAACAGTGGTGGTTCGATGACAATTATAAAATAATAGTGACTACATGAAAGTCCACTTTTTGCGGTGGACAAATATGTCGTCAAAAAGGTCAAATCCATCACATATTTAACTTTACGACTAATTTGTGACAGAATACAATTCGATGGTAAAAGCTACGTCGCAAAAGTATTTTTGATGAACAAAATCCATCGCAAATATTTTGCAACAGATTTTAAGGCGGATTTGTGAAGGATTTAAAGTACATAAAATGATGTCTTCATTTTAGTCACCTGTCATTGATTCCGTCACAGATTGCGATGAATTTGTGGCAAATTTACGTCAGAAATGCCGTCACAATCTGCAACGAAAATACCATCGCAAAATATGGTGGAGTTATCTCTGCAATCCACCGCAATTTACGATGGAATATTCTGTCATAAATATTTTACACATTCGACATTTCGATGTTTGCAACAGAATTTTCGCCAAAAAAATTCGTTAGAAACTTGTAGCATAAACAAAAAAATAGCACATACCATCAGTTATTCAGCTTTTCAATAATAACAATTCAAACAATTTAAAAATAGTATTTAATAGTTTTAAATGAAGTAGTTAATAATGCTGATATTTCAATAAACATTGCCAAAAATAAATAAAGAAATACATTGTTCTACAATCACAATCCAACAGCACAAATAGATAATCACATTTCTTCTATTCTATAATTACTATAAACATGTTAAAGTAACCATAGTTCTTATACATCAATAAAAATAAAATGCATAAAAGATCTAAGAAGACAATCTAAGCGAAATTTGTATCTTCACTCTCCTGCTCAGTTGATATATTTGCAGGCTGATTTCCACTAATATGCTCTCTCAATCTCTGAAGCTCATCAAGTATCTGAATGTTAATGTCTAGCTCCTTGTGATTTTCGAGCATATTCTAGCCTTGTTATAAAGTTAGCCACCGGTTGGCTATACAAACTTTCATGGCTATTTGCAAAATAGTTGAAGGCAGAAGAGGACTGTACCTCATACACGTAGGACTACAAGTTTAATCCATAAACTCATCTCTTCTGCATTCCACCTACCACCTGCGACCAAATACGATAATCAAAAATATTTGTGGAACTCGCAAATGTTACCTCACTAGCTGCAACCTAGCTATCTCAAAGCCGTGTATACTTATCCTACAAAATATAATATAACATTAACCATCATATAATCGTCACTTACAATAATTCTCTAAGAGTTATAACCTTATATACTTACATAAGCTCTCCTTATTTGCTCATCCACCCACTGCTGATCCTCCTAACACTGTGGGTGCAACTTAATAGCAGTAAATTCTCTACCCAACATCTCTTTCTATAATGCACTTAGATTAGCATGCATAACCAAATAAATTATTTAAATCTATTAAAATTCTTACCAATCATTGTATGTGCTCAATGTGTAGAACTGAACCCCCAGTATGGAGGGAGCTACTTAAGCCTTCAATGTTAGAAGCTCGATTCTATTTGTCCTGCTCTCAGCTCCTCTATGTATAATCTGGACAACATTTTGCACCTGAGCATCCTCATCTCTGTAACACTTAACTTAATATTATACTTTTCTTTTAATGACCAGTATTCTACACCATAAAGCATTGCAGGTCTTACCACATCTTATAGAAATTTTTCTTAAGTTTGAGGGGGACTTTTCTATCATACAACAAGTCTAATGCAACCCTCCACTTTAACCATGCAATATCTCTAAATATTTCACAATCAATATGAATAATCGACCCAAGATATCTAAAACACACACTCTTATTGATATCTAAAACATTTACCCTAAACCTAATAATACATTTATAATTCAAGTTTACCTTCTACTCTTATCAACAAGAGAATACCATCAAGGAAAAACATACCTTCCCTCTATTGGTTGGCGAAAGGGTTCGGTCGATCGATTCATAGCTTTGGACGAAGAAACATACAGAAGGAAGAAAGATGGATACATTCAGAACAACCAAGCTCCCGTCACAATTACGAAGGAGGTGTGACTTCGGAAGCAAGAGAAATGGAAAGAGGAGGTGTGACTTTGGATGCGATAGGAAGGAACGTCGCCGAAGGTTGAAGGTGGCAATGCAAATTCGAACGTGGTTAAAGGAGGGGAGGCAACGGGCAGGAACATCGTTAAAGGATGCTAAGAAGTGCAGAGGTGAAGTTGAAGGAGCGGAGAAGAGCAATGGAAAATAGAACAAATAAAACAGATGCACATTCAATCGGTTAGATATGGTTGTTTGCATCGGATTTGCTGCGGATTTATCACCACAAAAAAGATCATTGCAAATCTAACGCCATTTTTGACAAAAAAAAAAAATTAATAATCTTACGTAGTGTCTGCCACTAATCTGCTGCAAAAATCTGACTTTCTTGCAATGAGTGGTCCAATGGTGATCAAATAACTATGATCTATTGACAATAGTTGGAGAGTGATGGTATGATAATGTTCTATCATAGTTTTATGAAGCCTCCTCTCTAGTCAAGCCCCGCTTCATTTAGAGACTAATGTATAGTTTTTATGAGAGTTTTTTTTTTTTTTTAATATGATCAAAATCCAAAAACATTCAGTCGGATGGCTTGCATTGATTTTGTTGATTATGACCATTTTTTCAGCGTTTAAGTATCACAATGATTTTAGAATTAAATAATCTTGGTCTCATTCGCACCATTCATTTCGTCAAGATGCTAGATTATGCTATAAGCATGTAATATTTGGCTATTTTTTATCCTATTATTATCATAAATTAAGTTCTTAAACATACTTCAAGTGTATCTGATTGAGACTGATTAGGATGCGGATCAAATCAGTTTTAGTGTTGCTAGATTTGTCTCCATGAGATATTTAAATCGGCAACAAATTTGTTAAAATTGGAGATCACATAATAATGAATTTAGCTCTTAAGGTTTCTAACTTGAATATTATCTTGAAAGTCCTCCAGAATCCAAAGAAATTTTTTATTTTACACCCGTAATTGAGTCAAAACCAGCAAAGTCAGTACAAAGTCCAATGCGAATAGTACCATATGCAATTATTTTTTTCATAATCACACCCAAGTCAAAATTAACAAAGTCAACCCCTGCACTGGTCCAGCCAATCTCCAATGCGTATTTAATGAAATCCATAAGGCTAATAACAGTGGTTTGCCCACATGTTATTCAACTAACTTTACTATTAAAAGCCATCAAACTAAACAAGGCAATCCACACATTTCATTTTACCTAATCCCATTCATTCCTAACAACATATTTTCATTCCTAACAACAATATTAAAAAATTCTTACAATTGACAATGCAATTTCAGTCGAGGCAATTCATTAAGGTTTCATCTGGGACGGCTTTCTTACTGGTTCTTAAAGCAGCTTTGTAGTACTAAAAAACTGCTTTAAGAAACAGTAAGAAAGTCATTCTGAACGAAGCCTAAGACTTCTTTTGGGACGGATTTTTGGTTGCTTCTTAAAATAACTTTTTATTACAAAAATTAAATTTTTTATAATAAAAAATTACTCTAAGAAGCAACAAGGAAGTCGTCCCAAATGAAACCTAAGTTTCCATTTGAGACAACTTTTTTGTTGTTTTTTAAATTTTTTTAGAGAAAGATTTTTAATTCCAAAAATATTTGTAATAATTAAAAAAAAAAAACGGTAAGAAAGCTATTTCATGCAAGTCTAAGATCACCGGTAAAAGAAAATTGTTCTGATGAGATGGAATTGCAAAAAGAATTTAATTAATAATAACATCTGAGTAAAGAAGAAAAAGAATTAAATGATATTGTTGTAAAAACACTAATTTCATGCACCATATGGTTTTGATGTTACATTTATACAAATCTTTTTTATTATTCTGATAACATATATTCAACGCTTAAACCAACAAAGGGATCGATAGTACTCCTACAGTCCTACAGCACAATTTAAATAAACCAAATGAATACTAAAAGAACAAATCGAACTCTGCGATACAATCACTACGTCAGGAGGAAGAAGATGAATCAGAGTGTAGATTCTGTTCCTTCTGAGTAGGATACGGAGTGGAGCTTTCACAAGCTCTAGTCTTCCTCTTCTGTAAGAAACTCTGCAGCGATCTTTTCATTGACAACCTCGAATTCAGTACCTGGCGGTCCGGCGCCGGCGGCGTCGCCGGCTCCGGCCATGAACCACCAAGAGCAGAAGCTGACTGGCCGCTTCTCTTCATCTTCTCCTCCATCTCCCTCTTTGCCATGCATATTATTGCCCTCGCCTGCAATATTAATTCTCTAGAATTACTGCTCGTAGTATAAATGGATGAATATATAACTCAAACTGCCTGATGAAAATTTTGAAAAAATTTCAGTTATATTTTTATAAAATCTAGCCGTTATACGTAAATTTATGTTTTTGTGTAAATTAGTTGTTTGATTGAACGATACATACAGTAATTACGAGAGAAGTAGTAACCTGAATCTCAGTGACGTCGCAGATGCAAACCTGGCCGCCATAGAAAATACTAATTTTCTGCTGCAGCTCGCCGGCGGCGGGGGTCGCCGGTGGACCTCTTACCGACATCCCCGGCCTTCCATCACCACTGCAATACATAATTAATTCATAAAGATCGTCAGATTCTCTTGGTCAAATTTAAAATTGAGAAGAAACTAAAAGCAAAAGGGAATGGTTAAAAGGAAAAATAGATCGATCAATGGCACCACCTTTGGTTCCTGCTACTGCTCGACCGGCCGCCAGGCGTTAGAGAAAGCTCTGTGTCACAGTCGATATTGTCGGACGCCATTAGATTCTTCACGTTAATCTTCCTTCAAATTTTTATACCAGCAGCTTATATCACTTTGATTCAAATATCCTTCTCCTATGTGGATTCCAGAAGAACTAGAGAGAGAAATAGGATTGGAGATAGAGAGAGAAAGAGGGAGGAAGGACGCACGTGATTTATAAATTGCCTCGGCGGCACAAGAACACGCATTTGTTTCATGTGTCGAAATTAGCGGTGGGGCCCATGGCTTCATATGCTGATGGCGACCGTTTCCGATTTCCACGATCCTTTCTTCTTTTAATGGTGAGGACGTTTGGGTTTGTTTGGAGCTCTTTGTCGAGTCCTATAATCCAAGAAGAGGCCACCATAACTTCAATGGAAAAGCATTTTTTTATTAAATATTAAAATAGGAAAATAACTAAAAAATAATTATCACACCGCAGCTCTGCTCTTGGTGATTCTCTCTCTCTATGTCTCTCTCTCTCCCCAACTCTGAAAACTAAAAATATCTTTTTTTTTTTGGGATTTAGTCCTCACTTTCTTCTCACTATCTATTCTTATAACTTTAAGTCTTTTATTTCTTTCTAGTTCCTTATTCTTGGTGCTCTTTCTCTCTTTCTCTCACACACACACAAGAACTCTTTGTTTGTAATATGTTTTAACCATTATTATCAAAGTTTGATATGGCTATAAAGAATTTGGCATGATCGACACTAATCAGAAGGAAATATTTGAATTAAAAACTTTCGGAATTAAATTCAAGAACATCTAAATCTAATTCCAATAAGCTTTGTGTTGAATTGAACATCTTGATGAGACCAATCTTTTGACGCTGCAAATGTTTCTATTTGACGTACTCTAAATGACCTAAAATCAATAACTTGAATTATGTTTAAAAACTTCTAAGCATAAATGGATGGAGTAGACTTCCAATTATGATGTGCTTACGGTCAATTGGGTGGCAAAATGAGATGAATCTAACGTGGCTAAGATCACTTGATTTTGACATCATTAAGACATTAAAAGTTTGATAAAAAAAATCAATGATTAAGGGGATATGTATGGATCATACAATGAAGTGCTTTGAATTAATTCTTGCCAAATTTATCAAACTGTCATCCAAAAAAGTTTATAAATAGGATCTCATTCATTATAGAAGAAGTGGTTCAAGAGCTAAGAGAACTAAAAAACTCCCTTGCATTTTCCAGCTATCACCGTCGAAAACCACCATTAGAAATCAACAACAACATCGCTAGACTTCTGTCAACATTTAACCTTGCTGCTGGGTTTAAGTATCTACTTGTGAACATAATATATTTGTAATTTCTATAGGGAAACTTCAACAATTGTTCTCAATTAAATATGATCTTATCTTCTTCAACTGCGAGAAGTGGTGATATTTAAATCTCCTATTCTATAATGGATTGTTACAACTAGACTAGCTAGGTCCTGCAGTTTTTGTTTTCCTGGATTTTCTATGTAAAATTTTTTTGATCTTCTACATTATTTTCTATATGTATTAGCTAGATTTTTGCTAATAACTAAAATATTAAACACTAATTTGATCCTCATAAATTTTTTAGCAGGTAATAAAGCTTAAATTTATGCATTATTTGACATTACTTTTTTTATACATATAATTTTGAGTTGTTTTTTTTTATTTATGGAAGTGATAATCTCAGGGATATATATTTCTATTTCAAAGTTTTTTTTTTTTTTTGAAAACTCAAATTCTCTTTCATTGAATATTTATAAAAGTGGCACGAATAAATTACAATTATGCATGTTGCCAAGGATCAATAATCACAACCTTTAGGTGGTCTCTATATTTTTTGCTTTCTTATAACCATTTCCTATTTCTATTGTATTGATCCTCTTCAGACAAGCTTTCTTGTATTCAGTTTGTTGTTGCCCCTTTACATATAGGCGGGTTGTTTGTTAAAACATAGTTAATTCTTGACTGTTATTTTCTATTGGGCCTTGATATTTCTATTATGGGTGATATATATGTTATTGGATTCATATTTTATGATGTTCTATTTTCTACATTCTTGATTTCATGTATTGTGTTTGTTGGTAAATCCTTCAATTGGATGGTTTATCTATTTATAGCTTGGTGTTTATCTCTATGATCTAATGTGATTGATTATTTGGTAGATACCCTTTTGGATGTTCTATTGTTTTTAATCTTTTGTTACCTCAATGTATTAGTTTTCTAGTTTATGCTCCCATGAAGGTTATATCCATGATTTAATCCTAGTTTTGGTGTTCTGAAAACTCTCAATGGGTCTTATACTTTTTGTATTATTTAGGTCTTCGTTCTTGAGTTTCACTGTCTATGATGGGGCTTTCTTGATATTTTTGTCTGTGATTGGATTACGTGATCGATTTTTGTGGGCAGTGTTTGCTGGTTGGATACCATTGCTAATTTTAGTGATTTTTTGTGTTAGGTTTGTATTTTCCTCTGTTGTTCCTATGTGTTTAGTTGCCCATTTTTTGGTGGCACTACTTTTATATTGGGATTTACATTTGTGGTCTTATTCTCTTACATGTTTGGATGTTCTTCATTTTCTATTGCTCATCTAATTAGGCATGTGTAGCCTCCTTGATTATTTCTTCTCTATATTTTTTTATATTTTGCACTATGTATTATTTTGACACTTATTAGGTTTGGCATTTCTAATGTGGTCCTGCTGCTCCTGTTGGAGTTTTTGGGTCTAGCTCTTGGCCTTCTTTTTATTTTTTTAACTAGATAAGGATCAATGACTCTATAGGCCGGTTTTTTTATTTCTCTAACAATTTTTTTAGAGGAAATAATATTAAAAATTCCCTTAAAAAAGGAGAACCACAACCTTCAATTTTAGTAAGTTAAAATATTCATATATATTAAGATTGTCATATTATTATTATTTTTGGATATATTATTATACAAATAAAATAGTTTGTTAACTAGTTTTTTATTTAAATTAGAACCGAAGAGATGCTTAAAAAAAAAGCTGAAATAGATGAACATTATACTTGTGATGATAAGGATATATAGTTCAAATAAATTTATGTCCAAATCAATTTAGAAAAAAGTTTGGCTCTCATCCATAGAGATGCAATGCGAAAATCTTACTTTTAAAAAGGACCATATCAATCTTATGATCATGAGTTTTGCATGTACATATTAAAATAAATTATGTAGCTAGATTTAATACTACATGATTTAGTATTTATAAAGGCTAGTTAAAGTATAGTATCACAAAAGTTGTAGTTTATTATTTATTTTATTAATTTTATAGGCTTGAAATAGGAGAACAAGCAAGTGATGATCACATTTTTGACACGAAGGAATTTTAAAATTGAAAAAAAAGGAAGAATTCTTATTTAGATCGGTCTAATTATTAGTGCTCATAATATTACTGAGAGAAAATGTAACGATTTAATGAATCAATAAAAAAAAAGGTCTATTTGCATATGCAAGACCTTCTGATGAAAATCGATGAGATTATCTAACATGATTAAATGACAATGTTGATTCCATACATTTTTTTATACAAAGGATTAAATTTTCATAATCTCATTTTTAATCTGAGTAATTATGATTTAGTCATTAGTTTAATTATTTTATTTGGATCTATATATTATTGGATTTTTTGATATAATCATATAAGATGGATAAAGTAGATAAAAAAGGTGAAGTAACATGGGAGCATTGCTCAGAAAGTTTGGAGCTACTTTCTTGATCTTGCTAATAAAGATAATCTCAACCTTTATAGCAATATTTTGTCTATATTAGAGGTTTGGGTGACTAATACTAAAGGCCACATCTACAATTTATTGCCGATCCTTATTATGTGGTTCCTTTGGAGGGCTAGAAATGATGCAAAATATAATGAGATTAGAATGGATGCCAATTATATTATTGCTAATGTGAGAAACAAAATTTTATAACTTTATTCAACTAATCTTATTACTATTAAGAATTTTAAGAATTGTTTAGATTTGGCTTTGAAGTTTGGTATATCCATTAATACTGAGCCATTGGTTAAAACCGAGAGAACCGTGAGGTGTATCAAACCTACTACTCCCTTTTTTAAACTTAATATTGATGGTTCGGTTGGGATTTTGTGGGTATGGATGGCATTATTCGTAATCAGTTTGGATATGTTATTGTTGCTTATGCTGGTCCTTTAAATTAATCTTGGTAATGTGATTATTGCTAAACTTATGGGTTTGTCTCATGGCTTGACATTTGCCATTGGTGGGGTATTACTAATGTGTCTATTAAGGTGGATGTTTTGCTCTTAATTCAGATCATTCAAAATGAGGTTACGGATCATCCCCATAATTTTTGTATTATTAGAAGAATTAAACATTTTCTTTCTACCCTTAATTATACTATTACTCATGTGTGTCGGGAAGGCAATGCCTGTGCGGGTTCGCTGACCAAATTTGGGTGTCAACTTGAGGCTACTCAGGAGTTTGTTGATTCTAATTTATCTTTTTCTCTTCAGAGGTTTGGTTAAGTTGGACAAACTTGGATTATCTTATATTCGGCTTGGCTGATGGGCTCTCTGTTTATTTTTTGGGGTTTTTTGTTTGGTAATTTCTCTATTTTCCTATTTATGGTGTTTGTCGTTGTTGAGATCTACAATTCCTCACAGTATGCCGGTAATATCTCTATCATGTTCCCTCTGATCTTGTTATTGGGGAAGATCTGGTGGGTTTCCTTCCTTATGTATTGGCCGGCTCGGTTTACTTTTATTTTGGTTTTATTTAGCTGGCTGGTGGTTGGGTGGTTATCTGTTGCCAGGTATATTTCATTTTGGATTGATATGTGGAGGGCTGGCTGCTGTAGGATGTTCTGTAGGATGTGTTTGCTCATCTATTTTAATTGGTTGGTCTAGTTATTTGTTTCTTCTTGCTTTTGGGTTTCAATTGGTTCTTCTTACTGTAATGGAATCATTTTTTGTGGTAGCTCAAGTATTGAGATTTATTTTTCTGTGGCTGGCTTCCTGGGGCTTACTAGTTTTTATCTTATGTGAGTGGTCTTGCTGATCATTCAGACAGTTTTCTGGGTGGTGCCTTAACCCATCCTATGCGTGGTTCTTTTATGGAGGCAAATATGTTACCTGGCTTTTTCCAGTTTATCAATCGGTTTGTTTACTTACAAGCTGTTACTTGTTTTGGGATCACGATTCTGGCTATATTTGCTAGGGGTATTTCTGTTTGTAGCTCATTCGGTTTATAATCTTATCTAGTAATGTCGTTTATATCTGTTCTTATCTTTTTAACTATTATTTGTACTTGCATTCTCTTTGTTGTATTTTTCTTTTGGATTTGTGTTTTGTTCTTTTGCAGGATTACTCTGGTATGGAGGTTATTGTTTTTTGATAGAAAGATTGTGCTGATTGAGTATATTTTGATCTTTCTTTTTTGGGCACTGTCTTGATGCCGCCTTAGATTGTATCTAGGCAACTTTCTATTTTGGAGTAGTAGTGGACTTTCAACTCTTACGTTTTCTTTCCTTATATTTTTTTGTAGCTCTTTGAGCATTAGTGAGCTGATCGTACACCTAAGGACTTTATATTTTTGGATTTATATTAACGCGTAGGTCTCTCCGTGGGTTTCCCCTAAAAAAAGAAAAAAAGAAGTGAAGTACATGCCATACTCGATGTTGTACAATGCTTTGAATTTATTTATAATTTGCTTATGATGAATGCAATATTCAGGTCATGAATTAGCTATCTTAAATATTGTAAAGAAAGGAACAATATATATATATATATATATATATATATATATATACAAATAGCTTGCAGGACTGATATTTTTCACGGCTAGGGCATCGCGCTGCCGTTTTGCTCGCGTCTCTGGCGTCTTGCTCGCGGGATTCCTCTCGCGACGGCTCGCCGCCGCTTGGGATCCGCCGATAGGGCTTTGCCCTAGCTTTGCTGGGGCTCGTCTTCTTCAATTTACTGTTTCCAGGGAAGTTTGCCCTCTCATTTTTTTGCCTTTTCCTTCCATTATGGTGGTTAGTCGTGTTTGTGACCCCGGTTTTTTGGATGGATCCTTTAAATCGCGTTCTTTTGTGGAAGCTTTATCTGGTTCCTCGATTTATGTTGATTTTCCTGAGTTAAGAAAGGGTCTTTGTCGTGGTTTACCCTCGTTATGGATATCGGAGGAAGAAATTTTAGCTCTGTCTGTTCCTTTTCAATTTGCTCTGGTTGGTTTCTTTCCTACAAGGCGCCCTTCACTTGATGCTATCCGGAAATTTTTTTTCAGCTTGAAACTTAATGCTGAATTCTCTGTAATTGTTATGGATCAATCTCATATTCTTATTAAGCTTTCTAATGATTTGGATTATAGTAGGGTGTTCAGCCATAGATCTTATTTGGTGAATAACTGTTATTTGAAACTTACTAAATGGTCGCCGGATCTTGATGTCGGGGTTGAGTCTCCAGTTATTCCTATTTGGGTTGCCTTTCCCAGTTTGCGACCACACCTCTTTGCCCCTCGTATCCTTCATGCCTTGGCTTCGATGTTTGGCCGTCCTTTAAAAGTTGATAATTCTACATCTATCGGATCTAGACCTTCTCTGGCGAGGGTCCTGGTGGAGATTGACATTACTAAGGACCTTCCTGATAAAATTTGGCTTGGTTCGGAGAATTCTGGGTATGTGCAACGAGTTTGTTTCGAGGAGGTGCCTGCTTATTGTGTTGGGTGTAAACGACTTGGTCATATCAAGGGGGATTGTGGTAATTTTTCTGCTTATTTGCATGTGCAAAAATCTAGTGAGAAGGTGGTTAAGCCTGTTGATATTGCGAATAATGGTGTTGTTGCCAATTCCTTGGACATGTGCGGAAATTCTGAGATTTTGGAGTCTTTGGTCACTACTAATCCATCCGTTTTGAATGTGGTTAATGCTGTGATTGATGTGCCTACTAGTCGTGTTGGTAACTGTTCTGTCTTATCCCCCGCTGCAGTTCCGTTTGTACCTCCAGTTGTGACTGATGTTAGTGATCATGTTTCTCCGGTGGTGGTGCCGGAGGTGGTGTTTGGTGCGATGAATGTGGTGAATTCTGTTGGCTCGCCAGTTTTGGGTGTTGTGAATTCAAATGGTGGTGGTCAAGGTTTAAAGGATGCAGATGGTGGTTCTGATAGTGTTATGCCTGTTGTGGTGGTGCCGGCTGAAATTGAGAAGGGAAGAGAGGAAGTTAATTTGATTACCAACAGTTTAGTTGTGGTCCCTGTAAGCGAGGTTGATTCCCAAGTGATGGCCAATTGTGTGGGTAATTCTTCTGGTTTGGATATTCGGAATCAGAATAATTGGTTGGTTGATTAGTCGGATGTGGAGTCGGACTCACAGTCTGTTGAGTCCGACAATGATTTTACTCTTTTGCGCACTTCAAATGTTGGAACTCGCGGAAAATTTTGGGGGAGAGGTCGACGCAGGAGATGATTTTTGTAATTTTGTTGAATCTTGCTGTTTCTTCTTGGGATTTGGCGGCTTTACTGTTTGATTTGCTGCTACGTCAGGCTTTGGGCTATGATGTGGTTGGGGTTCGCGTCATGGTCCTTCTTTGCTGGTGGCAACCTTTTTCTCGGAGTACTTTCTTCGCTTACTGGCGGGCCCGTTCGGGTCGCACTGGACGCTGATAGCTGTGATTTAGTTCTGAGCTCGTTTTTATTTTCTACTTCTCTATGTTGTCTATTTTTTTACCTGCTAGCTTTTCTTTTTTTGCTGTTGTAACCTTTGTTTTTGTCACTACAGGAAAACCTGTTATTACCGGCGGACTTAATCCGCCGGAAACAATGCACAATCCAACGGAACCGTTAGTTTCTGGCGCATGTTCCAACGCAAATATCTCCGCCGGTTTATGGTGCGTCGATAATTTGTTTCCGACGTATAAGTTGCGCCGGAAACATTTCCGGCGCCGTTTCCGACGCATTACCGGCGCATTACCCGGTTTGTTTGCCGACGTGAAGAATATGAGAATTCCGGCGCCTAATGCGCCGGTATTTACCGTCGTATAATGCGACGGTAATTAACGGCGGATAGGTCGCCGGAGTTGCGCCATCGAAATTCCACGGTTATTTTACGACGCAATTGTTGTGCCGGTAATTACCGGCGGAATATCCGCCGGACTTGCGACGGTAGTGGCCGACGAATCATATTCGCCGGTACGTACGATACACTTCGTTGTATCGTCTTTTCCGACGGATTACCGGCGGATAATCCGCCGGAAACCTGTAGCATTGACAAAAAAAAAATTGTCTTCCCAGCCAACAATCCCATTTCCACACCTGCAAACCTATCAATTCTAACACATACAAGTTCCACAACAGGTTCACAACAGTTCCACAACTTCACAATAATTTATAACAGTTTCACAACAGTATTAATACTAAAAATCAACTGATAACATCATATTAAAAGTAATTGTCCAATAACATAAGTTCACATAAAAATACAAGTTCATTTCAACTAAATTACACTACTCTGACTCCGTCGACTCCTCCTCAGGTGGAGCTACGTCTTTTCCACTCAGTTGCTCCCTCATCTTGCGCATTTCATCCAGCAACTGATTGTGTTGCTCTGTACTTGTTTGCACCTGTGCTTGAATCTGTGTTTGCAGCTGAGCTTGCCAATCAACTTGTGATTTCCTTACTTGTTCTAGCTCAGCTTGAAGGGCAATTATTTGTTGAGCTTGTAAGGACTCATGTGAACTGGATGCGAAGCTGGATGCAGTAGAGGAGGTCATCCCCTCGTATGCCTGAGCTTACGCACCTAAGCCATATACTCTACCATGTTGCATTCCTCCGACGGCCTGCGACCACATGCGATACTCAGAATACTCCACAGAGCCGCCAGAAGAGCCCTCACCTGATGCGGCATGAGTCTCTCGAATCCGTGTATATTCCTCCTGTGAAAATCGAATATAAGTATATATATAATTAAACTAAAACTTATAAAATATCAAATATTTATAATTCCTCAAGATTTGGACGGATATTTTCAGCCTCAGCAACATTACTACTTGTAGAAGGACCGCATTGATAATCAAATTGTGGCTCATACTCACCATGACAAGTCCAATACCAATACCGTGGCATAAATCCTCTGCGATACAGATCAACAGTTACGTCATCTGGTTCTAGGATCACTAGATTTTTGTGTTTAGAACATGGACATCGAAACTTTCCTTCAGATATAAAGATCGGCAGCTGTTTCGCTTGCTGAATGAAAAAGTTCACCCCATTGATGAATTCATCTGTTAATGTCTTCCGACTTTGAGATAATCGGTTATACATCCAACTTCGTTGATTTCTAATATCCATAACCTATAAATAAGAGTAAAAAATTAATGGATTTATATATTTCTAATATCCATAACATAAAATTATGTTACACTTATTAATGAAATGATTGCTCAAAGTCACAATCCCCTCACTAGGTCTACTAACCACTAAAGCAAAAAGATATGGAGTAATGATGATCTCCATAATCCAACTTTACCTTCAACTCCCTCTCTAGTCTTATCAACAAGAAGAATATCATTAACCAAAAGCATGCACCAAGGTATATCCTAAAGAAAATGTCTAGTGATAATAAGAAGAATATCATCCATGACTAAAGAAAAAAGATATGGACTTAAGTTTACCTTCAACTCCCTCTCTAGTCTTATCAACAAGAAGAATACCATAAACAAAAAGCATGCACCAAGGTATATCCTATAGCAAATGTCTAGTGATAACATCCATGACTAAAGCAAAAAGATATGGAGACTTAAGCTTACCTTCAACTCCCTCTCTAATCTTATCAACAAGAAGAATATCATCAACAAAAAGCATGCACCAAGGTATATCCTCTAGCAAATGTCTAGTGATAACATCCATGACTAAAGCAAAACGATATGAAGACTTAAGCTTACCTTCAACTCCCTCTCTAGTCTTATCAACAAGAAGAATATCATCAACAAAAAGCATGCACCAAGGTATATATCCTATAGCAAATTAATGTCTAGTGATAACATCCATGACTAAAGCAAAAAGATATTTCAAATTTACCTTAAACTCCCTCTCTAGTCTTATCAACAAGAAGAATATCATCAACAAAAAGCATGCACCAAGGTATATATCCTATAGCAAATGTCTAGTGATAACATCCATGACTAAAGCAAAAAGATATTTCAAATTTACCTTCAACTCCCTCTCTAGTCTTATCAACAAGAAAAATATCATCAACAAAAAGCATGCACCAAGGTATATCCTCTAGCAAATGTCTAGTGATAACATCCATGACTAAAACAAAAAGATAGCAAAAAAAAATGCAATACCTTGGTGCATGCGAAGTTCGATTGAGAGAGAGGGAGATGCTCGGCGGTGGGCGACCAGGAGAGAGGGAGATGCTCGGCGAAGTCCGGTGACCGTCGGCGGCGAAGTTCGATGACCGTCGGCGACGTCAATCTTCGGCCAGCGACGAACGGCGACGGAGGGCGACGGGCGAAGGAGGCGAGGTGAGAGAGAGTAGCGAAAAGAATGACGGCCCACAGGGCTCCGATTCGCATTTTAGGGCTTTTAGCGGCGGCGTTTCCGGCGGAACCTCCGCCGGTAATGTTACCGGCGGACAATGCGCCGGAAATGTTTCGTTGAGTTTAATAAAGCCGGCGCATAATCCGCCGGAACGGTTTCGTTGAGTTTAGAAGAACGTTTCCGCCGTAATCTGCGCCGGAAATAATCCAGAGCCCTTTTCACCGGCGGTATTTCCGGCGCAATTGGCGCCGGTAACTTTCCGGCGTTGGTTCCGCCGGAAAGAACGCCGTAAACGTTACGTCGCATCATTCCGCCGGAACCTGCGCCGACAATGCCGGCGCAAAAAAATCCGCCGGAAATGCCGACGGTAATCACGTGTTTTCCCGTAGTGTGTGTTATTAATATATTTCCTTTTATAATATATATATGTCATGAATTTGATAATAATATTAAAACAAATGCTTAAAAATATGAGAGATGATAGATTGAAAACTTGTTTTTATAGAAGTTCATCTACTGAGGGAGATCGTAGTAGCATACTCAAGCAATCACAAATAAACATCATTATCAAATTGAACTGTTTTATTTTGTTATATAAAGAGTTTATTAATAGATTTGATGAGATGATTATTGAATTATTTATGTTTATGACATACTTAATCTTATGTGATTCATTTTTTTAGCTTTTAATTGGCAATGATTGATATTCATGATAAAAAAATCTTTCTATCAGATTTTTCAAATATAAATTTCATTATATTAGACAATCGGCATGAGAATTTTATCATTGATATGAGATATATTAAAACGTTCAAGAATTTAAAACAAATTGGAGAGCATACACAAAAATTAGTAGAATATTGAAAATAATGATATTTATTATTTGATTTTCTTAGTTATAAAGTTTGCTATGATATTGTAAATTATGAAGCTTGCATTAAAATTATTTGTATAATTATAAGAATGATTATCTAATTACTTCTATTCAAAAATATTTATTTAATAGCATTGATAATGAAATTAATGATTGTACAATGATTTTAAAATATGAAGACTCAAAGGAAGAAATTGTAGTTGAAACAGCATATCTCAATTGTAACTTTGTTTATCATATAATTTATCTTTTATTAAAATAACTCTAACAAGAATATTTTAAAACTGTCAATGCTGGTTTGAAGTTTAGATGAAAAAGGTTTAGTAATTTTTAAAATAAAAAATTTGTGCCCCCATTAAAAAGAAAATGACTTCGCTACTAATTCTCTAGTATGAATATTATAAGGAATTATTTGCAAAATTATATGGGAGCTTAGATAAATGATTATATAATTACTTATATTAAAGAAGACATATTTAAAAATAAAGATAATAAAATGATTGTATAATGATTTCAAATTATGAAGATTTAGAGGGAGAAACTATATGTGATATATAATCAGAATATGAAAAGCAGATGCTCTTAATTGTATATTTTTATCATATAATTTAGCTTTTAATAATAATAACTTTACCAAAAAAATTTAAAATCACTAATGTCCTTCCTGAAGCTAAGGTAAAGAGGCCAAATTTTAGAAAGACCAATATAAATCTTGATGTTAATATCATGATTTGTAATTGGTTTCAACATCATGTGTATCGACTTTACTGGAGATAATATGTATTGAAATTATTGACAATGAAGCTAATTGGTGTTGGTGTTAATAATATGCATTGATTTGATAGGTGGTGGTGTATATCAATATTGTTAGAGAAGAAGTCGGTGATACATGATAGTTTTGCAACTATGATGTAAAGATCATAACGTGCAATATTAATAGTGGTATGAAAATGGTTGAATTCTGAAGACAAAAGTTAGGCAATGATGGCTAAGATACAATGATCTAGTGATTACAGTTGGGCATAGATGTCAGGTGACGATGAACAGACAATGGTGATTGAATAACGATGGTGGACAATACCAATTGTTAGTGGTGACCGTTGTTTTTGAATTTAGGATATGGAGCTTTAGAGTTATTATTATTATTATTATTATTATTATTATTATTATTATTATTTTTAATCTTTATCTCTTAGCTCTCTTCATTTTCAAGTTAAGGTTTGAGCCATCTTGCATGTAAAGAATGAATATTTATTTATAATTTTTTGAAATAAAATTATGACAACTTTAGCTAATATCAAATTTTAATCAAGCCTGACTAAATATATATTTGATTCTAATTATTATTAAATATAATATAATTAAAAATATTATTGAATTTATATAATTTATTTAAAATTGACATATATAACTCAATAGATATTATTTAATTTATTTAGTGAATTTTAAATATTAATAAAAATTGAAATCTACTTATTATCTAACTTTATGTTGATTTGTTAAACAATAAACAAACTTACAAACATGTTCACCAACATAAATAAATTAGCAAGTTAGTATTCAAATATATTCATTTGTACAACGAGCTTTGAATGTTAAAGTTTGCTCAATTATTTAAATAAATTAATATAAACTGGAATTTCAAGAATGAGTATTGAGTTTCCCATTGAGTATATATTTTTTTAAGTTTTTTCTTTTAATTTTAATTTTTTTATTTTTATTTTTATTTGTTCATTAATAGGCTTGCACATGCAAAAATATGGTAGCCATATAAAATTTCTTAGTTGATTTTTTCAAAATAAAAAAAAATAATATTCTTTTTTTTTTATTATTATCTTTTTCATAAAAATTTTATAACTATTTTTACAGACAATTAGAGCTAATCTAAACTATTTTTACTTATTATGAGCACATGATATGTAAAATCGCATCAAAATCTCATTCTCCATGTGAACTTTAATGGATGAATGACATATAACGGCATGTATGTATGAGTATGTCAATCATTGATCATTATTTTTCATGACTTTTATTGATATGTCACTATAAAATTTTAAATTTGTTAGAATAATATTTATTGTTTTTATGTATAATCAATGGTAGTGTATCATTCAAATCTAATTTTCTTTTTAGATTTTTTTTTTAATTTTTTTATTTTTTATATATTTGTAATATAAGATGTCAATATTTTTAGATGTCAATCAATCCATAAAATATTTTTTGCTTGATTTAGTATTATTTTTAAAGATGATGGTATTATTTAGTTAAATGTTATATATCTTTATACTTTGGTACTCCAATGGTAAGATTACCCATAAGATAATGATACTTTAATGTTTATAGGTGTTCCTCTTCAGTGGTGGATAACCAACCAAAAGAATGAGAGGTTCATTGTTTTTTTTTTTTTTACATAAACTTTATTAATAATACCAAAAAGAAGTACAAGATGCAAAAAATAAAACGGAAAAAAGCCGCAGAAGATTACAAAATGGATACAACCCATCAGGCTCAGTAATTGACATAGGCTTCCAACTACTCCGAAGCCAGGCACAGACCATCCAGTTTGGAGAAGAGTGTATAATCAAATCAAGTAACCATCCCAAAGATTGTCATGAGCCACGGCTACGAAATAGTGAGCCCGCACCACATCATTGCCCATAAAAATGAAATTCCCAACAATAATATAAAGAAACTCGGCAACACCAAGGCCAACAAGTGCCCAAAACATCCACCAACACAATGAAACCAACAACCCAGCAACAGTAAAGAAAATTGAAAACCACAGCACAACTCCAAAAATTATTTCCTCCCACGCTTACCCGTCCCACGGGAGGAAACAGAAACCACTAAATGAACTTTCTTCAAAGTAAAATCAACCACAGGTTCCTCATCTTCCCCACTAGCCTCCGAAGAGGAATCGACAGAGCACTGAAGCCAATCAAGTTGCATTCGAATACTGTCCCAGGAATTGGCACCCACCTGAGCAAATAAGGCCTTAGGAGAAACTAAGTTAACTGGAACCTCAACCAAACGACCAACAACTTGAACAGTGGGCGTAACCGGGGAATAACAAGTAGGAAAATCACCACTAGCAGAACCCGCACTCACCATACCCAAATGGGAATTTCCCCCACCCAAAATACATGGCAGCAGAGACCCAGGGGGAGAAACATGAGGCGAGCCAGACTCACACGAAGCCTCGACAACCAAAGCAGTCTCAGCATTAGACGACAACAAACACAGGGCAGAAAAGGTACCTACCTCAGCCAAAGCAGGACAAGAGTTAACCACACAACCCAAACCATCACCAGCACTAACACAAGCCCGATGAACCTGGGGGCCAGAATAGAGGATAATTCCCCAAGCACACCATCCTTAGAAGACATTCCAGCAGACACAGCGGCAGCACCCTTCTCAATAGAAATCCCACCAACCAACAAATTACCATGTAAAGAGGCAAGAGACCCCAATTCTTGCCCAGGAGATAATAACACCGGTGAAGCACCAGGGTGCAGGGCAACAACAGCAACACCAGGATTAGCAACACCACTTCCCAAAACCTCCATCACAGAAGGGACAACGACATTTTCAACACAATGGGGAACTAAATTAGTGTTTGTGATAGGAGTATCATTTGGAAGATCAGCCGAGTCAGGACGACATTTACCCGGGGCATGACCAATACACTTACAATAAGCACAAAAGGGGGGAAATTCATATAACACAACCTCCTGGACATAACCTAAAGTTTCATAGGCTAACCAAACTTGATGAGGATAAGATTTTGTTATATCAAGTTCGACTAAGATACGGGCAATCGATGGCCGGGACCCCACAGAGGTGGCTTCATCAATTTTCAGAGGCTTGCCAAAAATCTCACCAAGTCCATAAAGAATATGAGGGTTATAGAAATGGGGACGAAGAAGAGAAAAAGAAATCCAAATCGATATTACAGGAGACTCAACACCCACATCCAAGCAAGGCGACCATTTCGTTAATTTCATATAACAGTTGTAAACAAGGTATGATCGGCGGCAAAACACCCTACAATAGTCTAGGTCATTGGATAATTTGATCAGAATGTGAGAGGGATCCAGCAAGGTAACAGAAACTTCGCAATTAAGCTTCAGATTAAAAAAAAATTCGAATAGAGTCAAGAGAAGGTCTCTTAGAAGGGAAAAAACCAACTAAAGAAAATTGAAATGGGGTAGCCAAATCTTTGATTTCCTAGTCAGAAATTCATAGAGAGGGCAAACCACGGAACGTAGAAGTCCGAAAATTCGGATAGGAAGGAGACGAGGAAGTTCCAACAAGAGTCTCTAAAAAAGATCGAGAATGAGAAACCCCCCCCCCCCCCCCCAAAAAAAAAAATACCAGGGTCTCGAAGTTTGTTACGTGACATACTGCACCGCCGGAGAATAAAAGCAACCAAAAAACACCAAAATAAGAAAAGAACAGAGGAAAAGGAAAAAACTTCCCTGAAACCAGGAGAGCGGTGGAGGGGAAGCCCCAGCGGGGCGGGGAAACCCCGGAATAGCCCAGCATAGAGAAACCCTAGCAGAGGAAAATACAGCCAACAGGGAATGTGTCTTCTTTTAAGGCAAGGGCAAAGCAATTTTAGGTCATTGAATATCTTAGTATAACTAAAAACAATTGTTGAGAGGTTCATTGCACTACAGAAAAATCACCCATTTCCGGCGGTAATTAAACCTTTTCCGGCGGTTAAATTACCGCCGGTAAAAACGGCGTAGGAAAATGAATTCCTGCGGTTTTTTCCGTCGGCAATTTTGTCCGGCGGTCTTAAACCGCCGGTCAAATTTAAAAAAAAAATTAAAACACCGCTCCGGCAGCCAGCCACCCCCGCTCCGGCGATGCCCCACCCGCTCCCGCGCGTGCTTTGGCCATGCCCCCGCCCGGCTCCCGCGCTCAGGCGATGACCCCACGCGGCTCCCGCGGGCACTCCAGCGTGCAAGGGGGGGTTCGAACGCTGGTTCCCTGTGTGGAATTTCAAACGACGGACCGCTTTGCTGAAGAAGTAAATATGTGTACGTCAATATTTATTATTTAAACTACTTGCACACAAAAAATAAAAAAAAAACTTTAATTATAAAAAATTAAAACTAATTAATTTAAAATAAAAAATAAAAAAAATAACTAACTAATTAATTTTAAGATGAAAATTAAGTTAATAGTTATTTTAACTTTTAATAATTTTTTGTTAAATCATTTAAATGATAAAAATTTTATTCATTTTTTTATTAAATTTTTAAAAGCCGCCGGAAACATTAAAAAGCCGTCGGAAATGTGACCGCCGGAAAACCATCGGAAAAAAGTCTAAAAGCCGCCGGAAACTTGGCCGCCGGAAATCAGTGTTTTCCTGTAGTGTTGTTTGATGGTGCAATCGGGGTTGAATTAGGGCTAAGTCGGACGATGCGATAAATACTAAAATTATTCAAATATAATATAAATTATGTAATAATTAAAATTTTAGCAAATAATAAATAACTATTTTGATTAAAGCTCATGAGCAAGCTTGATTAAGGCTCAACATAAAACTTATTAAGAAATTTGTTTGATCATTAATGTGAATATAAGTATATGTATATTACAAATATAATTATATCCATAATAAATATCCTAAATTTTTAAAAAATTAATAATATAATATAATTTTTAAAAATAATAATAATAATAATAAGATAATATATACATTTTATAATATTAAAATACTTATGTTTCAAACTTTAATAAATTATAAGCATTCTCAATCCACATTTGCATCCCAAACAATTTGATAGTTTAACTCTTGCAGAATTCTCACAAGCTTTTAGTATCATATCATAGGGAGAATTTTAAGAGTTTCCTTATATGTAGAGTAAAGTAAAAAAACTACAAGCAATAGATAAAATTTTTATGATGTGGCAAGCTAGCAGTTTTATATTATGATTAAAAATTTATTTGCATAAGCATATCCCTTTATGTTTATTTTAAAATTAAAAAATAATAATTAAATAAAAATTTAATATAATTTTTTTATTTAAGTAAAAATAATATTTATTAAACGCGGTTCAACCAAATCGGAATCAATTCGACGCTTTATCGATTAAACCGACAGCTCAGACAGGTTCAATACAACTTCTGGCTTTTCAATTTGATCAAACTGGCAACTGAATTGATTCACAATCGAATTGGCCGGTCCAATCTCATTTTAAAAACACTACAATTCTCTTAGATGAGGGTTGCTCTCAGCCATCAACTTCTGATTTGAGGGATCAGATACTAAAGTCATTCTTTTAAAATCACCTCCTTTTCAAACTTCATGTGTCATGACAATGAAGCCCGATTGCTATATATAATTAGAATTATTATAACCTCATTGCCTGCGTCATTGCCCCAAGCACAAAAATTAACAAAAGAAATCTTTATTATTATTATTTGTAATGATAGACCTAAAGTTCTTAAATCTATTTAAAAGTTATATAATATTATATATTTATGTATTATATTCATCTTAAAAAATATTAAAATATTTTAAGGTCCATGAAATTTGATCAAATATTCAGAAATAAATTTTTGCTAAAAATATGATCAAAATTTATTTATCAGAATTTTTTAAAATTTATTTTAAAATAATTATAATTCATAAAAGACTAATTAAAAAATATATTACAATAATTTTTAACAAAAGAAATTATTTGAGACCAGCTAAGTTTCCAGGATTACCTCTGCTCGTGCACTTGGAGCCGATATCTCGCACGTGTATCACATGAGGTTTTGGACATTTGGTCTAGACAAGTGATTGGCGGCAACCGCATTAAGGGGAGAAAAAAACTGCGCACGTGGGAGCTGGTGGGGTTGTCGCTGGGTGCAAACTGTTACGCAAATAAAAAGCAAGAAAAATGTTTTTTTTTTCTTTAATCAAATGATAAAACACTGACAAACTCAATGCCAACCTCTTTTTTTAGAACAATTATTACGTCCTCTGACCGAACATAGAGCTACGTTCAGCCGCCAATAACATGTTGCTACGTGCGACTTGATTCGGACCGGAACCCGGAAATGCTATGTTCGTGTATTGCGAGGTATTACTCGGTATTTGTTCGGTATTGCTAGATATTGCATGGCAACAACGAGAAATACCGCTCTGTGAAGATCAATACCGAGCAAATACCGAGTTGTACCGAGTTTTTAAAAACTCGGTACAACTCGGTATTTGCTCGTATTGGTTATTGCCGAGAAAAATCGTCCAATACCTAGCAATACCGAGTAATACCGAGCAAAACCTAGCAAAATTGAGAAATACCGAGTCATCCTGGGTCCGTTCCGGGTTGGATTGTCGGGGCGCTCTGTAAATAGTGAGAACGCGTGGCGCGATTTTACTGGCGGCCGAACGTAGAGTCACGTCCTGTGATCGGACCAAATAAAAGTTCCTTTTTTTAAGGGATATGGAAAAACAAATTTGTAATTTAAAGTGAAATAATTAGTTACCTATCAATTAAACGTGATAACTATATCTTCAAAATCAAGAATTTCAATCTTATATTGTATAATTTATTATTTAAAAAATTAATATAATATATGAATACAAGTTTATTTAGGAGAACTATAGTATTTTATAAAAGTAATTATAAAATTGTTGTAGACCGTAGAAAAATCATCTTTATTGAAAGTTATAGATGAAAGTAAGTTTCTAGTACAAGAAACGGGAAAAATAGTGTCGAAACAAAAATCACGATTATGATCTGAAAAATAAAATAGTAAGAAAACTATCTAAAAAAAAATCTAAATCTATCAGCTATTTAAAAGAGTTTATTATAACATGTGCTTAGTATTGAAACTCATTCTGAAACACTTTGGGACAAATTTTATGAATTATGATGTTAGCAACTTAAAATAGAAGGGGTGTCAATTTCGGGTCACGGGTCGAGTTCGGGTCGAACACGAAACTGATCTGATACTATTCGGGTCAACCCGAACACGACCCGTTTCTGTAAACGGGTCGGTTTTCCGGACCCGAACCCGCCCCGCTTCGGGTCCGGGTCAACCCAAACCGACCCGAATGACCCGATTCGAACAAAAAACTGCTAGTTTTTGGATCCAAAAAGGGATCAAGCTTCTTTTTTTCGGGTCAAAAACGGGTCAATCTCGGGTTCCTGGATCAAAAACGGGTTATCGGGTCATTTTCAGGTCAATTTCGGGTTGACGGGTCAACCCGAACCCGACCCGATTTTTGGACAGGTCGAATTATTGAACACGAACCCGACCCGTTTCGGGTTCGGGTCAACCCAAACCCGACCCGTTTCGGGTTCGGGTCAACCCAAACCCGAAATTTTCGGGTCGGATCCAATATTGACACCCCTATAAAATAGCTCGATGTATAGCCGAAATAATAATAATAACAATAATTTTAGGCTTATTTTGTCACTAGCATATGACTTGTAAAAAAAATGATAAGATGCAAGGCAAAGGAATAAGCGGATAAGGATGCCGTCTAAGACGAATTAGAACGTGCCATATCACTCGTTTGCAGATGACATGGCTCATTTTGATTCGCCTCAGAAGATCCGATATCCGCAGATAATAATTTCTCCATTTCTTTGCCTCGCCACCAGACCTCACCAATGGACGTTCGAGCGCCGCCTTGTCCGGCAAATACACCAGATCTCGTCGAAGAAGCATTGTGAGACCTTTCTGCTAAATCCATTTTTCTTACCAGATTTCGCCACCGATGGCCTCTGATTGTGGTCGTTGTCAGCCAAAGTTTAAGCCAAATTTGTACATCTTTACCGAGAGCATTTTGAGTATTTTGACTTGGATTAATTAGAAATCCTAGCGGTAAGTTCAAAAATTATTTTCCTAGCATTTTGGCTTAGATTAATTAAAGAAAAAAAAAATGGTTATATTAAAATGGAAGAACATCAGCATTATTAGTGGGAGTTGCAGTAAGTATCAGCCGTTAATGTTGAAAGGGCGTTGGTTATCGATGTTTAGATGATGTATGAAAAAGATGAATGTCAAGTTGTGGATGTAGAAATTACTAGCATCGAGCATCAATGTCAAGAAAGCGCCAGACTTTGATGTTGAGATGGTTTTGAAATGCCGATATTGTAAAGACGTTAGACTTTGCTGTTGAGATGACATTGAGCATTCTTGTGAAAATCAAAGTCGCGACCCACCAAAGAGAAATGAAAAATTAGAATATTCTATAAGTGGGGTATTGAATGCGGGTGATTGATTTGGTCTTGTGGATAGGAAATATGAAATTTAATTTTTATATTTTAAATGAATAAAAATTTAAAATAAAAGAAATTATATTTAAAATTTTTATAAAATATTTAAGATACGTGTATTGGATATACGTGTTCAATTTGTATTTAAATTTTTTTTAATCGGACATATTTTCAGCGTATCCGAAACGTGTCAAAGACGTCACAGATATATGTCATCGGACACTACATATCAGTGCATCGTAGCCAACAAGTAGCTTTTCCTTCTTTCTTTTTTTTTTTTTCGTTCGTTTTCCTATTGGCTTTGTCAGCCGTTCCATCTCTAGGTGGAAGCCACATAGGAACAAGTATCTACCTTTGTTAGTGAATATGGCATGTTTTTTTATTTTTTTTCAGATCTTCTTTAATAATAAAAATTATTAACGTCATTATTTATAAAATTTGTCCAATATTTTGCATCATACCATTCTTACCCAATTATTTTTCCTATTATATCTCCGCTATATATTTTGGGTAAATCTTTTGACCTTCTGACACCTAGCTCGCACCTGAAATCCTAATTCAGCAGTTTTACACGCACAAACAAATGTGTCATCAAACCACCATGGCATGAGAAATTATTATGTGCGGAGTCCGGATACAGAGTTATGAACTATGAGTTAACATAGTATGTACATACTGTGTACTTTTATTTTTGTATGCTACGTACGCTTACATATCCGGACGTAACTCTGTGTCCAAACTCCACACAGAATAATTTCTCTCATGGCACGCAGAGCTTAGAAATAGCATAAATGAGTCAAGTTTGAGCCACTAGCAATCTGAATTTGACATTAACTAATTAATCATATTTAAATGAGCATATAAACTAACTCATTTATTATGAAAGATGTTGCATCGTTCCGTTTACCCTAACGCTAGGGCTTGGCCACCAGAAGGGAGGCGCGCTTGGAGAGTGCTCGGCCTGCAAACTTGGGACAACGGTAAGTAACTTATTGGAACTTTACTGCGCATCACCCGATGGCACCACCAGCAAAAGCTACCTCCAAGAAGTCTGATGCCAAGTCTCAAGCCGTGAAGGTTGTGAAGGCAGTAAAGTCAGGTGCTACTTCCATTAAGAAGAAGGCAAAGAAGATCCGCACTTCCGTTACTTTTCACCGGCCGAAAACACAGAAGAAGCCTGGAGAATCAAAATACCTCAGAATCAGTGCTCCTCCCAGAAACAAGCTCGACCATTACCAAATCCTCAAGTACCCTTTGACTACTGAATCTGCCATGAAGAAGATCGAAGACAACAATACTCTTGTTTTCATCGTTGACATCCGAGCTGATAAAAAGAAGATTAAGGCGGCTGTAAAGAAGATGTACGACATTCAGACAAAGAAAGTTAACACGTTGATCAGGCCTGATGGTACAAAGAAGGCTTATGTTCGCCTGACTCCAGATTATGATGCTCTTGATGTTGCAAATAAAATGGATATAATTTAATTCTGATTCTATGGACGGGAAATTTTGTCATTGGGAGTTCATGTTCTTAGACCCTTTGCAAGAAGTACATTTTGCTCTTTAGTTTTGTTTTTTTCGTTGAACATTCTCTTTGATTTTAAGCATTATAGATGTTGGATATAATAGCTACTTAGAACTCTATTGATTGCATTGGAAGTGTTTTAAGTTTATCATATTTCTTTAAAAAAAAAAAAATTATTATGAAAGATGAAAGAATATTTTAGTTCAATCAACTAATATATTAGAATAAAATATTGAAAAAAAAGAGAATTTAAGTAAGAAATAATAATTAAAATCTGAGATACATATATAGACTTTATCAAATTAAGATTTTATTTGGGACAGCTTTCTTATTATTTCTAAAACAATTTTTTTTACAAAGTTTTCTTAACTAAATATTTTGGTACTGAGAAGCTGCTTTAAAAAGTAAAAAAAAAAAAGGTGTTGCAAACAAAGCCTAAATGGAATCCCATGCCAGCTTATTCCACCACAATGTACTCTAACTTTAGGAAGCATTTAAATGAAAAAAATAATAATTAATTATTAATATTTTAATCAATTTATTATAAATTAAATTTCAAATTTTACTAATTTATTTTAAAATAATCACGATAAAATTTTCAATCATTATTTATGCATTACACTCATATCAAAATAAATTCAACATTTATAATATCCAAAATTTAAATCTTTCTCAATTAAATGTATATATAATGTTGGATTGGATGTGTCACCCATAGCTTTTTTAATACATTTTAATATTCCTTATATAGACTTGTTGAACCAACTTGGAAGCCAATGCATGTGGAGAAATTGATTGAAATGCACATAGCAACATTTTCAATAACCAAACTTTCCATCAAATTCACCATTAATTTAAGCAACCAAGCAAAACTAACTCCCCAACAAAAAATCATGAAATTGCAAGATTGGTATATGTTTGTTCTTTAAAGAAATGGTGAGATAATTATGGAAATTAACCTAATTATATTGTGCAATATTGATAATTGCATGTGGGTTTTATCATTATTTTGGCCCAACATGCAGTTTGCCTTTATGAAAGCCATTGTGAAAGGAAGGATCATGTGCGAGTTGGGTGAAAGGATATCAAATTATAGAGGAATTTCTGATCAAATTTTAATAGATAAATTTTATAATTATTTTATTTTTTTTAATTATTTGAAATAGTTATGAATGCCATGTTTTTAATGCATGACTATAGCTTAAATAATTTATAATTACACTTCTAGTTTTTTTATTTTTAAATAAATTTGCTAGTTTAGAACAACCTCTATTTTGTTTGATTAATTTTTTAAATTTTGGCTAAAATAAATTTTGATATTATTTGCTTGATCATGAATATGATTTTAAGTTAATTTCACTTTGTAGAATACTTAGGTTTCATTGGGACAATTTTCTCTCTGCTTTCTAAAATAGATTTTAAGTAAAAAAAAAAATTGGATGAAATTTTATTTCTGCTGGGTCAACAATCTAAGTATGAGATAGCTAAGCAAACCAAAACTAGTTTGCATGCATATGAACAATTAAAAAGCATGGAACTAAGGCTTAATTTGTTACGGCATTCTCAATGCTTTCTAAAGCAGTTTTCTAGTAGAAAAATGATCATCTACTCTTCCTTTTTTAAATGATGTCTCCTTGCAGCCCTAGTATGTTCTTAGGTATTCTTATAACTATTAGTATAAGGAACCATCGGCTCTTAAATTTTATTTTGCTTTATTTTGTAGCTCCTATGAGCATTAGAGTGAGCTGGAGGTTCTTTTAAGGACCTTTTAATCCTTTTTTATATTAACTCGTAGGCCCCACAGTGAGTTAATTTTAACCAAAAAAAAAAAAAAACTTAGATTGTTGATGTATTTATTTAGTGAATGTATAACAACATAGTTTGATTTTTGGTCTTCTATATTAGCTTATGATATAATTAATGTGAAGGCCTTAATATATAGATAACTATAGGCATATTTGGGATCATTATCCCATGCAATTCATTTTAACATCTAGTTATAGCTTTGGATCTTAATGTGTTTTGGCTCAAATCAAGATTTTTCTTCATAATTTTGTTGTAAATTTAAATTGGAAGATATTTTTTTACTTAAGCATCATGAAATATTACTTTTTTTTTCTAATTGATGATTTAAATAAGGGAACTAGGATTTGAGTTTAATATGTCATGTATGTTGTTCTTTAATTGTTTTCTCAATTTACATGTTATTTTCATTAAAATATTTTATTGATTGGGATGTGTCATTAGTGTTTACATAAATTTAGATTAATGGCAATCTTTTGATGATTTCAAAAGAAGGAGAATTATCATATTAGTATACATCACTTAGTATATTATTAGGTTAATGCAAACATTTAAAATTTGTTTGGGAGAGCTGTAGGTTTTATAAAGGTTGTTGTAAAGTTGTTGTAGGAAAAATAATTTTTTTAATATTATTGTAAAAAGTAGTTTCCTAGCACAAATTTTTGAAAGCAGCAAAAAAATAGTCACCAAACTGAAACTGTTGTTGCGATCTGAAAAAAATATGTTTTCGTGGCACTTAAAAGTGTCCTTGTAGCCTACATTAAATGCTGCAAAAATTTTATTTATCTCTAGTGCCTCTCATCTTCAACAAAATCAAAAGACTCCTACCATCATGATTCTTGATCATGTAGTTGTCGATTCAAATCCAATAGAGATTTTTTTTAGTGAGGTTAGATTCTCATTAGAAGTTGCTTGTTCTTCAGTCAAAGCACAATAGGGTCTTGTTGTTAGTCAATAATAGGAACATATTTCTCATGCATTTATTCTTCTTTTTTTCTTGAAAAGATTAATTTTATTCCATCACAAAAAATTTCAAGAAGTCCTTAATGGTGTCAATAGCTCACTAAATGCTTGAAGAGCTAAAAACAAAAAGAAAAGAAAACCTATTGAGTCATCAATCCCTAACTAGTTACAATAAAAAAATAAATGCAATCTATGGGCTTGGCACAAAAACTCCATCAGGAGCAGTAGGAGCACAACATAAATGCCATGATCTGATAAGAGGCAAAATTATACATCCTGCAAAATATCAAAATATATATATAAATAATAATCAAGTAGAGATTATGTACCTGATTATACACGCAAAGTGTATTCCTCCAAACCAGAGGAAGAAACATGGAGACATCAATGAAAATCATGAAAGCTCCCATAGCCATCAACAAGCCCTTATAAACAGAAGGAACAATAAGAAGAAAAAGTAGATCACACAAAGTCATAGACAATGGTCCCCAGCCAAAATAGAGCACATAAAAAAGCCACCAATAATCATAACCATCAATATTTAATTTTAACTGATTTAAGGAAGGCTTCTTCTCATAAAAAATTCCAGAAATACAACACTTACTTTCATACACAAAATGAGTTTGAAAGAAAGAAGCCCAATTATTATTCCCCTTGAAATGCTTAGGGAAAAGCATATTAGCAGAAAAATTGATGAATTTTGCTTTGCAGACATATAATAATTCTGTCAGAACTCATCTTAATACCTTGATGTATGCTTTGTTTCTATCAATCCATAAAAACCAAAATACCAGCATAGGAATGACAGCCAAAAGATTGTTATTTTTAGTTCTGAAGTAATCCCACACATCTTTAGTGCTTAAATCATCATTAACAAAAACTTAAAAATATGTTGATTTGTATTGTAATTGTTGATAGGAATATCACTAATAACAACGGACTTAGAAATATGATCTAAAAGAAGATTAATATGCCAATTCCCATTCAAAATAAAGTCAAAGACTTTAAATGTGCATTTCTTCACTTAAGTACTTGGCCTTTTCATAATGTTATATACAATAACATCATAGTAGAAGATGGCTTCTTTATGGACTCATCCGATTATTTCAAGGAACATTCTGTGCTTCGTCAAGGAAGAATCACAAAGACAATATCAGATATCTCCATATTTTACCTGAGCTTCTGTTAGGTTCTTCTAGAATAGCGAGCAATCTGAATGATAAATTGATCAAGGTTAGCTATTCCTTTATTTTAGGGAAATTTTATTTTGCGGACACTGAATATCCTTCATAGACCAATAAAAAAGCACCACATCACTCTCTTATTATACCGTGGCTCGGTACCGCGGCATCCGGACGTAGAGCTACGTCCCTCATCCGCACAGAATAATTTCTTCTATTTTAGAAAGAGAAAGTGTATTTGTCATCGAAAGTCTTTGACGTTTTCAAATAAATGGAGTACCAAAACTGAACAACTTAGCCAGCTAATTATGTTCCTTTCCAAGTTAATTTCAAATCGTGGAGCCTTTCTTTAATTCCGGATTACTTGTGATATTGTCCTTAATTACAAGATCAACAATTTTCACTGTATTAGTTCATAAATTTAATGCTATATAATGACAAGGATATCAATCTTTATATATATATATATATATATATATAGTCTCAAAAAATTTAATTTCAGTTGATCAACATGAAACTTGATGCATTTGTGTTTGTTGCGTCCTGGAATATTCGCGGCGGTAGAGAAATATATAGTTTAACGTCTTAGCATTATACGAAGATCCAGTACACAATCAGATAAGAGAGAGAGTGTAGCGTTTATAAGAGACACCAAATTATTTACGTGAAAACCCCTAAAAAGGGGGAAAAACCACAGGGTCTGGCCCAGTTTTAATGAAACCACTAGTATTTGCAGTCTATTACAAATGAGGCCCTTCCTTGGGAGAAGGCCTTGGCTTGATGCTCCAAATATACATCATATAGAGTGCATTATATGGTGGGAGTTATAATATAGACATGTTTGTTTGGTTAGCACGACCATAGTCGATAGGATAAACGTCGGAAAGACCGTTGTCTGGTGATGGAAGTCGTAAGGACCATAGTTGACAGGAGATAGAGGTCCAAAAGACCTTAGCTGGTAGGAGACCGGGGTCAAAAAGACTGTTGTCTGTTGATGGAGGTCGGAAGGACCATAGTAGGCAACAGAGATCGAAAGGACCATAGTCAGCAGGAGACAAAGATTTGAAACACCGTAGTTGGCAGGAGACTGGGGTCGGAAAGATCGTTGTCTGGTGATGGAGGTCGGAAAGACCATAGTAGGCGACGGAGGTCGGAAGGACCATAGTCGACAGGAGATTGGGGTCAGGAAGACTGTTGTCTCGTGATGGAGGTTGGAAAGACCATAATAGGCGAGGGAGATCGAAAGGACCGTAGTCGGTAGGAGACAGAGATCCGAAAATTGTAGTTGGTAGGAGACTGGGGTCAGAAAGACCATTGTCTATTGATGGAGGTCGGAAGGACCATAATAGGCTATGGAGATCAAAAGGACCGTAGTCAGCAGGAGACAGAGGTCCGAAAGATCGTAGTTTGCAGGAGACTGGAGTCAGAATGACCATTGTCTGGTGATGGAGGTCAAAAGGACCATAGAAGGAGATGGAGGTCGAAAGGACCATAGTCGACAGAAGATAGGGGTCAGGAAGACCATTGAAGTAGGGCGGTACTCTGGTAGAACTCTGGGCATTAGATGGTGGCTTGATAGAAGTTCAGGCCTCAAGTAGTGGTTCGGCAGAAGTTTGGGTGTCAGATGGTGGTTCGGTGGAAGTTTAGGCCTCAAGTGTTGGTCTGGCAGAAGTCCGGACCTCGGATGATGGTCCGACAGAAGTCCGAGGCCTTAAGTGATGTTCCGACGGAGCAACGACGTCATGCGGTGGTCCGGCGGAGGTGAGGGCCTCCAGTAGTGGTCCGACGGAGGTGAGGGCCTCAAGTGGTGGTCTGGCAGAGCTCAGGTCCTTAAATGGTGGTCCAGCAGAGGTGAGGGCCTCAAGTGATGGTCTGGCGGAGGTGAGGGCCTCAAGTGGTGGTCCGGTGGAGCAACGACGTCATGCGATGGTCCGACGGAGGTGAGGGCCTCAAGTGGTGGTCCGATGGAGCAACAACGTCAGGCGGTGGTCCGGCGGAAGTCCGGCGGTGGTCGAGGAGGAACTTCTTCATTCTCTTCTCTTCTTCTCTTATTTTCTTCTCTTCTTGCTTGGAGCCCCCCTTTTCAAGAGGAATAAGGGGTCTATTTATATATTTTTGGAGTGGCATGACCCGTAAATAGGTGAGAGGTCAAGGGTAAATGGGGAGTGGTTGGATGGACGGTCGATATTGAATCCCTTGATCATGTACCATTCGTCAGACATTTGAAGGTCTTAATGATGTCGGAATTCGGCAATCTTCGGCTCGTTGGATTCATCATGTCGAGCCGCTCAATTTGATTATAAGCACGTTATGTTTGAAAATCGTTTGATAATCCAAATTGTGGTTTGAACCTTCCAACAGCGCTTCGGGTCTTTGATTTGGACTCATTTGGGCTCAAATTGAGTCAAATTTGGTGTCGTTGGGTTTGTATTTCCGAGACGTTCAGTTCGACTGTAAGTTTGCTGAAATCGGAGTTTGGATGGTCCCAATTTTAATTTCGGAAGTTTCCTATTTGATTTTGCATCGAGATTCGTGCCCGATCAATATAATTTTTTGATGGCTTATTAGTGTTGATTTATTTTTATTTTTTTTTGAATTAAAGTCAAAATATTTCAGACTTTGACCTTTGCAAACATATAGTTAAACTGATCATCTTGATAAGAAAAATCTCACGACACTAAACATGAAATAATCCGAGTTCAAATGAGTCCAAATCAAATGCCTTCAACAAAGTTGAAAACATTGTGGCTCTGCAGTGCTCCAGAGCCAACCTCGCCAATTTAATTTCTCATTTTTTATGTTCAACTTGAAGGGTTATGCCCCTTCATGTTGTAAAAGTGTATTTATTTATTAGTTCTGAGATAAAAGAGTGTGATGAAGTAAAATAAGATAAGGAGAGAGTGAGGAAAAAGAGATTTGTACAATTTCTCCTAATTTTTATAGTGAATTTCTTAGTGAGTTGTGGCTCTATGATTTTCCCAATTTTGAATTTTTTTCATGCTAAATCCTAGTGTTCATTTCCACAATTTTTTTTAAATTTGTTTTATTGTGTGGTTTACCTTCTCAATAATATTAGTAATTGTAACACTTGATTAGTGTCCGAGACGGGAGAGACCATCAGGAAACTAAATGTAACTATGACATTGGTGTGGATAGTTTTGGAAGGGTTTAGGGAGGCAAATGATCTAAGTCGGCTTGCGAGGAAGAGACTTTGGGCATATTATGATTAAAAACATATTTAGTCTCAATTCCAGTTGTTAGCGCTCATGAATAGAGGTTAATTTGAGCGCAAGCTCGAGTTGATTTTATTTCTAGTTTAACAAACATACTCAGGTTCGAGTGAAAGTAAACTTTACTCATTTGCTCATCAAGCCACTCGATAACAGAGAATTGCAAATGGAGGGCCTTCACTAATCACAAATTCTAAATATTGACCTCAGGTTTTTTCTTTACGCAATTGTACATCTCTCATCATGTTTCACCTCATTTCACCGCTCTCAAATATTGTCTCTCTCACTTCCACACCTCCAAAATTCTTCATCATTGATACCATTACGACCACCTTTGATTCCTTGTCCAACGAGCCACCATTGCAATGCCTTCTCCGGCGAGCTACCAAGTCATCGATGCCTCCTTTAGTGAGCCATAGCATAATTGATGCTTCTCCAGTGACCTTATGTCACGATGCTTTCTCCAACGATCTATCGAGTCGAACTTGAGCTTACAATCATTTTAAATACTCAAGGTGCATATCAAATTCAAGCCTACCTTTGATTGGACATGCCAAGGTCGAATTAGATGTAACTCAGAGCTTGACAAATCATAAATAAGGTAAAACAGAAAACTATATTGACCAATGTTTTAAAAAATGAATTTGATTAGCCGGTTCAACCAATTAAACCGTGAACCGGGCAGCCGGCAGGTTCGGTCATTTCCCTTAACCGGCTTTGCAAAGAACCAAAGCTGCCCGGTTCAAATCCGCGGTCCAACCACAAGACCGACGAACTGGCGTCAATTTTTAAAAATCAGCCTTCTCTAACTCCACTCTCAACCTTGATCCCTTCCCCGTCCGCGAACACGACCAGCATGTCACAAGCTTTTTCGTCAGTCCTCATCACCCACCGCAGCTGCTCTCCTGAAATCCTGCTTGGTCACTTCGTGTACTCTCGCAGCGCTGAAGACCTCGGCCTTGACAAACCTTCTGATTCGTCACAAGTTGAACATTGTGGGGGAGGTCGCCGAGGGGCTCGTGGAGGTTGCCGGTAATAAAAAGGGAATGGCGGTGGGCTCAGAGGAAGTCTCCGGAGAGGATTCAACACCCTTCTTTGTAGATGAACTGTTAAGTTGAGGAAGAACATGAAGGGGATCCATAGCGGCGTCATGCTTTGAGTCGAAATGATTAATTAAGCTGATAAATTATGTGGTTGGGCTGAGAAAATTGGTTCTTGGCCGGCCTCCGAGTTGCTGATTTCGTACGCTTATTGGGCTCTGATGCGCAAGGAAGAGACTTTGGGCTTATTATGATTAAAAAAAAATGGTCCTGGAAAAAGACCATTTAGTTTGATTAGTAGTAATTGCTTGTGTGGAATTCACTTGGTAGAAGCAAGGGTTAGGGCCATTTAGTTTTCAAGAATCAAAAGGAATTAGGAGCTTCTTTTTCTTGAGGTATTTTCAATTATCAATTGTAAATTGCTTAATTAGTTGTCTCATTTGTGGTATTGGCAAAGTATTGTGATATTTGTTCTTGTTCTTGAGATGAATTTATTGTGCAAAGTGTTGAACTATACCCACATCCTATGTTTAGCCTAATGAACAAAATTAATGGTGACTTGAGATTACATTTGAGTGTACTAAATATATATGTTGTTTAATTGAAGGACTCATAAGATTAGGACGCATGTTGTAGTCTATCAACCAATAGAAATGTTTCCGGAAAACAAATTATGCTAGAGTGGGCAAGCCAGCTGCTCGCCAACCTACAGCCCTTAGTGCTCCCTTCCACAGTGTTGTACCACCATTCCATCAGGCATCCAGATAACAAAGAGTGCAGTGCCACTATTACAGCGTCACGGTGCCCTCCCAAGCACTTATTGACTAACAGAGAGGGCAACACAACAACACTACAACTAAAATGTCACAACACTTCCAAGGGGATTTCTACTTTTTTTTCAAATTTCAAACCACAACCCTCTATGATAAAATTAAGCACAAAATAACTCTAAAATTCATAAAGATTTAATAGTTACTTAATGAACTCATAATTCTTACTAAATTTTATTCAAGTCAACACACATAGACTCAGTACTATAGAAGTGATCATTAGATTCTTCCCTCCTTAGTCATTCTCTTCACTATAAGTTACCAATCAGAATAGATCTGGATAAATCTATTTGATCTCAACGTCTTTCTCTCAGGTTGCTTTTATTTTCAACCTATGCTTTTATTAAATTTTAACCATAACAATTTGTTTATTTCTTAATTGTTTCACATCATAAGTCAAAACACATTTAGGGGCTGTTTGGTAGAATCTAGGATTTCATTTAAGTAGAATTTCGTAAATCCTCCAAATCCGGATTTTTGAAATCCGGGGGGTTAAATCCTGAAAACTGTTTGGTAACATTTATGATAAATCCAGTTAAATCATGTGTGATTGTTTGGCTGTTCAATTTAGGATTTAAGGCGGTTAAAAGAATTGACATACACAATTAAAGCACAACAAGAAAAGTTTAAATGAAATATAACAAAACTTTATTAATACTAATTAATTATTTTATTATTATTTATAATATTTTATAATAATTATTTTTATTTTAGATCATATTTAATCATATTAATTATTTTGAAATAACTAAGTATTTAACTATTAATTTTATCAATTATTTAAATATTATTTAATTAATTTCACTTAATTATTAATATTTTAAATTATATTAATTAAATTATCCAACAATTAGAAGTGTCTAAGTTTTACTTTTCCCTCCTGTATTTCGTTCGGCTTTGTTCCTTCGCACGAATATAGAATTTTTCACGAGTTCTTCATCGTCGTTATTCGACTTTGCTCCTTCGACGACATTACCTTCCTGTTGGATTGGAAGGTACTACATTTTTTTATCTGAAGCAACAATGGGAGCTCGCTTGCTGTGAAGGTAACTTTCTCCCTTTCGCGCGCTTCTTCGGCCAAATCCCGTAAATCCGCCGAACCAAAGGATTTCGTAAATCCGGGATTTACCATGAAAAGAGGGAATTTTCCATCAACCGCAGTTTTCATTTACCGTGAGATTTGATTTTGCATTTTAGGTCGTTTGGCTGGATTTCGCCCAATCCGGCCTTAAATCTGGCCTAAATCCGCATACCAAACAGCCCCTTAGGTTCTTTCCTATAAGTCAAATTAGATCGTACTTTCACTTCATCCTCAAAAACTCTTTGTTCTTCTTTAGAAACTCATTTCCTTAATGTAATTATGTAAACACATGAAACACATCATACACATAGTTAAATTTGTACATTTTATATAATCACATCCATCACAGATGCCACGCTTCAGAAAAATCTCATAATTTTTCTTTTATTTTAATGGCATCTATTTTAATTTTATAAAATTAGTATAAATTTTATTATTTAATATGTAGAAACGTATGTAACAACTACCAAAATTTAACATATCTTATCAACAAAAAATCACAAAATTAAAATATATAAATTTCAATTTTTTTTCTTTTCTAGGCACCAAATCAAACAAAGAGGATATGATTACAGTAATATTGAAGGAAAACTAACACTTCGTTGTGTCTTCTCTCGCGATCATGAAACCGCCGTGGAATATCGTTGCAGCGTATTGCAACCACAAATAAAGCTGCAGCGGTTTTTAAAACCACTGCAAGAAAATTTCTGCGGTTATAACCGTCGGAAAAGTTTAATCTCGATCTATAATAGCCCTATTTGTTGATAGACAGCCAAACAAAACATTGAAGATCAAGTAAAACCAGCGGCTGGAATAGCTACCACAGTAAGAGGCACCTTCTTGTGACTCACCATCCTGAACCCCTCACTCATGTCCATCTCTTCACACCTCATCCCACACGGCAATTCCCAATCAAATCCATTCAAAACATTAGCAAGCGCAAGCTCAACGGTTACCACACCAAGCATCATACCAGGACAAATTCGTCTCCCTGCACCAAATGGTATGAGCTCAAAATGGCGTCCCTTGAATTCAACATCCCGCATCTTCCTCTCAAATCGCTCTGGTCGAAAAGCCTCCGGCTCTTCACTCCAAAACTTTGCGTCCCTTCCAATGGCCCAAGCATTTATGAAGACCCTCGTCTTTGTCAGAATATCGTAGCCATTAATCTTTGTGTCTATGATGCACTCATGGGGGAGAAGTAATGGGCCAGGAGGATGAAGACGAAGGGTCTCTTTAAGAACATTGTGCAGATAAGGGAGGTATTGAAGGTCGTCGTCTTCAACCTTTCCCTTATCTTTGGCTACTCGACGCACCTCTTCTTGTGCCTTGCGCATGGATTTAGGATTCTTGATCAGTTCAGCAGCCTAGCCCACTCCAGTCATTGCGGGAGGATCAGTACCTGCTAAGAACATGTCCTGAAAATACACACATGCAAGTAGATTTTTGAACTGCGCCTTAGATCGAGGTCAAAATATTTTAAAAATTAGATTTTAATGATTAATAGAAAAGTAAATTAGTATATTTTATAAGAATTCTTTTTTATTATATTAATGATAGTTATTCTGTTAAGAAAACTATGCCTTATAAAGCATTCGAATTTATATCATAAAATATTGGGAGATTTACGTACATAACATTTTATTTCATGCTATTTATATATCTAACACTTAAATTTTAATATTATATTCTTAGCACTCATATAAAATATTAATATCAAATATAAAACTCATATATTTCATTCTTACCGCCCATGACATTCTACAAATTTTAATATTTCATTACATATACTCATATTAGTTTTATGAGCGGTAGTCATATAATATTAAGATTTTTGATATTAGATATGTAAATAACATTAAAATAAAACTTTATGTACATAAATATCTCTAAAATACTAAGAGGCTACATAAAGGAGTAGCAAAAAATACATTTTTGCTCAAGACCAGACCTAATTTTACTATATAAAATATATCCATGCATTTTAATGTGTTATTCAACTAAAGAAAAAAAAATTAATTAACATAATATATAGATAGTGGTGGAAGCTAGAAATTCTTCTGATGGTATACAAATTAAATCTTTTAAATATTTCATTAATTTTTTTCATTCATACTTAAATTTGAAATTAACAGCTCGATAAAAAAATTACATTTTTATTTGTCCTTGTTGTTGGTTCTGCCCCCCAGTCGGAGCATCCTCATCTCGCGTTGGTGGATTCTTGATGAATTATCGGAGATATCCTTGGTGGATCAGTCTTTCGATTTCTTCCTTGAGTTGTCTGCATGCTTCGGTAGTATGCCCACGGCTCCGGTGGAAGTGGCAATATTGCTCTTGGTTTCCGACATTGGGCTTCAAAAGATGCATGTGGCCACTTTACGCTCTCCTGGTCTCGGATGGCCATCAACACATTTGCTCGGGACACATTAAGCAGTGTGTACTCCTTCTCTTAGCGAGGCTCTCGTCATGGCTGTGAGGGCTGAGAGGGAAGATTGTAGTTCACTTGCTTCTTCAGCTGTGAGGACGGATTCTCCATTCCTGGTGTACTTTTGCGCTTCCCAGTTGTTTGTTCAAACTACTTCATATGAGCATTAATGACTTCGTCAGCAGAGATTTGGGCTTCTACACGATGATTCAGATCCGCATATGAATGGACTGTATCTCTCATGAGCGCTGAGTAGAAGGGGCCAGGATGAGGTCCTCCGAGGAATACGCCTCTAAGTAATTCAGGGTCTACTCTTAGAATTTGCCGTGCCTCAGTAGAAAATCTTTGAAAGTACTCCTTGAGGGACTCATTTTCGTTCTGAGGAATTCTTGAGAGGTGGGAAGAGTCTTTGACCATTCTTCGATTGGCAACAAATTGTTCGAAAAATACTTTGGCTAATTTGACGAACATCAGAATGGTTTCGGCGGGGAGTGAATAGAACCATGTTTGAGCTTGCCCTTTGAGGGTAGCTGGGAAGACTTGGCATAAGAGCGCATCAGAGGCTTGTTGGATGTGCATTATGGTCCTATAGTGATCGATATGTTCGTACGGGTCAGATGTCCCGTCGTATGAATCGATATTTGGTAGTTTGAACCTTGCCGGAATGGGGTGTTGAAGGATGGCTTCGGTTAGGGGATATGACTCCTGAAAATCTCTTCGACGAAGAGATTGTTTTATTTTTCCAACGAGAACTCCTCTCGAAGTAGTCTTCGTAATTCATGTCGTAGGATATTACGGGGGAGTTCAGTGATGTGTCGTCGAGCTAGCTAAGTCCTTGCAGGGGACATCCGGAGGAATGTGATGCTGGCGGCCTGTTCGCGAATGATGTGTAGAGCTTGTTGTGTGTGCAAGCTCGTTCTCTTGATGTGTTGGAGGGCGCATCCTTGGTGGAGGAATAGGAACTTCGACATGAAGAACATCTTCGAACTCTGGCGGGTCTCGAGGGAGAAGAACATCTTCTTGGGGTGCTAGTGCTGGTCCTCAAATCTCTCATAAGAGTTGGAGAATCTCATTCTGCGAGTCTTCCATCTTTTTTATATGATCTTCCAGGGATGGTCTAGAAAACCCTCATCAAGACTCAATCGAGAAGTCATCAATTTTCTCAAACTTTATATGGAAATATTGCACGTATGTTCAATCCGAAATGATTTGATGAATACTCTGATTGGTTAGAGTACATTGTGCGAAAAGATGCTATTTTTTGTCTTTACTGCTATCTATTTAAACCTCAAGAGCATATTATTAAAGGTCAAGGTGTTGGAGATTCATTTGTTGGAGAAGGTTTCAAAAATTTGAAGAAGAAAGATAAATTATTATGTCACATTGGAGATCACAATAGTATACATAATAAGGTTATAAAAAAAATGAAGATTTAATGAAAAAATAGGAACACAGTCTTCCAGCTTTATGATTAAGCAAAGATGATAAGAACAAAAAACAATATAGGATCATGTTGACTTAAGTAATTGATTATGTTAGATTTTTATTACGTCAGGGGTTATCATTTCGTGGGCATGACGAGTCTTCCAATCCAGATAAGCAAGGAAATTATTTAGAGTTATTTGACTTTCTAGCTGATCATAATGAATAAATTAAGACAGTGACACCTGCATATGCCCCCCCTAAAAAAAGGTAAAATCCTTATAAGACTAAGGGATGTTAGATAATTCTACCCCTTCAATAGGTTAAAACTTGCCCTAATATCTGTTTTTTATTCCGTCAAACGTAACACTCTCATCCTCCGCTCCGAACGCGATCGCCCTCTGCCATCTCCGTCTCTCTTTTGATTTTTCGTTGGGGAGGTGACTGGAGAGGACTTCATTTTTCATCATTCTAAGGTTATCTGGTAAGTCTTCTTCGTCACTTCTTCCACCGATTTCTTCGCTTTTTTCGCCGATTTCTTCGCTTCTTCCGTCGAATTTCTTAGGTTCTATAGTTTTTTCATCATTCCAATGCAAACAACTGGATTTCTTAGATTTTATAAGCACTATGTATTTTTCATTTCTTAGATTTTAGAAGCACTATGTTTTTCATCAACTATTTATGGTTCCTAGTCTAATTGTGGCTTCTTTGAGACTACAGATATAGCAATTTATGTTTAATAAGAACCTAATTCTACCAAAACAGTAGCAAGCTTGCAAAATAATCTAATTTAGTTCACAGGTTAGATTACCTGTTCGCAAAATAACCTAATTCTACCAATACAGTTTTGCAGATCTACAGTTTTTTTAGACCTTTGAATTGTACCAAAGCTTATGTTAGTGTAAGGTTAGATTACCTGTTTGGATTATGGAACCTGTTGTAACACTACATGAAGGCTCTTTCAAATTAAGACTGAGAAATAATCTAATTTAGGAAGTTGTTGTAACTTTCTTGGTAATATTGGTCTTAAAAAATTAAATTCCTAAATCCTTACAGCATCAGATTCTTGTGAGACAAGCTTAACTGTTTAAATTATTCAAATATAAAAATGAAGAAAGAAAATGAAATTATACGGAGTGAGTATCCAAAAATAATCTAATTTAGTTCTTCCTTCATTTGCATGCATATTCTTGAACTTGTTGCATTTAAGTATATGTATCTCATCTACAAAATCTATTAAAATAAGCATAACATAGTTTTTCAGTAATGTTTAAGTTCAAGTTTTAATTGTATTAATACTTGATGTGAATATTTTGATTGACAGTTGCTTTTCCTTGGTAATAAATTTCATTATAGGGTTAAATAATGGATTATTTAAAAAGAAAAGAGAAAATATAAATTGATATTAATAATCTCCCAACAGATCCAGGACTCTGACTTCCTATTTGGAGTTAAGATGTAAATGATAGAGATAAGATCCGGAGATCATATCTATTGAAGGGACCTCATTAAAACATCAACCGAGAAGTCATCAATTTTCTCAAACTTTATATGAAAATATTGCACGTAGGTTCAATCCGAAATGGTTTGATGAATGCTCTGATTGGTTATAGTACATTGTGCAAAAAGATGTTATTTTTTTCTTTATTACTATCTATTTAAACCAACAGCATATAATTAAAGGTCAGGTGGTGGAGATTCATTGTTGGAGAAGGTTTCAAAATTGGAAGAAGAAAGATAAATTATTAGTCACATTGAGATCACAATAGTATACATAATAAGGATAGAAAAAAATGAAGATTTAATGAAAAAATAGGAACACAGTCTTCCAGCTTTATGGTTAAGCAAAGATGATAAGAACAAAAAATAATATAGGATCATGTTGACTGCAACAATTGATTATGTTAGATTTTTATTACGTAGGGGTTATCATTTTGTGGGCATGATGAGTCTTCCAATTCAGATAATCAAGGAAATTATTTAGAGTTATTTGACTTTCTAGTTGATCATAATGAATAAATTAAGACAGTGACATCTGCATATGCTAGTTCAAATCTGAAGTTAACTTCACCAAAAGTCCAAAAAGAAATATGTATTGTTGCATCAGCTGAAACTTTAAAATATATCATGAAAGATATTGGTAACTCATACTTCTCAATTATAGTTGATGAATCTCGTGATGTTTCTACGAAGGAATAAGTTGCTATTGCTGTGAGATATGTAGATAAGTTGGGCCAAGTGATTGAAAGATTTATAGGTACAAACATATCACATCCACTAATCAGTTAACTAAAGGCAACTATTGAAGACATCTAGCCAAACACTCTTTGAGTATACAAATGATACTGTCAAGATTATATGGAGCATCCAATATGCGAGGGAATTTCATGGTAAGCCTCTATTCTAAATGATAACCTCAAGCATTTTAATTCATTATTCACTCATCACTCAATTATGTTTGATAGCAATGTCAAAGAATCATTGGCAAGTAAAATATCTCTTTGAGTCACTTTAGAATTAATATTACATTGGGCTTCCTGTAAGAGATCGGATGTTCTTAATAAAAGCATACAATAAAAAAATTCTAATCAAGGCATATAAAAAAAACTACATAAAGAGTAGCAACACAAAAACAAATTTCGGTAAAATACAGAACTTTAGTTTATTCTATATTCTTTTAAGAATAGTGACACGTATGAAGTTGTCTATTGCATTTTCTTATGTCATCATGATGAGTCTTGATTCTAGAGATGTATATAGGTGAAGGATTAATTCATTAAGATCGGTTGAAGGAATGTTCTTGTTGATATAATAGGTCTTTTGATTTTTATTTTTACAATATTTTTTTAGATTAATTAATGGAGCAATACAAGTTATTACACAATCATTGTAAAGAAAAGATCAAGACTTTGAAAATGCTTTGAATTGATTCAAATATCTAAACAACGACTGCAACAACCGGAAATGGATGTAATGCTTTACTAGACGAAGTGTCACATTTTTATGGTATTTTTGAAGTTGTTGTTCCAAACATGAATGAAACATATAAAACACGTCGTCGATCAGTGTGAAGAGGTGACGAAATAATAAATCTACATCATTATCGTGCTGATCTATTTTATACTGTAGTTGACATACAACTTCAAGAGCTAAATAATCAATTTTTTGAATCAAGTACTGAGTTATTTCCTTATGTGTCATGCTTAAATCCAAGTGATTCTTTTGTGCTTATGAAGAAGTTGATAGTCTAGCAGAGTTATATCCAAGTGATTTTTCTATAATTAAGTTTGTTGCTCTTAAAAGTCAATTATCAACTTATATTATTGATATGCGGACCAATGAAAAGTTCTCCTCTCTAAGAAGCATTGTTGATATTGCAAAGCAGATTGTTAAATTCAAGAAGAATGATGTGTATCCTCTATTTTACAGACTTGCTAATTTAGTATTAACTTTACCAGTTGTTATTGCTACAGTGGAGAGAGCATTTTCAGCAATGAAAATTATCAAACATTGATTGCATAGTAGATGGTGATTTTGGCTCAACAATTATCTTGTGCCTTACATTGAAAAAGATGTATTTGATTTGATTCCCAATGAAGATGTAATCCAATATTATCAAAAAAATACAAAATAGATTGATAAAATTGTAACGATTTTCAATTTTTCTATCATATTGGAATGCAAGATTTCACTTTAAATTATGTCCTCATTTTGTTTTTTTTATATTTATCATTAATAAGAAAATTTTGCCCCCCATAAGATGAAAGACTGGTTTCGCCCTTGTTTACATTGATGAAGCTAGTCTGTTCTGCTTCAGTATAACACTTAGGATACTCATCTATATCACTATAAAATGTCAAAATTAGTCTCACATCTTATAAGTTGTAGAATCTTGAATTTGTATGCTTTTTCTTATTAAAAATAGAATTTTCTCAACCCTTCCAAGAATTTCAAAAACTGTCTAAAAATTTTATCCATCATACCCCAACTTATATGTGACTTGAGCAATATAGTGCCTCTATATGTATGATTAGAGTGAAAATATAAGTACATGAAAACCCAACTAAAACAAATCAATTCTAAAAATGATATAGATCATCAAAATGGTATGATTTGAATCATGTTCGAACCAAGTTTGAAACGTGTTCAAATGTTGTTTAAATATGTTTGAGTTAGATTGAGTAAATTTTGAACATAATTCAAACTTAGTATGAACAACTTTTGAACTTGCATGAACTAGTTCAATAATATTGAACATGAACTTATCTTTGACATTTGAGAACTATGACTTGTAATTTTTTTTATAACATCAGCAATTTTAATTGAAATAAAATTTAGTATGTATTTCCCAGGGAAAAAAAGGGGATTTACGTACACACAATTTTAATTAATGTTATTTATATATCTAACATCTAAAACTTTAATATTATATATCTATTATCCATGGAATAAATATGAGTGTATGGAATGAAATATTAAAATTTATAGGACGGTCCGGGTGGTAAGAATGAAATATACTGATGATATATTTGATATTAAAATTTTAAATGAATTGTAAAAATATAATATTAAAATTTTAGGTATTTGATATATAAATAAGATGAAATTAAATGGTATGTATGTAAATATAAAAAAATTTGTATATTTGGCCAAAATGGAATTTTCATTAAGGCGCAAACTCCACTTCCCATGGAAGCTTGCCGGGCTATGCGACATTGGTTTCCAGTGAAATACCTCCGCCTTCTTGTCCAGCCCACGAATTCCTCGGCGACGCCCCGACCTCTTACGTCGATTCGAATATCCACTGGTACATCTTCTAAATTTTTTGTATTCCTTATTTCTGATTCCGTTGCTATACTTCACCAACTCACGCTTCCGCTAGCGCTCATCGGCACACGCCAGTGGGACAGGTCAGGAGAAGTCAAATGTGCGCCTCCTTCGCAGCGGCAGCCGGCGAGAGGCCAAGCTGTAGGGCGTACGATGGCTTGTTATTGGACGCCGGAGGCACGCTGCTGCAGCCGGCAAAGCCCGTTGAGGAAACCTATGCCACAATAGGAAGGAAATTTGGTATAATAAGTTGTGACGAGATGGTTCCTTCTCATTTATCTCAGTTTAGATGGTTGAATTGACATAAACGTTTGAAATCACATCATATGGGAATGCTGTACAGGAGTTGATGTCACAGAGAGAGAGATAAAGCAAGGGTTCAGGAGGGCTTTTGCTGCACCATGGCCTGGGAAGCTCCGCTACCAGGTCATTGCTATCCAAAGCTTCCCGTTATGCTTAACTTTGTTAGATAAGGGGTAAATTTTAGTTCAATATCCCAAGGTTCACGAACTAATGATGAATTGAATTCTAATATTAGAATAAAGTATTTTCCAGGTTGAACTTTTGCGCACTTGAGTTACTGCAGTTCCTTTAATTGTCCTAAAGCAAGATTGTCGTTTGGTGGCAGGGAGATGGAAGAGATTTTTGGAAGCTTGTTGTTTCTGAAGCTACCGGTTGTTCTGATAATGACTTTTTTGAGGAAGTATATGAGGTGAGCACTCAGACGATCTTCTATGAGATTCTTTTTAAATTTATTCCCTGTGTATGCTACTTTTTACTTAACGTAAGCCCTGGCTTAGTAGGGAAGGGCTTGAATTAATTCACGGTGATACAGAGAGAGGACTAATAAATAAATACTTAGCGTATGTTTGTTTGAACCATTTTCGACACTGGATCTATGATTTGTACTGTGAGAAACTTGTGGGCAGAATACAAGTGGTGTTCTTAGGTGATTAGGGAAGTTTCAGCTTTTGTTTAGACAACCTTAAAGTTAGCTGTATATTTTCCATAGCTATGCCAGGCTATTATAAGACATCAGAAGAAACCTGAAAAAAAAATAAAGGAAAGTTGCGAGTTGGGCTGTTGATATATGGAAAATAATCTGAATGATTCTTATACTTTGATTACAAACTAGGATCTCTGGAGGCTATTGGTTGAACTCAATCTGGATCCGAAATTTTGAATGCCTTTAGTCATTAGTTTGTTCATCTTAGACAATCAAGTGAGAGAAATCTTTCTCTTTTTTTGTTTTTTCTTGGCCCCAATTGAAGGCTCGTTGGCTGCAGTGAGAAAACTCACTGTGCTGGTTGTCTTCAACTTGTCTGTAAAATTATCCTGGCCATTTGATTCCTTCATCTCAATGTCCAGATGAGAATTCTTTCTTTTAGCGGTAGTAGATTTATTTCATAGCTTTTGCATGTTGGAAACTACTAGAATATGCAGCACAGTTGGTTCATATGCGCCTTTTCTTCTAGAAGAACTTTTTCAGGGGGTAAATGTTGAGAAAATTATATTGTTCTTGATGTTAATACCTTAAAGTTTTTGGTTATCTTTTCATCTCGTATGTCAGCACTATGCACATGGTGATGCATGGAGATTACCAGTGGGGGCTTATGAAGGAATGTGCCTTCTAAAGGATGCTGGAGGTTAAGTCAACCAAGAACATACTCCTTTTTTCTGTTCTTATTGTGATCAGGTCACATTCTCAGTTTGTAACATTTTAAAGATTATTTTAATGCAGTGAAGCTGGCTGTGGTCTCTAATTTTGACACTCGACTTCGCAAGCTACTGAATGACCTCAGTGTTGCACAATTGTAAGTAAATAAATTTTGTTTTGTTAATCTGATCCCGTTCACAAGTCAAGTTAGGAATGCAGTCTTGCTATGTAAACATACTGATTTTCTTCAGAAACTCTACGTTGGTCATTCATGTTTTGAATTTTAAAATAATCATAATAATCTTGCTTCTTTTGCTGTGGTCCTTCATTTATGTGAGGTTAGTATTTACTTTTTCTTCTTTTACCTCACTGGGCGTAATAATACTTCCAAACACAATCAACAGTGAATGCAAGAAATAGAATATTACATTACATAGTATTGCTTGGATTTATTTTAATTATGAGTAAATGACCAAATTGGCTCTTAGACTTTTTAGGTGTGTTCAATTTAGTCTTAGAAATTTTCAGGTATTCAATTTGGTCCCTCAACTTATTAAATATAAATCAATTTACTTATTCCGTCAACTTCACTATTTGCTTTGGACAAAAATAGGCCTAGAGGCTTTTTCATCAGGACATTTTGGATTTTTAAGGTTAATAACAATTGTGAGCTGGAAACATATATTAATATTCAGATTAAGCTTTTCCTGTTGAAAACTATTATGATTAAAGGCTATCACTTCAGATTTTTTTTATTTGATTAAAACTTTTCACATAAACAATCTCATCTTTTTTTCAATGGAAAAGAAATAATGCTTTAATCACAAGCAAAAGACTAATGATAGATTGAAACACCCAAGAATGATTGTATTCTATATAAAAAATTAATAAAGAACATTTTAAGCTAATTATCTTTTATAAGATTAAATTGTAGCAAATTTAATTTTGGTTCACTATACAAGCAGTATTATTGCAATTTTGTTTGTGGAATTTAGCATTGCTTGATTCAAATATGTTCAAAATATCGTCATGGAAAGCTTCACACCACCTATTTCAGTCAAAACCAGATATTAAAGTTGATGAAATGACCAAATTGGTTGAGATTTGATGAGTTGAGATATTAAATTGAGCACCTTGAAAAATCTAGCACTAAAATAAACACACATAAGGTCAGTGCTTTACAATTGCCTATTAGAAACAAGTTTGATGAGCAACCATTTTAACTAAATAGGTAAACACTTAAAACTCCTACAATCAAATGGACAAAATGTTCCAATCTTCCATAAATGTGAATATACCAAATATCATGCATAAAAGCTACTTATATATAAAGCAAGCATAAAAAACCTATAAATATTTGTAGAAGCATAACAATAAATATCAAAAGTTGAAGCCAATTTACAGGGCAAGCGGTAAGGCTATATCTTTATAAAATGAATTTAGTTAAACTTTCTACTAAAACTAAATTCCTAAAGCTAATACCATAAAGTTTTCAATAGTACCATTAGGGCAATAGCAACACGCAGATAATGATATTCATGTTACAGTACTTCAGGGCATATTAATTAAAAGGATTATTGGCTAATTTCAATATACAATTGCACTATAATTTGCTGTTTTTTGTAAATGCATAGTAGGGCATTATAGACTTGTCACGCGACGCACCGAACGGATCCCGCCCGCCACCGGCCGCGACCAGCCAAACAGACTAACAAGGATCTGGCTTTGGAATTTATTACTGAACTGATCTTCCAAATATTTCAACTCAACCATAACCACCAACACACAGACACAGAGCTACTATGAAACATCAAATGCAGCGGAACAAAACATATATATTTTTCTTTTCTTTTCCTCAAAACAATCATCTACAAATACAGTGCATGACTGACAGAAAGAAACAGAGCAGAAAAGTCATGACTGTACAAAAATCAAAAAGAACAAAATACCTATACTGACAGACTCTGAAATCTAGTCCTGGACCTCCTTCCTTTTCCAGAACCTGAAAAACCACCAGAACAATAAGGGTGAGCTCAACAGCTCAGCAAAGCGAAAAAACCTCGATCAAATTCTCAGAATCCAAAACCAAACACATCAGACCCAAATCCAAAACGGAAATCAGAACAGAACGGACAGATATCAGAATCTGTCGTACCGAAATCAGAATCGGACAGTTCATAACAAACAGATCAAATCAGAACAGATACGGACATATATCAAATAGAATCATAGTCGTACAGATCAGAAACAACAAATCAAATCAGAACTGTTAAATCCACCGAATCAGTATCGTACAAAAAATTCAGAACTCATATCAAAATCAGAATCAGATTTGCTTACAAAACATACGGAAATCAGAAATCCTTTCAAATCAGATATCAGATATAATAATTAATAGCTAAATATCCCTGACACTGACGGAATCTCTACGGTTTTGACCCTTATGCTCCCTTTGTGCACGGACCAAACAGATGTGCGACCGCGACAGAAAGATGTGCTTATCGCACCAGATACATATATAGTGCTTATAGCATCTAACAGATTTCTCGGATCCGGAACAGAACAGATTTCAGATTGAGCTCATTTAGATTTCCCAGACACTAACGAATCTCTTAGGATCCAGGCCCTTTATAACTCCCTTTTTATTAGCATATACAGATAGCATATCAATATAGAAGAAATCCGGACAAATCAGAAATCACACCAAAAATCGGGCAGCAATAACGGCAGCGTATGAAATTTACACAATTTTCCGAAAAATTACAGAATACCAATTCACACAGAATGTAGATACAACATTTCAGAGAACATTTATTTACTTGCCACAGCATTTAATATTCACACAGAAAAATACAGACGGAATAACGCGCCAATCAAAACGGTCCGGAAAAAATTCTCACCAAATATATTACAAAATGTGCACACCCGCACGTCAACATTACAGAAAGTTACGCGGTAAAAACAAACTAAAACCAGTCGGAAATACGGACGGAAAATCGCTAACAAAAACGAAATCCGGACAAAAATACCGTCAACAGCGACGATTCTGAAAAATGAGAAAGTCGGATTGTGCTTACCTTGCGTACATCAATTTCCTGAACAGTCTCGTCGGACAAAACAGCTCGGCGTCGTCCAAAAATAACTTTTCCACTTTTTCTTCGTTTTTCTCTCTCTCTCAGCTTTTCTCTCTCTTCAAAATATCTCATTTCCATATATTATCCAGACTGATCGTCCTGAACGATTGCACTTACGTCCCGGTACGATCTGCTCTGGACAAATGTCGTCCAGACGAGATTTAATTATCGTCCCTGGCGACGGGTCCTCTTGGAAAATTTTCGTCCGTGATCCATATCGTCCAGACGAACTACTCATTCTCACAATTCTGACCAAACTGTACGATCGTCCGGGACGATCCAACTTCGTCCCGGACGAACCTGGAGCAAACTGATATTACAAATCCTGTGCGAATATATATTTTTTACTACTAAAGTAGGTCATAAGAGGCATAAAAAGAATCATGTTACACTGTCACTCATCATCACAATCATCTAAATTATATATATTAGTTCAAGTATTCATAAATGATAAATCAACTCTATGTTGATAATGTAGAAAGCAAATGAAATAGGGACCCACCATCCAAATAAAATTGATTTAAGTATCTGCTTGGCTTCTCTTTCTAGATCAAATACGGTAAATTAAATCACATGTTTTTGTAGCAATTCATGCGTGATCAAGAATTTAAATTAACAATCATTGCTTTCTTAGACATTGATAATGGGTGTAGGAGGATGTCAAGAGGGTGTAATTAGAGTTGTCACAAGAGAAAGGGTATACTATTATAAAAAAGATTTGGACAGAGAAACGTTGCGGTCACGAGAAAGAAGTAAAATGACGCTATAGAGATGGGATCTTTTATATATTATAACCTAAAATGGTATAACATATAATCTATGAGTATATGCCATCAAAGGATCGGGAGAAAAGATATATATATATATATATATATATATATATTATATTTATATATATATATATATATAATATATATATAATATTGATAAAGTAATGCTTTGATCACGTACTCTAATGATACCAATCATTATCTACTCACCTCCACAACAGCAGAGCCACTTCTCACACCTGTTCTCTGGCCTCAACAGAGATCACAAAATCTATCCCGTGGGTTCTAACTAACTCATGTTTATTGTATCCGTTGGATGGGATTAGCTGCTGTTATATCTCTCTATATATACACTTGTATGTATTTACGGTAAGTTATGGAAAAATGAATCACAAGAAAAGCTACAGCACTTGCATTTCTTTGATCTCTGTTTTCTGTAATACCATGGCTGAAATTCTCTTAATAAACTGTTGAAAATAGAATACTTATATATATATATATAGGAGAAAGGAAAATTAGTACAAGTAAGATTGGAGAGAGAGAAGTACATAGGGTCACATGAGAGGGAATGTAGTATTATGCTATGGGGAGAGAGAGAGGTATGCAACACGAGATTGCTTGGATGGCGAGTGGGGAACATGCTTAGGAGACTAAGTGATGATTTATAATTGAAGAGAGAGTAAGTGAGTCATGGTATTGAAAATTAATGGAGAGAGAGAGAGGTTTTCTTGGATACAACACCAATGATTGACGTGCTGGTGAGTGGGTAAATGTTTTAGGTGATTATAGGGTATGAATGATATTAATTGAAGAAAGAAAAATAGTGATGATATTGAAATTAATCTGGTAGAGGGAGAGGGAGATTTTTTTATCCGATTATAAATTAGAGGAACAAGGGGTGGCTTCAAAAATATAGAACAAAACAACAGAAATATTACTTTTTTTTAATTTTGAGTAATTGCTTCACGGGAAAAAGTGATGTGTTTACAATCCATGCGAAAGTGATTTGCTTAAAGAATTGTTTGCACGCTTAGATCTAGAGGCAATAATAAGTAGAATTCTTATGCGGAATTAAACGATAAGATAAATATTTAAGTGGTACTTAGCTATAGGTTAAACACATGCGAGAGGTTGAGATCATTAAATAGTCAACTAAGTCTTACTTTTGAATACATGAGTGGGTTTCAACGGAGAAAATTCCAATACTAACAATAAATTAGTTGCTATGAGAAGACCCTCACCCAACTCTTCCTATACTAGGTTTAGTGACGAATAATTGACAGATCTTCATGAACACATTAATAACCATAAACGAAAATAAAGCGAGAGGAGATATAGAGAGTTTGGAAGAAGAGTTTACCCACAAGAAACAGATAGACACGACACTTCAATGTCGGTGATTGAGTGGATGTTTCTGCAGTAGGATGCAGCAGTCGAGCCCCTTTTCATCCAGCCTGGACAGCAATTCTGAACTTCCTTCCACAGCCCTTGGAATATCTCCCCAATTGATGGGGGCAACCAGGGAAAGGTGCGGAGCCCTCTGGACAGCAATCACAGACAGTTGGGACAGCAGCCTGGACTCGGTGGAAAGTCTGGACAGCACCCCAATACGGGTCTGCCAGGATTCGGCCCTACTCATGGTGCTGCTGTCACCTTGGACAGCAGCTGCAGCTTTCCTGGGTGCCGGTTCACAAGGGAACTTGCTGGAATGAGGAGTGGACAGCAGGTTAAAGATGAGGGGAGGAGGTTGAGGGCCACGTGCAGAGAGTTTAGGGGACTCAGTGTACGTTTGCATTACTTGAAGAGAGAATGAATTTTGTCATTTCAAAATTACTAGTGGTCCCCTATGCAACAAGTTATGATAGGCTTAAATCTGAAATTAAAGTCGAATTTTGAGATTGAATGGGTTTCCAAAATAGGATTCATTAATATGGGATTAAATTTGAATTTCAAATAAGTATTGAATTCAAATCCAGAAGTTTCCATATTGAATAAGAAAGGTATTTTAGGAAAGTCATTAAGGGGAATTTGAATTTTGAAATTCAAAATCCATGAGGCATTTGGGGGTATTAAATTGAAATTTTAATTTCAAATTCAAGGAGTAATCAATGCATTAATTGGGAATTGAATGGGGCTCCAACCAGGTGAGGCCGGCGGCATGTGGAGAGAGGGAAGAGTGTGGGAGCCATTGCGGGTTTCCAAATCAGCACAGGGAGTTAGGAAAGCTTATGATGAAGTCCATTTGAATTTGAATTTCGTCATAATGGCGGACTTAAGAACTTTCCTAATTAGGAAATTTCCAAATTTGGAAAGAATTTGAATTTTGAAATATCAAATTCCAAGGAAGCTAAGGAAGGGTAGGCGTGGGGAAAGGTGGTGGAGAAGAAGAATGTTGCTATGAAGAAGGAGAAAGGAGATAACCAAGAAAATACGAATAAAGATAGAGATTAACTAACGACCTCACACAGAGATTGTAGGAAGCAATCCGCCGGAACCTCGACACTTCCAAAGATTGACGGGTATTGAGATTACCCTCATCGGGCTTCTCCCTCTCATGAACTCACTAAGAGATCACGTGAATCCACTAAGAGAATCAACAAGAACATAAAAACTTTTCATTTCAATATTCATCATCCCCTTCAAGAGGAGATGAGGGCTTAATATCCAAATACATGAAGGAAAATAAAAGACACAATTGCCCCTAGGGCAAACATAAAACAAGCCCTCAAGTGGAGGGTATAAATGGAAAAGTACAAATTAACAATAAAATACATGAAAATAAATAGACACGATCGTAGCCGTTGATCTTCGATGTCCTCATCAAAAAGTTATCATCAATTTTAACCTTAATTAAAAAGAAGATTTGGTGAAGATGCTAGCTGAACTTTACTTGTACATCATGCTTTCCTGCTTTGGAAACATATGGTGTTCGAAACTGAGGTAGGTAATTTGTTTTCATGCCTTAGAATTTCATTGCTACCAGATGTATTGCCATTTATTCTCTTACAATCTTTTTTTGATGTGGATTGTATTCTTGGCAGTTAAGCTTTAGATGGTCTTATACTTTTTATCTCTGCCAGGTTTGATGCCATTGTCGTATCTTCGGAGGTGGTTATGAAAAGCCTGCTGCTGGGATTTTTTAAGCTGCTTTAGGTACTTAAGATCTTTTCTTTAGCTCCATAAAGAGTATAATCTCACCAATCCGTCTTTGTATAACATAAACATTGCTCTATTGCTGACTCTGCAATTTCTCTCAAGGAATGAGATTCTGTGATAGCCTTGATTTCTTTTTTCTCTTAAAAATAAGTTGACAATGAATTTAATAAACTGCGCATGAAATTTTTGTGGTCAATTTCAATTATTTTGGGGGTCATAAATAACTTTTTTCTCCACAAGAATATGCTTGTATTTTTCCGCAAAACTTGAAGATTCCATTACATAAATGAATCCAATTCTATTAATTCTTTATGTATCTTTGTATGTTTCTTGATGTAATGTTTGTGACAGATTGGTATGAAGCTGGTAAGGTTGTGCATGTGGGTGATGATCAGAAGGCAGATAAGGTGGGTGGCTAACTCAGTTGGCATTGATTGCTGGTTAACGCTTCTGACCTATTAGAGAGTGAGAGAGGAGGGGAGGGAGTGTGCGTGAAGATTAGAGTGAATTATAGTAAGTTCTCCTTCTTTGTACAGCAAATAACAATCCCATTTATGGGTAAAATGAAAGAACAAATCAGAAAAATACGTGACCAAAATCATCAATAATGAGAAAATCCTCTACTCTCTCTCTCCTCTCTCTCTTTCTATATATATATATATATATATATTAAATATTATATATATAGAATATATATATATATATTATATATATATTACACTCTCGGAAACTCGAAGATATACAGAAGACACAAAGATTTATAAAAGACGTCAGCTTGAGTATGATTTAAAGTTAAAATTGTCTTGAAGGATGAGATTTAGTGAAAATATTGGTTGGTTTCTTTCAGCAAGTAATAAATTTAAGGATACCACTTAGAACAGCTTATCTCACGATCATACTCAAATGTGCTGTTGTGCTCGTGGTAGAAATATTGCCCATGACAATTGTACATTGATTATCACAGATGAACCAAAAAAAAAAAAAATTTATCACGATGAACCATCATAGCAATGCTCATATTGTTAAGTAATTATCAAAGCCACTGTCACCTTTTATTGTGCCTTAAAGGACATGATGTTCAACTTCAGCTTGAACGAGAAACTTTCTTTATTTCTTGATCCACCAAGAAAATTAAAAGATGTCAATACAAAACCTAGTGTTTGATTTTTATTGATAGGCACCACTAGCTCATTCGGCTCAACAAAGTAGGCAAATAATACATGTTAGTATTGATCAAAATAATAAATTACCACAATACGGAGTCTTTCACATAATAAATAATTTGAAGAACAACATAATGGGGAAGGGAGAAGCAACAAGAAAGTTTGACTAATATGATGATCCTGCATAAGCAAGTGCCAGTATGAATAATAGTCAGTTATACTAATCCTCTAACCAATGTCTATATTGTATAGGATCTGATAGAGTTATCGTACAATATATTGACATGACTATAGACTTCTAGAGAGTGGAGTTTTGCCTTCTGTCATTGAAGCTCGTATTAGCAAGAAGATAAGGGGCTTCTTGGTTTGTGAGAGAACAAAACTAGTGGAGTAGGAGAGATGTAAGGCCAATAAATGATTGAGTGACTGGATCTTCATTTTAAAGAATTGTTGGGGATGTCTTTTGAGAATAGTGATACCATCATTGTAATTACTAGTGATGACATATCTTCAATCCAAATAATTATAAAGAGTTGGAGGTCCGATTGATGTATAAACAGAGAACCAATTGATGTTATATCCATTTTGATAGTTTAAAATAAAAATAACAGGGAAATTTACATTACGTAACCATTTTATTTCATGCTATTTACATATCAACACCCAAAATATTAATATTACAAGTATACCACCCATATTCAACTTTAATATCTAATAGTCACACTCCTATAATTCATTTCTACCATTTCTACCTATCATATAAATTAATATTTCATTCCCATGAACCAAATTTGTTCTATGGGTGATTTAACATGTATTTTAATATTTTAAAGTGTTAGATTGTAAATACATGAAATAAAGTGGTATGTTATGTAAAACCCCCTAATAATATCTAAGCTTTTTGGAGGGTGCTCTTATTGATTGTCGACGTCTGCTCTGAAGTTTAATAAACTTCAGTGATTGTTGAGGAGACTGGAAAAAACGATAATAGCTGGTGAGAGATATTTGCTTGCATTGATCGAATGAAGACCGATGATAGTTCTTTCATGGGCAACACTATGACCTTTTGGGCAATCACTAGACACAAGGCATTGGAAGTCCTCTTATTGGCATGATGCATGTGAATGAGACATCATTGGAGCGTGTGCAACACAAAGAGCAACATTTTCATCAAACAACAATAACAACACAACCTTTATGCCCACTATCTGAGATGGCTACATGAATCTTTTTCTCTTCATTGTGTTATAATAAGAGTCAAATTTTTATTTAAACTAATAAAAAAAAGTCATATTTAATACTTTTCCGCAAGTCTTTTCGGTCTACTTTATTTTTCTTGATATAGGTTGAATCTAATACATCTACTCTCCAATAGAGTCATCAGAAGGCTGACATTTTGTTCCAAATTCTCTAAGGCAAATCTCTCTTAATCTATCTGACACTACAACTACTCTAAATTCTAACTATGTAACTTGTGTTTGCATTTCATCTCTAACTAAAAGCCACTAATCACTATAGCATCCTCCTCTATGCATACACTTAACTTAATTTTATGCTTGTCTTTCAATGGCTAATATTTTGCACCATAAACATTGCAGGTCTCACCAACATCATATAAATTATCCTTTTTAAGTTTTAGGGGTATTTTTCTATCACAAACAACTAGGATCGATGCATTCCTTCATTTCAACACATCCAACTTGATTTCTACTAATAATATCTCTATCTATTTCACATCTCCTTTGAAACAATAGACCTGAGATCTAAAACAGCACTTTTTTTAATGACTTGAATACTCAATGTTGCAATCTACAACCGCTAATCTATTACACATAAAAATTATAACGCTATGTATTCAGTTTTAGATCTACTTAAATGAAACTTTTTAGACTCTAAGGTTGACTCCATACTAAGTTTTTTCATTCAACTCCTCTCTGGTCTTATCAACAAGAAGAATATCATCACAAAATGCATACACCAAGGTACATCTGTGTACAAATGTCTAGTAAAGGAAGGGATCAATTTTCTAATTACACATCAAAAGGCATGATCGCCCCCCAACTAATAATGCGGAGATTTTATTATAGATTTGCATAAAAAAATGAAACTCTCCTCCATTTCATATTAAATCTTGGCTGAATTTTGCAACTACTTGTATATATAATTTATTTAACTTATTCTTTTATTTTCTTTCTTATGTTGTTAGACTTTCTCAATCCATGAGAGTCTTTAAATGGCCAAAAATATTACCAAAATCATCAATGGCGGCCACCTTTAGAGTAGGATGCCTATGGTCCTAAAAATACCCTCCTTCGTAAGCTTTGTTTGATTATGTGTTGGATTAAATTAGTTTTACTTCTGCAAAATTCTCCTATAAAATCATGGTGGCTGCTCTACAATTTGGAGAGCTTGGAGGCTAATAAAAAGCTCTTGTACGTTGGTGTTCTCCTTAAAAGTTAAAACTATTGTATTTACCCTCTTTTTGAAGCACTTGGCCGCTCCTAAAAAAAAACCCTAAAAATCTAAAACTAGCCACTAACAACAACTCCTCTTACAAGTTCCATTTCATCCCCACCGTCACCGTTAAAAACCCTAAGGTTCGTTTGTGACAGTTTTTTTTTCTTCTTCTAAATCAATTTTTTGGTACAAAATTTTTTTTATTCAAGAAATTTTTGTATTATAAAAACTACTTTGGAAAACATCAAAAAAAGTATCACAATGAAGCCTAAGTCTACTTTTCTAACTTCCACTCCAAATCTTAAGGAAGCAAGATCGACCTCTTACGTTCTCTTCCCAAACCTTAGTTCCTTTGCCATTTAAGGCATCACCTTCTCTCCAAAACCTTGTAACCTTATACTCCTTGCCTGGCCTTCCCTCTCCTTGTATCAAGCCACCACTCCAATCCATCTCAGCTTCACAAAAGTTAGCCCTAGCCTAACCCAATTAAACTCAAGTTCAAACTCAAAATTAAGTCATATCAAATTTGTCAATATTTGCACTTCTCAAATTTGTTGAACCCCCAAGCCGCCCCACATGCAAACTATTGTTTTTTTATTATCAAGTTCCTCTAGTTGGTACACCTATTAGAGGATCTTGATGAACATCGACATTTGTTAATAGGGTCATCTTTAGCATCGGAGGGCCTTCGCATGAAGAGCACGTGCGAACAGACGCATGTCCCAATTCGCCACCCCCTGTGAAAGGATTGATAGGATGAAAACTGGGCTCCATTAACAAAAGAGGACATCACAAAATAGAGGGAACCTGACATTGATATTCTATTAGAATAGAGAGTATGGAGGAGAATTGTATCTCAATTAAGTTATTTTCTTTGTGCAACATATACAAGCCTATTTTTATAGTCAAAGTGGGGAAAAAAAAGAAATATATAATGTGCAAATGTCTCATAGATGTAAGAAAATTCTACTACATGATGATAATGAAAAAATTCTTACGTTATATGTTATTAGCCTTAGTTTTTAGTTGTTTGGTTTTTTTAAATTTTTATTTCTAAAAGTTGATTATATTCTATCAGTACAGTATTCTCCTGTAATTTAGGCTTCGTTTGTGATGACTTTCTTCTTCTATTTTCTTAAGCAAGCTTTTAGTTACAAAATTTTTAATTTTTATACTAAAAAGTTGTTATAAGAAGCAATAAAAAGCTTGTCTCAAATAAGCCTTGAGTCTACTTCGTGTTTACTATGGAAAGAGATGAGAATAAACTAACTACCATTCTTAGTTTGTATAATTACGTACTATTTAATACATCAGTTATAGCTTATCTTATAAGTTTAATTCCTTCCGGACAAATTGCAGGTCTAGGGTTTCGATGTGAAGTCTTTTTCACAATATGTGAACGAATTCTTAAGCAGAGTCCTTCCTAACTAGAGAATAACAACGCATTGTTCTTCCGATTTCTCTTTCAGAGCAGGTATCGTTGAAGATTGAAACTTTGTTTTGATAGGCATTTTTATTCATTCACTGTCTCATTTTCTTACAATTGCACTCTAGTTCATCATGCAAATGGGTCTGGGTAAGCTATCTAATTTTTATATATTTATGATTTTCGTATAATTTATAGTTTCTAGGCTATCAACTAAAGAACCCCCTAGTACAATATTTCATTTCCAGATCAACAGACATTGACTTCAATATTGGTGCAAATAGCCATAGCAAGTTGGGTGAATATGCAATTATGAATGCTTTCAATTATTTTTACACAAATTAGATGAACTATTGACCCATTGAACAGCAGTGTTAAAAGGGCATCAAAGCGCTCATTCTATTTGCATTATTGGAGTTTAGTAGTTTGGTACTAAGAGTCGAATTAGAGTAACCTTTGAGAGAGTTGTATAGTATTGCAATTTGAGGCCATTATTGATGTTCTAAGTTGATTCTTGACCAACAACATAATATTGAGTACAAGATATGAAAATACTTGGGGTTCATTTGGGATTAGTGCAATTTTTTATAAAGGTATGTAAAGTTGTTTTTTGGAGAAATTGTAGAAACCAGCTTTCGAGAATAAAATTTATTGTAAGTAATGGACAAATTATAATTGTGGTTGTGATCTGAAGAGGAAAGTAATGAAAAATTTGTCCTAAAGAAACCTTAGGATCTATTTGGGAGGCTGTAGCTTTTAGAAGTGGTTGGAGTTGTTTTAGAGAAAATAAATTTTACATTATGGTTGTAAAAAAAAAAAAAACTTTTCATCACACAATTTTTAAATGCAGAGAAAAAGTAGCAAGAAAGTGATGACCCAATATAAAATTGTGATTGTTATTTGAAGCAAAAGCAATAAAAAAGAAGTCTCAAATAGATCTGTAATCACCTATGATGTCGTCATCTAATAATTTAATTTTATTATATATATATATATATATATATATATGGTTTAATTAGTTATCTAGTCGGTCAAGAGGAATGATGACTTGGGGATTTTTTTGTGATGGCTTGTAATTTTTTATAAAGATGATTATAAAAAAATGTGAAAAAAACATTTTTTTTTATATAATTCCTCTGATTTAATTGCCAAGAAGATTAAAGGTTGCAAAAGGAAATATAATTCCTCTTTAACTATAAACGGGAGGACAAGTTCACAATTATAAGTATTCATTACTTCAGCTAAAGAAGAATATAATGCAACTCTCTAAGATAAATAAGTCTACAATCGTCTGAATTTTGGAGGACAATATGTAGATGCTTGGCTGGGAGTTAAACTGTCAACTTCAGTCCATATGCTGCACTCGTCAATCTCTTTTCAAGAAGCACAATGCAAAGATATTCGCCATCATCGCCCTTCTCCTTGGAGTATTAAGATATCCGCCATCATCGGCCCTTCTCCTTACTGTCGCCTATCGTCTATATCAGCCATCATCAACCCCTTGCTCGACTACTATTATAACAGCATACCTTCCAATTAGCGCCTTCAGCGCATCGCTTGGCCGCCAATGTTGTCTGCACTTCCACTTACAGTCGATTGTCACCGAAATTCCTCCTGGTTGTCGACGCACCGGACTTCGACCTGACTGCCAACGTGTTGATGGACTTATGCTTAAACATCATCAAAATTTTGCCCTTCTATGAAAATCACCGGCTCTCTCTCTAGGGTGCTATTACCGTTAATCAGATATTTTGAAATCACCCTCGATGCAAGATGTAGTCGATCTTCTTCTGTCAAGTGCAGTCTATTGTGAGAGAGTAAACTTCATCGAGACTCCTTTACACAGAGGGACACTGAACTATGATATGAGATGCCAACAATCTCAACGTGGAATATCCTAATGTTTAGAAAAAATTTGGATGAAAAGAAAATGGAAAAAGATGGCAAGGGTTACTCCTCCTGAACAAAAAAAAAAGGAATTGAAGCTTGATAGGGGATGTTACATATCTCAGAGACAATGTAAATACCCTAATGGTAGAAGAAGTTCAAAAGATAAAGTTAAAAGAAGGAGAAGAGTATCCTCTACATAAAGAGGTGTACTAATCTTGATAGGGATGCCATCTATCTCAGATAGTGGAATGTCTTAATGTTAGAAGAAGTCTAGAAGAGAAGAAGATGAAAGAAAAGAAGTTCAATTCTAACACAAGAGGGGCCATAACTTGATAGGGGATATCACCATCACCTGATTACGGTCTTTCCAGCCTCTGTTGCCTGCTAACTGACGTCTTTCCGACTTCTGTTGCCCGACTAAGATTACTTCAACCACCGTTGCCTAACAATGATCCTCTGACCTACATTGTTCGTCAAACACAGTCCTTTGACCTACATCCGTTCCACTATGGACCTGTCGACCAAAAATGACACTCAACACTGATTCTTCCAACTCCCACCATGTTAATGCACTCTATATAATGTATATTTGTACATCGAATCAAGCCCCCCCCGGATGAGTCTCATTATCTAATCAACTGCAAATAGTAGTATATTCATTTAAACTGGGTTAAAGACCATCTAGTTTTTCCACACCTTTTCAAATTTTTTACGTAAAAACTCTATTGTATCTTATAGATATTTATACTCATATCTTTCATCTATTTGTGTATTAGATCTTCGTACAAAACTCGACGTTAAAGTTCTATTTTCTCTACTACCACAAATATTCCATGACGCAACAAAGTTATTTTATTTTGATGGCTTCAAATTTAATTTAAAAACTAAAATTTACATCTTTAAATTCCATAAACAGAAGTGCAAGTGGTTGAGATGACTGGACTGAAACTCTGCAGCTTTATGGAATGCGAGGCCTACTGCAATAATAGTAGCTTAGGCTGTGTTGGGAGAGAATTGAAAAAACAGAAAATTTAATTAAAAAGAAATAGAAAAGAAGAAAAAAATAATAGCCATGGTGTATTATCTGGAATTCATATGATGTGATCTTATAAAAAAATTATGAATATATATTCTTTTAGCAGAGTATTCAAATGGATAATTACTAATATTATTTTTATTAAATATTTTTTTTATTATTTCATTAACTTGGGGAATTTGGATTATTCTTTTTAGCTATAATTTGAAACAATTGATGCTTAAACACACCAAAGACATCCTATTTTGTGCTGCGTTTATACCAACATTTGCACATTTAAATGCTTTAGAAAGATAACAAGATTTAAGGACAAACAATTGATATATATATTTGAGGTTTGATTAGAGTAGTATAGAGTAGAATTAAGCGTGGAAATCTCCATGATGATTTATTGATTAGAAAAGTGGTACGGATAAAAGTTTCAAGAGAAGTGCATTGGAGAGTTACTAGAAAAGAAAAGGCGGTTGAATTAATGCTTATTTTCCAATTAGAAAGGATATGTATGCAGAGTTGAGTGTTAAAAACTCAAGGTAAGTTGACCATGTATTTTTCCTATTTTGTTGGTTTCGGTCAAGGTCCCTTAAGGCCCATATCGTTTTGCTTTAGTCATGGTTGTTTCTCTCTATAAAATTTGCAAGACGGTTAACTCGTGCCATATGCATTGTGATGTTATTCTTCTCGGTCGATAAGATTAAAGAGGTGAGTTGAAAGTATAATTGAATTATGAAGACTATCTGAGAGTCTAAATGTTTTCATGTGAGTAGATCTAAATTGACTAAGGGAGCATATTGTTAAAATAAAATATTTAGATGAAGGATTTTGCCTTTAGGCAATCAAGTAATTATATAAGAATACTAATTTGAGATATCTTGGTCTATTTTTCAGGACTAAGGTTATAAATAGATAAAGATATTTTTAATAGATTTTACGTTTGTATGGCTTAAAGTAGAGGAACGATCGGGTTTTCCCATGTAATAGTAAAATATCAACATTCCAAACTTAAAAGGAAACATTTTATAAGATGGTACTGAATTACAATGCTATAATGAGCAAAATATTGGTCTTTAAAAGAGAAAGCATAATATTAGTATTAAGTGTTGCCAGAGTATAAATGCTCAGGCTAGGATGAGTGGCTTTACTCCTTGTAGAGACTTTAATATGATAATGGGCATATACATGAAAAGAGTAGAAAACTCCAATGAATATAAGATTATTAGAGAGTCGCTAAAAATGATTTAATCACATAAAATAGACGGGCACTACTGTATGACTCGGTTAAAAAGAGAGATGTAATTAAATTTGACTTATATTTAAGGAACAGGTAAAGATGACCTAAATAATACTTGATTAGAGAATATAAATGATATTTTTTTAATTAATTTAAATGGAATTTAATCTTTAACATAACTACATTGGAGAAAAAATGATCATTATAAGCCTGATACCACATAGTGGGAATAATGCTTATGTTGTTGTTGCATTGTTATTAGTATTATCCATTTGAATACTTGAATGAGACATATAAAAACACAAAAGACAAACACAGAGACTTCATTATTAATATGATAAATTACTCCTAATGAAAGCCATGGTCCGCTTTTAACCAAAATATACATGCTAGTACAGAGATTAGTATACACTGTAAGTACACATAATATCTAAAATGAAAATAAAAATATTAATTCATCAGCAAATTAGCATTCAATGAAGTCCCTTTCCAATCCCAAACGGATCAGCACCTTTATTTTCAAGTGCTCTAATTTGCTTCCATTACAGTGGTGGAAACAGTATCTGCAGTTACTGAAGTGTTTGCTCAAATTATATGGCTCAACCTCAACATTGTTAATCCCTGGTCAATATGTTAGATTGGTCAGACAAATGTATGGCCAAGCATAAATACTGCTTGCCATTAGGCTTGTCAATTTGGGACGACTTTCTCTGGCTGTTTCTTAAAGCAGCTTTCTAGTTCAATTATTTAAATTTTTTATACTAGTAAAGCTCGCTACAGAAACGACAAAAAAGCCATATCTAAAAGAAGCCTTAATTATCATCATTGAATGATATTCAATGAGGGAAAAAGCATTATAGTTGTAAGGCTTCGTTTGAGACGCTTTTTTAATGCTTCTTAAAGCATCCTTTCTTAATTACATTTTGTGTACTAAAAAACTAGCTTTATAAAGCAGTAAGAAAGCCGTCCAAACCGATCCAAAAGAGATTAGCGTAGATAGATCAAATAGTTGAGGGGAGAGTCCCAAAATTTTCAGGGCGTTTTTTTCGCATAAAACAGGTGCTTTCTTTTCCATGCAGGTATGCTAACTGAGAATGCAACTAAGAGTTTCGTTTGGGCATGACTTTCTAGCTCTCTTAAAGCCTTTAAAATATCTCTTTACCTCACAAAAAGCGTGCAGCAATTATCTGAAGTCCAACAGGCAAACCGCGGTACACCGTCAATCAAATCGCAGGGAACAACGAGGGCTGGGACGCCAGCCAATTGACATTACCTGCACTAAAAAAAAGCTTATTTTACGGGTCACATTACAGTAATCTGCTTTAATACATTGAGGCGTGGACTATTTTTGAGCCTGTCAATATATTTTGTTCTTCTTTCTTGCTATGCGAATGTACAGGTAATCATACTAGATAATGAATTGCGCGCAAAACAATCATAAGTTGTGAAAAAAAAAACCTCCAGTTAATTTTGCATAAACTATGAGGACATAAGAATTCACCAACCAATCACATTATTATCAATTAGCTTGATACCAAATTGGAGGCAAAGACAAACTTTTTGTTATTGTTGCATAACAAATAATACAAACAAACAACATCAAGCCCTTTGTCCCATCGTGGGGTCGGGCTACATGATATCCTTTTTCGTCATTTGGGTCTGTTAAAAGTCAAATTCTTTTATAAATTAATAAAGAAAGATCATTTCTAATATTTTAATGGACCAATCTTTTAGGTCTATCTCTATCATTTTTAAACTAAGTTAAATCTATATAACTCAACTTTTCCTAACAGACAAAAGGTGTCCGTCTAACCTTACGTGAACTTTCTATCCACAGGGAGCGTTTGTCGACAACTATTCTGACTTCAAATTGAACGGGAACGTCGTTCACGAAGGGCGAAGAAACTTTGAAGTGAATTCGTTCGAAACTCTACACTTACATGTCCCATTTCCGATCTAACAGAAAGGCGTGTCGAACGTACATAACTTTCGATCCAAAAGGCCCCCAAAAGACATTCGTACGCTTTGTTCTACTTCCGATCACAACAAGCAACGTTGTCAACAAAGGCGAGAGTACAAACTGCTCTTCCTCAACTGGGGGGAGCAAGGAGGATGGGTGGGACAGTAGGTTAGGTTAAACTTTTTTGAAGACTTCTTCACGCGCCTCACAAGATTAGAGTGTCTCGCTAGGTTGACCCGAACTCAGGAGGTGTAAGTCTTGCAAGGAGCCACGTGATGCCTGCGGTTACGGCCTAGGGTGTCCTCGCATTATCGATTGTTTGAGCTGTATACTTGTTGGCATCACGGATTGTGGGCGACTGAGACGCTCGGGCCTAGGCGCAGCAGGACATTAAGCGTACTCGCTTCGGACTGCTAGGTGTCTCTACCTGATCTCGTGTCGAGGTTGCTTAACGATCTTCACGATTAACAGTCAATAAACCACTTAAGTTTTTTTGATTCATCACCACTCGATCGCCTTTGCATGTGGTGTTCATTGAAATGTCTGCAGTAACTGGATCTCCGACGAAAATAGAATAGTACCATAAGTAGAGTTGAAACCACCATTTGAAGCAAATGATGCGAATAATTTCAAATTCGCTAGATAAAATGGATGTCTTGCGGTCAAGCAACTCCTTGGGAAGAGTATAAATGAAATCGTTTAAATTTAGAGGAGAACTAAAGAATAAAATAACAGGCAAACAGCGAATTATGAAATCGCATATTTGACGCGTCACATACAATCATGATGATCGCCAGCATCACAGAGTTGCTCAAGTAGGATTGTTGGTCTTTCACCTGTGAAAAATGATAAGTTCAATAGGAGACTCTATAGGTCAAATGTATTATGAAAGAGGAATACCAATCTATATAAGCAGCTGAGTGGAGCATCAAGTCTGAGAAATGAGCTTATGTCCATTGTCAATTCATTTCATTCCCTGAAACACTTTGAATCAATGTTCTTACCTGCTAGACAGCTAAAATCATGATTGTTTTATCTTTATTTCTCTCAAAAACATGGACTACATCGCCTAAAAAAAAAGCCCTCCCCAACTCCCCTGCGCCCTCTGTTTACTATTTAATTTTACTACTTCTAAATCATTTTAAGACAAATATTATATTAACCACCATTCCCCTCTTACCCCCCATCCCCCATACACCACCCCCGAATTTCCTAACCACACAAACCGTAAATAACCCTCTCCTGTCTCCGCCTCCCCCCCCCCCCCCACATACGAAGTAACATAACACTCCATCCACCCAACCACGCCACTCTCGTTAAGCGCATCATAGACCCCCAACACGTCCAATAATTGAATATCCTCCATTAAACCCCTAATACCCCTTCTACGCCCTCCCCTTTAACCCAACACTCCCTCGCCCCCGAAAACTTACAACCTCACCCTCCACCAAGACACCTAACCAAACCACTTTTAACCCCCACCCTACCAACCTACATCTCCCATCACAACCAAAAGATATACCAATCTCTACACCTCGTACCAAAACACCATTGCTCTCGATATGGGACCGATAAATTAGAACTCCAGTTATCCACCACTCTCCCACCAACACTGGTTTCCCAGTACCTGGAGATCAGGAATCAACTCAATTCTTACTAGTAAAATAGCTTGCGAGAAGTCGAGTGACAGTAAAGCTGTTCACAATGAAACAAAAAGAAGCTATTTTATCATGTGTTATTCAATAAAAAGGGATAGGAAGCTATCACTACTACACCATACGTGACGTGTAATTTAGGAAGAATGCCTCTGATGAGCCAATTATATGTAAGCGAGTAGACAAGAGAAAATGAAGGCAGTGATACTAACTAGATTGATATCTACTACAATTTTCATTGTATGGTAGCTTCTTAACATTAAAATAAAGAAAAAAGGTGTGCAGTAGAGCAAAAACCTCATTTAGAGAACACATCTAAATTGCTCCAAATGTGAAGCAGCAGCCTGCCACTGCTGTAACACGACTCCTGCATCAACTCTTCACCAATAGTTTCCCGATTCAGCCCAACTTTTAACCCCTTCAAAGGTTTGAAATCTTTAGAATTATTTAGTGAGAGCCAACTCATAGTTAGCAATGCTCTGCAAATCACTGAAAAGCATGGGAAAAATGCTACTCAGATCTGGGTCAGACAATCCGTTGTATCTGGTATCCTAATAGAGTGATTCAAATAGTGGTATCAGTTTACAAACTCGACAAGAAGGTCATCGAAGAACATATACTTATTGCAACAAGTTGATTAAATAATAACCTCGCAGAAAGTAATGACCACAAGTTAAAAAGAAAGCGAACCTAAAATCCTGACTGTTAAGCAAATGCAAAGATAAAAAATAAAGAGTGAGATCAACTTGATTTTCACTTTAGCGATTACATTATAAATATAATCGACATAGATTAGACATGTAATAAATGTATGTTGTATAAAAGAATCAGTCACTTAACATTTTGTTTTTTTCTGCATCGCTCTTTTTGGATTAGTTCGCGTGAAGCAGAATGTTAGTAAGACAACTAGCAAAACATGTGTATGGATTAAATTGGGAAACTTACAGTTACCATCATGAGGTAGAAACACAAACTTAGTCCAATGATGGTGCAGAAGTAGAAAACACAGAAGTTGGGCCCAAGGATTAATGCTTAAAAGACATTTTTTATTGCATCTCAGCACCCACAAGCAGCAGGATGAGGTGACTTCAGTAGCAATTATAGTAGTAGATTATAGGAAGCCCTAAAATATTCAGAGATGAAAAGCAGACGGGAAAACAACATACTTACCTACGTTGCTATACTTTGATAGAATCTAATCTGTCATGACTCTGAATCACATTAAGAAGAATTGCAAACCATGCAGCAATAGAAGAACCAAAGCACCCAATAACATCGAGTGATGAGGCTTTATGCCATGAGCCCAAATCAGAGAACTCGACCATATGTTGGTTTCATTCCAACAACACCACAGAAAGAATGCTGGCTGCCTTACACTACCCCAGTGTCACTTTCCCAAAGACACCACACATTGCCTAGCGAAACAGCAAGCAGCTGAACCCCCGATTGGAACCTCCAGGAACCGTGAAAGATCCCAGGGTTTGCAGTGACCTATAAACATCACCATAGTAAAACTGCATATTGTGTTTAAAATTCTCCAAGCTATAAAAACCACTGTAGATATTGAGGACATAATAACAAGAATATTCAATGATATGAAACTAAAAGATCACCTCAACATTTTCTAACATTGATTTTAGACACTTAACATGATTGACAAATATGGCATGTCCGACTATTCTTCCGTCATTCATCTAAGCAATCCAACCGCCATCAAGCAATCTGTTAGCCAAGTGACCCTGAGGAGAGAGGGGAATGAGTCTGACAAACACTATAAATTTATATCCTTCATATCAAGAATTTCTTTCTCTGATCCCACTTGCGATATCTACAGCACTACTATTTTTTGCTTTTGCTGACAGTTTAATTCAAACACCTTGTTTCACGAGTGATTCTATACTAACATGATGTTCAAGGAAGCATTAATTCAATTCTGTAGACGAAACTGAATTTCTGCCAATCAATGTCACCAGCATACAGTATTGTTTTGTATTGTTTTCTCCAGCATCCTGGCACTTTCACCAGAAACTGAGAAATAAATGCAGATCCAAAAACAGGGAATAAAATAACCCTTTTCCTTAAAACATATCCATTGAATTGCACCAGAAAATATATTAACAGGAAAGAATTTGATCTATTTAATTGATTCATCTAGATACACATATAGAAGACCTATTAATAGGGTGTCAAATGGGTGTTTTTGGGTTGGGTTTAGATAGAAACAAGAAATTGACATGGTCCAAATTCAACTGGACCCAAACCCGACCGTCTAACCCAAAATTACAAAATAGTTCGGGCACGGGACGCGGCGCGACAGGGGGTGCGGATCGTTGAGCACCGACAGGAAGCGAGTGCGTGTGAGAGCAAACGCAGCCTGCAAGGGGAGTGGGCAGCGTGCGGACAGATTACATGGGAGCCTGGTGCGGTGCGTGGCGATCAACGGGAGCTGGCTCAGGTTCGCGGAGCAGACAAACGAGAGCGAGTTGGTTTGTCCGCACAGAGTTTCCTCCTGTCATGAATTGTTTGAAAGACTTACATTGTTAGCGAGCATAGGCTTAGTAATTGTGTGGGGGGGGGGGGGGGGGGTGGGGGGGGGGGGGAGTTTCTTTTCCGTATCCTCTGCTCAAGTATTGTAGCCGCCTCTTTTTTTTTTTTTTTCCCTTCGTCTTCATTTGGCACTGCAAATCAAATCCATTTGAATTCTCCTTTATCTGTTCCAATCTGACTTCTTGTTTGTGAATTCTATCTTTTTTCCAATACCTAGTCCAATTAGGCCATTTTTTTTTTTTTTTCGCCATCCAATATCTCCACCTAAAGCACAATGTAAATTTTGAGGTATTTTGATTTATTCTGAAAAACCAAGCAATGCCCGCGAGTAACTAATAAAGAAGCGGAGATTAACGATTATTTGAGCCACGCAAATAAACTTCTTGTATATGTTATGATTTACAAATTACATGTATGTATAAATTTTAACATGTTCATAACATTGATGGCTGATTGAAATTGTCTTTACTTGATAAGGCTGGTGTGTAACTATGTTTAAAATGTTGATTTATAAATCCAGATTGGCGCTATCTATCTCGTTCTGTCTGTTTTCCTTTATTTCGACTTTTATCGCTCTGTGGTTTTCTTTTTTTTATTGTTTATTTCAATATCAAGAACATTGTGAATACACAATTGTCACGAGCGAGAATTATTCCATATGGAAATCTCAATGTCACGAAATGTTGTTGTGTAAGCCAAATGGGTTTTACAGTTTTATAGATCCAGTTTCCATCCAACCGGTACGTTTTTCAACAGAACAATGATAGATCTCTGTAATCAGATCCAAAATACCCAGCATTGAGTTGTGTGAATAGATCAAAACCTGCAAGCTTGCACTTTGTTCAACAATATCTCAGCCATTCTTCCATACGTCCTTCCATCTGACGTCCATCGGCTGAATATTATGGAATACCAATTGAATGAAGATTACAAGCAGTCTAACAGATCAAGGGTAAATCACTTAAAAATGAATTACATTAATGTTTCAATGGAAACCAACAAACACATGGCAAAGTATTGAATGAAGTACAAGACATTAGTGGACAAGATAGCAGTCTGCAGGAGCAACCCAAATTGATAAAGAGATGTATATTTGCTACCACAATGAGAATGGATTACCACCTGCTTCCCAATCATTCAAGAGTAAATAGCGAACCCATGGTTCAGATCCACAATAAGCCTCGATGACTTTGTATGATTCTTGAATTAGTGAAGAAATCAATCTAACGAACACTGAAGCAGCAAAACAACTTCATCATCAAGGATCAGAATAAACATTGTATAATGATAGAGGTAGGGATAAGAAGAGTAAGAGGGTAGAAATAAACCAGAATACCAGAAGCAATCAAATCAGACCACTACAACAATGACCAGGATATGCAACAAGAAGGGTCATTCTCTGCCAACAACTTTGTTGGCACAGATAAGCAACAGTGAATTAACATTCCCCAGACCACAAAGAACTACTAAACAGGCTCTTACTTCAATGTCACAAATGACAAATCAAATCCTGATTGTATCTGGATTCAGGTGCAAACAGCACTTATCGAAAATAGGATATCGCAATCTTGCGTTAGGAGATGCATACCATACAATGGTGATGACAACTTCATAATCGGGGATGTGTAGTAATACCCATTGACACACAAAGGCTCGGGATTATTTACCAACACCAACCGTAAGTTGATTTTGTCTCAGCTATTCACATTACCTCAATCTCTCACAAATTTCTATCGAATTTTTCATCTAACAACAATGCAAACAAGATATTCCATTACATTTGATGGAATTTGGTTTTATTATCAAGGATAACCAAGACCAATCAACTCTTCTTCGGTTCCAATCGTAAAGGACTCTACCCGATGATACCCCGCACCATCTCCTAAGCTCAAACCAACTCTTACTCTGCCATTCGAATCAATGCTACACTACGATGGCACAACAGACTCGCGGCCACCCCAGACATTCATGAAACCATGACCATGATAGATTCCAACAATAATATACTCTACACATACCAAAACCTCTGATAATTGTACAGCCTGCAAAATGGCTAAAAGTTCATAGATTGAATTCTCCTGTTTCTATTTCTCATTCCCAGTTTTACTGTAGAAGTACTACGCACCAGTGTTATAAGGTCTGCCCCAATTTACCATCATATCAAGGATATAGATATACTATGATCTTTCTATTGCTTGATGATCATTCTCGTTTTACGATGGGTGATTTCTCCCATAAAATCAATGTGAAAGATGCGGTATACATTCATTAGTTTTCATACAATGATAGAAAATGCAATTTTCGCACAAAGGTGAACCAATCTTAGATAGGTGGTGTCAGAGTATGATAAACAAAACATAATTACAATTTCCTTCCAAAAGCATGGAAATGTGGCATCAGATATCATGTCGCTTACACGCATTGAACTGTATGGGACGGCGGAAGGAAACATAGACATATGTAGAAACAACAGAAGAACATTGATGACCCTAATACGCTTTCATCTCATACAAAATACTGGCCCGGACACAGTTCATACCAGCATCAACAAAATGCCATCCAAAATACTAAAAACAAGTCCTCCATATCAGTTGCTATACAACAGACCTCCAGATTACTACCATATTAATAGACTTTCGGATGTGAATTTTTCCCAAGGATACCACCAAAAACCGCACAGATAGCTCCCTAGAGCCCATCATGCATTTTTTTTGGATATTCTTCTTCTCACAAGAGATACAAAATTCCTACACTCCCTAACACCAATAAATAACACTCTCTCGACATGTTACATTTCATAGAGTGGGTATTCCTTTTATATCCCAAAACACTCTCAGATGAAATCAAACATCAGACTCACATACAGTTCCAACAACCCATATCTTCTAAACCCTACAACTCACACCAACACCATATCACTGACTTAACCCACAAACTCAAAAAAAACAAACACATCCCATAATATTATAAACACCACCAAGGAATATCACACAACAACACCACTAAATACCGTAACCCACAATCTAACACACCCAATGCTCAAGGTCCAGAGTCAATTAACACACTAGCCTGGCATCTCGCCAACTTGCAACAAACATCTATTCCCCTCTTGCACAACACACGCCCCAATGATCACCAAGACTCAAAAACTGGATCACTCAAAGCCCAAAACCATATTACAAACCTCCTTACCATACAATCATCCTCTCCAAACCAAGATCCTATCACATACAAGAACATGGGCTCAACATTCACATTGGAGACAAGCAATGGGAGATGAAATTTATGGCACTTCAACAACAACAAAACATGGTCGTTTGGTACCACCACACCATCTCAAATACTCCATTTGATTGGGATGTAAATGGACCTACAAAAACAAAATTTCATATTCAGGATGGCAGTTCAGTTTAAGCAAATGTTGATTATAGCTCCAGTGTTATCGTTGCCATAGGTGTCCGAAGCCGATTGTGGTGTCCGAGGGACGATCAGTTTAAATTTTGTTCACAGAATGTGTATCAGAAGTATACAGGAAAATTTTCCTCCGCACGGGATCGTCCGGGCCGATCGTGGGATCGTCACGGGACATCAGAGCAACTGCCACAAGTCCATAGGTAGGGGGTTTTTATGTTACGAACGAGAAAATTAATTATCTCCTGAGAGAATTCGTCCCAGTGACGATGTGAATTTGTTCAATCGTCAGGTTACGATCGTTGCGAGTCAGCCGGGTCACGATCAAAAGGATATTTAAACTAAAATCAGTCGTTTTTGAAGAGAGAGAAAAATCAAAATAAAAATATACTGATTTAAGGAGAGAAAGTCGATTGGGCAAGAATAGGAAACAAGTGATATTTTGGGCAACCGCTGGTCCGTTATTTGTTCCTCGAGACAGTTTCTCATAAAGAATTGGTGTATCGCAAGGTAAAGGCACATTCCCGATCTCTTATCTAATTTTCAGAACGGTAGAAGTTTGACGATTTTTATTTCTAGTCCGTGGTTTCATTTTCGTTAGCTAGAATTTCGGTCACGTAATTTTCCGATTGGTTCTTCAGTTTTTAAAACAAACGCGTAACTATTTGATATGTTATAGCGAGATGGCTTCAGATGTGCTAGCACATTTGATATGATTTTCTGGTAGAATTATTTGACCGATGTTTTGATTCGGCGGGTTGTTTTATTTGGACTGAATTTCTGATGAAGTCTAAAAATTGTCTGGGCATAGAATAAAGTCTTGCAATGTTGGTTAATGATATTCTCGGCTATTTGGTGTTGTGTGATATTAGGAATTTTTGTGTAAATTCTCGTATTAACTGCCGTTATGCCGACTGGATTTTAGTATACGATTTACTGACAATTGTACCCGGATTTGTTCTGAAATAAGACATGAATATGCTTGTGTGCTATAAAAAGGGCAGTTATATGGGGTGTAAGATTCTGTGAGATGTCTGTCTGTGTCAGTGGTAAAAATTGTCAATGAGCTACTGGAAATACTCAGAAAAAAGTTTTTTCGAGTCCGTGTTAAGTTCTGTTCTGGTGCTATAAGCACATCTGTTTCTGGGCCATGAGCACAAAGGGAGGCATAAGGGGCCTCAGATCATCCATCGTTGAGATTCTGTACAGATGTCAGGGATATTGTTATGACTTTTAGATATGTTCTGAATTGATATGATTTTCGATTTCGTTCCGAGTCTTGATATGATCATGATTCTGATTTGATTGCTGATGTATTCGTTTTGAATCTACATATTTTCTGACCATTATGATTTCTGTGATTTTTTTTCATGTTCTGATTACGATATATGATTCTGTTGATCTGAATTCTGTACGGATTTTGTTCCGATCTGTTTGAAGGTGTGGCTCTAAGATTTTTGAGTGTAGGTTTGTGGTTCTTACGAGCTGTTATAGCTCAATCATTCATTTCTTGCGTGGTTTTAGGTTTGGGGAAAGGGAAGGAGCGCTTGGGTAGAAGTTCAGAGTCTGAGATTGTTATAGTTATTTTGTACTTTGATTTTTGTACGTCATGGCTTTTCTGTTCTGTTTTGTTCTTTCTGTCTGTAAAGTCCATGAGCTGTATTTGTATATGGATTCCTTGAGAAAGAAAGAAAGTTGATCGGTTCCGCTATATTTGATGCTTATATAGCTCTGTGATCTGTATTCTATGTGTAAATATTTGGAAGAAAGTTCTAGCACACAAATTTCAAAGCCAGATCCTGGAATCGTTCAGTCAGTTGATGTTTGGTGGCACGACCCGTCGAGCGGGATCCGTCTGGGTCGGGTTGAGGTCGTGACAAGCTTTTGGTGGTATCAGAGCAATAGTTTTATGGAATATTAGATTGAAAATAGAGCTTATAGAGAGTGATCTGAGTCTGTCAGGGGTAATTTTGGGTTGTCCGAATTTTTTATTGTGTTTATTTTTTGTGATTATTGCTAGATTATTCTGGATTTTTGTAGGATCTGCCAGACCCCTATATGACTACGGTCAGAGTGCCAGCTCAGGCGCACCAGTGGGTAGTACAGCCCCAGTGGTTGGTGCAGATACACTTTCCCAGTTTGCTACATTGGTTGCTCAGATGATGAGCGAGACTCACAGTAAGAGCCTTAACGATCGATCTGAGATATTGAGACACTGCAGTTTTCTGAATTGAAACCATCCGAGGTTTGAGGGCGTTGTTGAGCCAGAGCAGCTGAGGAGTGGCTGAGGAGGTTAGGAGATGTTACGATAGGTCGTCGTTGCGTCTTTGGACATGTTTCGCAGATGAGCTATAGTGAAGCCTGCGTGCGTCGCTCATACAGGAAAGGTCAGGCATTGAACTTCTTGATCGCAAGAATTTTTACTATGTCCATGCATTATGATTTGGCCCCCGATCTATGATGAGCAAAGAGCAAAAGACATTCAGCACTGGAGTAGTGACAGTACTAATATATTGCAAACTGCTTTCCAGAGGAGAGAATTCGAATTATTCGCTGAGGGGAAGACATTTTCTGGAGCGTATAGATCATCTTGGTGAGGTCAGTATTGCGCCCCCGCCTTCTGCAATAATCCGTAGATTCATGAAATGATTTGATGTGAGGATCTGGATCAAGGCAGGAACGGTGATGCAGTAAAGGGACAGAGTTTACCTGCCTTAGGCCAGATAATGCTCCGCAGCTGGGTGAGTATATTCTACTGAGAAGTGCTATCGATTTTCTATGAGGAGATCGACGAGACAGTCTGTCCGATGCCAGCCCTGGACCATTTCATATTATGATATTTTCTAAGTCTTGGAGAGAGCTCGTCTGATGAGAGAACGGACTGATGGCTACTCAGCAGCGAGTGGATACTACGAGTAGGAAGAAGTTTGGGGTGATTCGAGCAGTCTTCCTTGGTAGAGAGAGATTTGTTTCTGGTTCTGGATGACTTAGGAGGAGTGACAGTCAGGATTACTTCCTTACTACACCAGTAAATCGACCACTCGGATCTTTATGGGGCAGCTTGTGTGCCAAAGTTGTGGACGACGACATAATGGTCCATTGCTACAGGATACTGGTCTTGCTTCATATGTGGTCCAGCCAGGGACATAGATTCAGAGTGTCCGCCAATGGGATCTTGATACAGCGATTCTGAGTTCCGCGATCGAGGCTTTGTTAGACCATGTGGTTCACAGGAAGACCGAGGACTGTCCTCCCGCCCTGAGGGATTGGTAGAGGTGGTGGTTCAGTTCTGTCACCACGGAGACCACCTACTTCAGAGGGACGAGTAGTTCTGTGCTCAGCTCCTGTCCATTTCAGCCACGAGTTACAGTCTGAGTAGCGAGGCTCGGATGCTCCGGAGCGTGACAGGTACGTTTAATTTCTGATCAGCCCTGTCGTGTTTTTGTTGATTCTGGAGCAGATCATTCTTTTCTTGTCCGTAGCGTTGTTTTGATAGTTTCATCTGATTCGATGGTTGTTGTCTTCTTTTCTCTTCGTGATTTTCCGGCTGGAAGTAATTTGATTGCTCGACAGTTTTGTTTTTTGTAGCTGATATTTGGCAAAGAGGTGTAAATCGGGTTTGATTGTTGCCGATTTCTTCGTAGATTGATATTGGGCATGGATTGCTGTAGTCAGTATGGGGCCAGATGATATGATTAAGAAGCAAGTGAGTTGCTTATGTGCAGAGAAGAGATTGTATCAGGTTACGAGGTTTCTCTCGTCTATTTCTGTTTGGAGTGAGCAAGATGTGGAAGAAAGGTGCCGGTATTTTTTGGCTTCGGGTCGGATATGAACCTGAGATTGGTTCTGTTTCTGAATCCCGTGTTACGAGTTTGCAATGTTTGCCTGAGAGTTTTTTTTGGTTGGATTACCTCCGGAAGAGATGTGGAGTTCTCTATCTGATTTTTTCTGGGTACGTCTCCGATATCAAAAGCCCGTACAGGATGGCACCGAAAGAAACTTTCTGAGTTGAAAGTTCAGCTTCAGGAGTTTGGGAAGAGGTCTTACGTCCTAGTGTTTCCCGCCTGGGGAGGGCACCTGTTTTTGTTGTGAAGAAGAAGGACGGAACACTCCGTATGTGTTTGACTTACAGAGATTTGAAAAAGGTCACGATCAAGAACAAGTATCCCTTCTCGGATAGAGACTTTGTTTGACAGCTTCTGTTTCTTGTGTTTTCGAAGATTGAATGGATCGGTATTAACAGGTGAAGTGAAGGAACTGATGTGTGAAGACGCTTTCAGTACTCGGTACAGGCACTACGAGTTTTGGTTATTCCTTTGGGGTAACCAAATGCACCTGCTATTTTTATGGATTAATGAACAGAGTTTCAGGAGTATATTGATCAGTTTGTAATCGCTTGCATGACGATATACTGGTGTATTCTGCTTCTAGGAGATCATGCCAGCATTTTGAGATGGTGGTGGAGACTTGAGAGACATCATTGTATGCAAGTTCTCAAGTGTGAATTTCTATTAAGAGCATTTCATTTTGGGGCACTGTAGCGGAAGGAATTTCTGATGATCCCAGAAGATTCGGCTGCTGTGAATTGGCCAAGGCCAACTACGGTATTTGAGGTACGTAGTTTCTTAGGATATGCCGTAATTATAGGAAGTTTTGAAAGATTTTCCAGATTCTACCTCTCTGACGAGCTGACTCAGAAGTCAGTACTTTTGTTTGGACACGCGAGTGTGAGGCTAGTTTTCAGAGATTGAAGGATGTGTTGACTTCAGCTCACAGTGTTGCACTTCCGTCAGGTACGGAGTTTCCAGTGTTCAGTGAGCTTCACTGAAAGGATTGGGAGTTGTGGTCGCATCAGCATGGTCCAGGTAATTGCTTATGCTCGAGACAGTTAAAACCACATGAGAAGAATTACCGACCTATGATTCTGAATTAGCTGCAGTTGTTTTTTGCTTTGAAGATTTGGCGTCATATTGTATGGCGTCAGATGTGAGATCTTTACGGATCACAAGATTGAAGTCCATTTTCCATACCAGCAGATCTGAATTTGAGACAAGAGAGGCGCTAGTTGATCAAGGACTACGATTGACATTCAGTATCAGCCTGGGAAAGGCAATTGGTCACAGCTCTGAGCAGGAACTCTTCTGGATTTTCAGGTATTCAGTACTACTTCTGATGATTTTCTGATTCGTGATTGGAGAGTTTGCAGTTGGAGTGATGTTTCCCTCCTCCAGTAGTTTTGATTCTGGAGTATTGACTCTGTTGAGCATTCAGTCATCTTTGGAAGGACAGGATT